>OY720448.1:82539299-82736799 GCA_963082715.1 Harpalus rubripes
ATGGCTTAGTACCCATTGCTGGGTTTGCCAATCTGCTATATAATATTAATATTAATATAAATAATAATTAAATAATTAAGGATGTCTTAAATTAATTTCAAACATCCTTAAATAATTTAGGATGTCAAAAATTGAATATCAGATATCTAGAAATGAATAAAGGATATCAAAAATACAATAAATAAATATATCATCACGGCATATTGCTGGGTGTACCAATCTGCTTTGTACGCAGATATCGGTAATGATAGTGACATATTTGTACCGTGCGGGCGTTTATCAGGCGTGCACCACAGGGGTCAATTTTGTGCCATTTAAAATTTGAAATATTTGGCATCGGTCGGGATTATATTATATTATTTTTATACTGCGTATTCAATGGATATTGAATTAAAAAATTATAAAGAAATTAAATTCCATAAAGCAGTCAGATATGCAATAACACTGAAAACATCTAATATAATTAAAAAGATTCTGATAGACAAATGTCAATGTCAAGTGTGATTGACATGTTTGTTTTATAATTTTACTGCAAATATGGAATCAATTCTAAGAAACTTTCTGTATGGAATTTGTACAAAAACATAGAACTGAGGGAAGGTAATATACTGAAAAAATAGAATCTTTCGCAAAGAACTGTCTGTATAGAATTTGTATAAAATACATAGAACTGACGGAAGGTAATGTGCTGGCCACATCAGATTTTTTATATCTTTAATTCAATTCTTGATATCAAGAATTTGAATTTTATTTAAGAAGATATGATATCCGGAATTAAATTCTTGATATTCAAAATTAATTCAAGGCATCAAAGATTCGAATTTTGGATATGTTATTTACAGAGATCTATAATTTATTTTTTATATTTTGCGTTCATAATGAAGTCATTACGATACGCAATTTTTTGTTTTAGAAGGTTGGTACTTGATGCCATTCCATTTTTACCTAATTTTTTTTTATTTAGGGAAGATTATTTACATGAAAATGTACAAATGCTTACAAATATAATCACAAATTGAGTAAGTAAATGTTATTGTAGAATGCGCAAAATATAAAAAATAGTATAAAGAACTCATTTTATAAGACATTCTTTCGCACTTGTCAATTAGAAAACTCGCTAACGCTCGTTTTCTACATTTTGACGCGTGCGAAAAAAACATGTCTTATAAAACACGTTCTTTAATATACTATTAAGACATCTTTAATTCAACTCCTGATATCTAAAAATGAATTTTTGATATCTATAAATATTTGAATTTAAGACGTCTTAAAAATAATTTTGGATATCAAAAAAATGATAAGGACATCCATAAATAAATTAAAGACGTCTTTATTTCATTTAATGACGTCTTTAAATAATTTAACATATTTTTAAATGTAGAATAAATCTTAAAACGGCGTTCCATGTAATAATAAAAATAATATTAACAACATCAGTAACAATTCATTTAAATATACTACTACCGTAGTAAAATGTAAAATACTGAATAATGAAATGCTAATTTGTATTTAAGTAAAGCATATTATTTTTGTATCTCAATATAACTGTCGAAAATACCCTCTACAGCACTACCCGTACAATAGGGGCACGTAAATAATATATTTAAAGACCGTGTAAGCAACTTTATTAACGAATTTACAATACTATAACACCACACAACACAATACACAGTTCTACGTCTTACCACCTTGCCTACTCCTCGGCAACTACAACTCTGCTCAGCAACAGTGCTGCCACTCACTTTACCAACGAACAACAATATATAGTTCGGGCAAGCAAAAATGAATACATATAGTTCAACCTACTTAAATGTAAAAAACAAAATATGTCTAAATCCCAACATACTCCCACCTTGAGACACTGTTATTTCATAAATGAGGTGTCTCAATGTATCTTACAAATTACCTAACTTAAAGAATAACACTTAAAAGTATCGTTTTGGTCTGTTCACTTCTCTTCCACATCTAGTTATGTAAGGCACACTTTTTTTGAAAGCTTTATTTTTCACGACACTTTTCACATTACACTTTTCACCTTTTCCTTTGTCCTTGTCATTATTCACTGTGAATCTGCTCTCTACGCCTGTTCCGCTGTCTGCGCCTATTCCGCTGTCTACGTCGCCTCTGCTATCTGCACCGCCGTCTACGCCGACTCCACTGTTTGCATCGGTTTCGCAGTTCGCGCTGTCTTCCCTGCGCGCGCACGTATCCTTCGGGTCTTCACTCCGCTCCTCTGTTCTCAGTGAATTTGGTACACACTCTAACGCATAAAGTTTCTGAACCGGTCTTAGTAATTGTCCATGTGACGTTTGAAGTCTTACTAAACGCACTATATTGTCTTTTCCCGGTAAAAGTTCAATAACTCGCGCCGAATCTGACCAGAAATAACTGGTTACAGCAATATTTAAGGCTTTGTTTACTTGAGACCATAATCTAGTTCCAATTGTAGCTGCCATCAACTCTAATCGTGGAATAGTTAACTTCTTTATAGGTGTCACTCTGGCTTTAGCCGCAATCAAATGTACCATTACACCCTTCGAAGTTTCAAGTCTAAGAAACACCGCCGCTGCATATGCCAGACTGCTAGCATCGCAAAACATATGCAGGGTAATTTTCTGATGTTCATTAGCACACAGATTAAACCACCTGGGGATCTGGATTTCTTCCAATAATGGCAATTCTTCCAGCCATTTTCTAAATGCAATTTGAGTCTCTTCATTAACTTCCTGGTCCCAGCCAATTTCCTGTTGCCATAAATTTTGTAGCAGTTTCTTTGGATGTAATGTTACTGGACATGTAAACCCTATTGGGTCAAAAATACGTTGGGTGACAGAAAGAATCTCCCTTTTTGTTATTTTTTTGTCTTCTAAAGGAACATTCTTATAACAGATTGAAAGAGTATCATCTTTCTTGTTCCATGTTAAACCCAAAACATAGGTTATTTCTCCGTTTAGATCGTTGGTGTGCTCCCACCCTCTTAACTCGAATTTTCCTTCGCCCATTACTCTCGTAGCTTCTTCTATAAATGAAACTAACTCTTCTTTACTGCTGAGGCTAGCTACGCAGTTGTCCACGTAGAATGAACGCATTAATTTTTCTATCGTCTTTTCCGAGTAACTGGAAGATGGTTTGCATTTATCTAAACACTGATTAAGATGATGATCTATGGTAGCAGCCAGTATGAAAGGACTGGCAGTAACACCAAAGACGACTCTCTTGTGTCTAAAAACGATCTCTTCGTCATCTTTGGTTCTCCAAAAAAATCTGAGAAATTCTCTGTCTTTCGTGTGAATGCTTATTTGCAGAAACGCCTTCTTAATGTCTGCTATGACACCGAATTGTTCCTTGCGAAATCTTATTAATATTTCAGGTATTAGTTCAATAAGATTCTCACCTTTTTCCAGACAATCATTCAGTGACGGAGAGTTTTGTTCTCGTGCGGATGCATCAAACACTGGGCGAACCTTTGTGGAAGCGCTGTTTTCTTTAATCACAGGTCTATGGGGAAGATAATGTCTACCCCCTTTTTCTTCTTCTTCCGTTACCCTTTCGATGATCCCTTCCCTGCACCATTCGTCAAAAACCTCTTGATATTGTTCATGATATCCACTGTTCTGTAGTTTGGGCAGCATTCGTTCCAGGCGTTTTTTGGTTAAAGCTTCGTTTGTCTGTAAGGGAGGATGGTCTTCCCTCCATGGTAGTCGCACTTCGTACCTCCCATCTTCATTCACCGTTATCGTCTTGCTGAATGTTTCTTTAACCAACTGGTAGGCTGTTTCTCTGCTTGTCTTTTCTTGGGGATCAGTTATTCCCAAAACATCTAATTCCCATAAATCTTTGATGGTCCTCGTGTTGTTATATAATGACGTAACAATCATATTTGTATCACATCGTGTCGGCGTGTTCGTGGTTTTTCCCATCAACACCCAACCCAGTAACGTATGCACTGCCACAAGTCCACATTCTAGTATTTGTCTCTTTCCTGTGAACAGTTTTCCGGCTACGTCCGCTCCAATCAGTAATTCAATCGGTTCATCTCCTTTGTTGTCAGTCAAAACGATCCCACGTATTTTTAGCTGACTTGTCCAAACACCCTCGTGAATGGCAGAGATATTATTGCAAATAACCGGCTGGTCCATTACTTCAAACTTACACGCATAGTCATCCGCTAGACTGGCAATACGTATGTCATAACAATTGTGCGTCTGCTCACCTGTTTGGGCTCCACCGAATAGCGTATGTATCATGTTTTGTGAACGCTTCACCGGATAGTTCAAATCACGAGCGGTAGTAGTTAGGATATATGATCTCTGGGATCCACTGTCAAAAAGAGCTCTGACTATTCGAGAACCTCTATCATTATACATTCGGACTCGCAGTGTTTGTAAAAAAACATTTGTAACAGTTGGATTTGCCAAATTAGACAACGACGATTTGGTCCTTTCGTTTTCCCGAACATCATCTGTCTTCTTTACGCTGTTATGGTTTTCACTGTTTTCTCGCATCCGACATTTATTCAAGTCGGGACATAAAATTATTATGTGGTCTTTACTGCACAGTAAACACTTCAGGCGTCCTGGGCACTTTTTTCTTTGATGCCCAAGTTTCGCACAGCGATAACACCCCTTTTTCCGGGAGAGAACTTGTCTTTTCTCGTCCAGAGACATCTTTTGCGCTTTGAAACAATTCTCGGAACCGTGACTTCCTTCACAGAAAATACATTTGTTCGCATTATAATTTATCAAGCCTGCAGCGGTAGGTACTTGCTGGTGCGTTGGCTTTTTGGCTCTTTTTTCTTTATCACTTGCTAAATTGAAACCTTCAGTAGCTAACGTGATCCTCTGGTCAGCCTCTACTTCATTTTTAATGAAGTTCATGAGATTATTTAGCCGACTGCTTTCACCATCAACTTTAGTTTTCCCACCCGGGGCCGCCACTGTAGTTTGAGAAAAGGGTATTGACCTCTGCCAAATCCGAAGTAATTCTTCCGGTAGGGCCGATTCAATGAGAGGGAACAACATTGCTTCATATTTTTCCGTCGTCACTCCTAACGTTTCTAACGCCCTAAGCTGCGTCTCTAGCTTATCATAAAGGACCGATAAACCTGGCCTTTCTTGTGTCAACGTATTTTGCAGCACGAGTTTGAGCAGCTCCCTGACATATACTTCTATTAAAAGTTCCTCACGTCCAAAACGAGCTTTCAATGAGTCCACTGCCTTTTGATAATTTTCACGTGAAAGTGGAAAACTATCTACTAGTTCCCGAGCTCTCGTACCAGCGGTGGTGGCTTGTTGTAAGTACTGAAACTTATCTTCATCCATGATCGAGGGATCTTCGTGTATCTTTAGAAATTGGGTCCAAAATGGAAGCCAATCCTTAATATCTCCTCCAAACTTTTTAATTTCCAACATGGGTAATTTGAATTTTCTAATTAACATGTCATTCTGACTGCTAACCGCCGGAACAACTGGTTCCACCAACGGTTTTTCTAAAAGTTTAGAAACTTTTGACTTTACCTTTTGAAACTGGGTTTCGTATCCATCGCTATCTTGGATTTCCTGTACCAACTCGTCTTCATTCTCCGACTCTTCTACTAAACGGTCATAAATTTCCTTATCCAGTTTCTTTATAACCTCGTGTTTTTCCTGCAGAAGGTTCCACTTGATTTCGAGTTCGTCGACATTCACTTCTGGCTTGGCTGCTAGCTTCAGTATGGCATTCGCGGTGGTTGTGAACACAGTTCGGACAGCCTTCCGTGATTTTCTTGCTTGCTTCATCATGAACTCTTGTTGTCAAACGATTTAACTTTATCTAAACACGAATTCTTGCACTCTTGCGAAGCACAACCGTTTTAAAATTGTTTTGTACACTTCGTTTTAAAAACTGTCCGAAATGTTATCAAAACTTATTTCCGTTCAACGTAAAACTAAATATTCTGAAGTTGTTTCCGTATACGTTTATATTATCAAAACTACTTTCCACTCGCGGCTGGCGACTACGCCCAAATACAGCAAAATGGCTGACGCCGGTGGTTCACAGCACACACAAAGAAACTCACACGATCGTCCTGTTACCGGTCGCCAAATGTCGAAAATACCCTCTACAGCACTACCCGTACAATAGGGGCACGTAAATAATATATTTAAAGACCGTGTAAGCAACTTTATTAACGAATTTACAATACTATAACACCACACAACACAATACACAGTTCTACGTCTTACCACCTTGCCTACTCCTCGGCAACTACAACTCTGCTCAGCAACAGTGCTGCCACTCACTTTACCAACGAACAACAATATATAGTTCGGGCAAGCAAAAATGAATACATATAGTTCAACCTACTTAAATGTAAAAAACAAAATATGTCTAAATCCCAACAATAACAATTTTAATTAGTACCTTTCAAGTTTCTAGACTATTTCGATAATAATCAATCCAATTATGCATTTAAATTGTGAGCTTTGAATAAACCTATTAATGTCCTACACAAATTACACAAATTTCCATGTATATTCATACGAAATCTAAATTATAGTGCAGTTATTTAAATTATAATGATAAAAGTGATAAAATTCTATATAAATCAACAGAAAATGTAAAACACTTGTCTGATTTTTCAGAATTTCAATAAGTTTTTTATATTAAAAATATGTAAATTATTAAATGAATATACTTGACATATTTTTCCCGTTTTTCATATTGAAGACAAAAACTTATTTTTCAGGAGAATACGAAGAAAATTACGTAGGTAAGTAAAGTACATAGAATCGTAGATTGAGACGAATTTCTTAAGCAACGGAAAAAGAGTTCCTTTCGGTACATATGTTTTGCAAAATTAACTAATGATATAAAGCTAATAAAAATTATCTATATTTAACTTTTTAGTAAACAAAAAATCTCGGATTCGTCCACTTAACAAATAATGCATTTAAAATAACATCAGGCGTGAATATAACGCTTTCGCCAGACAGATGGCCATTTTCATTATTTCTCATAATACAAATGACAGAAAATGTATAATTTTTTCCGAAATCAACATTAAACGCACGATATCACTCCGCGAAGTTAGCCAAAATAGTAGCTAAAGTGAAAGTTTACAGACTCTTAAGATGCATTCACAAATGAAAATTAGGTTTAGATTTATGGTTTATACTTTAGATTTAAAGACTTTGGCCGCATGTTATGTAATGACTCCATTCACACTTCAGAATTTAGTGTCTCTAAATCCAAATCATAACGCTAAACATTGCAAGGTCCAAACTTTAGGTTTATGATTTAGTTTGACGTCACAAACTTCACCAATGAGAACGAGTCTGAAACGATATAGATATATACATCCATTTTTATTTAGTATTCACTTGGTGGATTTTGCTTGTTAAACAAATGCAAGAAGAACAAGGAAACTGTCAAAACTTAATTGCTGAAATTTAACCAATAATGCCAAGCAAATGACAGTTTCACGGCGCACGGGTATCTGTTATGTACTGCTCTACCGATATTTTAATCTTGTTTTTGAAGAATTTACATAGATGTCTGTACATATCAAAACTAAATTACAGTTAATTTAAACTTACATTTATGAATGACTTACTTAAACCTAAACAAAAATCATAAACCTAATTTTCATTTGTGAATGTACCTTTAAGGTTTAGATTTATGGTTTATATTTTAGATTTAAAGACTTTGGCCGCATATTATGTAATGACTCCATTCACACTTCAGAATTCAGGATTTCTAAATCCAAATCTAAACATTGCAAGGCCCAAACTTTAGGTTTAAGGCCGCCACGCACTTCAGCGACGCGAAGAGCGGCGAAGCGTAACGCAGCGAAGAGAAGTTTTTCCATTCATTGTATTCTTATGTGAATAGTCGCTTCGCTGCTCTGCTCTTCGCTGCTCCAAAGTGCGCGTATACACATAATAATACATTGAATGAAAAAACTTCTCTTCGCCGCGCTTCACTTCGATCGCTGAAGTGCACGTTGGCCTTTATGATTTAGTTTGACGTCACAAACTTCACCAAAGACAACGAGTCTGAAATGATATAGATATATACAAGGAAGCTGATGACAAGGATTATTTATTGGCAAAGGTTGTGTTAATTGTTGGAATCTATGGGGCATGTCGCCGGGAGGAACTTACGTTTTTACGTGTAGGAGATATTGTAGATTCTACTTCTTTCATAAAAATTAATATTCCAAATACCAAAACGAATATTTCATGATTTTTTATGATAACTGAAGGGTTTATCGATGGAATCAACTGTTTAGCAATGTTTCGCAAGTACGCACAACTTCGACCTACTCATACTGAACATCAACAGTTTTTTCTAACCTACAGAAATTTTAAGTGTTGCACGCTTCCTGTAGGTATAAATACCATAGCTGGTATACCTAAAAAAATGCAGAGTTCCTCGGCCTCCCAAATGCGAAAGAATATACCGGGCATTGCTTTGATTGCATTGATATTGATACTGGAATAAAGCCTAAAAAACAAGCAAAAGCATTCATAGTTTACCTACTCCACAAATTTTATTAAAACTTTCTGATCCGTAATCCGTAGAATATTAAAAATTATAGTCGGACATTAAACGTTGAACGCACCACATGAGTTAAACGGACAATAATGCCTTCGGTCAACGTACACATCTCTGGCCAGAGGCCCTCGAAAAGTACACTGTTGACCTCAGGCGTTATTGTCCTTATAACACCCTTGATACGTTAATTACTATAATACATTTTGTTGACATTTCATATTTTTCTATT
Source organism: Harpalus rubripes (assembly GCA_963082715.1). Lineage (NCBI taxonomy): Eukaryota > Metazoa > Arthropoda > Insecta > Coleoptera > Carabidae > Harpalus > Harpalus rubripes. The sequence continues at coordinate 82,548,067 of OY720448.1, forward strand.
TCTAATCTTTGCTTACGTATAAATAGTATTTGTAAACATAGTCTTCATCAAGGCTAAGATTATAAAAAAATACAATCTTGATAAATACGTAATACTGACCAAAAATATGAACCAATTTTAGGAATTGATAATATTATCTGAATACAGCAAAATTACCATTTGCTACTAATTATACAGAGCAAATGTGACATATCTAAAACGATACATAATAATAACTTACCTTAAGCAAAAATTCTTGTGATTACATAAAAATATATAAATGTTCTTGTCACGCTTCCCGTGCATTTATTCTACCTGCTGCAGTGCAATGGAGCCGGTACTAGTGTTATGTTCTTGCTTTTCCTTATTACCATGTACGTATATTATTAATTATCGATAGTTAATAACTAACATTTCACTACATTATTAATATAATATGAAAATTAATTGGAATAATTAAATATCAAGGATTCAATTTATATTGGCATAAACAGAAAAATCATATTTTTTAATTCATTTTAATATTCAATTAATTTTCCTTTTAACAAGTATTTTTGTTTCTATTAAATTTAACATTAACTAGATTACATAATACAACTTAGAACCACTCAAATTTGGGATATCACTGCCATCAATATTAATTTTTCAAAATAATTTTAACAAAGGGTACCTTTGAGAGATTTTAACTGATTGGTACAATCAGTTAAAATCTCTCATGCAGCATTTATTGTTTGTTACAATATCGACGTTTCAGTATATACATTTTGTCGATTTTGCCAGCGAATAGATATGTAAGTACGTGTTTTTTCATATTTTTTTAATAATGTTTGTAAACCTGAATGATTAGACGAAAGTATTTATATGTACAAGAATTTATTTTAATGAATCTGTAAGATTTTACTTACTGTAGTACCGTGGATAAAGGTTAAGTGTAGGTATACCGTCGAAACGACTATTTTGTAAGATTAATGCTGCATGATTGAGATTTCGAGTAATTGTTAACTCATAATTATTCATATTTACATATTTTGAAATTTCCATACTTTTACGACATAAAATTTATTTTGTTAGGGGAAAAAATATTGGAGATGCAGTCTTGGTAAAATGATTTTATTCAATTGTCATTTATTTAACAATCCGATGTTTCGGTTCCTAATAACCCATCATCATGTTAATACAGTGTTAAAAAAATCTGATGTGGCCAGCACATTACCTTCCGTCAGTTCCATATATTTTGTACAAATTTCGTACTAAAAGTTACTATTATATCCACTGAATATGATGTATAAAATGTAATCAAATCGTATAGAGAATAAAATATTCTTTAATATTTATAATAACATTAAATATGGAAAAATGATATTTAATAGTATTTTATCAAGAAAAACTGTTAAAATCTTAAAATGAGGGTACTTCCGGTTGACCAATTATAACAACCAAAATCGAATAATCTCTTCACATGGATGTAAAGAAAAGGAATACGATAGAATTATAATTTTTTGAATTGTATTTGAGTTATCGCATCCAAAAAAATCGTAGCATACACGCGCGCACACACACGCCCGCACGCACACACACACATAAACGCGCGCGTGCGCGCGCAAGCACACGCATCATCGTGTAAAAGCCGTATCACACTAGCGGGTTTCGAAGCGGTAGGCGGGTGCGGGTGACTCCTCGACTAATAGGAGCGCGGCAGCTAGCGGCTGCGGTTGCTCCTATTGGTCGATAAATCACCCGCACACACACCCGCAGCCGCCAACTGCTTAAAAACGCGCTAGTGTGATACGGGCATAATCCAGGGTCTCTAATACGTGCTTATTCATCAAAAACTCCCCACCGAATTTTTTTAAATAAAGACAAACCATCCTTTCCTAAAGGTGACGGAAGGTAAAAAATCCTAACTGGGGTCGACTATGAACAAAGAAACGTATGTCAATTTAAAAGTATTTAATTAAATGTCAATTTGACACGAAATATTGTCAAAAATGTTATCTAAAGATATCAAAGCTATCTTCTTGAATCTTATTTTAGAAATAGCGATAAATTATAAATTGGCGAATGGCATTATACTGTATGCATCTTTCTTATCTTTTCTCCTTAAAATTACATTTCAAGATCAATTTTGACAATTTGACTTTTGAATTAAGTAATGATTAGACATACGTTTCTTTGCTCATAGCCTACTCCGAATTAGAATTTTTTGAACATCTTTATATATTTGGAAAATCTAACAATGGACCGTTCCAATTTAAGGGCTATCTCTTTCTATCGCTGCAAATAGTAAGAAAATGGCGCGAACAACTGGCAGTTGGGATGTCAAACGAAACGTCAAAAATATTGCAGTCATTAAAATACCTTTATTCTCAGTGAAAATTTGCATCGTTCGACATTTTACCTTCAATAAAAGCTTTTGTAACTTATTTCGATAAGATTTTTTAAAGTTATCCGAGATATTCTCACATTTTATGTCTAAATGTTTTAGAATCAAGCGTCATAGATCTCAATTGTTCTTAATATGCGCAGATCCCCATTGCGCATATCTTCTATCTCTTTAAATTGGAAAGGTCCATTATATTACGAGAAGGATGAAAATATCGTCGACTACTATCACGTCACGTAAACTCACATATTTCACGTGTCAGTGTCAAATTGTTGAGACCCACATTTACCATTTATTTATATTGTTTCTAAAAGTTATGGGAAATATGGGTCTCAATAATTTACAAATGACATGTGAAATCATGAGCGTGTGTCGCGAATCTGAGAAACCGGGTTCGATCCCAACCGACGTCAAATATTTCGAATTTTAAATGGCACAAAATGACCTCACGCTAGCTATGAGTGCCTGTGAGGTGACGCCTGGTAAGCGCTTTCACGGTGAAAATATTTCAGCAGTACCATATCTGTGTACAAAGCAGATTGGCACACCCAGCAATGGGTAATAATTTATGAAAAAATCGTCATACAATTTAAAAAGTGATAAAATACGTGCACTAGTTAAACAGTTTAACTTTTGTAGCTCTGATGTAGATACGCACGGATTTTATCACTCTATAAATTGTATGACGATATTTTCATCCTTGTATTTTCGTAATAAAATTGTTACTTTTTCTATATATTAACATATTTTTTCCCTAACATCATATCAACAGTCAAGAAATATCAGTAACTAACTATAAAATTTATTGTTTATATTTTGTGTTTTAATATTTTTAACTTTGTGTTTTCACAATTTTATATAAACTGTTACTGAGCCTAATTTCTTGTATGGACACTGTAAAAAATGTACAATTACACAATTTTAATTATATAAACAAATATTTAAACGCCATTATTTCAAAACATATTATTTATTAAAGATACTGAATTAGACCAGCAATGATATAATACAATATGGTCCAGTTGCATAAAACGTTTGCAGATGACATATTTAACTATTTTACCGCCTCGGTGATCGTGTGGTTTGAGGCAGCGCACAGCGTTCGAAGCGACCCTCATCGCTTGACCCTGAGGTTGTGGGTTCGATTCCCATGAATATTATCAGAAACGAATCACCCCCTATTAAACCAATAGGGGATTCCACCATTTTTAAAATATAATGGGGTATGTGACCAAAATTTTATATAATATGACACTATAGACAAAAAAATAAAATACCCGTATTTTTTTACATCGATTAATTATTCGTACTTTACAAGAAAATAATTATTAAAAATTTGGGGAAGGGATTTGTGACGTAACAATGGCAGAAGAGTGAAAAAAGACGGTTAGACTGGGAGGGAAATAGTTAGTTATAGCCAGAGGTGAACATGCCACACCTGCCACATTTACCACAACATAAACGCGACGCTGATAGGCTGATTTATAACTGTTTCTTTCCTTCCCGCAGTCTATCTGTCTTTGTCCAGGATTCTAACATACTTACGGCATATATCCCTTCTCCAAAACATTAAATTGTTAATAACAAGATTATTAGAAATTAATGTTTAGTTTTTATTATTATAATGAGAAGCTATAGTGGTTAGTTTTTATATTTTATGACATATATATTGAAATTCAAATATGGTCATATACCCCATTTCATCTAAACGTATAAGTAAATTAAGACTACGGGTGAAAATCCGGTGAAAAAATTCCTATTAATAAGCGAGTTATAGTTCCCCGAAATTTAAAAATATTTATGTGACGTCACGAAGTTTTTATATCAAACTGTTTTCATCGTGGACATAAATGTTCTTGAAATATATGCTACTTACTTCTAAATTATATTTATAAAAAAATAAATGAATATTATTATATTGTACAAGTCTACATAATTTATAATTGGAAATGTATTTAAATTATTAAGTTTAATGCAAAACATTTATATTCAAATAAAAACTGTTTGAGAATTGCAGTACTGGACTGATAGCCACGCCTCCGCCGTTTGAATTTCTCTACTTCCATTGGTAGTAGGCTCCTCCCCCTAACTGAGTATTCGTTATATATTTATAGGCCTTCTTTGAGTCGCCAATTAAAATAATATATATATGGAATTCATATGAGTGACAAGCTGCTACAACAAAAACCCCCTTATTTCCGAAGTATTTCAATTATATCGTTTTATTTCTTTATTCATATTCATTATTAAGCATATACTTTCAATATTTTTTTCCTAATTTCTCTTAATTCAATTGCGCTGTAGTCCCCTATTGTAAAAAGTTTTTATTTGTTATTATGAACAATACTGAACGTCACACGGCTGATATGCAAACAACTGACTCGGTTAATTGTAAAATCGAGGCGACAGCCGAGATTTTACAATATTTAACCGCGTCTGTAATTTGCTTCATATCAGCCTTGACGTTAATAACTATAACAGTTCAAGATCAAATATGTCAAAACGCTGGTCTTGTTAAAGTGACATTTTTCTTGTCAAAGTGACACGCGCACACAAATCAGTTGATTAAGAGCACTTCAAGGCTCCTCGCGTTTGGTGTCTGTTGTCCCAAGTTAAACTCCTATATGTAACAGTTTTCAGTGTTTACACTGTATATATTTTGGATTGATTCTATAAGAATTATATTTTTATTGCAACTTTCTTAATAATTCTAGCGTGACCCTGGTATAATTTCTTCTTGTGTACCATTTCCAAAACAAAAATAAACATTTTTTAAATAATCGTATTGTATGTTATTGTATTGTTGAGATTAATAGAAGTGTGGGTGTCCCCTTAGACCAGGAATAGAAGGGGAGACAGGGCATGCTATGTATTTCGCCATAAGACGACTTTCCAAATCATCCTAGCGATTTTCGACCTTATCGAACTGTCAGAATCAGCCGCAAAAGGCTAGTCGGCCAGATGTGTTACATACGTGTGCAGTCGAACGAATAAGTTTTCAATGTCAACAAGCGTCACCTACCGTTTTAACTTGTCCGTTATTTACGTTAAGTTTTTCTTTATTAATATTCTTTCGTATTTATTTTAGTTTTATAAAACAAAATCAAGATAATTTGTAGTTATGGATAATCAAGTATTTATTTAGATTTGGCCAACTGTAACATAACAGTATTTGACTGGTCGACTAGCCTTTTGCGGCTGATTTTGACATTTCAATACGGTTCAAAATCGCTCAGATGATTTGGAAATATACGCGTGACTATGCCTTGTCTCCCCCTCTATTCCTGGTCTAAGGGTGTCCCCACACAAGTGGTTTTAATTATTTTTGTTATAATGTTTCACGAGTGCCTACGCTGAATCCATAAACTTTCATAATTTTGATACAGTGTGTTCAAAAAAAATCCAAACTCGGAGTAGGCTATGAACAGTGAAACGTATGTCTGATCATTATTTAATTCAAAAGTCAAGTTCTCAAAAATGATCTTAAAATGTAATTTTAAGGAGAAAAGACAATGAAGAAGGATACAGTATATTAACATTCGCCGTTTTCTAATTTGTTTCCATTTCTAAAGTAATAGTCAAGAAGAAAAGATTTGATTTTCTTTAGATAACATTTTTGAGAATATCTCATTTCAAATGGACCTTTTCAATTTAACGGCTATCTTTTTCTATCGCTGCAAATAGTAAGAAAATGGCGCGAACAACTGCCAGTTGGGCTGTCAAACGAAACGTCAAAAATATTGCAGTCATTAAAACACCTGTATTCTCAGTGAAAATTTGCATCGTTAGACATTTTACTTTCAATAAAAGCTTTTGTAACTTATTTCGATAAGATTTTTTAAAGTTATTTGAGATATTCTCACATTTTACGTCTAAATTTTTTAGAAACAAACGCCATAGATCTCAGTTGTTCTTTTTATGCGCAGATCCCCATCTTCTATTTCTTTAAATTGAAAAGGTCCATTGACATTTAATTAAATGTTTTTAAATTGAGATACGTTTCTTTGTTCAAAGCCTACTCCGAGTTAGGAATTTTTTTGAACACACTGTACTTCAAACGCTGAACAAAATTTCAACACAGAAGGTACCTACCTACGTACCATAAATATTAAACCGTAACCAAAAACATAGTTTCCTGGTCCGTAAATATCAAATTTATGAGAAAATATTACATTATTTATTTTGCTAACAAAAACTCGGAAATACCACAAAAGAAAAATTATATAACAATAATTTGTTACAGATGATATCAAAATGGAAAATTTATTTATGTTCGAATGTAAACAAGACTGAATATTAGTGGTCAGAAGCAAAGATCGTATGTAGCATGTTTAAGATATCGTGGGCATTCAAGCAGAGATTACGAAGTCCAAATTGACAGTTTTAAAGGTGTATTAACAAATGAATATTAGGTTTAGATTTATGGTTTATACTTTAGATTTAAAGACTTTGGCCCCATATGACTCCATTCACTCTTCAGAATGTCCAAACTTTAGGTTTATGATTTAGTTTGACGTCACAAACTTCACCAATGAGAACGAGTCTGAAATAATATAGATATATACGCCCATCTTTATTTAGTATCCACTTGGTGGATTCGGCTTTTTAAACAAATGCGAGAAGAACATGGAGAATGTCATAACTTAATTTCTAAAATATAACTAATAATACTAAGCGAATGACAGTTTCAAGGCGTACAGGTATATTGTTAAGTACTGCTCTACCGATATTTTAATCTTGTTTTTAAAGCATTTACACAAATGTCAGTACATATCAAAACTAATTTTCAGGTAATTTAAACTTACATTTATGAATGACTTAAACCTAAACAAAAACCATAAACCTAATTTTCATATGTGAATACGCCTTTAAGGTGCACAATATCGTGCTTCAATTTTTTTCCGAAAGCAGTTTAATTGCGCCATTTGTAGCTATGGAAACGAAGCGATAGAAATGAAATTTGGTATAGCGCCGTATCGTTTCGTAGAAACGAAATGTAATTCCGATACTTTTTGTATTATTTGAGTTGTAAAATAATATTTTGACCTTTGAATTAAATAAATAGTATTTGATCAAAATAAAGTTTTCTGCAACGAAAAATTTACATTTCATTTCTATCTATTTTGACATAAAATGCGAAAAAATGTGTGTGTGATGTACTACTTGCCCTTAAAGGCTTAGCTACCGCGGCCTAAACGATGTACAGGATGTCTCATTTTCGATGTTTTTTTCAGGTATCTCAGGTAATATTAATGATAGAGCAAAACCGTTTGCACATTCCATTGTCAACTTTCCCAGAAATGTTTAATAGTCAGCACAAGACATTTCGATCTTCTTTTGTTTCTGAGCTACAGGCAAAAACTCGTTTTTCGCTCATTTTGAAAATATCTCATATCTTATTTATTATAAAAGTTAGAGAAAAAATGTTTTTACAAAATTTTTACCTTTTTTTAAATAGAATAAAATGGCGTAATTAGATTTTTTGAAAACTTAATGATTCTCGAGATATAACACAAACTTATGATTTTTTAAATGGGAACCTATGTTAAAAATAGTCTCATCTTTTTGCATATTTTATAAGCTTTTCAATGATATATAACAAGTCTACATTCTTTTGTTTTAAACTTGAATAAAAGACGAATTATTAATTTATTGAGGTGAAAATATTGGAAATTATTAAGAAACAAATGAAAAAATCTATTACAGATTATCATTTGCATATTTCTAATACTACTTGTTTCAGTTTTATTCATTTTTTCAATTTATTTACTTCAAAAGCATATTAAACCATCTTTTTTCGGATTGTGTCAAAGCCAACTGTAACGTCGATAACTAGTAATTTAACTATCCCAAAAATAATTGGTTAAGAATAATTTTGAAAACATAATAGATATTGAATCAAAATAAACAAATGATGATTTGTAACAAATTTTTTCATTTGTTTCTTAATAATTTCCAATATTTTCACCTCAATAAATTAATAATTCGTCTTTTATTCAAGTTTAAAACGAAAGAATGTAGACTTGTTATATATCATTGAAAAGCTTATAAAATAAGCAAAAAAATGAGACTATTTTCAACGTAGGTACCCATTTAAAAAATCATAAGTTTGTGTTATATCTCGAGAATCATTAAGTTTTCAAAAAATCTAATTACGCCATTTTATTCTATTTAAAAAACGGTAAAAATTTTGTATAAACATTTTTCTCTAACTTTTATAAAAAATAAGATATGAGATATTTTCAAAATGAGCGAAAAACGAGTTTTTGCCTCTAGCTCAGAAACAAAAGAAGATCTAAATTTCCTGTGGTGACTATTAAACATTTCTGGGAAAGTTGACCCTGGAATGTGCAAACGGTTTTGCTCTATCATTAATATTACCCTAGATACCTTAAAAAGCATCGAAAATGAGACATCCTGTACAGTATATCTTTCTTTACAGTAACATCATGTATCGTAACACCTCCACAAAACTCCAGTCTAATTGATACCATATCTGAAAATATACCATTACTGAACATCAATCCCATCGAATTAGCAAATGTATCCCAAGTATTACCAATTCCTTCCCCTGACATTCCATTTGTAAACTATAATCCCCGAGAACTTTTCGACACAATTCCGGGCTATGGAAAATCGTGGATGTATTTTCCAGACGAAAAAGGAAATCCAGTAAAAGCGCAGCTAGATCACACTGATTACGCTCCGAGAGCTTTCAAGTCCGAGAAGAAGTACGCCACGTTTCATCTGTACACGAGGTAGAGTAATTATGAACATAAAACAATTCTAACTTTGCTTATGCTTGTCTAAATAACTTTAACGCCTCAAAATTTAACAGCGAGGGATGTAATTTGCTAAATATTTAACACGAAAGGTTGTACTAATTAAAACTTTTCATCATAAATTTTATTGTTTATAAAACTGTTCTTGTCAGTGGCGTATTAAGGTAGTTCGGCGCCAGAAGCCCTTGAATTTTTTGCGCCCCCCAAGCCCCGCCCCCACCTTCGTTTTTTGTTTAACTTTAATGAAACAAAAAAAACATACTTGAACTTTTCTAGTTAGAAACCAATACAATAATTATAAAAAATAAATCTAACAACTGACATAGACCAATGATTCCAAAAATGACAATCATAGGCGGATAAATGGGAGTTTTTTAAAAGTAAAATTCAGCAAACAATGAAACTAAACTTTTAATTTTAATTAATATGGTATAATGACATTTTTCTTGCTTTGGCACTGGCATTGCATCTTTTTTCACTATGATACAGGCCCGGATTAGCATTTCTTTGCGCCCTAGGCCAATATTCATGAATGCATCCCCCCACCCCTCTCAATATATACCGAGTGTCTACTTTTTTATGGACCATAAGAAATATGTTTAATGGTGCCAAACTTTTAATAATGCTTGATTTCATTATTTTTTTCTATTTCGGTGTCTTTATGAATTTATAAACGCACTGCAAAACGTTAAGAAGATCTATAAACGCACTGTTTTTGGAGCTTTTCGTTTTCTATAGACGGTATGACAGACTGCTCTTAAAACAGATACATAAATGACATATATCAACATCAAATAGCTGTCAGTTAACAGTGAATATCCATCAGTGAAGTTCGATAAAAAATAATATAAAAGCATGTTTCATAAGGCCTGTAATCGCACTCGTCCATTGTAAATCTCACCGCGAAACGGCTCGTTTTCCTGTTGCCTTATGAAATTTGTTTTTTAAATAACTACTATTATCAGTCATCATAGATACATTTATTATCTCGTTATAAGAACGAGTAGCTAAAGATTACTGCATTTATTTTGCTTCTCTATCTCTCGAACGAAACGCAAGTAAACAATAATTTTGGACATATTAGATGCAGTTTTTAATTCTGAACAGTTTTCGTACCTATTTATACTTTTGTTAAAATTCATAGGGCAGAAATTACAGTCACATGAAAATTTTGCCATTATATTTGCTAAGATACATAAAAAGTAGACACCTATATATTAGAATTGTTTAAAGTCTTTGACAACTATCATAGTTCAACAGGATTGTCACTTTACTATACTATTCTTGTATAATTAAAGCAAATGTGACTGTTTACGTCGTCTGGTAACTGCAGGCACTTCTCTCTCTCTCTCTCTCTCTCTCTCTGTTTTTTCATTTTTCCAACTACTCGATGTGCGCCCCCTCCGAGCCTGCGCCTGGCCTTATGGGCAGGGGATATAATTTGGTGCAGCTCTGGCTTGTTTCTGCAGTTCTAATTTAAAAAAATGCAGTTCTAAATCCGAATCTTGCAGTTGCTTTCACTTCTCTCTATATTATTTATTATTCAAATCTGCAGATCATTGCAGATACATTACACTGTGTATAGAAAACGTCAGACAATAATAATTCAAGACAAATTCATTCACATTATAAAAATTATTAGCGAATAAATACTTAGTTTTAAAATGTTTACAGGATTTCGAGTTTTTAATGTTTCGCTGGTAATTTATTGAAAAATGATAGACCAATCCTATCTGGAGAAACTTTGACGACTTTAACTCTAGATTTAGGTATATGGAAGTCATTTTTGTTTCTAGTTTGGTACTCATGAATGTCTGAGTTGAGTTTGAATTTCTATTTTGAAATCTCTAAAGACAAATGTCAAGTGTATAGAAGTCAGTCACTGTAAGCAGTTTAAGTTTTTTGAAAAGTGGTTTTCAAGAAGAGTTATTATATGCTCTTAGTAAACATCTAATTATTCTTTATTGAGCGATACAGACAAATTGAGCACAAGTAGAGTTTCCCCAAAACCCGAGCCACAACCTAATACCGTAGTTTATTCTTGACTCTACAGATGCATGGTAGAATACTAGATTGTATGTTCAAATATTCCTTCAAATGTCGTACGTATGTATGGAGTGAAATAATTTTAATCAAATTAATTTTGATTTATTTCTGTATATAAAAAAGCGTTAAACCTGTAACTGTTAATTTTATGAAAATATGTAAGTTTCAATGTACTAAAAAATCGGTATCCTTGGACAAAAAAGTGCAGCTCTAATTTTTTCAAATTATATCCCCTGCTTATGGGTGATCCGAGCCTGCATAATATCCAACTCATGCTTGCGCCTGCTAGTTTATATTCTTTAAAATATGTAATTTTTTTCAATTCCTGGCTTATTTTTGCGCCTCCTATAATTTTGCGCCAGAAGCCCGGGCTTCTCGGGCTTCTGGGATAATACACCACTGGTTCTTGTATAAAAGGTTGGTGAGGTCAACGCTAATATATGCAAAGAACACGTGAACGTGAAAATCATACAATTCATTTGACATTTCATTTCGATGCAATATTGTCAATTTTAATATTTAAGTTACGTGGGTGCAAGCGGCCATTAGACTTACAGATGTGAACAAAATCCACCCATTTTTTAAAAATTTATAACATTGTTAGACACTGCTTGGAACAAATTAATTTAATAAAATTATATCATAACAATATATAACAATGAATTCTGAGAGATAAAAAGTCAAATATTTGTTTATCTTTTTGTTCAAATGTAATCATTACGGCATATTACGCATTGCTGGGTGTGCCAATCTGCTTTGTACACCGACTTCGGTAATGATGAATTAATAATTTATTAATTTATGGGAGTAAAATATTACATATATTTGGTGACATTTGATGCATTTCTTTTATATTTATATTGTTGTCACACCCATTGTTTTCAATTAAAACGGGGGGGGGGGGGCAACAGTCTACAAAAAAATGATTTACCAAATTAATTTCCTATGAAAACAAAAGACATCAGGTATAATAAAAATAAAAAATCTGATGTGGACACCACACGACTTCCTTGTACACAAGACCAATATGAAGTATAGACCCAAGTATAAAATTGCACGTATTTGATGTTATTTGATATTAGCATCTATTTTTTTTTTGTTATTTTTTTTCCTAATCCATCAAGCTTCATTACAAAAACCAAAAAGTATAAAAGTTTTAAATTTACATATCTCGCTTATACAAGGGGCTAATTTAATAATACTTGTTGTACTAGACACAGAATTTAATTCTCAAAAAAATTTATTTGAAGCATTTATTTCTAAAATCAAAATGAAACCATTTTATTGAAGAAAAACTGTTAACAACTTCAGGTAATATGCTACTTCCGGTTAGCCTGTTTTAACCAAAATCTACTATGTTATTCCAATTGACGTAAAAGTCTTATATACAAAATTTAAAAAGTGTTAGATTATATTTTAAAATAGTTTATCATTAAAATCTATTATATGCTTCAAATAAAGTACCATTTCTAGAAATTATGTAATTAGTCAGAATGAATTCAGGGATGGCCAAAATGGATATTTCCGTTGAAATCTGGAAACCGAAATTTTTCGCGAATACAATACTTCCTTTACTTTGTACAAGGAAGTAAAAATAGTGAATAAAATAAAGTATGCTATCCTGGTTTAAATCTTCAAACATTGAACTAAACCAAATCAAATAATTAACATTCATGTCACACTGATAAAATATTCTTCTTAGGACGAACCCAAATAACAGCCAAATTCTCGAACTATACAACACATCTTCAATCAAAAATTCAAACTTCGATTATAAAAAACCAACAAAGTTAGTGATACATGGATGGGAATCAAGTTATAAAGGGCGCAATGTCCAAGCTATAAAAGATAATTTTCTTTTAATGTATGACTATAATGTGATCTTAGTCGACTGGTCAGATATTGCCTCAAATATTATTTACCCTATTCCTGCCATGGAAACGAATAACGTTGGAGACTATACAGGAAAGATGGTGGATTTCTTAGTTGAAAATGGGGCACAGTTAAAAGATTTTCATTTGATTGGACACAGCTTAGGGGCTCACACGGCTGGAAGAGCAGGAAGTGCAGTTAAAAGCGGAAAAGTAGAAAGAATTACAGGTAATTTGAAATCGTTATTTATGTAACAAGTATATAAACTTGGTGTTTATTACTCGAATGCATTTATAGCACGAGATAAAAAAAAAACACTCTCTTACACACGTGTTACAAACAACATTTTCTTGCAACCGAAATATTAAAAAAAAATAACAAAAAATAAAAAAAATGTATGAACCCATTTAAATACTGGACTAGAAAAGTGCAGAAATATATTACTATGTCTGGCTGAAAATAGATGGCCGACTAGGGTAACTGAATATCAAAACAGGGGTGCGTTTAAAATATTTTAAACATTTTTCGTTTATGTTGATTATAACAAAATATTTTGGTCTTTAAATATTTAGTTATCTATGAAATAGGATTATATTTAATTTCCGCTAACACTAATTTCGACTCAAGGGTTGCTTGCACCTGAGACGAACGAACTACAATTTGCGCTATTAAATTTTTTTAATACATCCCTGAATTCTATTGCGAAGGTTATTTTAAATGCATCCTGGTATTGAGTACAATTCTAATTTTCTATAACGGAATACATAAGGGTCAGTTTCCTTTCAAATCAAATATAGGGAAATGTTTTCAAAAGAAATCACATCTATTAAATAATCTAAACGTCAACTTTCATTCGCTAGTCATAGTAGTCATACTATACTTAGTGAAAATTATCATTTTACGAAAGCCGCGGGGGCAGGTAGTATACGCGTAGAATAAGAACTTTAAATCAAAAAAATTGGTTTCAGATCCATCTAAATGTATATATTTCAGTTTCTGAGGACAGAAGAACTTACGTGTTAATGAACTGTCTGCCTAAAAAAATCTGATCGCATTAATAAATTGAGATCAAAGATTAATCACGTAATTCTTAAATTATTTGTATATAATACTAGTTCAATATTTTATCAATGAAAAGATATAAATGATAAATTTGTCGCAAAAGATAAAAATTGTAAAGAACAATATCTTTTTTCCTTTACAGAAAAAATAATCTTTCTATATCGCTATAAAATATAAATATTTCAAAAAAAATATTCAACGGATATGATCACTTAGTACGTCAGTTATAATAATAATCTAAAATAAATAAAATAAATATATCATCACGGCTTATTACCCATTGCTGGGTGTGCCAATCTGCTTTGTATACAGATATTGGTAATGATGAAAAATTTGCACCGTGCGGGCGCTTACCAGGCGTCACCTCACTCATTGCTGGCGTGGAGAGTGCACCACAGGGGTCAATTTTGTGCTATTTAAAATTGGAAATATTTGGCGTCGTTCGGGACTGAACCCGGTTCCCCAGATTTGCGTCCTGACACTCAGGCACGCGGCCACGAGACCCCATCTTAAAATCTAAATTACATTATATAACAACACACCGTCTAAAAAAATTTGAAACTGCAAACCTCATTAAATGATACGGAAATCTTGATGTCGATATCTGCAAAATATTATGTAATATTACAATGTAATATTACAATAGGGTCCACATTCATAGTAATAAATTAGAAAATTGGTCAGTGTTCAAACTAGACCTTAAAACAATATAACAGGAACAGGAACTATCAAAGTTTAAAAGAGTTATTAGTTTTTAAAATATTCAAGTTTTTAATGCCCCTTGACATCTACGTCACAGCATTGCTATCTCTCTCTTCACCTCTTCCATTGACATGGGTCCTATTAAATTTTAATGACTCTGTGACGTCATTTTAGAAACGCCATATGGCAAAAAATTTCTGAAGCAATGGGTAGGCGATAGCATGTTGCCAAATGACGAGAATGAAATAAAATAATTTATACCTATTTTAGGTTTGGATCCAGCTTTACCAGGGTTTGAAATATTTGCGCCAAATGAGGGAAAGTTAGATAAATCTGATGCAAAATTCGTAGATGTTATTCATACATGTGGAGGAGTACTAGGATATTATTCAAGAGTGGGACATATAGATTTTTACCCAAATGGAGGAACACCAAGCCAACCAGGATGTATTGGTCTGCCACAAATTATTGGTAAAGCAAATATTTTCTTCCATTTCATAAAACTTCAGTGTTACTTAAATATTAAGGTGTGATCAAGGGCAGGATACCGATGGAAGAACACTTACTGACCGCAATATTTATTACGTTTTTTTATCGCGATCGACATACAAAATTTTAAAAAATATGATTTAAAATTATTGGCATTTATAGTCATTTCATAAATAAGATTTGATCATTGATTTTATTTACTTATCGCCCCGCCCTCTGATCGGTAAGTAATCATAATCACTTACGGTAAGGGATTATAATCACTTACCGATCACCGATTAGTAATTTGTAAATAAAACCTAATGCCTTGGAAACCCTATCGGTCAATATTTTTAAAAAATCTGATGTGGCCAACACAATGTCCTCCGCCATTATTTTTTATTAATTTAAATACATAGGTACTTACATATTTACTCCTGCTGGAAACTATATTTACTTTTTTTCAAAATAACTAATGCTCAATTTACTATTTTCTTTTTAAAACATTACCACTTTTAATTTGAAATGATTCGTATTTTGACAATGACAGTTATCTGAGAGTTACATACATTTGAGTAAGATGTGAATTGTGTAAACCAAGGAGTTTTGTTTTTAAAGCATAGGCTCCGGGATTTAAATTATTTTATAAATTTATCCAGAAAATATTATAGAAAAAGTAAGTAAATTTAATAATCTTTAATTTTCATAATAATATAAACTGCGAAAAAATAACATTTAAAGGTATTTTTCGAATAAAAACTATTTTGAGCTTCGAGTAAAGTGCCCTTTCCCGTTATCTGATTTACACTAAAATCTAATGGCTTTTTTCCAAATTAGAATAAAATAGAAATATAAGGTTTCAAAATAGTATTTGAGTTATAGTGGAGGATTCATATACACACATACATGCACACATATATAATCGTGAAAATATTAAAATTGGATCTCGATATGCGATTTTTAGCACGATCCTCATACCTCCCTTACCAAGGGTAGTCGAAGGTAAAAAACCATCGTGCAAAAAATACTAAATCGGACTAAGCTATGAACAAAAAATCGTATGTCCGATCATTATTCAATTCAATAGTCAAGTCATCATCTTGAAATGTAAATTTTCTTGAGATTGCCATTTGCCGTTTTCTAATTTATTTCCACTTCGAAAATAAGATTCAAAAAGAAAAGCTTTGATTTCGTTAGACAACATTTTTGACAATATTGTTACTGGTATTTCCTGATTGTTGATATGATGTTAAGGAAATAATTATTAGAGAAGCAGTCATGGTAAATGATTTTATTAAATTGTTATTTATTTAAGAATCCGACGTTTCGGTTCCTAATAAACCACAGGGCTATGTTAATATAAAGTTGAAAAAACTACCAATTATATTAACATAGCGCTGATGATGGTTTATTAGGAATCGAAACGTCGAATTGTTAAATAAATGACAATTTAATAAAAAAACATTTACCAAGACTGCTTCTCCAATCATTTTTTCCCGAACATTTTTCTATCAAAAATTGACATTTAATTAAATGTTTTAAAATTAAAACATGTTTATTTGTCCAGAAGCTGCTTCAAGTTAGTTTTTAGTACAGTGTGAACAACAAAAGTCAGGACACGTGTTTTCTGAACAAAATTTATTTTTATTCATTTTTCCTTTAAAAACATAATAATGTGTGGGTTGCAATATAAGAAAGAAATTATAAATACATTATGCTTATACACATTTATAACAACTATTATACATTATTTATTAGAGTTTTCCAAAGATTATAATAAAAGTCAGGTGTTTCCAATATGGAAGATTGGAAGATAAAATATTCTAAGACTGATTTATAACGAATTTAATTACAATCTAATAAGTATATTGAAAGTCAAAGAAAATAAAATATATTACATAACAACTCATTTTGCATTCTATACATGCTGAACATGTACAAACATAGGTTTATATTTTCAAGGTTTTCTTTTGAAGTGTAATTTTCCATGTAAAGAACTATGTTTGAATAATTTATACTTAGATTTATAGTTATTGTTAAAAATTCTAAGGATCAACATAAAACGATACAATATCCTTCAATGAACTTAATAAATCTACTACCACAAATCTTTTAAATACAAGCACTTTTTTAAGAGTCGAATCTTCCATAAATTAATTAAAAATGAATATACACGTTGACCCAAAACGTACCGGCAATATTTCAAAGATGAATTTCTAGAACTTACTTAGAGCCGAAAAGTCCATATAAACATATGTTTTTGCATGACGTTTCCGTGAACGCCAACGTTACGTCTTTAATAACAGACGGGTTTTCAAAAGTTTAGATTTTGCAGACAGATGTTTAAATATCTGTCATTTTAATTGTATTTTGGTACAGAAATCGAACGCTAATGGAAAAACTATTTAATATTTGCCAAATAGCTTTAAAAGATGTTCTACATGTTCACTGACAGTTCTGAAAGAAAAAAAATCCGGTGGTCTCATTCAGTTTACTCCACCTACACATATTTTCAAAAAGGTTCATCTCTGCTACATTTCTTAGCAATCTCAAATTATCATCGATGGTAAATTCTCTCAATTTTAAATATTTTACCCAATTTAAGGAATAAATAAGAAATTGTCGAATTTTTATGACAGTTGACTGCAAAATAAAAAGGCTCTGACGTTTTAAAATAAATTATAGTATATTATAGTAGACGTACGTCAACTGGCCCGTCTTTTACCCTTGACGGACGTATTACTTCCAAGGATATTAATATATACACTGGATTGCTAACTTGTATGTTGTGCACGTAGTCATCTATGAGGCAAGCAACTGGAAGGCAGCCATTTGCAGAAAAGGCAAAATACGCGCCAAATTTAAAATTACATAATAGAAACAAATTATAAATGGAATGAATTATATCTTGTTCCATTTAAGCTATTCAGTATTGCGGAGCATAAGGAATAGTTTGGACCTCTCTGATTAGCTGAAATTAGAGACAAGAGACAAGTGTACCCAATGTAATTTCGGCTACTTCAGATTTGCGCTGTTGCCAGTGCCATCTACTGAATGGCTTAAATGGAACAGAGCATAATAGATTTTTTTAAATTTATTGCATATATTTTAAAAATTGTAATTATTTTAATAATATAATATACATTTATTACATATATAGCAAATTCACAATAAAATAGGACTATGAATTTAAAATAGTATATTATGTTATTAGGAGTAGAAAGTGGTCTTTTTGTGATGAACCCAGCTATTGCGGCCGAGGCGCTAGCCGAGGCTAGGCAAGCTAGGTAAAACACAAAAATGGCGATCTACTCTGAATGGCATATACTATTTTTTCTTCAAGTGTTTCAAAGAATTTTTTGATATTTTTTTTGAATTTTTTAATTGTAGTGTTTGCAATTTCAGTCAAAGCTGGCTGCGTACACTACAAAACAAAAACGATACAACTGTCAAATAACAATTTTCAATATAATCTGTGTTGCTGTGATAACTGCCGCCGCCAGCGGTGAACTAAGCCACTAACATTTTTTTACTAGTACAACAATAACATTTTTGTACTAGTAAGACAATCAACATCTTCTATAGTGTTTGTACAGGAGCATAATATGAATATTATAATACGCTTGAAGAAAAATAATATTTGTTTATTAAATAGATGCCTTTTGCATAATGTGGTGCAAAATTTGGAAATACAGAAGGTGCTGAGTCTGGTTTTAATCTTCTTATATATGTTCCAGGCCTTTTCAAATAATCAGTTTCAAAAAAATGATCACTGCAAATTTTTGATACTTACGAGTATGTAAGCGTGAAATCTTTTCTTTTTATGTCATCTATCCACAATCGTAATATACCATTATTATTTAAAGGAAATCAGTAAAATATTTAAAACAATAGTATGAATAAATATGTATACATATATATGAACAATAATACTTGAAAAATTGTCTTTACTATTGCTATGTCTATTCGTGCACCCAAAAGCACTACAAGAAGACAGCATATTGCCTTTTATTATGGAAATATCTCACTTAGGGCCGGTATTTCCATCTTCGGATAAATTGCTGGATAACTTCTGTCGGATAAATGAACAATATCGCATCAAAAAATGACATTCAATATAATTTACTTCATTTGTTTTTATTTCGATGCGATATTTTATCATTTATCTGACGGATAGTTATCCTGAACTTTATACGGAGATGGAAATACAGGCCCTTAAAGTATTTATTCACTAAGACCACAACACAAACACAACTTCATTCAAGAAAACTACTATATAATCCAATAATAGACCAACGAACGTTTGACGTTTTGCCTTTTCTGCAAATGGCGCCGTACCCCCACCACTTGCCTCACTTGATAAACGTATGTCAGCTATCCAGTGTATTATTAGAACATCCTTAATTACTTCTTCCAATTTCACGTACGACAAGTAACAAATATGATACTGCCTAGCAACCAAGACTATAACGTATACCTCTTTCGGAAAAACACTCTGCAAATACTCCTTATTGTTTATTTCATAATTTATGTGGCTAAAATATTAGTTCAACGAATTTTACGATAGTGACGAACTATTTACAGTATATTTAAAAAAAAGATATTTAATAACTGTATCTGTTTTAGAGGCTTGTAGCCATGGCAGAGCTTGGGAATACTTCTCAGAATCCATCAAAGTCCCAGACGGATTCATGGCTACTCAATGTGATTCATTTAATATGTTCAAATTAGGATTATGTGAAGATAATACAAGAGTACCAATGGGATTGGCCGTTCCAGAAAATGTGGAAGGAGTGTTTTACTTGAGAACACAAGATAAACCACCTTATATACATACAGCAGTATATAAATTCATAAATGCGACAAAAACTGGAGTTGATGCAGTTACAGGACTAGCGAAATCATTGCCAGGTTTTGGATGAGAAATGAATTATTGTATTGTATTGTATTCGAACAAGTGATTATAATGTGTTACTAAATGTTTTAATAAACTTTTACTAATATAGGTATAGGTAAAATTATTCCTACTTTTAAACCGTTGGGCATCGCAAAATGTGGTGCACTCACTTAATTACAAATACATATATTCATGTCTCACTACAAAATTATTCTCACATATATTTACAAAATCTATGGGATATTTGAATATAAATTATGTACAATACTTTATATTCAATATCCTGAAATTTTCTTTTTCTACTTTCCTTTTCTTTTTCTTTATATTTGTCACTTTTCGCAAATTCCTTTTATATTCTTTTTTACGTATTTTCTTTTGCGTTGTTGACTTTTTTTAATTTTCATAATCTTCATAATAATGTACAAATATTTTTGACAGTGACATTTAGGTACGTGTCAATTACAAACATTTGAATTTCTTGCCTTGAAGTAGTTTGATATCAGATTTTTTACATCAAATTATTTTATATGCATTTCTTTATCTGTAAATCTATAGAAGATATAATAATGAATTTATATTTATCGAATAAAGAATTGCCGTTCTTTAATATAAGTAAAATAATTGCGTATAGGCTTCCACAGTCTGAGTCATGAGAAATATTCGTTTTCCGGGAATGGACTGTGTCATATTTTGAGTCAGAGCTCAACGTTTCGCCCGCAGTCATATGGGGCATCTTCAGGAGCAAGGGGGATAGTACTGTTTTAAACACGGTTACCCGACGTGTCAACCACGCTAGATGCCGAGTTTAAGCAACAAGGAGGGAGACTCAGTTTACAAGATTACCCGACGTGTAAACCACGCTAGAGGCCAAATAAACCAAGTGCTTGTTGCTTAAACTCGACCTCTAGCGTGGTTGACACGTCGGGTAACCGTGTTTAAAACAGTACTATCCCCCTTGCTCCTGAAGATGTCCCATATGACTGCGGGTGAAACGTTGAGCTCTGACTCAAAATATGACACAGTCCATTCCCGGAAAACGAATATTTTAATATAAGTATTTACATAAATTTTCGATAAATAATATTTAGATGATTTTTTTGTTGTAACTACTACTTCCGGTTGTCCAATTGTTACCAAAACTTAATTAACTCTTCCCATTATTGTTAGATTGAGGAGTCCGTAGTTAAAAATGTCTTAAGTCTTATAGTATTTGAGAAATCGTGGATCCAACATCCACACACACACACACACACACACACACACACACACACACACATACACACCCACACCCACCCACACACACACACACACGCACGCACACACACACACACATCCCAAAACACATACGGACATCATCGTTAAAATGTTATAATCGGATTCTAGGGACCCTAAAACGTGCTTATTCACTAAAATCTGGATATGCGATTTTTAGCATGAATTCAATACCCCTCTTAGCGAGAGAGAAAAAGTATTAATGCAAATCTATATAAAATTTAATAATCTTTAATTTTTATAATAACATTAATCTCGAAAAAATAACATTTAAGGGTATTTTTCGAAGAAAAACTATTTTGAGCTTCCGATTTTCACCAAAATTTAATGGGCTCTTCCATTATAGAAAAAGGTCGAAATACAAGGTTTCAAAATTTCTGAATGATAGTATTTGAGTTAGAGTGGAGGATCAAAAATATTTGTATATCACTGTCAAAAATATTTGTACATCATTATGAAGATTATGAAAATAAAAACAAGTCAGCGCAAAAGAATATACGTAAAAAAGAATAGAAAAGGAATTTGCAAAAAAATGACGAATATAAAGAAAAAGAAAGTAGAAAAAGAAAATTTCAGAATATTTAATATAAAGAAAATGTATGTATTGTACATAATATATATATATATATATATATATATATATATATATATATATATATATATATATATATATATATATATATATATATATATATATATATATATATATATATATATATATATATATATTAAAAATTAAAATATCCCATAGATTTTGCAAATATATGTGAGAATTATTTTGCAGTGAGACATGAATATATGTATTTGTATTTAAAAATATTTTTGTTTTATGTGTACAAATATCTGGCGAGAGGTTATGTACTGGCCACATCAGATTTTTTTAATATGACTATTCCACTCATAAATATATAAACCAATCCAAATTCAGCATTCTGCCTAGTTACCAAGTTGCATTTCGACTAAGCACCGTCACAAAAAAAAATCGCACCCTTTAAGCCAATAAGATGTCGTATTTTTACAAGTGAGTTTTGATAAGCGAAAATTTTTTGACGTTTCAAAAACATATTGTTTACATACCTGTCAAAATCTGTATATTTTCAGTGTTATCAGTTTTTATTAAAAACGAGTCGATTCGGACAGGAATCTATTTAAAACGTTGAAAAAGCAAACTTAAATATTCAAAACACAATAAAAATTAGAAGATTTTTGTCAAGAAAAAAATGATTACCTGATTTTTATTTTGGAAATAGTCATCCGATTACCATTCGTGGTTAAATTTTTACCTGGAAAAATTTTCTGATTACTTTACTCGAGCCTGTTGCCAATTTATCTCTTGATATTGATCAAAAATCACTCGTTTGACAACTCGTGATTTTTTTGTCAAAGCCACTCAATAAATTGCTAGGCAACCGGCTCTCGTAACAATCTGGAAATTTTTCCGGCAAAAATTTACCACTTATGATATTATATATAATTAAACTTTGACTTAAAAATATTTACCAAAATATAAAAAGTAGTCAATCCGTGTGTGATCATGGCAATACAAGTATATTGTTTAAAACATAAAAAGTATTGATACCACTGATAAAAGTATTGATGCCACTGATAAATGCATTATAGTGTGATGTCAAAGTGATGCCAAACACTGATATCAATTGTTTTTGCTCAAATTTTTAGCGAAATATTGAATAAAGTGCACTATAAATATATCCCCTTGACATTCGACATGTTGATAATAAAGATTTTATCAGTTAGTAACAAATAAGTAGATATAAAGATATAGAAATACGTTGGGGGATTGACATATAAAAACGCATTAAAGTTGACGCGTGTCCTCAATCAGTTATTAATTATAATAATAATGAAAGTAATTATTGTTATTGCTATTTTGTTTGTGGCTCATTTAGCCGCAGGTAAGTTCAAATATTTATTGTACAATAATTTAAAAAGTAAGCTTTTATTGAACTCATTTCCATGATCAAAATAAGACTTTTTAGAAATGGAAAAAACGGATTTTTTTATCTTCCACTATACCCATGGTAAAGAAGAGATATATGGATGGTACCAAAAATTAGTGTTTCTGACGAGATGAGACATTCTCGAATCTCGTCTCGAAATTTTTCGCCTCGCCGAGACAGCTTTTTGAACTCACGAAACGAGACGATACTTACATGTTGAGATTCTCGACAATTATTCCGAGATTTCTCGACAATTTTTTGTATTTTTAAAAGTACAGTTTTTTACCTTCCGTCACCTTTAGGTAAGGAAGGTATTGTCTTTGGTCAAAAAATTCGATGATGAGTTTTTAATCAATAAGCACGTTTTAGGGTCCCTACAATACGAATTTACTATTTTTACGATGATGTCTGTATGTGTGTGTGTGTGTGTGTGTGTGTGTGTGTGTGTGTGTGTGTGTGTGTGTGTGTGTGTGGATGTGTGTGTGGATGTGTGTGTGTGTGTAACAAAATTTTGGTCTGCGATAACTCTAATACTACAGTTTCAAAAATTATAATTTTTTCGTATACTTCTTCGTTACCATATGAAGAGCTGATTAGATTTTGGTTACAATTGGTCAACCACATTTAATGTTATTATAAATATTAAAGAATATTTTATTCTCTATACGATTTGACTGCATTTTATACTTAATATTAAATGGATATAGAGTTAAAAAATTATAAAGAAATTAAATTTCATAAAGTAGCTATAGCTATGAAAACAGCTACTATTTTAAGAAAATTCTGATTGAAAGATGTCAGTGTCAAGTGAAATTGACATAGTGTGTGTCTTATAATTTTACTGGAAATATAGGATCTTTTGCTTTCTGTATGTGGAATTTGTATAAAATACATACAACTGCTTTAAGGTAATGTACAAGAAATAATAATAATAATAAATCTTTTATTTCTGCAGATACATTACACTGTATATAGAAAACGTCACAGAATAATAATTTAAGACATAAATTTTCTGTATGAAATTTGACGGAAGGTAATGTGCTGGTCACATCAGATTTTTTATATTTTCATTGGAACATTTCGTAAATTTGTATTAAAAAATTAACATATTTTTTAAATTATAAATCTAATACAGGATCGGGTTAAAATTTCTTAAATAAAACTATCTATATTTAGCTACAAAATGATCATATAAAGCAGAGGACATTTTAAAATTTTGGAATAAGTTCATGAAAATGGACAACTCTTTTGGATAATTAAATAATTTATTAGAAATAATACTTTATATATTTAATACAATTCTTGGACATTTATTTTTATGTCATATAAAAATACTAAATTATAACAACTGACTATAATTTTTCAAAACTACTTGATCTGGTAGGGTCATCATTAGAAAACACTTGGTCTAATATTTCAACACCCTCCCTCAAGTATAAATTTACTATTTAAATTTATAATTGCAACATTACAAATTTTTAACATTTAATAAGTCTCTAAATTTACAATGTTTAATAAACGATAACGATTTAGTAAATATGTCGGCTACGTTTTCATGTGTAGAAACATACTTCATGTTTATTATATTTTTAGCGACAAGATCTTTTATAAAATGAAAACGTATGTCGATATGTTTACTACGTTTACTATTTTGAAAACTTTGAGAAAGGTCAATAGCACCTTGATTGTCTATGTAAACGGTACTGTCAGTTTTCTTCATGCCGTTGATGTCCGTTGATACTCCCTGAATTGCCAGTAACTCGGTGGCGGTGTTTGCAGCGGCGATATATTCTGCCTCTGTGGATGACAGCGCGACGGTCTTCTGCTTTCGTGCCAGCCATGAAACAGCATTTCCTTCATAGAAAATTACACAGCCGGTCATACTCTTTCGATCTGTGGTGTCCCCTGCCCAATCAGCATCGGAGTAGGCGACGATTTCATTCTTCGATGAATTTCTGAAAAAAGTAAGAGACAAGTTTTTTGTTTCTTGGAGATATCGAAGCACTCTTTTCCCAGCTTTCCATATTTGGGCTGTAGGTTTATCTAAAAATTGGCTTAAGTATGAAACTGCATAAGTAATATCTGGACGACTTGCTATAGACAGATACATAATGCTACCTATTAGTTCGCGAAATGGTACCTGTATTACTTCTTCTTCTGAGTTGGCTTTGAAATTTACTTCTAGAGGTGTTTTCGCACCTTTACAATCACTCATATTAAACTTTTTAAGAATTTTGTCAATCATTTTTATTTGGGTTATTTTCAGACAATCGTTACTTCTTTCTATTTCTAATCCCAAGTAATTTTTCAGTTCTCCAAGATCTTTTGCTTGAAATTTATCTTTTAAAGATTTTACTGTTTCATCTATTTCATGTCCTGTTACTAATATATCATCTACCCATATTAGCATGAATGTATTACTTCTTACATAAAGACAAAAATCATGTTTAGAACGTTCAAAATTATTTTCTTCGGCAAATTTATGAAATTCTTCATTCCAACAACGGGGTGACTCTTTCAATCCATATAAAGATCTTTTTAATTTATATATTCCTCCTTCTAATCCTTCAGGAGCATTTATATAAACATCATTTGTCAATTTTCCATTTAAAAAGGCAGTTGGTATATCCAATTGTCTTATTGGCCAATTTTCTTTTATAGCCTTCGCTAATATCATTCTGATGGTAGAAAATCTGGCAACTGGTGCATATACATTCATATCACATGTTGATTGATAGCCTTTTGCTACAAGTCTTGCTCTCTTTGTTCCATTTTCTTTTGTCCTAAATATCCATCTTGTATCTATCACTTTCTTCTCCTTTGGTAATGGTACTTTAACTTCTTCCCATGTTTCCATTTTTCTAAGTGCGTCCAATTCTTTTTGTATCGCATCTTTCCATTCTTTTGTTTTACACGCTTCAGTGTAAGTATGTGGATCTTCATCTGTCAATGAACAATATGCTGTGTAGACTTCGTATTCATTCAAATAATTTGGTACTTTTACAACTCTTCCTAACCTTGTTTTTACTTCATTTTCTTCTTGCTTATTTATTTGAGTATCATTATTTATTTCAGTATCTTCTTTCTCAGTGTTCTCTGTATTTTCAATTATTTTAATATTTTCGTGTTCATATTTTACATTGTCTTCGTCAAATGTTACATCTCGAGCACAAATTACCTTGTTCTCTCTAAAATTCCATAATCTGTAACCTGAACCTGAATATCCTACCATTATGTAAGATTCTGCACGAGCATTCAATTTATTGTCTTTTGGAAGAGTTACAGCCCATGCGCGGCTTCCGAAAACTCTTAATTTTTTTAAATTATTATTTCCGTGCCATCTAGTAGCAGGTGGTATTCCTTGATTGGCTCTTGTTGGACATCTATTCAATTCGTATGCTGAACATTGTATTGCTTCGCCCCATAATTCCTTCGGAATATCAGTTTCGGCTAGTTTTGTTCTAACTTTATCCATTAAAGTCCTATTCATTCTTTCTGCAGTGCCATTCTGTTGCGGACTATATGGCGTAGTATACTGCATTTCTATTCCTTTAATCTTGCAAAAATTTTGTAAATATTTTGAAGAGAATTCTCCACCATTGTCCATTCTAATTTTCTTTGTTTTCTTTCCATGTTGTGTCTTTATAAGTTTTATAAAATGTATTAAATTCTCTTCAGCTTCATTTTTTGTTTTTAGTAACTTTACTACAAGAAAATGTGAAAAGTCATCTATTAACACTTGAAAATACCTGTGTCCTTCTGATGTTGGTGGTTTGATTGGTCCGGATATATCTGTGTGTATCAAGTCCCCTATTTGTGTATACTTCTTCTTTGCTTCATAGAATGGTTTTCTTGTTGCTTTTCCTTCAATACATTTAGCACATATCTTCTCGCTACACGGTAATCCTAATTTTTTTAATCCTGTACGATTTAAATGCCCTAATCTACGGTGCCATATATTTTCATTTTCATTTATCGCTTTATAACATTTTTCTTTTCTATATTCTTCAATATTGTCAGTTAGTAACACAAACAGATTATTTATTTTTTGGCACTCGATGGTAAAATTTTTTCCTATTATTTTTGCTTTGTCTTTTTCGAATATTACTTTTATTCCCTTATTTAGAAGTTGTGAAACAGAAATTAAATTGTGTTTCATACCATCAACTGTCATTGCTGGAATAGACAGTTTTCTTCCTTGGCAGCTTGTACGTAAAATTCCTTTATTTTTGGCCTCCATATTTTCTCCGTTTGCTACTTTTATTATTACTTTTCTTTCTACTGGTACAATGTCAGTCATATGTTCTTCAATTTCCTTTGTAAATAAATGCTGTGTTGCACCTGAATCTAAAATAAACATACTTTTATTATTTAATTTTGGTATGCAATTTAAAGCAATAAATGTTGTTTCATCTTCATCTTCTTCATTAACTTCATTTGCTTTTTCGTAATATTTGTTTCTTTGATTCGGTATAGTATTTATTTTTCCTTTGTCACGTTTGAAGTTTCTTCCCTTGTATCGGTCTTGGTTTTGAAAATTTTTATATCTGTAACAATTAGGAGCTTTATGTCCTTCTTTTCCACATTTAAAACATGTAATTTTTGCAGCCTTAAATGCCATTTCTTCATTATTACTCCTTCTTCCATTTTTATTTGACAGTTTTATTTCTTCGTCGAGAAGTCTAGATTTAACAAAATCCATTGTTACTTCTGTATTTAAAGTGTCTATAGCAGTAATTACAGAATCATATTCTTCATTTAACGATAGTAACAAATGACATATTTTATCTGACTCATCAACTTTTGACCCAATATTTTCTAATTCTCGTACAGTGGTATCAAAATTCAAAAAATGGTCTTCTAATTTTTCTCCTTTCTTTAATTTTAATGTTAATAGCTTCTTTTTTAAAGTTAATTTCGTGAAGACACTCTTCCTTTCAAATACATCTTCCAACGCTTTCATCATTTGTTTGGCTGTTTTTGAATCTTTCACCAAATCTAAGTGCTTATCTGTAATACATTGGATTATTGTAGATTTAGCTCTCGCATCTTTTACTTGAAATGCACTCCTTTCATTTTCATCTGTGATATCATTTTCTTCTTTCTCTAGGGCCACCTTCACCTGTTTTTCTTCTAAAAGAGTTGTCACTCTAAATTTCCAGTTGTTAAAATTCCCTGAATTTAACTGGGGCAATTGCATGTATCCAGCATGCATTTTTAAATATTCCTTTTATCTGGATATTCGTATTCTTTACTTACACAGAACACTATGTCTGGGCCCATAACCTCATGAAAATGGACAACTCTTTTGGATAATTAAATAATTTATTAGAAATAATACTTTATATATTTAATACAATTCTTGGACATTTATTTTTATGTCATATAAAAATACTAAATTATAACAACTGACTATAATTTTTCAAAACTACTTGATCTGGTAGGGTCATCATTAGAAAACACTTGGTCTAATATTTCAACATAAGTATCAAGACATTTATCCTAATTTAACTAAACTGGCACGAGATTTTTTAAGTACACCAGCTACTTCCGTACCATCGGAAAAATTATTTTTGCAAGCTGGTCTAGTGTTACGAAAACATAGAAATCGGCTTAATAAAGATTCTGCAAAGAGCATTTTGTGTTTAAAATCATAGTTAACAGCAAAACTGGATAAATAAAATAACAATTGATCCATATTCGTGGTATGTTGATGGATCGCTTGGATCCGAAACGTCCGTTAAGTTGAAAGATTTTTTAATAAACAATAAAACAAGACTGGTGTTCTCCAATAGTCTCACTTCCTTCATTCCAAAAGAGGTTTCGCTGGAAGCTTTTACGATTTGGAAGGAACGAATTGTGGAAGGAACAAACATATTTAAAATAAAATTTAAAAAAATCTGATGTGGCCAACACATTACCTCCCGGCAGATCGTGGTCAGATCTTTGTATATTGTAAAAATTTCACACAGATTTTCTTGTAAAAGATTCCATATTTCCAGTACATTACCTTCAGTTATATGTATTTTCTACAAATTACATACAAAGTTTTTTGTAAGAGATTATATATTTCCAGAAAAATTATAACACAAACATACTGACAAATGCACTTGACACTGAAATTTGACAATCAGAATTTTCTTAATATAGAAGATGTTTTCATGGTTATAGCACAGCTTGCTGCTTTATTTAATTTCTTTATAAATTTATTACTCTATATCCATTGAAAATGAAATATAAAATGTAATCATATCTTATAGAGAATAAAATATTCTTTAATATTTATAATAATATAATAAAATTATATTTAACACCGCTTTTTCAAAAAAAAAACTGTTAATATCTTTAAATTAGGGTACTTCCGGTCGACCAATGGTAACTAAAATCTAATCAGCTCTTCATATAGATGTAAAGAAAAGGAATAAGCAAAAATTATAATTTTTGGAAAGGTGGTATTGATGTTATGCGATCCGAAAAAATCGTCACACACACACACATACATACATCCATACATATATACATACAGACATCATCGTAAAAATAGTAAAATCGTATTCTAGGGAACCTAAAACGTGCTTATTCATTAAAAACTCATCATCGATTTTTTTTGACCAAAGACAATACCTTCCATACCTAAAGGTGACGGAAGGTAAAAATATGAACCATGTGTCTTATTCTCAGTAATAATTGTAGCCTGACCCTTCTACATATTAGTTTTGATAAGTGCGCTCTATAATATTTA
Source organism: Harpalus rubripes (assembly GCA_963082715.1). Classification (NCBI taxonomy): domain Eukaryota; kingdom Metazoa; phylum Arthropoda; class Insecta; order Coleoptera; family Carabidae; genus Harpalus; species Harpalus rubripes. Next base: position 82,578,230 of record OY720448.1, read on the forward strand.
CAAATTTCTTTCAGGTTTTTCTAACTGCCCAAAACGCAAGACTTCCTTTGAGGACATCTCGCTTTACAATTCCGAATCCATTGAGAAATACGGAACCTTAGGTTTACTTCACGTTCCCAGAGATGAAGTTACTTATAGGTTATGGACTCGCGACCAAAATCTCAACTTTATGCCCCTCTTCTACGGACATCTGCAAAACGAACCAAGTATCAGACCTGACAAGCCCTTCAAGTTCATCATTCACGGATGGTCTGACTGCGCTGATGCTGAATGGTATAGAATAGTTCCAAAAATTATTATATTAGAATTTTAACTGTTCCCTAAATTAACAATATTGCATCGAAATAGAATGCCAAATGAGTTATTATACAAGGGCAGCGGCAAAAATTTCTGGCCTGATATAGATCCAAGTATTACAGCAAGTCAATATATTGATAACACATCAGCTCAAGTCTTATTAGCCTGGGAAAAAACATAATAGTATTTTATGTACCAAGGGCGTTACTATGAAGATAATGCCAGGAGGGCGACGAGGATCTAGCCCGAGGGCCTCTGACTCGAGGGATAGATGTCGCCCGATGGGCATTATCATCTAGTAACGCTCGTGGTGCATACAAGATTTTATGTCTCACTAGATTATGTGAAATAAGTTTTCATTTATAATAATTTTGATTACAATAATGCTTAAGCTTTGACGTTGCTAAGGATGTTGTTTAATTGTTTTGTTTATTATCAACATTTATTTATTTTTAAAACACCAACGTTTTAAATCGTTGGAGATGGTGGAATGGGTGAATTTGATGTTTCGGAAGATATTTTGTCGAAACGGTGTAAAGAATTTATTTTGAATGTTTCTGTATACTTTGAGGAAGACAGACGTATAAATGATCTCCTAATTATTCCATTCTCGTCTTCAGAAAATGTAAGTATTATATTTTGAGGTTCGTTATCACATGACAGATCTCAGTTCTTTATTTCTTATTCACTTATTTGTGAATATTATTACATTTTAGAGAGCTTGTACGGCTTTGGATGTGTCACATGTGACGGTAAATAATATCAAAAATGAATTCAAACGTGGATAAATATCGTCCCCAAAAAAATTAGTGATCCGTCATCTGTCAAAAATGAATGCAAAACATTATAGTCTGCAATTCGACGGACTTATTTCATGTGTGGTGAAAGTAAATGGCTTTTTAAGGTTTTTTTGATAATCAATTTTAAGTTTAATTAAATTAAAATTGATTTCTGTATTGTGCTTTCAACGCTGTTTTCTTATATTAATTGTTGTAATCAATAATTATTGTAATGAATTATAATTAAAAAGAAAATAAATTCATTATATACCGTTTTAATTTAAAGTCCATAAACGATGATTGGATTATAATGAGGGCATAATGAAATATTATGCCCTCCCATTATGCCCCGGTTGTTATAGATATGTTTATATACACCGCATCCTAGCAATAAACAGTTCATAATACTTTAGTGAGACATAAATGAATTTTAAGTCAATTATTTTTGTAATAACTGTCACTCGTTTATCATTATGTCTGAAGTCACGAAAATTGAGTATCGAGTTGTTATCAAATTCTTTACCGCAGAAGGCCTTTCTCCTCAATTCTTGCGCCTGGAGCGGAATATAAAATTGTGCCCCTTCCCCTTTATTTTTAGCAAATTATTATTATAAAAATATAACTACATAAAAAGATAATTTCGGCTCCAAAATTATCCTCTTTTTAACAGCATAACGATTTGTGTCTGTTCAATATTCTCTCGTCTCGGCGAATGGACTATATAGTTTTGGTATTAATTAACAGTATTTAATGTATATTTCAATTACAATAATTATAAAAAATCTGATGTGGCCAGCACATTAGCTTCCGTCAGTTCGTGGTCAGTTCTATGTATTTTGTATAAATGTCATACAAAAAGTTCCTTGCAAAAGATTCTATTTCTTGTATATTACCTTAAGGCAGTTGTATGTATTTTATACAAATTCTAGCAAAAGATCCTATTTTTCCAGTAAAATTATAATACAAGCATACTGTCAACTGCACTTGACACTGACACTTTTCAATCAGAATTTTCTTAATATAGCAGCTGTTTCCAGATTTATAGCCTAGCAGGCTAATATATGATATTTAATTTCTTTATAATTTTTTTAACTCTATATCCATTTAATATAAAGTATAAAATGCATTCAAATCGTATAGAGAATTAAATATTCTTTAATATTTATAATAACATTAAATGTGAAAAAATGATATTTAACATCGTTTTTTCAAGAAAAACTGTTAAAATCTTCAAATGAGGGCACTTCCGGTTGACCAATTATAACCAAAATCTAATCAGCTCTTCATATGGATGCAACGAAGAGGAATACGAAAGAATTATAATTTTTGGAATTGTTATTGTTATCGTAGGCGAAAAGCAGTAGCTTAGCAACATTTTGCATTGGAAAGAGCAAGATTATTTGATGTGTGTCTATTTAATTTATATGGTGTGTGACGTGTACGTAAATAGTGGTATTACTTTCTAACACACCACAAATAGTAATGACGTATGTCGTAGAGTTACGAACACGTAATTATCTACTATATTGCCCTCTGTACTAATGTTTATCTAGTGACGATGGCATTTAAATCTAATTATTATTGTATGGGTTATTTCAAGCCTATATTTTTGTTTTATGCCAAAACATAGGCCGAAGAAGATAAAACTTTGAGAAAAGTGAATAATACTATACTTCATATCACGTAAGAAAATAGTATTGATAGGTATATAAATTCTGAACTTTACCCTTGGCTACTGGCTTCTTTCTTCTTTCCATTTTAGAATAAAGTAGAAATACATTGTTTCGAAATTTTCTGAATAACAGTATTTGAGTTGAGCGTTAAGAGGATCCAGACACACAAAGCATACAAATGCAGACTTGCAATATTCATTGTCAAGAAATCTTGATTCTTGATGATACTTTCTTGTCTTGTCTTGGGAAATAAAAAATACTTCTTGTCTTGGTCTTGTCTACTGAGACAGAGTTAAAATATGTTTATTGAAACTATAATTTAGAAAAGTTTATAAAAAGTCATTTATCTGCTATTGCTCTTACCCTGGCCTTATCACACATTGCTGGATGTGCAAACCTGCTTTTGTTCGCAGATTTCGGTCGGGTTCGAATCCCCAGCATCAAAACCACGATCAGTTACACTCTCGCACTCGACCCCATAAATTCTAAAATGCTATTTCTTCCAGGTACGAATATCTGAAAGACGAATTCCTATCGAAAGATGACTACAACGTTATCCAAGTCGACTGGAGAAAAGCAGCTGGTGCTCTTTACCCCGTAAGTGCTGGATACACCGACGATGTAGGCCAATACGTCGGAGAATTAATCATGGACCTCCACCAAACTTTAGGAGTACCATACGAAAACGTCCACCTGCTTGGTCACTCTTTGGGGGCTCATATCTCTGGATTCGCTGGAAAGTATGTTCGAAAGGAGGCCAAGACGCTGATTGGAAGGATTACAGGAATGGATCCTGCAGGACCTTTGTTCTTGTTGTCTACAAAGAGGAACAGATTGGATAAAGGAGATGCTAATTATGTGGATATTATTCATACAGATGGGGGGAAGTTTGGTTACGACGGCGTATTAGGGCATGCTGATTTTTATCCAAACGGAGGACATGCTCCGCAAACAGGCTGTGCGTTGTTAAGCAGCTTCGATGTTATTGATGTTGGTAAGTAAATAATATTTATTTATTCATTTATTTATTTATGAACGGACTTACGTCCACTATACATATGAAGTACAAAGATTAGTAATAAGAAAATAATACATAAATAGGTATAGTAACAATTAAATTCAAAAATGTATATAAAAACATTGTGATAGTTACAAGAAAAATTTTCTGCATTATATAAACAGTGTGATAGATGTAAGAAAAATTTTCTACATAAGTCTTAGTTTTGACTTATACACATGCAGAGACATATTATTTAAATCAACATCAATTTGAGCATCATTAAATTCTCTCATCATTCTATTTAAAGTTTTTGGAGAACTTTTTCTTCCCTTTATTTAAAATGTTGTTTGAAAATGGACTTTTTCCGGCCTTTTTGGGAAGGGATTTATGTTTATAAAACTTGTTGTTTTAATATTTTATTGAATTTGGACGTTTCGAAGGCCCAATGGCCTTCATCTTCAGCATTTTCTTTCTATCTATCGTTATATTTTTGTTATTCCATTTTAGTAAAATTTTAAATCCTATGTAGGGTATGTTTGACCACAAGGCCCCAACATGAAAAACAAGAGTACGGCGGACACCTCGCCTTCACCTCCATACTTGGTTTTTGAGGGATTAAAACTTATTTAGTTGTCATTATTTTATTTTATGCAGAATTACTTTAAAACAAAATTCTTAATAATTTTTGTTTAAAAGTAATTCTGCATAAAATAAAATAATGACAACTAAATAAGTTTTAATCCCTCAAAAACCAAGTATGGAGGTGAAGGCGAGGTGTCCGCCGTACTCTTGTTTTTCATGTTGGGGCCTTGTGGTCAAACATACCCTACATAGGATTTAAAATTTTACTAAAATGGAATAACAAAAATGTAACGATAGATAGAAAGAAAATGCTGAAGATGAAGGCCATTGGGCCTTCGAAACGTCCAAATTCAATAAAATATTAAAACAACAAGTTTTATAAACATAAATCCCTTCCCAAAAAGGCCGGAAAAAGTCCATTTTCAAACATTCTATTTAAAGGAGAATAATAAATATAATTTTTATCTGAGAAACATATATGAAATAAAAATTTCTTCCTCGCAGTAGAATAACGCACATTAAAGTTAATGAAGGAAAGTAGTAAAGGGCAATCAATCAGGTTATTAATTAATCGGTACAGAAAAACTAAATCAAAATAAATACGGCGCTGTTGCAAAGTTGTGATGTTTAAAAATTTTAAGATTGTATCGTAGGATGCATGGGAAAATATGTACGTAAATTTGTATCTAATAGTTCTAAGAAATTTATTTTGTAATAAATATGATAATATGATCTTTTCATAATTTATTTCGTTTATACCGGGTGGCTTATGAACAACGAATCCTGCTTGAAACCCTTTTGAGACCCATAAAATAACATGCGACATCGGCGGAATTTTACGGAACTAAATTAATGGCGGCCAGTAGGACATGTCAAATATGTAAACGTCAAAAACCATATTTTGTTTAACAGAAAAATAAGTTCTTACGCTGTGATAGATAAAATTCACAGCAATAATAGTATGTTAAGTATTAAGAACGGTAAGGACAGTTTACCGATCGAAGACAATGTTCGCTCAGTCCCCAATTTTGTCTGACATCGCTAATTCCTTAACGTTCGTGATGCTTATACTTTCTTTTGCACGTTCGACGCACAAAATTTAAAAGACAAATCTGGTGTGGCCAACACAATACCTCCCGCCATTTGCAACCCGAATCAAAAAAGATTAAGTTAATCCTTATTTTTGGATTAGCGAATTTTACTCTAATTTTGACAATTTATTTATTAAAATTTAAAATATAGTCTAATATAATCCAAGTAACTACCTTTTTTTAAACCCCTCAACAGGATTAAATCCCAATAACAGAGTGGGTTCACATTCATACACATCCATGCCTTAGTGGGATTCGAACTCAGAGCCCCGAGGGCACTCATAACACCGGAAATATAATAAAATGAAGATTAAATTTTAAATACCGGGATAGAATAGAATTCACTAATCCAAAAATGAGGATTAGTTTAAACATTTTTGTGAAACGTTAATTTTTATTAATCTACATACATACCTACATATTTACTTATGCTGGAAACTGTATTGAATTTCTTTTCTATTGTGCTATTTAATTTCTTCTTTTTAAAACGTTACTAATATTATTTTGAAATGATAGTTCTTTAATATTGACATCTATCTGTCAGTTTCATACATTTGAATAACTGCGTTTTATTAGTTTAAAGCATAGGCTCTGGTATTTAAATTATAGATAATTTTTTTTAATTTATCCATAAAATATATAGAAAGTATTAATTGAAATGTATAGAAAATTTAATAATCTTTAATTTTTATACTAACATTAATCTCGAAAAAATAACATTTTTCGAAGAAAATCTATTTTGAGCTTCTAGTAAAGTGCCATTTCCGGTTATCCGATTTTCACCAAAATCTAATGGGCTCTTTCCATTACAGAAAAAGTTTGAAATACAAGATTTCAAAAGTTTCTGAATAATAGTATTTGAATTAGAGTGGAGGATCCACACACACACACACACATACATCATCGTGAAAATGTTAAAATTGGATTCTAGGGACCTTAAAACGTGGTCATTTACCAAAATCTCGATATACGATTTTTAGCACGATCCCTATACCACCCTTACCAAGGGTAGCGGGAGGTAAAAATAAGATTTGAAAATTATTTTAACATATTAAAAAAAATATATTTTGTTTTTATTTATTTACTGTCTCGCCTCCTGCACGGTAAGTGAAGCACATTACTTACCGACGTGAGTCACGTCACTTACCGTTCAGTAATTTGTAAAAAAGACCTACTGTCTTGAAAACACTATCGGTAAATATAAAAAATAACCCGATCGTGCAAAAAATGTTTTAGCACCCCCTACAACAATCGAAATTTGCTGGCATTTATTATTTGCTACCATGTACATAAACATATCAGCCGTATTCATAGCAATTGAGATAGACCTGGTCTAACTTAGACCACCCTGGACTTATTCATAGTAAATTTTAGACCCAGTTTAAACATAGTCTACGTAGACCGAGTTTAGCCCTTGTATCCGTCTGGACATGGTCTACGATGAATATGAAGTAAGCTTTAGACATAAATATTCGAATATTATCAAATGTCATTTAGTTGTCAGTGTAAAAATTAATACTTAATATTATCTAAAATAAGAATAGTATGTGGCACAACAATAGGTTTATAGAAGCGTGTATTCTATGAACGAGTATACATGAGGAAAAATGGGAAGAAAAAAATTTATAAATTAAAATGTGAATATTTAATAAATATAATTGCTCGAGGCTAACGGCGGTGCTGGTTTTGACAATATATCAGAACTTTTATTTGGGTATGAAACTGGTTGCAATTTACAGGAAACGTGTGAAATTAGCTAAAAATTATTTATTTATACTCCAAAATTCTCTAACACATTAATTTTTTTTCAAAAATATTTGACAAATACATGTGAGGTATGAAGTGTTTTCGTTTTCGGGCCTATTGGGATTTTGTCTAAATATGCTTCTCTGCATATATCATTATTTAATTCAGTATTATCTTCATCTGAATCTCTGTCTCTCATTATATTTTGTAAAAGTAAATACAAATATCGATTATATTAAATTTGCAGATATGAAAAGTACATTCAACATTAACATCTGATCTTTATTTCATCTTCTACATCATATATGTTGCACAAATATCTTCAATATCCTCAATTTTATTCATTTAATATCAAAATCAAAATTATCAATTATGAAAATTAATAAAAAAAATTGTCTTACGAATGCATTTTTTTAAAGCACCCTCACCCTATTTTTCATTACAATGACAGGACTTAGATCTAGTTTAAACTAGGGATACGCTCGGTCTAAATTTTAGAGTAGGTTTAAACTAGGTGTAAGTCAATCGTTACTATGAATAAGGATAAACCTTAGACCTAAGATAGACCTGGTTTAAACCACGTCAGAATTACTATGAATATGAATACGGCTGAATGTCATTTTACGCAGGTCCCATACAGAAAATATACAGATTATAAAGTATCATTTTTACCTTCCGTCATACCTTTAGGTACGGAAGATATTGTTTTTGGTTAAAAAATTCGATGGTGAGTTTATTCTTTTTTTTCAGCTTCTTGTAGTCACACAAGATCATACCTCCTCTTCGGAGAGAGCATCAAGTCTAGTGGTTTCATATCGCACGAATGCGCAAGCTACAGAAAATATAAGAAAGGCAACTGTGATATCAATCCAACAGCAGTCATGGGAGAGAACATTAAAATTGGAACAACTGGTGTATTTTATTTGAAGACGAACGGAAACATGCCTTTTGCCCAAAATGGACCTTAAGTTGATGATTATGATGTTATGTTTTGTTGTAAAATAACACAATAGTATTGCAGTTTTATGCAAAATTTAAAATGTACCTATAAGTATTATTATTGGGAAAGTACAAAGTTGTCTGATTTAAACAAATATGTGACAAAATAATTATATTATAATTAAATTAACGTCTTCTGAAAAGTATTATTATTTTGTAGATGTTTCAAGTAACAATAAATGTAAATATAATTATACCGCATTGATATTATATTTGAAACATATTTTATTTTATAATAACTCAACATGATTGATGTAATTTCTGATACTCTATGGGGCCTATTCTATATCTCAATGGTTAATATTTAACCACTGGTTAAATTTTTTAACCACTCAAGTAGGTTGACATACAACAAGAATAAGGGATTTTTATTTGTAAAATCAATAACTATTGAATAAAAATTGTAACCAGTGGTTAAAAATTAACCACCGAGTTGCTGAATAGAGCCCTATATATGAATCTCGAAAACTATCAAAGATATAAAGTCGGTTAACTAAAAATTGTGCCATTAAGAGAACATTTTAATGATGTATAATAATTTGGAAAATAATGCATAGGTCACTAGATATAGGCGAAAATGAAAATTTTACAGTCTTTACCAATAACTTTCATGTGTAAAATAATATATACTGTAACAGTTTTCTTTATATGGGTGAAGTGTAAAAATCAAACAATTATTATTTTTTAAAATACATAGGTCACTAGATATAGGCGAAAATTAAATTTATACAGTTTTTACCAATAACTTTTTAAGTGTAAAAAAATATACAGGGTATTCAATTTAAATGGGCCACCATTGCTATCTCGAGAACTATATCTTTGTAGCTCTTATAAGAGCTACAAAGACGGTTAAATGTACAAACAATTTCTATTTCACAAGACAAATTTAAAGAGAAAGCAATATTTTTTGGGACCAGTGGTTCTCAAAATACGGGACCTAACTTTTTAATTTTAAATGAGAACATATATTTTTTATTTGCTCATTCGTTAGAGAATTTAATTCTGAATTCCGTGATATAATATTTTTATTCCCTTACATAACGATTTTTTTGAGAAAAATGCATAGTTTTATATTAATGAATGTAAAATACGAATACGTGTTATTTTTTACATAGAATTAGAATGCCATGAAAGAAATACGTTAATATTTTGTTTGCGTTGACATTTATGATCAATTACAATAACAAAATATTCACTTCTTTCGGTCAAATTACTCTAATTCTATGTAATAAAAATAACATGTAATCATTTTTTCCATTCATGGCACTCTTATTATAGCCATATTTTAATCAAATTAGTATAAAACTTTACATGCATTTTTCTCAATAAAATCGTTATGTAAGGGTTAAGATAAAGTGGTTTTGAAAATTCTTGTTTTGAATAGTTAAATAATTTTCTTTAATTTACTAATAATTTATTAATTATATAAAAAACTCATTCGAGTTTTGTAATAGATAAGTACAATTTATTTTTTTAGGTTGGTGGCTACGAATGTCAAAAAATATCAAATGTCAAATCTCACTAAATAATAGTGATAAAGTTACAAAGAAATAGAAAATATCGTAGATAGTTGGTGCTAACACCAAATTCCCTAAATTTTGAAACTACGATTTTTGATTAAAAAATGACATAAAAGGCGCAAAAATAGTATAAAGAACTCATTTCACAAAAAAAAATACAATTAACATTCATCCTTGAATATACTATAAATAAATCTTATATTTACGTTCGAGCGGCTACATCAACGACCAAATATAACTAGACAAAACTTCATTTGGTTTGTTTTGATTTCGGCTGGCCAGACAGAGAAACTAGACATAGAGATATGGTTTGTTTAGTCCGAGTATTTCTCACTAGAGGTCACTAGTAAGGCCACGTAGAGTATCAGTGTTTAGTTTGTACGTTGCTCACTACACACAGACACTCTACGTAGCCTCTAGTGAGAAATACTCGAACTAGACAAGACATATCTCTATCTCTAGTTTCATTTAGTGAGGAGGGATAGGGAATGTTTTGTCTAGTTATATTTGATCGTTGGGCTACATTAACCTTTTCCATATGCAACCAGTGTTACTCTTATGATATACATCATTATATCTTAGGCTGTGAATAAAAGATTTATTTGCAGTAAAATTTAAATCGTTGTTAGACAAAAATATTTGGCGGTAAAATAATTAAATTAAATCGAGCTTATTTGAAAAATTATTCACATGAAGCAATGCCCCTAAAAAAATTAATTAGCACCCATTTATCTAATATATTTTTTTTCAACATTTTCCATATCTGATGTAGTCAGGACTCAGGCTGCAAGATATTCAAATTTTGGTATTTCAATTTTATCAGGGCAAGAAACAGGTTTTTATACCGATCTGAAAGCCGGTTAACCAGTATTATATTTCAAACACGTCATTATTAAACCGAAACCGTTATTTATATTTAGTGAACCTGATAACCATTAATCGAAATCAATTACAACCGGCAGGAAAATGTGTACTTTTTTTCAATTCAACCAACTTTTTTTAACTGTAATAAAAGTAACTACTTTGTTACCAAAATTTTTAACACAAAACTTGTCATGTGCAACAGATTTATAATGAAATTTGTGTTGGAATAATAGGACCAATAGGACATCCTAATTGTCAAAACATTCGTTTCCAATGAAACCAATTTGCTACCAAATTTGATAATAATGTATGATCGATTTCGGTTGACCATTAACCCTATTTTTTCGGTTTTTTGTCCTAATAAAATTCGATAAATTAAATTGTGTTTACAATGATAATCAAGTGCACATAATTATGACATTTAAATTATTTGAATTTAATTAAATGGTCAGTTTTTATAAATAACCAATGATCGCAGCTGTATCTTAATGAGTTGACTGTTGAAATTATTCTCGTATGTTTTATTTTTAAGTACCGTGTAAGTACATACTTAAAATATCCGTCCACTTATCTTCTCTTATCTAATTTTTAAAGTTGTAAATTTTTATTTCTGTCAGTGGATTTCTACTTGTCCGTATCTGTGACTTTTAATCTATATAAAAATGTTTTGATAATTAATATTAATTCAATTACTGTAACAACATAAACTACCTATGTAAATATATAAATATTTAAAAACACGAAGTGATAAGTTAAAGTTCAAAATTAAGTACATACATAAATGGATTCAGATACTGGTATGTATTTATTTGTTAATTATAAATCCTACCTCTCATATTTTATAACGACTTCTTTTAAAATAACATATTCGTTACTCAAATCTGAAACCTATAAAACGTAATTATAATAACAAATTGTAATCCATTTTGTAATTAGTATAATTTCGTGACAATTTATTTAAAAGAAAAAATAGTTAATAACACATCTGGGTATTGTAGTAGTCTTGTAGTTCATAATTTTAAGTTTTCTGCCTTTGTCCCAGCTTAAATGTACTTAGTCTTTTGTATTTCAATATTGCGCAGAAAAATTTTAATCAAATTAATGTATTTAATTATTTCTTTACATAAAAAGCCGTTAAACGGGGGCATACTCATCGCCCGAATATTCAAAACCAGAATATTTAAAACCATAATATTTAAAACTAGAATATGTATGTAGAAAATCAATCAAATCCCAAATATTCAAGAACGGAATCGGGCATTGCACTAAAGCATATCTAAACTAGATCACTGCAAGGCCCGGACCGGCTCGAGTGGGCCAAATTTTCGTGATTATCATCGGTCTTCGAGCCAGGCTGGGCTGTGACAAGGCGAGGGTAAGCACAATAACGGATAAATAACTTTTTATAAACTCTTCTAAATTATAGTTTCAATATTCATATTTTAACTCTGTTTATCTGTTTAAGTTATAAATGTCAAAATTCAGTTTAGAAATTCTTATCATATTATGATAGTCACGACACTTATTTGTTGATCTTAAGTCTGGAAATTATTATATATACGAACGTGACTTTAGAATGACCTCGCCTATGCACCCCATACCCCTAAGATAATCCTATCCTGGAGATAGCGTTTTTGTTTTAAGGCAGTCGGTATTAGTTAGCCATGGGATAAACATGGGAGAGTTTTAGTTTTGGGGCGACGCTCGTCCGCTGTGTTACAGAATGTAACAGTTTTGTTAGTTATGTTAGGCTTAGTGTTAATTAATAATAATGTAACCATGTAAATATAAAAGTATTAGTTATTAAATCACAAGTATTTGTTCATGTCCGCAGTGTTGATCAGTGTAAAGTGTAAAAAAGGCAAGTGTCTGTGTGTTCTTCCTTCTCAAGAAGCCTTCGGCACGAAGTGTTGGACGCCAACCATCAGAGGCGTCCACCAGTAAGAGTCAGTGTATCATCGTTGCAGTACTATCATTATCAGTCAGCTTAGGAGACCCCCTCGTGTTACAGTGACGCAGTCGGTAGTATTATCAGCAAATTAGAAGACCCCCCTCGTGTTACAGTGAAGCAGTCGGTAGGATTGTCATCAGTATCAGAGACCCCCCCTCGTGTTACAGGGCTTGAACTGCGACAGGCTCGAGCCGGGCCGGACCTAAATTGTGATCGGCTTGGGTCGGGCCGAGATACAGTGTGTTCAAAAAAATTCCTAACTCGGAGTAGGCTATGTACAAAGAAACGTATGTCAATTCATTAAATGTCATTTAGACATAAAATATTGTCAAAAATGTTTTGTAAATATATCAAAGCTTTTCTTCCTGTATCTTATTTTAGAAATGGAAACAAATTAAAAAACGACGAATGTCAATATACTGTATTCTTCTTTATTTTCTTTTCTCTTTAAAATTACATTTCAAGATCAATTTTGACTTGACTTTTGAATTGAATCAGACATACGTTTCTCTGTTCATAGCCTACTCCGAGTTAGGAATTTTTTTGAACACACTGTACAAGTGTGATGGGTTCGAGCCGGGCCGGGTTTCAATTGTGGCGGGCTTATATCGGGCCGGGCTGGTTTTTTTGACGGGCTTGGACCGGGCCGACCTGGTTTTTTTACTCAGTAAAACATTATAAGAAAGAAAAATTTGCATGAAAGTGATGTACTAACTATAAAAAAGTACATTTTTGTGGAGAACAAACGATCACATGACTTGTCACACGTTTTATTCCAGTCAATGTCGAAAACCGCTACAAAGTGTAACTCAACCGTTAATTTTTAGTTTAACTAATGTGGAGCAGTGAATCACAGATGCTTCCTTTTTAAATTTCCCCCTTTAGTCGCCATTTGCAAAAATAAAACAAGTGATTTAATTTCAGTGTTCCTCACAACGACCAAATTTAACTAGACAAAACTTCATTTGGTTTGTTTTGATTTCGACTGGCCAGACAGAGAAAGTAGAGATAGAGATATGTATTGTCTAGTCCAAGTATTACTTACTAGGGGTCACCACGTAGAGTATCAGTGTCCAGTTTGAATGTTGCAAGTGTTCTTAGTTAAAATTTCGTGGTTAACATTTAAGGTTAACTTTAAATAATTTATAAGATTTAATATTAAAGAAAAATCAACGTGTCTCTCACAAAACCACTACAACTACAAAACAAAGACAAAATACACATGCTTCTACGTGGCCTCTAGTGAGTAACGTTCAAACTAAACACTAGACTATATACTGACACTCTACGTAGCCTCTAGTGAGAAATACTCGAACTAGACAAGACATATCTCTATCTCTAGTTTCTCTGTCTGGCCAGCCGAAATCAAAACATTCAGTGAGGAGGGATAGGGAATGTTTTGTCTAGTTATATTTGGTCGTTGGTTCTTCATCTCCACGAAAATTTTTGAGAAGGATGATTATTTTCAATGTAATTTTAGTTTTCCAAATACGACTATAGTTTACCGCTTAATAATATTGATAAATGTTAATTTTAAAGAAAATGTAGATTTGCATAATACTGCATATAATAGCGTAAACATGTGTTCTTCAAACGTTTAGTTGCGAGTAAGACAATAAGTTATTGTGATAATTTATGATATGGTACATTATAATAAATTTACAAAGCGGATTGGCACACCCAGCAATGGGTAATATGCCGTGATGATATATTTATTTATTTATTTACTGTAATACTTATTTGTAATTAATAAATAAAATAGCACTTAACAACTTTATGGAAAAAATTAATCCAAAATTTCAAATTTGACATTAAAAACTCATAGTTATAGGAAAAATTGATTAGATACTTTGGCTTGCGCGATTTAAATAATTTTTGTACTGAGTAGAGTCAAGTTATGTAAATGAACGGGTCTGGTCGGCTTGGGTCGAACCGGGCTTTTAGATGAACGGGCCTGGCCGGAGTGGGCTTTGTAAATGAACGAGCCTTGGCGGACCGGGCTTTTTAAACGAACGGGCCGGGCTCAATATGTAAACGGGCCTGACCGAGTCGGGCTCTTAAAGTGAATGGACCGGGTCGGGCCGGGCTTCATATTTATCTTGAAAAAGTCGGGCTGTGTCGGGCCGGGCTTTATATTTCTTTAAAAAACTCGAGCTTAATCGGGCCGGGTTTAAAAGTTATCGGGATTCGGGTGGGCCAAGCTGCAAAATTTTGGCCCGTGCAGTGCTAAACTAACGAACTAAACCTAACCTAAAGTGACCTCCGCTTCGCCACGCCCACTTATTAGGTTTTTGAATGATTCGAGCGAAGCGCTTTCTGGCGATACGCGATTCTGTTTTTGAATATTCGGAATTTGAATGATACTGTGTATGCATATTCTGGTTTTGAATATTTGGGCATTGTAGTCATTCCCCATTAAACCTGCAACTGCTCATTATATGAAAATATGTAAGTTTCAATGCACATGACCTTGAACTAAAAAAATGCCCCCACCCCCACGCATTCCTTAAACAAAAAAGTGTAGCTCTAAAATTTTCAAATTATATGCCCAGGTTTAGTGCTAATCGTTTAATTAAAATGTTAACATGAATTGACCATATACAAGCATTTGACAATACAGCATGTATAAAACTACATTTTGTACGTCATTTAATGATAAATAGTGCATCATATGATTTTAATTTGTATTAATGACGATTATAATATCAACAATGACGAAAGTTGAAAATTTCTATTAAAGGAAAAACTTGTTTTAATATCTCATTTTTAATTAATAATATACGAATTCAATACTATATAAAGTTTAATAAATGTCTGCTGTACAACAATCTTTTTAAATTATTTCAAGTGCAGTTGTGTTAAAGTTATTGAAGAGATAATAGATAAATATGTGTGAGTACCTAAAACGACAATTTTTAAAAGCCATAATTATTTTTATCAGACAAAATGGACATAGCATGTCTAATCATTTTATCTAATTAATTGTAGACTTTGGACAATGCAGATTAAATTATTGCTAGTCATATATCTTTTTTATACAGGGTGTTGACGCTAAGGTGCGAACATAGGGATTTAACATGGGATTTTAGTTTTTTGCAATTTCCTGCTCTCCTGTTCATTTTACGGCAAAAATATCAGAGTGCAAAGTTGTTTAGAATTAAAAGTTGTATATAAAACTATTTTAACATTTTTTGTCTCAATTTTAAAAAGGAATTTCAAAATTTCGGTTTATTATACTGTATTTCAGATAAGAATAGACTTAGTAGCGCTGTTGCGCCAGCCTGTTTTATACACATAAAACTTATGAATTAGTTTTGTTTCGTGTATGACATATGTACTTGACTGCTCGAAACGTCCAAATTTGATAATTAATTAATTATTTAGTAAATAAACAGTTACTTAAAGTTGTTAAATAGATTAAAAAAATCAAAATGGAATAAATAATATACATGCTTTACATATTGCTATTGTCAACTTGGTTTGCGTTTAGAGCAATCAGAAAGCTGGAATCGTAAGCCCTATCTTACTCTTAAGTCTATTCTTATCTAAAATACAGTATAGTAGTAATAGCCACACCACTTGTTTCCTTTTTCTATACTTCGTTTCACGTAAGAAAATAGTGATGGGAAGATAGGTGCAGTTTGAAATTGTTGTTTGATTGGATAGTATCGGGATATTCTCCAATCAAAAAACAAAATCAAACTGCACCTATAGTGGCACCTATCTTCCCATCACTATTTTCTTACGTGAAACGAAGTATAGTTTTCATAAATTATTTATAAACGTCAAACGTCAATTTGTGTGTGTGTGTGTGTGCGCGCGCGTGCGTGTGTGCGTGTGAGTGCGCGTGCGTGTGTGTGCGCGTGTGTGCGTGTGTGTGCGCGTGTGAGCGCGTGTGTGTGTGGTTCCTGTTTCCGCTCTAACTCAAATACTATCATTCAGAAAATTTTGAAACCTTGTATTTCTACCTTATTCTAATATGGAAAGAAGCCATTAGATTTTGGTGTAAATCAGATAACTCGAAATGGCACTTTACTGGAAGCTCAAAATAGTTTTTCTCCGAAAAAGCGCCCGCACGGTGCAAATATTTCATCATTACCGATATCTGTGTACAAGCAGATTGGCACACCCAGCGATGGGTTATAAGCCGTGATGATATATTTATTTATTTTATTTTATTTAGGGGCTGTCCTTAAATTACGTAACGCTTCAAGGGGGGGGGTCAAGAGTAGCGTTACGCAGCGTTTCGAGGGGGTGGGGGAGGGTTAATGTGTGCGTTACGTAACGATAAAATATAAAAAATATTGCTAAATTTGCTTAAATAGTTTTTAAACATTCAAATTTCGCGGTGCTAATTCGTATATGCAGGCAGTCGTTTGTTTTCAATAACAGTCAACATAATATGTCGGGCACAGTTCAAATTCGGGCCAGTGGTCTTTCATTCGTGCAATGCAATTCATATTAAAAATGCATATGCTGTTAATTTCTGTGCTGTTATTTTTTCATTTTAATTTAATTAGTTTCTGTTTCAAATTTTAACTGAATATTAAGGAGGCCATATACTTTTATATCCAGTAAAGAAATTGGGGTGACAAGCCGTAGGGCAAGAGTAGTACATTATTTTTCATCTTTATGTACATTAATTTAAATAGTTTCTGTTCTGTTCTGTTATTTTTCATCTTTATATACATTAATTTAAATAGTTTCTGTTTCAAATTTTAACTGAATATTAAGGAGGCCATATACTTTTATATCCAGTAAAAAAATTGAGGGGGGGGGGTCAAGTACTGCGTTACTTAATATATGGGGGGGGGGTTCATGTTTGCGTTACGGGTGCGTTACAAAGGAGTGAGGGGGTATCAAAAATTTCCTAATTTTGCGTTACGTAATTTAAGGACAGTCCCTTATAAATGATTATTAAATTTTCTATAGGTTTGCATTAATACTTTTTCTATATATTTTATCGATAAATTTATAAAATTATCTAAAATTTAAATCACAGAGCCTACGCTTTAAACAAACACAACTCCTTGATTAGACAGTTCATATCTCAAATGTATGTAACTGACAGATAAATGTCACTGTCAATGAACTAATCATTTCAAATTAATAATAGTAACGTTTTAAAAAGAAAATAGTAAATAGAACCATACCATACTTATATGGAATTGGACTTATACAGTTTTCAGCATAAGTAAATAGTATGTATGTACATTTGAATTAATAAATATTAAAAGGCGGGAGGTATTGTGTTAGCCACATCAGATTTTTTATTACAAGATGAATAATTTATTACTTGTGAATACTGCATTGAAAATTCTGTAACTTAAACTTGAATAATTAAAAAAAAAATTCGCTTATTACATCAATATACTTATAAAAACAATAACATTAATATATGCATGTTGTAATTGTTTCGTTTCTGCTGAAATCAGCAATTATATTACCTCTTCCTTCATCTACATAAAAGTGAATGTGAAATCGTAGGTTAACTTTCTTTTGTAGTCTGCGAGTTGCCGTTAAAAATTATAGGTCGCAACAGTGAGATAAGATAAGTTTAAATCATTATATATCTCTTATTAAATATCTTCATTACTTGTTTTTGCGGCAATGTTAGTGAGCGAATCAAAATATTAAAGTAATAAAACAAAACTATTTGAATAATCGCTATAAAGATAAACGAATTTAAAGCAAGACTTAAAATGAAATTTATGTTTCTATTATTATCGTTAATTTATGGTAAGTACACATTTAGTAAGTACGTTAACGTTAGTTTAGTAAATATGACTCGAACTAGAATATTCAAGCTAATACTTGGTGCAGTTGCATTAGTAATAATCGGTTTTATAGGATTTCTAGCTTACTTTTTGGGTAAATATTAACTAACTTATTGTCATTGTTGGTAAATTAGTTACCGACGCTAATTATACATTATTTTAGAAAAAAGTAATAATAGGGGATTCCACCATTTTTTTTATAATTTCATCTGAACATATTAATAAAACTAAGACTGTCGGTGAAAATCCTGTAAAAAAATTCCTATTAATAAGCGAGTTATATAGTCCTCCGAAATTTGAAAATATAGATGTGACGTCACGTATATAAGTTTTTATATCAAACTATTTTTTTCGTGGACCTAAATGTTCTTGAAATATATGCTAATTCTAAATTATATTTATAAAAAATAACTGAATATTATTATACTGTATACAAGTCGACATGATTTATAATTGGAAATGTATTTAAATTATTAAGTTTAATGCAAAATATTTATATTCAAATAAAAACTGTTTGAGAATTGCACTACTGTACTGATAGCCATGCCTCCTATTATATATTGAATCAAAATAAACAAATGATAATTTTTAATATTTTTTTTTTCATTTGTTTCTTGATAATTTCCAATATTTTCACCTCAATAAATTAATAATTCGTCTTTTATTAATGTTTAAAACAAAAGAATGTAGACTTGTTATATTTCATTGAAAAGCTTATAAAATAAGCAAAAAGACGAGACTATTTTCAGCATAGGTTCCCATTTAAAAAATCATAAGTTTGTGATATATCTCAAGAATTATTAAGTTTCCAAAAAATCTAATTACGCCATTTTATTCTATTTAAAAAACGGTAAATCGAGCGAAAATTTAGTTTTTGCCTGTATCAGAAACAAAAGAAGATCGTGGTAACTATTAAACTTTTCTCGAAAAGTTGACCCTGGAATGTGCAAACAGTTTTGCTCTATCATTAATATTACCCGAACTTTAATTTTGTATTCTTGTAAAATTGTAACCCAAGATGGTGGCAAAATCCGGGGTCTCTAGACTGTCCAAAATTAGTATGTCTTTTTTGGAGGTCCCAATAAAGTGAATAAAATTCACGCCAGCTTGTCACCAATGATTTCCACAATAAACACCTTGCCGACTTGCCTATCTGTAGATAATTATTTCTTAAATTTAGAAAATAGATTTCACAAATATGTATTTGATCTTAAACCATGTAAATGATTCAAATTTTGCGTCCCTAAGAATATTGGGCCCCTATGAATTTTGCGCCCGTGGCGTGCGCCACCTTTGCCACGCCCTAGTTACGGCACTGGTAATCGTAACAACGAGAGAATGTTTAGAAAATAACAAGACTTTTTAAAGCCTAAATTGAATAAAAATTTTAACCGCTAGAGAGAAATATTTTCTTTTGTTTATTAATAATAAATAAACAAATGAATTTATAAGGCAAAATTAAAATATTTTCTGTCTATGTCGGGCTCAAACCCAAGTTTGCGACCAGGCACTCAGGCATACGGCCATGAGACCTCATAATTAATAACATTTTTAAAAATCGATTATCTTTCAGATTGTAGAAAAAATGTAAAATTAGCGTGCACTCTAACAGTCGGAAAACTATTTTTTCTACTCCCACTTGAAAAGTTATCATTTCTTCATAATCTGTAGAATGGATATGTAGGCAATACTAGTTAACTGAACGGATATAATTTCATATCCATTCTAGGATGTATATGAAATCCACGAATCACAAATCTCGAAGTCATGTAACCCAGGCAACTGTTTATTCATTTATTACAAGATTAAGAAGAAGAACGATACAAATGTCATATTTGACATTTCAATGTTTTCATTTAGATGGAAATATTTTCGGTATAAAAAAGATTTGAATAATTTAATAACAATTAACTGAATTATATTATGAATTAATTGTAAGTATTGAAAAAGAACGCACAAAAAATAGAAATCAGAACGGTTTGAAATATCGCATTGCCAAGTCAAGGTTATCCTTTGGATTTGGAAATAAAAATCGTAAGTAGTATATAAAAGTATTGTATACTTATAAAATAAAATGTTATTTTAATAACAAATGTCATTAAGAAAGCCTAGGAAAACAAGTACATAAAATGATATTAATTAATAATGTTCAATAAAATTTCAAATTTCTATAGTTCACATTTTCCTTCTTTTCGTTAGTCGTAGAAAAAGTATGCTGTACAACTCGAGTGGGATGTCCATATCGCCTTCGGATGATTGAACACTCCGCCTACGGCGTCGTGCTCAAACTTCATCCTCATGCGATGTGGACATCATATCCACTCTTGTTGTACAAACTATTTCACTTTTCTTATCTGGCTAGTTCTGTGATTTTATGTTCTTTAAATGAAAAATTCTACCTCATATATGTTTTGTGTAACATATCGCACTCAAATAAAATTATGATTTAGGAATTTCATTTACACTTGTCGTAAATGTCAAAATAAACAATAATAAATCATAGATTATATTCATATAAAAGTTGCACGAAATACACCATGTGAATGTCATTGCCATTAACAAACTAGTAACTTCAATATCAAATCTTGTATTCATTAAAGAATACGTAAGCAAATAAACCTTGAGGCAGTTAATTTTAGCATCTTACTAAACTGACATTACAATGAGTTTATATATACTCTGCCTGATACGGTAATTACATAAATAATTCCTTATGTTGTCGTATTTATAAAAGTGTAGCTATGGCCACAATTGGTAATTATTATAAATCTTTATTATTATTATTATTATTATTATTATTATTATTATTATTATTATTATTATTATTATTACAAACATCAACATAACCATAAAACTACTGTATAACTAGTAGTAGTACAAAAAATACAGACGAAACTGTTTCTATTCTGCGCATGTAAGAGAGACACACTCAGAAGACACTTGGTATTACGCAGAATCGTAATAATTTCTGTTTCTACCAACCATCACAAATACACTAGATATAACTTCAAAGCATTTGTTTAGTTTGCGGCTGGACAGAATGAGATAACTAAGGATAGAGATATGTAATGTCTCATCACGGAGTATTGGCTAGATGTCACTGCTTGTTTTATTAACATGAACTGTACTATATCCGAAACATTTGATTTATTATTAACGAAAAGCAATTATAAAATGTATGAAACAAATTGATTTTAGTATTAGAAAAGGATAAAAAGAATTGTATATAATTATTTATATTATTCTATTGATTTTTAAACAATATTGTTTTTGTGTACATGCTTCTTATTCTATTTGTAGTTTTTTTTTTTAATTTATTTTTGTGGTGGATCCGGATTTTGAAATAAATGCCTAAAATTAAATGGATCAATGGGAGCGTTTGGGCAAAGCTTATCGTAGATGGCAGCAACGGACTAGCGACCTACGCCCGGGAATATTTGAATTGGTATCATCAAAGTTGTTTTCTCAAAATGCTGAGAGCAAACAAATGTCGAGTTTGGAGCATATTTTTTTAATTTTAATTCGTATAACCATAACTTTCTTTCTATTCTATCTTTCGCATGCAAGTTTGTTTTACTTTTACAAACACAACAGAACGCATTTTTATTTATGGACCTAACCCCGTTACTAGTGTTGGCGCGAACTATCAATCTTCTTAACAAATTCTGCAAATTTAGTTACACTTTATGCTAGCGCGCTATACTACGTGTACGTATTTCACTACACACTTCCAGAAAATATGCTAGTCCAGTGCTGCCATTAATTCGCACAATGGGCACCAAACACTCCCATTGAATGCCATGATTATTTAATGGATCCTGGTCCAGGATATGGTTATGAATACAGTCCAAAATTCCCGTAGGTAAATTTCTCATGGTAGTATTAATTAATTGTTTTTCAATTAATAAGAGTTTTTAGAATTGCACACATTTTATTTCAAAACTCACTTGAAAAAGGCAGATTTATAGAGAATAGACCAGAAAAGTGTAACGGTCAAACGGCGCGAAATTCAAACTCAGTTCATAACGCTGAGAACATAATTTCAATCCCCGTGTATTTCTTACCAAGGAAATTTTTGCTCAACTTTAAACGCCGAAAAATCTTAGAAAAGTAAATCTCTTATGCAAAGCATTATATGTATAGCATTTAGATCGATCCTTTATCTCCAGATTCGTGCAATAATATTCACATGAACTGTGCACAGTTTATATTTATTTAAATAATAATACAACACTACAAAATTCATTGAACGTATGTCTTAGTTTGATCGTGCATGCTTCATCATCTATTGTTCTGTTCTATTTAATGATGGATCAACGATATACGGTATCCTTGCTTGAACCAAGCATTTTAATTTCTAATAATTTTCTTACTTTACCTTTTCTACAGGTTAAACTATTACTGAATAAACAAACTATCGACTTCTTAGCAATAGCTGCATAATTTCTTTTACAAAATATCTTTTTTTTTACTGTAAAATTATAAAATTAAACTACTATATGAAACCTATACTAGGGAATTCAAACTATGAATTCGCGCCAAAGGCAAATTCTAACCTAACTTTTCTGGTCTATAATGAAACTGTAAAACCTTGAACTAACAAAACTGGGCTTCGATTTTATAATTTTAAATTCTGTCTGATTTCAAATTCTGTCGGAAAAAACTAAACATTAATTTGTAATAATCTTGTTATTAACAATTTAATATTTTGGAGAAGGGAAATTTGTCGTAAGTATGTTAGAATCGTGGCCAAAAGTCACTTATGTGAGTGAAGTCTATTTTAATTTGGACTTGACTTTAGGAAGAAAAGTAATAGGCAAGAGTGTTTACACAACGGCAAAAGTCGCCTTTTGAAAGTCAAAGTACTTTTTTGCTATACGTGTAAACATAGTCAGTTATAAATCAGCCTATCAGCGTCGCGTTTATGTTGTGGTAGAGTGGCAGGGTGTAGCATGATCACATCTGGCTATAACTATCTCTTTCCCTCCCAGTCTAACCGTCTATTTTCACGCTTCTACCATTGTCACGTCACAAATCCCTGCCCCAAATTTTTAATAATTATTTTCTCGTAAAGTACGAATAATTAATCGATTTAAAAAAATACGGGTATTTTATTTTTTTGTCTAGTATCATATTATGCAAAAATAAAAATTTGGTCACATACCCCATTCTAACAGAATTTGAAATCGAGGCCCGAACACGACTTCACAACTTCCAAACAAAGGAACAAAATGTCACAAATATATTATAAGGACCGTAGAGACAACTCTCGACAAACTTTAGTGTAAACTTTATATATCTCTATCTGTAGTTGTCTCTTTCTGTCCAGCCGAGAACATAAACAAACAAACAATAGTGACGTATAGGGCATGTTTTGCCTAGTATATTTGTGGTCGTTGGTTACTACCTCTAACTAAAAATAAATTTCTTGTTTTAGTGTCTCCATCTGAAGGCGAGGGCGCGCCAATATCCGAACAAATATTTTACTACCACTACGCAAGAGATCGCCCTGATACCCCCATACAGCTAAAAACAGGCGTACCACTCAATTCATCAATCGATCCAAAACTTCCCTGGAAATTTTTCATCCACGGCTGGACAACAAGTCCTTGGGTTTCGCCCTGGTTCCAAACAGGAAAGGCAGCTTATTTCCAACATGGCGAATATAACGTGGTGTTTGTTGATTGGTCAAAACCAGCCAATCAGAGTTATTTATTGTCGGTGATGTATGCTATGGACACAGGGAAAGTTTTTGGACAGTTTATTGCTCATTTAAACAATAATGGAGTATCGCTGGATGATATACATTTGTTAGGGCATTCGTTAGGTTCACATATGACAGGGTTTGCAGGGAAATATATGAGGGATAAAGTACAGAAGATTGGAAGGATAACTGGGTTGGATCCTGCTGCACCGTTCTATGAGACCAGTCCACTACTAACTACTGTAAGTTATTAAAAATGTAAAATTAAATAAAAATGTGGATATTTCATAGCAGAATTCGAAATTCGATGCCTTGTAATCTTCTTCTTTTGAAATTTATAAGAATATCAGAAGGGATATTTACTCCAAAACTCCCAACTTCAATTGGATAAATAAC
Organism: Harpalus rubripes; assembly: GCA_963082715.1. NCBI lineage: Eukaryota > Metazoa > Arthropoda > Insecta > Coleoptera > Carabidae > Harpalus > Harpalus rubripes. The sequence continues at coordinate 82,602,609 of OY720448.1, forward strand.
TTTAAAAGTTGTGCTTGTTTAAAGCGTAAGCTCCGGGATTTCAATTATAGATAATTTTATAAATTTATCAATAAATGCAAATTTGTAGAAAATTTAATAATCTTTAATATTTATAACACAAATCTCAAAATAATAACATTTGAATTTGAAGGTTAATTATTCATAATTTTCTCATAGGTTTTTGTAATTTATTTCTTAATACAAAAATAGCTATTATATTTAATTTATCGTTATTTTCCATTCTTGAAATGAAACTCTATATGAAGATTACAACTATTTCATTTTCAGGATACTTTAAGCTTACAACATCCTACAGCTGTTGAAAATATCAGAAAAATAAATCCTTATATTTTCAATGTAAGTCAATTTAAAGCTTCTACTTAATCTTCATGCATTTATATTTAACATTAGTGTTGCAGACTTGCATTTCACATTAGCCAGTGTGCGAATTAAACATTTTATTGAGGGAGGGACAAAACCAGAAATAAATGGATAAAAGTTACATTATATTAATACACATACGATACACATTATCGTTATAAATTTCAAATATTCACGTATTACTTAGAAAAAGCTTGCTCGCTTCTGAACAATTGTCATGTGATTCTTGTCTATGAGGTATCTCGCTGGCTGCATGATGGCGATTTTAACCAATCTGCTGCAAAATGATTGGCTGGAAAATCTTTCAAGCATGGTCCATTTATAACTATAAACATAACTGCAGACAATGTTGCGATGCTCATTTTATTCCGTAATTTTGTAAGAGTCATGTTCATAACACTAAAACCACGCTCACATTCATCTGAAGATACAGGAACGACTATAATTATTTGAATTAATTCCTTTAAAGAATCACCAATAAATTCTTCTTTCTTAATTTCTTTATATATACGAAATTCCTTTATAGTTTTTGGGATCGATGATGATTTTAGTTTCAAACTTTCACAAAGCGATGCAATGGCACTATCTCCAAACAAAATCAACTCTTATTTCGTCCACCAGACTTGATTTAAAACTTCGCTATCTTTAAGAACGTGATTTGCATTTGAAAATCTTGAATTAATGTTATCAATTAATCCTTCCAAAAATTGTTTTGAGAGAGTTTTGAAGTTTTCTCGATCTCTATTGGATGGTGCATTAATAATCTGTTCTTTATACTTCTCATATTGTTCTTGAGCAGCTTTTAAGTGTACGCCAGAAGTTTCTTTCATAGCAATTAAAACGTTTATACATACTTTTATTTCAGAAGAAGCTGATATTGCATTTGAATTTCTGTTTTGAAGATAGAGTGATACCTGTTTAATTGCTTCCAAACAATCTCGAAATAAAGCCATTTTCATGACAAATCTCCAATCCAACATCTTTTTCAAAAGACCTTGATATTTTGCCTTTTCGCGTAATGATGCTGAAGCATCACAACTTCGATTCCGTAAAAACATAGCTATAGAGGTGAATAACTTAACATCACAGCAGTTTATTTACTTTACCTGAAACTAACGAGTAATAGATGAAAAGTCAACTCTGAGGGGGATTTTAATATCCCTGGCAGGGATAAAAATATTTTTTTATCAGCGAGGGATAAATTTTTCTGAGGGGGGGAAATCCCTACCATCCCCCCCGTTAATTCGCACACTGACATTAGCATTTACCATAAAATAACTAACTAAAAAAAATATATATGAGCAGGACATTATTTCACACCAATTTTTATTTATTTTACAAATAGAGCTTTTGTAACGTTTCTACAAATATATGTACGATTTCTTTAAATATATTATTTCTTTTAGGAAAAGAGATTTCTCGTTCCGCCTCAACTACGACTTTCTGACGATGATGCACTTTTCGTAGACATCATCCATACAGATTCAACCCACTATGGTATGGAAAGTGTTATTGGACATTGCGACTTTTTCCCTAATAGTGGGTACCCCATACAACCAGGTTGCGAAAATACAGGCGATGGTAATTATAATAGCTATTTGTGTATTAAGAGCGCAAAATGGGACATTGTCGATTGAGGTTGTTGACGCGCGACGCAGGAGCGCGGCATTCTCTCGAAATCGACAATGTCCATTTGCGCTCGAAACACACACAAGATTTTTTCTACAGTCCTCCACCATAACAAGAAATAATCAAATGTACACTTTGTACTTACAGTACTACTCAATAGTTTTGCAGTGAAGATAGGAACGTATTCTAATATGATTTCAAGATATTGTTTTAGTTTTCGTTTTTTCAAAAAAATTAATGCCAATTTTATAGTGAATATTATAAGTTTTTTTGTATAATTTATTTGTTTCAAGTATATTAAACTAGTGCATTGAAAAAGTGGATGTCCATCGAGGGCGTTCACGTTAAACTTTTGTAGGTGGCAGCACAACTGTTCACACAATTTATGTTATATTTAATTTATCGTTATTTTCCATTCTTCTTGAGCTATAGCTTCAATATAATCTAAGCATTTTATCCTTTCGTTTTTGTTAATGAATGCCCTATTTTATTTTCATGGCAATACAGCACTTTGTTTGGTTATGTAATATACCGACAGAGCAGTTAGGTATATGTCAGATTGATTTGTGAATGTGGTAAATGTGCAACTACAGTGCCATTAGTTCCTGACTAAACGTTTCTATTAAGAATGTAGACAAATGACATTTCTCAACATTGTATAGTTAGATATTTGGACAGCGAGCGTTTTTTCTACTTTGTCGCGCATGAGCGGCAAAGTGACATTTTGCGTTGACAAAAGAGAGCGCAAATGGCAACTTTGTATATAGACTGTAGAAAAAATATCTAGATTAATGTATTTTATTCCTAGTCTTGAGAAATTTAAGAGATACGATGTCACAACTTTATGTGCGCCGTTGGGGGACATCTCAGATGTGCGTTTGTTGTTCCAAAAATTCACATAGGGCACTAAATAATGACAAAAAACTGAATTTTTTTGATTTTTTTCTTTTTCAAACAACTTTTAAAGTATTGTAGCGTTTTTATTTATTTTGTGTGAAGTGTAAATATTAGACAATTATTATTAATTAAAATAAGTGTTTATTAAATTATAATGAAAATGACAATTACTAATATTAAACAATTATTAAAAACTAATTAAGACTAAAACTATAATTAACTAGATAACACCAACCAACGACCAAATATAACTAGACAGAACTTAATTTGGTTTGTTTTGATTTCAGCTGGCCAGACAGAGAAACTAGAGATAGAGGTATATCTTGTCTACTCGGAGCATTACTCACTAGATGTCACCACCGAGGCCACGTAGAGTATCAGTGTCTAGTTTGAACGTTGCTCACTAGAGGCGCAAGTGTTCTTAGTTAAAATTTTGTGGTTAACATTAAATAATTTATAAGGTTTAATATTAAAGAAAAATCAAAGTGTCACTCAAAGAAACCACTACAACTAGAAAACAAAAACAAAATACACATGCTTCTACGTGGCCTCTAGTGAGCAACGTTCAAACTAAATACTAGACTATACACTGACACATATCTCTATCTCTAGTTTCTCGGTCTGGTCAGCCGAAATCAAAACATTCAGTTAGGAGGGATAATGAATGTTATGTCTAGTTATATTTGGTCGTTGACACCAACTACCCTTATTTTTTAACGAAGAATTCATTTATATAATAAAAAAATCAGAATTTAATTCACTAAAATTTTTATTTGAAGCATTTATTTTTAAAATCAAAATGAAACCATTTTATTGAAAAAAAAACTGTTAACACCTTCAGGTAATATGCCACTTCCGGTTAGCCTGTTTTAACCAAAATCCACTATGTTATTCCAATTGACATAAAAGTCTTATATACCAAATTTGAAAAGTGTTAGATTATATTTTAAGGTAGTTTTTCATTAAAATCTATTATAGGCTTCAAATAAAGTACCATTTCTAGAAAATATGTAATGACCAAAAAGGGAGGTGCACAACTAGATGTTATAGCAGTCCTAAATACAAAATTTCAACTTTCTACGGCTTACCGTTTTTGAGTTATGCGAGATACATACGCACGTACGTACGTACAGACGTCACGACGAAATTAGTCAAAATGGATTCAGGGATGGTCAAAATGGATATTTCCGTTGAAATCTCAAAACCGAAATTTTTCGCGATTACAATACTTCCTTTACTTCGTACAAGGAAGTAAAAATTGAGTTTTTTGAATTTTGTGAACTTCAACTCTACGTTCACGTAGAAATTACAATTTTCAAAAATTGTCGAATATTCATTTATATTATTGTAAACAAAAGTTTTCTTTATAAAACTGTTTTTACAAATAGAAATTCGTTTCTATTCTCGAGATGTAGAGTGATAAAAAAGTGGCCGTTATAAGTGAAAAAATCAAAAAAAAATTAATTACGCCGGAAGTGGTTGATCATGAGTAATTTTTTTTATGGTTTCATATGTAAAATTTTGGAAAAAATATAGGATTCTATTTAAAATAAGAAAGTTGGGTCTACTTCCGGTAAAACCGGAAGTGATACTGTTTTGAAAATATTTTAGCTGAAACGGGCATGTTGGAAAACCCCTAGATACCAAATTTCGTAAAATAATATTGAATAGTTTTTAAAATAACGATAGCGTAAGCTCGTCGTGGAACACCCTATATATATATATATATATATATATATATATATATATATATATATATATATATATATATATATATATATATATATATATATATACCGTGTGTCTGTTTTAAAGGTGTACATAGGAGATTAACATGGGAAATCAGTTTTTTGCAATTTCCTGCTCGCCTAATTATTTTAAGCAAAAATACGTCAAATAAAAGTTTTAGAGCATAAAATTCTGCATCTAAATAAATGAACAGAATTACCTTTCCATGCATTGTAACGACAGAAATTAAATATGAAAATATCGAAAATTACGTTGAAAATATCGACAGCCATGGAATTGAACAAAAAATAAATAAATAAATGCTTGACGTTTTATCTGTCACAACGTAAGTTAACGTATTTGACGTTTCTGACAATTTGATTTTGTCTCTAGTTTTATTGTCTGAAATAATTAAAAAATGAACATTTATACGAATGAAGAGCTAAATTCGTGACAAAATTTGAGAAAGCTGCTAATGTGTCTTCAAAAAATACATATGAGCCGCGTAACCAGAATATAGTACGAGCAAAACATGCGTTACTCTAAGAAAGAGTGTTAGGAATGATAAGTGTAGACCCCTTCTGTAGTACTAAGGTAGATGTATTGGAAATGAGTTGAGAGTACATAACAGCATCATACATAATTTTGTTACGCAATGTTGAATTTTTGATATATTCATATTATTTAAACAAAACTGTATTTTCTTAAATTTATTTATTAATTTTATATTTCTATTATTGCCATAATTAATGATATTTGTTCAAATAAAATTTTCAGAAACGTCAAATAAGTTAACTTACGTTGTGACAGATAAAACGTCAAGCATTTATTTACTTTTTGTTCAATTCCATGGCTGTCGGTATTTTTAAAGTAATTTTCGACATTTTCATATTTAATTTCTGTCGTTATAAAGCACGTAAAGGTAATTCTATTTATTGTTTTAGATGTAGAATTTTATACCCTAAAACTTTTATTTGACGCATTTTTGCTTAAAATAATTAGGCGAGCAGGAAATTGCAAAAAACTGATTTCCCATGTTAATCTCCTATGTACACCTTTAAAATAGACACACGGTATATATATATATATATATATATATATATATATATATATATATATATATATATATATAAAGATTTTCAGTCGCCCGATTTCATTGTCAGTGTCATCCGGTATACAAAGGAATAAATAAATGACAGAATAATTATCCAATAAAAAATAATACATTTTAATGCATTTAAATATCAACCACTGTAGAACTAGTTCTGTTTTGCATCCTGGTCTATAAATTAAACATTTGTTACAGATAATTGCAGCCACGCAAGGTCAGTAACATTTTTCGTTGAGTCAATTAATTCCAACAATTTCGTTGCGAGAGAATGTTCCTCCTACGAAGAATATGAGAAAGGAAAATGTAAGAACAATACCCAAGCAGTAATGGGTGAACATACGGATCACAAAACCAGAGGAGTATATTATTTGAAGACAAATGCTGCGCCACCTTATGGACTAGGCCGAGGCAACGGGTGATGGCGGAGGATTGCTAAAATATTGACGCAATTAAAAAACTAAAATTGTTTTAACTTTTAATAAGTAATACGTAATCGAATTATTATTTTTTAATCTTCTAGCCTATTCACCTTGATCAAATGCTCTTAGAAACTTAATAGTTATTTACGATATACGTGGGTTATAGATATTATTAACGCACGTATTGTGAACTAGCCTACGAGCCCGCAGGGCAAGTTAGGGTAATCACATAGTGCGTTAATAGTCTAGTATCTATTACTGTATACCAGGGATGGCGAACCAATGGCACGCGACACATTATTTTGGGCACGTCACTGATCACAAAATTCATTATTAGAAATGGTTTCATAAGTTTATTTCAAACAGACGTAGGGCATTCGATTCTTCAATTCCACTGCATCATTCACCAAAAAGCCTTGTGTGCCAAGAGTGGTTTAATATCTCTTGATAACGTAATGGCGGTAGTCACAAAAATAGTCAACCTCATCTCGTCGCAGGCTTTAAACAAGCGAAAGTTCGATGCTTAATTAGATGAAGTCAACTCAGTGTACAATGGCTTACTGATGTACAATAATGTTCGCTGGTTGAGTCGCGGGAACGCACTTCAAAGATTTGTTGATTGCTTGGAAGAAATCAGACTGTTTCTGCAAAATGAGGGAAAAGTTGAAGAATACCCACAGTTGTTGGATGTTTTGTGGCTTTCAAAATTGATGTTTTTTACAGACATATGCCAACATTTAAATAAGTTAAACATGAAGCTTCAGGGCATAAATAAAACAATTATCGTCATGATAGATGTCATTCGCGCTTTTGAGGCTAAACTGCAAGTTTTCAGGAACGATATTATCACAAGAAACTACAAGTATTTTCCAAATTTGAAAAAATATATCAACGATTTAGTCATACATGAGAAACCAGACGAAGACCAAGTTCCTGAAGAATTTATTTCTGTGATTGATTCTTCAATCAAGGAATTTTCAGCGAGATTTTCTCAGTTCAAAGAATTATTGGAAATACTCAAGTTTATTATGTACCCTGATGTGACGTCATTTGATAAACTGAATTTGTCCCAATTCGATTGGTTGGAAATTGAAGAATTTGAAATGCAGCTGATTGATTTCCAGTCTAGTTCAATATGGATTCAAAAATTTATTGAAACAAGGAAAGAGTTAGAATTAATTGAAACAGAAAGATTGACAAGTAATATAAGTGAAAATGCTAATAACAAAATTTTGGAAACATGGAATGCGTTACTAAACACATTTAATTGTTTGAAGGAGCTGGCTCATGCTATTTTAACAATATTTTCATCAACCTATGCCTGCGAGTCATTATTTTCAGAGATGAATAACATTAAAGACTCGGTTAGAAACCGTTTGACAGATGACTCCAGTTCAGCATGCATTCTGCTAAAAGTAACGTCTTACAACCCTAACATATGTTATTTGTCAGTCATCTAATCTGCAACAACAGAAGTCACACTAATTTTACTTTAATTCAAATTACGCGTATAATTGAAAGTATTTATTATTATTATTTTCCCAATAATCACAAAGTCAAAATTATTTGATGGCACGTCTATGACCTCATTAAATATTTCTTTAGAAAAATGGCACGTTGATACGTAAAGGTTCACCATCCCTGCCGTGTACCATATCGCACTCATTTTAGTTATGTAATAGCCTTGTTATCCTACTGAGTGTTTTAATGAAAATTATTACCACACTAGAATTTCATTACCGCACTCATTGGGCTAACAAAAATGAGTGCGATATGATATAAATATCCCGCGGTGATGTGATATATAAAATATTATATGCAATTTCAACGTAGAGAATTCAGAGTGTTTCTGTGAGCTTTTCTGTGAGCTTGCTCACTATTGGCAACTTTTTTATTTGAAGAGATACGATCAGGGACTCGAACCGAAAAATTTTGGGGTTCGGTTACGGTCAACGGTTTTTACATTAATAAAAATTCAGATTCAGTTATCGGTTACGGTTTTTTAAAAATATATCGGTTATCGTTTCGGTTAAAAAAACAAATAAATTTCGTTTTCGTTACGGTTTTAGTTCTTATTGAAATTAAATACGTTTCGTAAATTATTAATATTTTATTTTAAAGTTATAATAATAACAATTCTATTTCAATAGTAATACGTAAACTAAATGGGTGATTGAATGAAAAATGTCAAAAAATGAGTAATTTTTTTTTATTATAAATTCAAAAAAAAATTGAAAAATGGAATAAAATACCTTAATTTTTTAAATTAATATACTACTTTTTATGAACTCGAAGGTATACAAAGTATTTCTACGACAAAATGTGGGTTAATAAAAAATACCTATTTTTAAATTTACGGTTTTAGTACGGATATTATTTCGGTTCGGTTATGTTTTCGGTTACAGACCGATTTTATTTTTCATATCAGTTTTCTTATTTGAAGAAATAAAATATAGGTTTTGGTTTTCGGTTACGGTTTCGTTACGGTTCGGGTCCCTGGGTACGATGTTGGATGCCATTTTGAATAAGAAAATTTTATCGTCCGTTCCCAAAATATGGGACAATATATATATATATATATATATATATATATATATATATATATATATATATATATATATATATATATATATATATATATATATATATTTTAAATGGAATCATATATTTTATATTCTTTTATTGGAGAGAGTATTTTTTTTAAAAAGTTACCAATAGTGAGCAAGCTTATAGAAACAGGCTGTATAAAAAAGTATAAAGATTTTTGAATTATGTAAAATACATGTACTTTTGACTATTGTTAAGCGCAAACATAAAAACAAGAAATTAGAGAAATAAAATATAATGTGTTATTTAATATAATATTGTTAGGCATAGTGTATGTATAATGTAGTAAAAAATTTAATTTATCAGCTAGTAATTTAGAAAAATGAAACTTGTACATATTTATGGTAATTAAAATGTCAAGAATGTTTAGAAAATGTGTAACAGTATTGCAGAATGGAAATAAATAAAAATAGTTAATAAACATTATTAGTGATTTAATATAAGAAATTATAATTTCCTGTCTACAGGCTGTCCGTCTGTAAATAAACCAGCAAATATCTCGCTTATTATTACTTTTAGCGATTTCAACTATATAACATAAATTATAGTATGTTAACTCCTCTATAAAATTTCGGAAGTAGATCAGTATTATTACTTCCGGTTTTTTTAGAAATTGATAGCAACTTTTAATATTCAAGTGGAACACCCTATATTTTTTTCCATATTTGAAAAGTACGTAAAATTTGCTATCCAACTGTATAAAAACAATCGTATGTTATATTATTAAAAAATAGAATGGTGATTGATTAAATTATTATACTTTTGTTAAATTTAGGAGGCTTTGCATTTCATTTATTTTATATTACACCTTTCAAATATAAAAAGAATACCAATTAATTAAATATTCAAATTGATGTACAATTACTTTAATATGATATTTAATTATTATATCTGTTATTACATGTCATTAGAAATTTCTTATTAAAAAAATTTGTATTGCAATGCCTCCTACATTTAATAAAAAATTAATATTTTAATCATTCGCCATATGATTTTTTTAATAATATAACATATGATTGTTTTTATATAGTTGTTTCATGTACAGTAAGACCCCGCTTAACGCTGGTCCGCTTAGCGCTGTTTCGGTTTAACGCGGTTTTATCGGAATAGTGCAAGGTCTCGAAGAATTAGTGCAAGAAGCAGCAGAAAGTCTTTCTATTGATGAGTCCAATGAATTAGCGGGCCAAGAAGAACAGAACAATATTGAAACTAGCGATTCTGAAGAAGCGCAAAAAGAACTTTCAACGGCATTTCTAAAAACCAGTTTAGCCACTACAACGGAAATTATGGACCAATTTATTGAAAATAACAGATTTTGATAGGAGTTCAAAGGCAAGACGGGGTGTCATGGATACCTTGTCCACTTATCGACAACTTTTTACAGAGCGCGAAAGAAAAACGCAAATGACATTAAATACCTTCTTGATAAAAAGGCAGAAAATTGGAAATGAAGAAAAATCTGAATGATCTCAAACATAAATGGTGACTTTGAATTTTATTTACTTTTATATATCCATTTATGTTTCTATATTTGTAAGAAATAAGTTTTTGTTTTTGTATTGTTATAAAAAACATATTTAATGAACTAAGTGACAAAAAACCTGAACAATTTTTTAATTTTCTACCCGTTTTCCCCTAACCCCATTATTTACATGATGAGATGACCTCGTTTAACGCTGTTTCGTATAACGCTCTACTGTGATGGAACATATACCCCGCGTTAAGCGGAGTCTTACTGTACTTTTCAAATTTGAAAAATATATAAAATGTTCCATTTGAAAATTAAAAGCTGCTATCAATTTCTCCAAAACCGGAATTAATAATATTGATCTACTTCCGAAATTTTATAGAGGAGTTAACATACTGTAATTTATGTTATATACTTAAAATCGCTAATAGTAAAACTTGAGTATATATATATATATATATATATATATATATATATATATATATATATATATATATATATATATACAGGGTGGTGACTTGGACGACGCAGCATAGGGATTTCAATGGTAAAATCTTAATGTGCGGTTATTTGCTCCCCTAATTATTTTAGAGCTAAATTGTATTTAGGTTTTCGCTACAGAAAAAAATACTGCGCCTGAACATGCTAATGTTTATAATTTTTCAATTTCTGGAACTGTAAAAATAGTCAAAATGAATAAATATTTTGCAAAAATCATTGATGCCATGGAACAAAAATTTAAACAAAAACGCAAACATCTGTCATAGATTCTTGAAGTTTAAACTTATTTTTAAAACGAGGAAAATGAAAACACTTTTAATGTAGTTGATGACATCAATGTAATAGTTGATTACAACAACGTAATTTGACAAGACGAAATTTAAGATTTTTTTAAGGTTTAAACGTGAAGAATGTATGACAGATGTTCGCGCTTTTGTTTAAATTTTTGTTCAATGGCATCAATGATTTTTGCAAAAATGTTATTATTGTTTTTGATTATTTTTACGGTTCCGGGAATTGAAAAATTATAAACTACAGCACATTCGAACGCAATATTTTTTTTCTGTAGCAAAAATCTAAATATAATTTTGCTCTAAAATAATTAGGGGAGCAAATAAATGCACATTAAGATTTTATCATTGAAATCCCTATGCTACGTCGTCCAAGTCACCACCCTGTATATATATATATATATATATATATATATATATATACAGGCTTTTTCTTTTAACAGGGCCACCAATGGTATCTCGGAAAATGTAAGTGCTATGACTTCGTTTTTGTTTTTGAAAAAATATGCATAGAGGCTGTCCTTAAATTACGTAACGCTTCAAGGGGGGGGGGGTTAAGAGTAGCGTTACGAGGGGGTAGGGGAGGGTTAATGTGTGCGTTACGTAACGATAAAATATAAAAAATATTGCTAAACTTGCTTTAATAGTTTTGAAAGATTCAAATTTCGCGGTGCTAAATCGTATATGCAGGCAGTCGTTTGTTTTCAATAACAGTCAACATAATATGTCGAGCACAGTTCAAATTCGGGCCAGTGGTCTTTCATTCGTGCAATGAAATTCATATTAAAACATGAATTCAAGTAGTGTTGGTAAGAAAAAACTTTTCAGTAGTTTGTTAAAAGCATATGGAAATGTATATGCTTTTAATTTCTGTGCTGTTATTTTTTCATCTTTATATACATTAATTTAAATAGTTTCTGTTTCAAATTTTAACGGAATATTAAGGAGGCCATATACTTTTATATACAGTAAAAAATTTGGGGTGACAAGCCGTAGGGCAAGAGTAGTACATTATTTTCATTTTTATGTACATTAATTTAAATAGTTTCTGTTCTGTTCTGTTATTTTTCATCTTTATATACATTAATTTAAATAGTTTCTGTTTCAAATTTTAACTGAATATTAAGGAGGCCATGTACTTTTATATCCAGTAAAGAAATTGGGGTGACAAGCCGTAGGGTAAGAGTAGTACATTATTTTTCATCTTTATGTACATTAATTCAAGTTTCTGTTTCAAATTTTAACTGAATATTAAGGAGGCCATATATCCAGTATAAAAATGGGGGGGGGTCAAATACTGCGTTACGTACTATATGGGGGGAGGTTCATGTTTGCGTTACGGGTGCGTTACAAAGGGGGGAGGGGGTATCAAAAATTTCCTAATTTTGCGTTACGTAATTTAAGGACAGCCCCATAGGTCACTAGATAATGGAGAAAAACTGATTTTGATTATTTTTTTCTTTTTAAAATAACTCTTAAACTATGAATTATCGAGAAAAATGTTTTAAATGTTACAATATTATATTGTCTACCCAGCGGCGTACAATAGCTATTTGTGTAGCGCAAAATGTGACAATGTCGATTGAGAGGTTGTTGACGCGCGACGCAGAGCGCGGCATTCTCTCGAAATCGACAATTTCCATTTGCGCTCGAAACACACACAAGATTTTTTTCTACAGTCCTCCATCATAAAAAAATAATAAAATATACAATTTGTACTTGCAGTACTACTCAATAGTTTTGCAGTGAAGATATAGGAACGTATTCAAATATGATTTCAAGATATTGTTTTGGCTTTCGTTTTTACAAAAAAAATAATGCCAATTTTGTAATGAATATTATAAGTTTTTGTATAATTTATTTGTTTCAAGTACATTAAATTAGTGCAGTAGAAAAGTGGATATCCATTGGGAGCGTTCACGCCAAACTTTTGCAGGCAGCACTACTGTTCACAAAATTTATTTCATATTTAATTTTAATTTATCCTCATTTTCCATTCTTCTTGGGCTATTGCTTGAATCTAATCTAAGCATTTTATACTTTCATTTTTGTAAATAAATGCCCTATTTTATTCTCACAGTAATGCGGCATTTTGTTTGGTTGTGTAATATATAGTTATATGTCAGACTGAGTTGTAACGGTAGTAAATATGTAACTACAGTGCCATTAGTTCCTGACTAAACGTTTCTATTAAGAATGTAGACAAGTGACATTTCTCAACATTTTATAGTTAGAAATTTGGACAGCGAGCGTTTTTCTTTGTCGCGCATGAGCGGCAACGTGACATTTTCCGTTGACAAAAGAGAGCGCAAATGGCTACTTTGTATACAAACTGTAGAAAATAGCTATTTGTGTATTAAGAGCGCAAAATGGGACATTGTCGATTGAGAGGTTGTTGCCGAGCGACGCAGGAGCGAGGCTTTCTCTCGAAATCGACAATGTCCATTTGCGCTCGAAACACACACAAGATTTTTTCTACAGTCGCCACAATGGGGTCCTCCACCATAACAAAAAATTATTTTTTTATTTATTTTTACTTATCAGTATTTGCCATTCTTCTTGAGCTATTGTTTCAATCTAATCTAAGCATTTTATACTGTCATTTTTGTAAATGAATGCCCTATTTTATTTTCACAGCAGTGCGGCATTTTGTTTGGTTATGTAACATACCGACAGAGCAGTTATATGTCAGATTGACTTGTTAAGTGGGTAATGTGTAACTACAGTGTCATTAATTCCTGACTAAACGTTTCCATTAAGAATGTAGCCAATTAACATTTCTCAACATTGTATAGTTAGAAATTTGAGGAACGAGCGTTTTTTCTACTTTGTCGCTCTAGAGCGGCAAAGTGACATTTTGCGTTGACAAAAGAGAGCGCAAATGGCTACTTTGTATATAAACTGTGGAAAAAATATTTTTTCTATTGGTAAATTTTCAAGATATAGCTCAAACTACATTTTTTTAAATGGAATGCATATTTGACTAAACGTTTCTATTAGAATGTAGACAAGTGACATTTCTCAACATTGAATAGTTAGAAATTTGGACAGCGAGCGTTTTTTCTACTTTGTCGCGCATGAGCGGCAAAGTGACATTTTGCGTTGACAAAAGAGAGCGCAAATGGTTACTTTGCATATAGACTGTAGAAAAAAATATGTTAACGAATCCAATAGTCGCAAATCCAACAACCATAAATTTGTTCAATATTGTCCGATGAATAAAGACATTTGAATAATGAATTAAATCCGGTATGCTCGTAATAATAATTATTTCCATCTCGTTTTCTTGTAGAATCGATTAACACGCTAACAAACCATTTAAATGTGTTTATTTAATTAAATAACAAAGACGTAATATCATGCAATAGTATTATTGCTAGAGACAATTACAGTAATAACTAGTAAATAAATTTTCGTAATGACGGCATTAGACGTTATTTTTGCTAACATAGAAAGGAAGTAATCTACTGCATGCTACACCTTGTCGTCCGTGGGTTTTCCTTCAAGTGCAATGAATTGAAAAATCATTTATGCAATTATGATTTGACTACTGCATATTTGCAACAATACAGTGAAAGGTCATATTCGTATATATAACATGAATTTATCCCTTACCACTTAGTTCAAGTACAGACACAAAATGTGGAGGTTAGTTTTAAGTGTAGTTGTAGTGTTTTTTGCAGTCGACGTTACCCCTCAGTTTCAATTGGGAGATATTTTAACAAGAATACAACCTGTTACAGACTTTCTCAACAATATTACAATAAATGATGTGGCCAGAGTTTTTAGATGGTTACCATTTCCAAATCCACTATTTTTTGACGGAAAACCTCTTCGCCCGAATGATGTTCTATTTCATTTATACACTCGTCGAAACCCAAAATCCCCAGAAATTTTAAAAGTAACCTCAAATAGAGTGTTCAACTTGGATCCAAACAACGAAATTAAATTTATAATACACGGTTGGATTGAAGATGGAAGGCGGCCATACGTCTTACAATTAGTAGATGCTTACTTGCAACGAGGAGACTACAACGTTATTCCCGTAGATTGGGCCGTACCAGCCGCCAACGAATACACAATTTCGGCGCGAAATACAAAAACATCCGGAAGAGCACTTGGCGATTTTATTGTCCGTCTAACAAAAATTGCAAACGTAACTTTAGATCAAGTTCATATTTTGGGACATTCCCTAGGAGCACATTTAGCGGGGTTTGCTGGAAAAAGAGTCATACAAAGAACTGGTCAAAAAGTAGGAAGAATAACTGCTTTGGATGCTGCAGGGCCTTTATTCGAAATTCCTATACCTGTAGGAAGGAATACAAGGCTTGCTAGACATGACGCGCAATTTGTAGATTGCATTCATACCGATGGTGGGATATTTGGAATGACAGCGCAATTTTGTCATGCGGATTTTTATCCCAATGGTGGAATTCCAAGGCAACCTGGATGTAATATGTTAAACATTCAACAACTGAGTTCAAGAGTCATTATTGATGATAGTAAGTTGTTTTTTAAATATATTATTAATAGAGAATTAATAACAATATCTCATCAATAATAAATTAATAATATATCATATTTTTCAAAATAATTTTGAATGTTATAGAAAACATATTACAGAGCAAATATTCATAATATTATGTATGAATAATTAAAACAATAATATTTGTCAGAAATGATTCAATGAATAGGTAAACAAGATCATTACTTAATCGTAAAAGTCACGTATATTCTTAGTATGCCTCATTACTTAAAATTTTTAATAAAAATCTAAATAAAATTGGTTGAAATACAACCTCTACTATTTTTACCTCCCGCTACCCTTGGTAATGGAGGTATAGGGATCGCGCTAAAAATCGCATATCGAGATTTTGGTAAATGACCACGTTTTAAGATCCCTAGAATCCAATTTCAACATTTTCACAATGATGTCTGTGTATATGTGTGGATCCTCCACTCTAACTCAAATACTATTATTCAGAAAATTTTGAAACCTTGAATTTCGAACTTTTTCTGCAAAGAGCTCATTAGATTTTGTTGAAAATCGGATAACCGGAAATGGCACTTTACTAAAAGCTCAAGATAGTTTTTCTTCGAAAAATACCTTTAAACGTTATTTTTTCGAGATTAATATGTTATTATAGAAATTAAAGATTATTAAATTTTCTATAGATTTGCATTAATACTTTTTCTATATATTTTATGGATAAATTTATAAATTATATGTATATAATTTAAATCCCAGAGCCCACGCTTTAAACAAACAAAACGCAGTTATTCAAATATATGTAACTGACAGATAAACGTCACTATCAAAGAACTAATCATTTCAAAATAATATTAGTAACGTTTTAAAAAGAAAAAGTAAATAGAACAAAAGAAAAGAAATTCAATACAGTTTCCAGCATAAGTAAATATGTAGGAATGTATTTAGATTAATAAAAATTAACGATTCACAAAAATATTTAAGCAAATCCTCATTTTTGGATTAGTGAATTCTATTCTATCGCGGTATTTCAAAATTTAATCTTCATTTTATTATAGCTCCGGTGGCACAATGCTTAGAGCAACGCCTCATGTCATAAGTGCCCTCGGAGCTCTGGGTTCGAATCCAACTAAGGCATGGATGTGTGTGAATGTGAACCCACTCTGTAATTGGGATTTAATCGTGTTGAGGGGTTTAAAAAAAAGGTATTTACTTAGATTATATTAGACTATATTTTAAGAAAGAAACTGTCAAAATTAGAGTAAAATTCGCTAATCTAAAAATAAGGATTAACTTAATCTTTTTACCTTCCGTCACCTTTAGGTAAGGAAGGTATTGGCTTTGGTCAAAAAATTCGATGATGAGTTTTTAATCAATAAGCACGTTTTAAGGTCCCTAGAATACGAATTTACTATTTTTACGATGATGTCTGTATGTGTGTGTGTGTGTGTGTGGATGTGTGTGTGGATGTGTGTGTGTGTGGATGTGTGTGTGTGTGTGTAACAAAATTTTCGTCTGCGATAACTCTAATAGGTACTACAGTTTCAAAAATTATAATTTCTTCATATACTTCTTCGTTACATCCATATGAAGAGCTGATTAGATTTTGGTTACAATTGGTCAACCGGAAGTACCATCATTTGAAGATTTTAACAGTTTTTCTTGAAAAAACTATGTTAAATATCATTTTTTCACATTTAATGTTATTATAAATATTAAAGAATATTTTATTCTCTATACGATTTGACTGCATTTTATACTTAATATTAAATGGATAAAGAGTTAAAAAATGATAAAGAAATTAAATTTCATAAAGTAGCTATAGCTATGAAAACAGCTACTATTTTAAGAAAATTCTGATTGAAAGATGTCAGTGTCAAGTGAAATTGACATAGTGTGTGTTTTATAATTTTACTGGAAATATAGGATCTTTTGCTTTCTGTATGGAATTTGTATAAAATACATACAACTGCTTTAAGGTAATGTACAAGAAATAATAATAATAAATCTTTTATTTCTGCAGATACATTACACTGTATATAGAAAATGTCACAAAATAATAATTTAAGACATAAATTTTCTGTATGAAATTTGCATAAAATACATGCAGCTGCCGGAAGGTAATGTACAAGAAATAGAATATTTAGCAAGGAACTTTCCGTATGAAATTTGTACAAAATACATAGAACTGACGGAAGGTAATGTGCTGGTCACATCAGATTTTTTGTTACTCGGATTGTAAATGGCGGGAGGTATTGTGTTGGCCACACCAGATTTTTATATATTTGGATTGCATTTTTTGTTCTCTTTCCCACCATACAAAATTTATTTAGTATTAACGTTATTCATTTGTTAAAAATAATTAATTTCTTTAGCTCGATTTTTACACAACAATACATTTTAAAGAATATAGTACGTCATCTTAATTAACACATCGTGTTTTGTTCTTCAGTTCTTCAATATTGCCATAGCCCTCTGACATATTAAATTTAAAAGTTGATGTTACTTCCAATATACCGGAAGTTCCAGAATTACAATTTTCACACACTTCAGTCACAAATATTGCACTGCTATAATAATCGATAAAAAAGGATGTATCCACTTTTTCAAATACATTGTATATGGATGGTTTACGATGGATTTAATTTATAAATTTAGATTTACAAATTAAGATTTGAAATTTACGATTTATCTTGCTGGTTTATAGTGAATTTAAAGATATGAAATATGCCCAATCAACTTATATTGAGTCACGTGGTTTAACACAAACGGGATGACAGTTTTATTATATTTATCATTTTTATTATAATAAATCTGTATTGTTCTACAGATAATATTAATAATATATCCATATTTTCAGAATCCATTTGTCAAATCAAAATTAAAATGTTTAAACTGTCATTTTCCCCTCCAAAAATCATTGTTTGAAATACTCTGAAATGATTGGACGCATTTACAAATTTACATTTAGAATATAAAATATGGTGGTAAATGTAAATTCTAAATCATAAATTTCTTAAATTCATCATGAACCAGTAAAGACAGATATGTACAATTTATATTTATAAATTTAAATTCGTAAATCTAAATTTGTAAATTAAATTCATCATAAACCAGCCATAAAACCAAAAATGTTTATTATAAACGAAAAACAAAAGACGGTCGAACAAAAATTTCAAATATTAATTGAAGAGTTTTTCACTCATTTGCAAATTTGTGTATCAGGTAGCACAAAATTTGTGAATGAAAACCGAAAAATAAAAAGTTTTGGTGGAACAAGCCGGTGATTTATACGAATTTATACAGTGCAGTTAACTTACTAAATTAATTATTCAAATATTTTAAAAAGTAAATAAATTTAAAACAAAAGAACTATAAAAAGTAGGGTTGGCTAAATCATGATTTAAATCAACTGATTTTTATTAAAAATCTTTGATTTAAATCAAATTTTATAAAATAATTCATTTTTTGTAGAAAATCAATTGTTTTTCAAATTATTTTAGATACATTAAATGCAGAGTTAACAAAAAGCAAATTCTACTATGGTAATATAATATAAAAATCTGATGTGGCCAGCACATAACCTCTCGCCAGATATTTTACCTAGTTGTACGCATAAAACAAAATATTTTTAAATACAAATACATATATTCATGTCTCACTACAAAATAATTCTCACATATGTTTCCAAAATCTATGAGATATTCATCATTTTTTCGCAAATTCCTTTTATATTCTTTTTTACGTATATTCTTTTACGTTGTTGACTTTTTTTAATTTTCATAATCTTCATAATGATGTAAAAATATTTTTGACAGTGGCATACAAATATTATTGACAGTGACATCTTTTACGTTGTTGACTTTTTTTAATTTTCATAATCTTCATAATGATGTAAAAATATTTTCGACAGTGGCATACAAATATTATTGACAGTGACATTTATGTGTCAATTACAAACATTTGAATTTCTTGCCTTGAAGTAGTTTGATCTGAGAATTTTTACATCAAATTATTTTATATGCATTTCTTTATCTCTAAATCTATAGAAGATATAATAATGAATTTATATTTATCGAATAAAGAATTTAACGTTCTTTAATATAAGTATTTACATAAATTTTCGATAAATAATATTTAGATAATTTTTTTCTTGTAACTACTACTTCCGGTTGTCCAATTGTTACCAAAACTTAATCAACTCTTCCCATTACTGTTAGATTGAGGAATCCGCATTTAAAAATGTCTTTAGTCTTACAGTATTTGAGAAATCGTGGATCCAACATCCACACACACACATCATCGTAAAAATGTTATAATCGGATTCTAGGGACCAAAAACGTGCTTATACACTAAAATCTGGATATGCGATTTTTAGCATGAATTCAATACCTCTCTTAGCGAGAGGTAAAAATATATACATATGGGCCATAGGAAATACAATGGTAAAATTTTCATATATTTGCAAATTTCGCCTTATTAATTTTAGAACTAAAGTGTAAATACAAAAATGTTCAGAATTAAATACTGCATAAAATGAGCCTAAATTTATTGATATAATATGTTTTTCTCATGAGATAAACGTAAAATAAAATATCCGTTTTAGGCTTTTTCCAGAGTGCCATACAAGACATGTTTTGGCCTGTCTTATTTAGGTAGACATGGTTTAAGTTTAAAGTTTAAACAGGCGCGCGTGGACACGTTATGTACTATACGTTTCAAATGCATTCTTTGGGATTTTATTACAGATTTCGTTTTCGTTTATGAAATAAAATAACTATATTGCTATTAAAACAAGCAAAAAGTGCAATAACACCAACAGGTCTTTAAAAATAAAATAATTTTAAAAAATCTGATGTGGCCAGCACATTACCTTCCGTCAGTTCTATGTATTTTAGGCGCTTTCTTTTTAGGGGGAAAATGAACTGATCTTACCTCGTACTGAACTGAAGTGAACTACTCCTAAAAAGAACAGTATATTTTTTTTTAAATAAGAAGTTATAGTCTGTTAATTTGATTTTGACATATCAAATTCTTTTGCCTTTGTGTATTTAAGTATGGAAGTATTTCTTATGGTAATGAAACATGATATAACGTTTCAAACTAATTAATTTCTTCTATTCATGTCATTTTAATATCAAATACTTACAAAAAAGACAAAATACAAAGCAGTCAGTCATATTGACGTGAGATTGACATTCGGGATCAGTTCAGGAGCTATATGATCCTGTTTCAAAGGTGGTGCTTCGCGGGGGCGGGGACGAAGAAACTGGGCAGTACAAGATCATTTATCCCCTTTTAAAAAGAACGATTTAGGGTAGATGTGTGCTACTCGGAGTTGATCTTAATAAAAAGAAAGCGGCTTTTGTATAAATGTCATACATAAAGTTCCTTGTAAAAGATTATATTTCTTGTACATTACCTTAAGGCAGTTGTATGTATTTTATACAAATTCCATACAGAACAAAAGATCCTATATTTCCAGTAGTAAAATTATAATACAAACATACTGTCAACTGCACTTGACATTGACACCTTTCAATCAGAATTTTCTTAATATAGCAGCTGTTTCCAGAGTTATAACATAGCTGACTAATATGTATGATATTTAATTTCTTTATAATTTTTTAACTCTATATCCATTTAATATGAAGTATAAAATGCATCCAAATCGTATAAAGAATAAAATATTCTTTAAGATTTATAATAATATTAAATGTGAAAAAATGATATTTAACATCGTTTTTTCAAGAAAAACTGTTAAAATCTTCAAATGAGGGTACTTCCGGTTGACCAATTTTTTACCAGAATCTAATCAGCTCTTCATATGGACGTACAGAAGGAGAATACGAAAGAATTATAATTTTTTGAATTGTAGTATTAGAGTTATCGCATTAGAAAAATTTGTCACACACAGACACACACACACACACACACACACACACACACACACACACACACACACACACACACACACACATACATACACACACACACACACATACAGACATCATCGTAAAAATAGTAAAATCGTCTTCTAGGGACCCAAAAACGTGCTCATTCATCAAAAACTCACCACCGAATTTTTTGACCAAAGACAATACCTTCCTTACCTAAAGGTGACGGAAGGTAAAAATCATGATTTACTTATTTGATTTTTTTAAATGAATGATTTTTGATTTTTTTTAAATAAATCATGATTTTTGCCAACCCTGCAAAAGTAAGACATGATTCTACATACATTCTAAACAAAAAGTAAACATACATTGTTTTTTTTAAATAAAAACATGCTTTGGATACTTAGCAGTATCACTCATTTTATAGACAGTCGTAAAAAATGAAGTGAACGGAACTGTATTATACGTATACCAGCTCAACATAAATGAAACTACATATAATTATTAATGGTACCTGGAAATCAGATGATGAAGTTCAAAGATAATTTAACAGGAAGCAGGAAGGAAAACAAAACTTCTATAATTTTGTAAGGAAATTGAAGGCCTTGGTGATCCAATTATTTATTTAAATCGTTTATTTAAAAATAAGGACGTTTCGAACCGTTTATTTAAACCATAAGGGTTCATCCTCAGCAAATTGTGCTAAAACTTCTTTGAAGAATCCTTTTTCTTCCATTTTAGATCGCTGATGGCTGGGATAAACTGGCCAAATCCCGTGACGGATTGCAGAATCGTTGATTTGGAAGGATCAATGTGTACTAATCGTATAAGGAAATTGAAGGCCTTGGTGATCCAGTTGTTTATTTAAATAAACAATTTAAATAAATAATTTGATCACCAAGGCCTTCAATTTCCTTATACGATTAGTTCACATTGATCCTTCCAAATCAACGATTCTGCAATTCTATAATTTTGGTTGACACAATAGTGACCTGTTATATGCGGCAATATTCGTATGTTTATTATAAGAGATAACGACTTTATGTTTAGGTATAAAAAAGAAATAATTAATTTTATACTATAAATACCGCTGAATACATACATATAATTAGGAATTTCTTGTTAAATGATGTTTACAAGTTGACAATTCGAAATACAAAAATAAAAACAACAATAGGGTATTTGACAAATTTTGGGAAAGTGTTTAAAATGTACATATACACCTAACCTAATTATATATGCAAAATTATTATTATATATTTTTTTATCGTTAATACATTAAAATCAGGATTTTATATTTTTCTAATTTCCCGCTAAAGCGCTCTTGTTTCTCATGACGTCACGATCTAGTAGTTCAGTATAAAGTAACCATACGTCCAGCATTAGGCTGGACTGTCCAGCATTTGCATGACTTGTCCAGCATTGATAAGTGTCCGCCATTTTGTCCAGCATTAATAAGTGCTCGTTATTTTGTCCAGCATTCACTTTTTTTGTATATTAAAAGAACAAAATAATGTTTTAGAAAATTAGTTATGCCTACTTTTAAGAGTTTCACTCAGTTTCAAGTTTCTTTATTGCTAATTTCCTAATTTATTTCTCAAAATTATTGTATAAAGTTTTGTGTATTTTAATTAAATGTAGGTAATATTTTTATATGGACGTCATAGTAGCTAATGGAATGTTTAAAACGAAATTATAAAAATGTTTGAATGCTATTTATTTGAAAAATATTAATGAAAATGAAGAAAATAATCTTAAAATAACCAAATTATATTTAATTGTATTTGTATTTTTCAATTGTTTCGTTAACCATTGTTTTTAATCTATAAATTTATGTAATTCTTGATGTTTAAAACAAAGGACAATAGATGAGTGGACACAGTTGGAAAGCTCATAAAATTATTTTTAATGGTTCAAATTTCCAATATGGCATTCATATAAAAATTTAAATTTATTACTCGAAATTCAACAGTGATAAAAAAACTTGAGCATCGCCTTTGAAAGAATATGAAAATGTGCCAAATCAAAATGCAGTATTATTTTACATTTGAAAGTTATTCGCAAAAATAAAAACCTAATGTATCTGACTTATTAGTGCTAAGGCTGATTATACAAATATAATTATGACACATGGTCTTTTTTTCGTCTTTTAGTGTCCAGCATTGACATCAAAGAGATCTGGTAACTTTAGTTTAGTAAATACTATGTAAACATTAAGAAGTTCTTTATTGTTTATCGGTATTATTATACTCACCAAATAAGTTTTAGAATTCATTTTTTATATTTTGCGTTCATAATGATACGCAATTGCGTATCGTAATGACCTTCATTTCGATACGCAATTTTTTGTTTTAGACGGTTGGTACTAGATGACTTTTCTTTAACCCATTTTTACCTAATTTATTTTTAGTTAATTGTCAATTCATTTTTATAATATAATGTCGAAATTATTATTATTATTTTTTATTTAGGGAAGATTATTTACCTGAAAATGTACAAATGGTTACAAATATAATCACAAATTGAGTAAGTAAATGTTAATTGTAGAAGGCGCAAAATATAAAAAATAGTATAAAGAACTCATTTTATAAGACTTTCTTTCGCACTTGTCAATTAGAAAACTCGCTAACGCTCGTTTTCTAAATTTTGACGCGTGCGAAAAAAACATGTCTTATAAGACATGTGTTTTATATATAAAACACGTTCTTTATTATACTATTTTGAAGGAAAATACAGATAAAAACTAAAAAACTTCTTATGTTTACAAAGTATTTACTAAACCCCAATTTTAATTATATTAACGATTAAAAAAATATATAATAATAATTTTGCATATATAATTAGGTGTATATGTGAAATTTCAAACACTTTCCCCGACTTTGTCAAATACCCTAATTTTACTTCCGGTTTCGGCATATTATATGTTATGATAATAGTGTAAATTAGACTGTCAGTGATGACATTTATACAAAATATATAGCACTGACCG
The DNA here is from genome assembly GCA_963082715.1 of Harpalus rubripes. NCBI lineage: Eukaryota > Metazoa > Arthropoda > Insecta > Coleoptera > Carabidae > Harpalus > Harpalus rubripes. The sequence continues at coordinate 82,627,015 of OY720448.1, forward strand.
AAGGTAATGTACTGGCCACATCAGATTTTTTAACTCTATTGGCAACGAAAATGACCGATAGAGGCAGCACCGATTTTAGAAAATGGCCGGCGAGAAGAATAATTGTCAAAACTTGTACAGTGTTAGACAGGAATATAAGCAAATAAAGTTCATATATTTTTAAATGTAAATTGATTTGAAGTGCAGTATTGTTTAAAAGGCAGTATTACAACCGTAAACACAACAGTTTGATTACTTTCTAGGCAAGTTAATAATTTTGCCACCAGGCGGCTGCGAGTTCATTTTCTTCGCCAATATCTACTGATTATGAAGTATAAAATGTAATCAAATCGTATTCGCAATCGAAATTAACGATAGAGACGCTAATTTTCGAAACAAGATTGCCGCCATACGATGGGTTTGACATATGACAGTTCGCATTGTTCACTGTTTTTCGGTGACTGTGTATAGAAATCGAGTTTAAATTTTTTATTTATATAAAGGCGATAAGTTAAAATATTTAATTATTAATTACTACACTACTTACTCAGCTGTCATTTATTCAATATGGCACTTGTACGATTGCTTTTCGTAGTAATGATTTGCACCACTAGAGGGAAAATTTTATTTACGATTGCGAATAGAGAATAAAATATTCGGCACTGTAAACACTTTCCTAAAATTAATATTAAAAAAATTGCCATTTGCCCCTACTTTTCAGAGTATATGAAATATGAAAATTACAGTAGATATTTTCGTAACCACATTTAATTATTCTTTGTTTACTTTAAAAAGAATTTAATATATTTAAATATTCATTTAGAAAAACTAGTTATTTACAATTTAAAATGTTTTATATATCATTACTTCTACCTATAAATAAACATACATAAATTAACTATAATTTTCAGCTTATTACATTTACATAGAACATTACTAACATATTACACTAATCAAAGTTGTAGACTTGGCTAAACAGATTCCAAAGACAGATCCTCACTCAAACATTAACATTCTACACCTCTTCAGGGACGGTAATAAAATAACACTTCATGCCAATCAAATTATAATTGAAAATATTTTCCAGTGTTCTGCAGTCACTATAGAAGCCACGAATTATATCGAGAGTCTATAAATTCAAATGGATTTACGTCCACAAACTGCGACAATTTCAACAACTACAGGACCGGCCTTTGCAAAGGCCGTCTGCAGGTGCAAATGGGCGAAGACACCCCTGTCCAATCGCGGGGGAAATTCTATCTAGAAACCAACGGTTTCTCACCGTATGCAAGGTCGTAAGAATCAGTAATTAAATGAGTTTAATTTTAACTAAAAACCGCATATTTGCATAATAGTGGCATAATGAGTAGAATGTACTTGAAACAGAGAAACAAATATATTCACAATTTTAATTAGAAAGTGTTTATTTCAGAGTATGATATTAAAAAATATGGATTAGATATTAGATGTTTGGCATTGGTACTACTTATGAGGTTGTGTGGCAGTTGCAGTTACATTGTAATTGAGTGGAAATGCAATAAATGCTTTGCTTGCAGTATGTTGCTCCACATTCAAATCAGCGCTTGCCAAACTATCAATACTAAACAAGCGATCGATACACATTTAAAATTATGATTATGTTCGGATAAATCACTTTTGTTCTTTTCATTGACAATATCATATCGAAATAAAATGTGAAAATTATTGAAAATTATCGCAAAATCTTAATTCGCAATTTATAATAACGTAAAACCAAAATGAAACGTTAATTCGAATTATTAACGTTGTTTTGGGTAGCGTACGAGAATAGGGTATTATTGCAGCTTCAACACAAAAATAACGTGCATGTTAAAGTCACGTGATAGCCAGAACGCGCATGCGTACTAATAAGGTTCACTTTTTTGAATTTTTTTATATGTTACGAAGAACTTAAAAATAGAAATTTCGTATTTTTTGTTTTCTTGAAATTACGCTTAATAACGCCTAAAATAATTATTAAAATTTTGGCGCGAAAGTTCTGACGTTAGCGTCACTCCGTCATAAGCAGAGAGAACCGACATACGTTACCATTAATATGGCAATATGCAATAAATGTTGCATGAATAAAAATACGTATCCATTACAAACTGTGATCAAAAATCTTTAATGGTAATAAAGTAAGCCAGATAGTTATTATATCATTTCAAAATATATATTTGTTTGATTTACTTACATGAATAGGTAGGTAGCAGTAGTGTTAAATGTTAATTTATGTAAAACTTCGATAGTACAGTGTGTTCAAAAAAATTCCTAACTCGGAGTAGGCTATGTACAAAGAAACGTATGTCAATTAATTAAATGTCAATTTGACATAAGATATTGTCAAAAATATTTTATAAAGAAATCAAAGCTTTTCTTCCTGGTTCTTATTTGAGAAATGTAAACAAATTAGAAAACGGCGAATGTCAATATACTGTATCCTTCTTTATTGTCTTTTCTCTTTAAAATTACATTTCAAGATCAATTTTGACAACTTGATTCTTGAATTGAATAATGATCAGACACACGTTTCTCTGTTCATAGCCTACTCCGAGTTAGGTTTTTTTTTGAACACACTGTACATATTATACATAAATAAAAATTAGGTAAGTAAAATTAATATTTTTTGCTCGTTTTCATGATCAATTTAATTATTCGCTTTAATGAATGTGACTTTAAGACTTTCTTTAATATAATATTGAAGTTTTCATACACACCTAATGCCATTATTATATTTAAAATAGTATTTAAACTATTTTCTATTCATAATGAAATACAACAGACAGTATTGATTACAATAATCAAAGCATAATTCATAATAAAAAGTAATCCAACATTTACATTAGTATTTACTGTTTACAACAATGACAAATATTGAGATTACAATAATTAGAACATAAATTATAATTAAAATTTATTTAATACGTAAATTTTCATTTGATCTTAATAAAAAAATACTCAGATATATTAAATATGTGTTTGGTAGAGTATGGGCAAAGCCAATCGCAAATTTATGAGCAAAATATGCATGCTCCACTTTATAGTGATATTTTCACAAGGAAACTGGATTACTGTAGTGACGCTAATGTCACAACATGGCAACCATTTTACGCTAAAAACTTTAATTACATTATTATAGGTATAAAAATATAAAATATATAGAAATTTTTATTTCGTTTTCATTTATTTATATTCAAAATTCATATGCGACATGTAATTTTTAAAAAGTCAAAAATTTGGACGGGCCCATTAGCGAGCGTTTGACGTCGCACGATCTGTATGTGTTGAGGTTATGTTTCGGTGAAAAGTGCGTCTGTAACTTCATTTATGTTGCTTTTAACGTTAATGTTAACGTAAATACACAATTAGGGAGTTATTGCAACTTGTAAGATGAAAGAACGTAAACGTTAATGTTATGTAGAAATCACTTTATATTAAAAATTAAGTGACTTTCAATTACAATGTTTACCGTATTTAATTAGTATATTTACGTTAATATTGGCGCTAAACGTAACACAAACAAAGTTTTTCCACCTTTCACCGAAACATTATATACATACAGAACGCGTGTCGTTAAACGCTCGCTATTCCATTGCACACAACGTGTCTCCTTATTTATTTAACGTGAACCGTATGTACGCATGCGCATTCACGTGACTTTAACGTGCACGTTATTATTGCGTTGAAGCTGCAAGAACTCTATTATTAAATGCGGTAAACATTGAAATTGAAAATCTGTTATTATTAAAATAAGTTGTTTTCAATATAACGATAACGTTTACGCTCTTTCATCGCAGACGTTGCAATAGGGAGTTTTTGCATGACGTTCGAGAAGATTCCGTCTACGCTAACATTAGGTCTTTAATAACGGTAGTACAAATTAACGGGTTTTCAAAAGTTTACATTTTGCATTACGTTTTAATCACACGTACGTTGATTTTGACGTTCAAATGACAGTTGTTAATCATTTTCATTGTATTTTAGTAAAAAAAATCAAACAATAATGGAAGAACTATTTAATGTTTGAAAGAAAAAAATACTCCTGTGATCCGATTTAAAATATTTTTAATGATGTCAACTGGCCCGTCTTTTACCCCTGACGGACGTATTACGTCTTCAAATTTCACGTACGACAAATAACAAATATGATATTGCCTAGCAACGAAGATGTTAGTGTATACACCTTTCGGGAAAGAAATTTTCCATAAAGTTACAAAACGTTTTAGAATTTACTTTTCCATAAAGTTCTAGAATGTTTCTGGAAGTTCCAGAAAGTTCTATTTGTTTGTGTCCCTATTTAAAACCAAACTGAGCGCAGCCGTCCTTTATATACTTATTTAAAATTGCCAAAAAAATATAGAATATTCTAGAATTTTCCGGAATATTCTAAAATTTAATGGGATATTCAATATTTTTCTTGGAATATTTTAGAACAGTGATTTTCAAAACACATTTTTTAATGCGTACATACTACAAAATGGGATTTTGTATTTTCTTGCATTTCGAACTCAAATGGCCTGCCCCCCCTTTCCTAGAAAATTTTTCTAGTTACGCCCATGGATATTGCCTAGCAATGAGGACGTTAGCGTATAGGTCTTTCAGGAAAACGCTATGCCGATACGTGATACGGATCCATAGGGATGTAGCCTGGCCTGACGGACGTATTAGACTTTCTACATACGACAAATCACAAAAACTATATTAAAATGCCAAGCATAATCTAGGCGTTATGTACTTATATGTGCCTACATCTTTTGGAAAATCGCTATTTTGTTTTCATAAAAGTAATTTAAATTTGTCAAATATACCAAAAATAATAAAATTATACTTAGTGCTAAAATTATTAGACTTCTTCGGGCTGGTATTATAAACCTCCAGTTAAATTTAATTTTACAGTAAATTAATGAAGTAAACAAATTCGAATTAATTTCTTCATTCTAGGTGGCTTTAGATCAAATATTTACATCAAATTTTTACAACTTCTTATTGAACTTTGGATTCTGGAAGTTTCCACATTCAAAGAAATTTGAACGTTCAAACCATTCAAACCATTTGATCTAAAAATTCCACTTAGGGCATTGTCTAAATATCAAGGTCATTTACTTCAAATTTTTGTTACTTCAGAGGATTATTTCATCCTAGGTTAAATGCACTCTATTTTGTAATGTTGGCATAAAGATATTTTGATATATGTCACACACATGTCATATTTCTTTTTGTTTTGACTAAATTTCATAGGCCCGTATTCTCACCTCTTAGAGAAGCGCTACTTCAGAAGTAGCGCTATTTCGAATTTTTAAATTTTATTTATAGACAAGAATAGGTTTCATATTTTTGTAAATGAAACCAATAATATTTGAAATAAGTGCTTTTTACAATTTAATTTATTTTTATTTCTCAAATTTTTAACATTAAAGTTGACATTTGACAGTTGAAGTAGCGATTTTTCGAAATTAGCGCTACTTCAAAGAGGTGAGAATACGGGCCATAGTATTTTCAGTAAAGAAAAATGAACGCGCAATATTAAAACTCACATTAGAGGCAAACCAATTATATATTCCACTTATAAGCAAATAATGTTCATATAATTTGAACGTGTAATGTGTAACCATTTGATCAAAAATTATATTGTAAATATTTGTCCAATAAAAGTTCAATTTATTTGATCGTCTAAAGCCACCTTTACGATATCAATCAGTGCTCTAATTCGCATTGTATTTGTTTAGTTAATTAAATAATTTACTGTGGAATTAAATTTAAATGGACGTAATATTAATAATAAAATAATGTAGTCACATTGTTAACGCTCATAGAAGAAAATAAAGTTACCCAAATACCGTAATAACAAATATGTTTAACTCTGATGTAATATAGTACAACGAAGTTAATTTTTTGAATTTTATCATGACATTTATAAATAATACATAATTATCACCAATGTTGATAAAATAAATAAATAAATTTATGTGAAGAAAGAAGAAATATTTGTTAAAAAAATTAAGTTTATAAAAAATAAATGTTTCATTAGTTTTTTTCAGAAATTATAATTTTTTACATGTAGGTTCATTTTACTTTCAAATGTCATCAAAAATAAATTATTGAACATAACAGTTTGAGATACCCTGCATAAACCCAGAAGACATAAAATGCAAATAACTTGTATTATCATGTATCAAGTACCGTGACCGCACGAGCTACGAGACCTTCACATTTCTCCATAAATCACAACTACAAATGTAAACCGTTATATATTAAACGATATATCCGTTTCATTTTAAATAAGAACAAATATTATGTATATTTTTCATATTGTTCAAATTTACATAATTAATAATAGAATGCCGTAATTAAGAATACCATTTCATTTACCAATGTTCCTTATTGTTTTTGTTTATACATATAATTGTAAACTGTACATATGAATTTGTTCCTAATATTGTTGAATATTGGAAAAAAACTACAAATTTAGTTAATTTTATAATTTATAGGTTAAGTTAGAATATAAAAATGACTTACCTAATATCATTTACATTGATGAAATCATATTGGAACAATGAAGCACGAAATAAATGTTTCATACACAATAATACTAACAATTATTCACTATTTTTGTATTTTTAAAACATTAACAACACTTTCCAAACAGATCTGTCACTTACAACAACACAAACACAGCCACGTGCATGCAAACATTTGTCCACTTTACGCATCTCATCACTTCTTCTTGTTGTTCTATTTGCGGAATTTTTAAACATGTAAAGTTTTTGAATTGAATATATGTATATATTTACAAGAAAACTGTGTTTTATTATTAATTTCCTGACTTCAAAATAATAATAATGAGTGATACTTTTTAAATATTATTATTATTCTACCTAAATTGTTTCAATTTTCGTAAGTGATATTTATAAATATAATTATTCATAAAGCAGGTGTAAATTCTACAAACATAATAACAATTAAGGGGAAGTGGCAAATTAATACATATAAAAGCTGCTCCAATTTTCTGAAGCATCATTGTGGTGCGAACTTGTGTATTCTTCAGAAAATCAAATAAGTTCAAGAAAAGAATCCAAAATGAAGAAAATCATCTTGGTTTTTGCCATTTGTATCACTTTATTCGTCCTAACTGGTAAGTAAATTTTATTCTAATATTCTTACGCTGGCGTTACATTAAAAACTACTCAATTTTATTTTACGAAATTTGGCATCTCGGGGTTTTCCCTCATGCCCGTTTCAACTAAAATATACTCAAAGCAGTAGCACTTCCGGTTTAACCGGAAACAGACCCAAACTTTCATATTTTAAATGGAATGCTATATTTTTTATTTTACCATTGACTTCATCGGAAGATTTTGCCTACGAAACAATAAAAATATTTTACTCATGATCAAGCACTTCCGGCGAAATTTAACTTTATGATTTTTTCTGTAAAAACGGCCACTTCTTTATCACTCGATATCTCAAGAATAAAATCGAATTTCTATAATCTGTAAAAATAGGTTTATAAAGAAAGATTTTGTTTACACTAATATAAATTAATAATTCACAATTTTTGAAAAATGTAATGTAACAAAACGGTCAAACAACTGAGGTTTTTCCAATTTTTATTATTTAAATGAATTCTTCGTTGAAAAATAGGGGTAGTTTGTGTAGCATATTTTATGTTAAAAGTTGACAGTCTTTTAGTAAAATGGAAAATATGTAAATTGCAATGGACCTTTCCAATTTAAGGACTATCTCTTTCTATCGCTGCAAATAGTAAGAAAATGGCGCGAACAACTGCCAGTCGGGCTGTCAAACGAAACGTCAAAAATATTGCAGTCATTAAAATACCTGTATTCTCAGTGAAAATTTGCATCGTTAGACATTTTACCTTCAATAAAAGCTTTTGTAACTTATTTCGATAAGATTTTTTAAAGTTATCCGAGATATTCTCACATTTTACGTCTAAATGTTTTAGAATCAAACGTCATAGATCTCAGTTGTTCTTACTATGCGCAGATCCCCATTGCGCATATCTTCTATCTCTTTAAATTGGAAAGGTCCATTATTTACATTAATTATTAATAGTATATTACTAACCGAGGTGGAAAGTGTTTCATTGTCGAGGGCGAAGATAGTTAACCAAGGCGCGAAGCGCCGAGGTTAACTATAGCCCGAGACAATGAAACTTTTCACCGAGGTTTGTATACTATTTTATTCACAATCTGAAATAAAAAATTAATATTTGATATTTAAATAATAATAACCTAACATAAATAAACGAATGGTCTGAGATTGTTCATTTGTCACATGAACTGTCACTTTGATTTCTAACCTTAAATATTGATTTTATTCATTACTTGTATTATTTACAAGTTTATTCCATATTTTTATCATATAAATTATAAAGATGCTTTGTTTATATGTAAATACCCATCATTGATACGCATTGATCTCTCAAAGCGGGGGGCAGCTATTTCCCGCCTCGAGGTTGGAAAGTATAGCGTGAGTATAGCTGAGGTTGGAAAGTGTCAACTTTCCAACCCCAGCTATCTTCACGTTATACTTTCCAACCTCTTGGAATATGAGGTTACCAATTACTAACTTCCCAACTTTTTAAAAGTCAGAAATCGTCATATTACTAACAGATTGTTAATAAAATTAATTTAAGTGGGCCATGGTGGGAAAAGAAGAAAATTATATTAAATACCTATATATTTTTTATTTTAATAAATTTTTATGAATAGACTTTTCAATTTAAAGAAATAGAAGATATGCGCAATAGGGATCTGCGCATAGTAAGAACAATTGAGATCTATGACGTTTGTTCCTAAAAAAATTTGATGGTAAATGTGAGAAAAATCTTTAACAACTTTAACAAACTTCTCGGGAAAAGTTACAAAAACTTTTATTGGAGCTAAAATGTCTAACGATGCAAATTTTCACCGAGAATACAGGTATTTAACGGCTATCTCTTTCTATCACTGCAAATAGTAAGAAAAAGGCGTTAATTTTTATTTTTCTTAGTTTGTGTCAATTTTAAATGTCATATGATTCAATGTCAATCTGTCCCGAAATAAATGAAAATATTGTAGGAACCATGGTGTACCCGGAATCAAGATACTGGTTTTTTTGGTTGACTTACGGAACATAGTATAAGAAAATGGCGCATACAACTGCCAGTTGGGCTGTCAAACGAAACGTCAAAAATATTGCAGTCATTAAAATACGTGTATCCTTAGTGAAAATTTGCGTCGTTAGACATTTTAACTTCAATAAAAGCTTTTGTAACTTATTTCGATAATATTTTTAAAGTTATCTGAGATACTAGCTGTACCTGTTGCAAATATTTGCAACAAACAATATTATGAGGCAATATTAAATTATAAATTTTCTGTTATTCAATATTTGGTAATCATCTACACTGTTTTTTAACCACCGCTGTTTTGTTGGACATAGGGAAAACTCTGGTTGATTAATTGACACAAAATTTTATTATAGTAATATTTTCGTTTGCCACTTTAATCTTGTACGAGTATAAACTAAGTTAAAATCCTTCAAAATCCTGCTTAACAAATTGAAATATGTAATAAAAGTAACAGAAACCACGCAAATTGTAAATTATAAAGAAGAGAGACAGTGACAGAAAAATGAACTCCAATGACAAAATCAAATTAAAATTCGCACTCGCTCGCCATCTACAGGTTACATTCTTAAATATGCATCCCTTTCTCCAGTTCAAAATAATGACGTCAAAGAAAATCTTCTTTCTTTATTTATTAAAAAACAAATAATTTTTTCAAATAAAATTTATATTTTTACTTACGTTTTCAACTTTATTTTCGGTATTTAGTGATAGATATCAGATTTTCAGTACCACGCAAGTAGCCTATTGCCGATTATTAATTAATATTAGTGTAAACAAAAGCTTTCTTTATAAAACTGTTTTCACAAATTATAGAAATTCGATTCCATTAATCGAAAAGAAGTTAAATTACGCCAGAAGTGTTAGTGCTTGATCATTATCAAACATCAAAGTTCCAAAAATTTCTAGTATTTAAGCTTTATGCATTCATATAAAGAGTTGAGTAGATTTTGGATAATATTGGACAACCGGAAGAGATACTTCATTGAACACCATAATAGTTTTTAATAAAATATAAATAATAAAAATATATCATCACGGCTTATTACCCATTGCTGGGTGTGCCAATCTGCTTTGTACACAGATATCGGTAAAGATGATATATTTATATATTATATTAAATATAATCAAAAACTTTACAATTTTAGTAATTATTTTATATCAACGGAACAACATATTAGATTTTGGCTAAAATTTATAAACCGGAAGTGATATTTTACTTGAAGCTTTGAACAGATTTTCATAAAAAATATATTACAATATAATTCAAAACTTTTCAAATTTGGTATTTAAGACTTTTATATTAATGAGAACGACATATTAGATTTTTTCTAAGATTGATAAATCGGAAGTGATACTTTACTTGAATCTCTGAACAGATTTTAGTGAAAAATATATTAAAATATTATCCAAAATTTCTCAAATTTGGTATTTAAAATTTGTACCTAATTTAAAACAACGTATTAGATTTTGACCACATATGATAAACCGGAAGTGTTACTTAATTTGGAGCTCTTAACAGATTTTCGAAGAAAAAGTAATAAAGTATAATTCAAAATTTCTTATTACAGACTTATTTATTTATTGGAACAACAAATTAGATTTTGTTTACAAATGATCAACCGGAAGTGATTTATTTCAAGTCATATTATTTAATATATTATTTCTATTTTGATAACAACAAACACAATTTATATCATTGTTAAACAATTCGTTATACCTAAATTTTCTTAAAGAATGCAAATATTGAAACGAGACGAAAACGAGTAGACAATTTTATTGGCATATCTGATATTCGTATTAAAAAATTGAATAAATCTTAACCTACCTATTTTTCTTTTCTTTTAGAGCAGCGAGTACTTCCGGTCCCACATCACTCCCCGGATTGTGGATGCGGGTGTTCTGGTCATGGCGACCCCGATTCAATTCGTGAAACTCGCGACCTGAAGAAACCTGAGATTCCCGGCCCCCCAGTTGCTGTCCCAACTCTGGGCAAGAAACCCTTCGATCCCAAGAAAGGCAAAGGGAAGTTATGAACTTACCAGGAAATCCTGCGATATTTAGTTTCTATTCGTTAAGCGGCTGTCATCAAATAAAAAACTATAAAAAAATAACAATGATGAATTGATGGAAATAATGTAATAATTAAATAATGTTGCTATTAATGAGGGATTTAATACCGATGGGATATAAAGAAATGTAAATTTCTTAATAAAATATATTTACATCTCTAACAATTGTCTACATTATTTATCTATCCAACTAGTAATGAACATAGTGAAAAGTATAAAAATCATATGTACAGTACACTTTTCACACAATGATCAGATTACATTAACAGTAAGTATGCTTCTAGATTTCTAAACAGCAACAGGCAATATATAAAAACTAGTTATTTATTATTAAATAGATAATGCATGGTATTAAAATTGATTTATGTTGTATTAAACATTCAATATTCAATGAACTATTTATATATTTAACGAATGATACTAATTATTAATTGAATATTCCGTACAAATATTTAAAAACCACAATAAATAGTAAAGTGTATTTGGCAAATAACATTTACATTATATTTTCTAATGAAAACTTTTTATAAAACCAAAATAATTTATTCAAAAATTTAACTTTTACACTGCTTTTACTACAAATTTTAGGGTCTTTCCACCTTCGGATAAAGTTCCGGATAACTATCCTCCAGATAAATTTATCCGACGGATAATTTTTTTCTGTCTTTTATGTCGAATTTATCTGACGGATAACTATCCGACAGATAAGTGCAATATATGCAGTTCTAAAATCTCTGATAAAATTAAAAAGAGATAACAGCATTGCAAATGTAATGAGGCAGAGAAAGAAAATGCTATATAATTTGTTTCGATCAAGTTTCTTATACTATGTTCCGTAAATCAACCAGAAAACCTGTATCTTGATTGCTGGTACACCATGGTTCCTGAATATTTTCATCTATTTCGGAACAGATTGACATTTAAAATTGACACAACCTAACAAAAATACAAATGAACTAAATGAATGATAAAGTTGAATAATGCCAATAAAAATAACGCAATCACCAATATTTCAAATATAAATAGTGTTTTCATACTTACATCTATAATAATTATTAGTAATACCACTAAAAATGCGGTTTAGAAATTTGACACTGACGGATATCGTTTGATTTTGTTATGAACCGAGATTATTTCGTGGTTGCCGTGGTCCGACTTTTCACCAACTTTTTTCAGGAACCGCGTTCCAAATAAAAACCGGTAAATAATTTCAGGACTTATGGAACACAAAACCGTAAATCTGGTCGAACCGGTTGCATTACGGAACATACTATTAATATTTATGATTTGACATTTGTGGTTATGATCTATTTTTTTTTTGACTTTGACAAGTAATGATATAATTTAAAAGTAATTTGGATAAATATGCTATACTCGTATTCCGTTCATATTTTGAAAGGTGTGAAGATGAAAATAAAGAAACGTGAGAAAATCAAAATCCGTACGAATGGGTGTCGCCAAAGGGGGGGGGGGGCTTGTCAAGAAGAGGCAATTATTCCAACCTCTTCGGCCGACAAAAAAATAAAGCAATGTTTTGTTTTTCAGAAACTTAATTTAAGATTAAATTTGATGACAACAATGATAATACTAGATCACAACAATAATTAAAAAAAATAAGTACGAGGCGGTGCATGTCGTGGAATATTGAAATTATATGAATAAAAAGAAAAAGAACAAAATAAAAATGTAAATGAGTAATAATTAGACATGTGAAATTTTTCATAAATGCTATTCATTCTATATTTTTATACTCTATCAAAAATTAATCATCATGAAATTGTAAAAAAAATTCTAATTATTATTGCATCATTTCATACGTTTCTGTCAGATATCATATTTATCCGATAAAAAAGTTCTCCATAACTTATCTGTCGGATAGACTATAGAGCGCGAGCAGACACGTGACTCGAGCGACCTTGACGTGCTTGGAATCAGCTGATTTGTGTGCGCATGTCACTTTGACAAGAACAATGTCACGTTGACAATACCAATGTTTTGATTTATTTTGATTTTGAAAAGCTTTAATGTTATTATTTTACAATTTTAAGCAGTAAAACATATGAAATTAAAAATACTAACATTTTAGCAGTTAAAAATCAAAATAAATCAAAACATTGGTCTTGTCAACGTAACAGTGTCCTTGTCAAAATGACATGCGCACACAAATCAGCTGATTCCAAGCATGTCAATGTCGCTCGAGTCACGTGTCTAAGGAGTATTTATCTTATCCGGGCAATATAAATGTGGTCAACGTGTATACAAATAATTTGCAAAGTAGTATAACTGGTCCATTACCTTTCCTACAATCAACCTACGCATTCGCTCCCGGAACAGTTGGCATTCCTCCAACCGTACTCTCATCTTCTTGCGTTTCATCATCCTCTCCACTTCCACTCTCCCTGACTTCTTCTTCTCCCATGAGAGCCCGATACTTTTTGGATATAGCCTCCCAGTCTGCCACGTGTTCAATGCGAGTGGTGGCGTTCGCAAAGCTGAGCTGCGAACCAAGGGGACTCAGATGGACAACGGACAGGCCTGTGGATTCCTTCGGAGCGACTTGACTTCCCTTTTTCACCTTGGATAGCCATTTCATGCCTGCCTTGGTACGGGCGGACATTTGACGTTGGATGCCCATCATGTGAATGAGGGATGGGCGTTTGCGAGCGCGGACTAAAAAGCACAACGATGTATTAGTAAAAGGAATAAAGATGTGCTTTACCTTTGCATTGGAAACAATCAATTTTTTTTTTCGGTACAGTGGAGAAATTTAGCAATTTTTACCTCTCGCTAAGAGAGGTATTGGATTCATGCTAAAAATCGCATATCCAGATTTTAGTGAATAAGCACGTTTTAAGGTCCCTAGAATCAGATTATAACATTTTTACGATGATGTCCGTATGTATGTGTGGATGTTGAATCCACGATTTCTCAAATACTATAAGACTTAAGACATTATTAAATACGGATTCCTCAATATAACAATAATGGGAAGAGTTGATTAAGTTTTGGTAACAATTGGACAACCGGAAATAGTAGTTACAAGAAAAAAATCATCTAAATATTATTTATCGAAAATTTATGTAAATACTTATATTAAAAAACGTTAAATTCTTTATTCGATAACCATAAATTCATTATTATATCTTCTATAGATTTAGAGATAAAAAAATGCATATAAAATAATTTGATGTAAAAATTCTCAGATCAAACTACTTCAAGGCAAGAAAATCAAATGTTTGTAATTGACACATAAATGTCACTGTCAAAAATATTTATATGCCACTGTCAAAAATATTTGTACATCTTTATGAAGATTATGAAAATAAAAAAAAGTCAACAACACAAAAGAATATACGTAAAAAGAATATAAAAGGAATTTGCGAAAAAATGACGAATATAAAGAAAAAGAAAAGGAAAGTAGAAAAAGAAAATTTCAGGATATTGAATATAAAGAAAATGTATGTATTGTAGACAATTTATATTAAAATATCCCATAGATTTTGCAAATATATGTGAGAATTAAGGTAAGGGAGGTAAAGTAATCGTGCCAAAAATTCGATGGTGAGTTTTCAGTTAATAAGCACGAATTAGGGCCCCCACAACACGTTTTTACTATTTTTACGATGTCTGCGTGTGTGTGTGTGTGAGACGATTTTTTCGTCCACGATAACTCTTACAACAAACTTCCGAAAATTTCTATTTTCCGTATTTAAGCTTTCTACATTCATATAAAGAGTTGATTAGATTTTGGGTAAAATTGGACAACCGGAACTGATACTTTACTTGAAGCCCATAACAATTTTTAATGAAAAACTATATTAAAATATAAACCAAAACTTTTCAATTTTAGTATTTAAGACTTTTATATCAAGGGAAACAACATATTAGATTTTGGCTAAAATTAATACACCAGAAGTGACACTTTACTTGAAGTTCTCAACAGATTTTCGTAAAAAAATATATGATATACTCCAAAACTTGTCAAATTTAGTATATAAGACTTTTATATGAAGAGTAACAACATATTAAATTTTGGCTAAAATTGATAATCCGAGAGTGATACTTTCCTTGAAGCTCTCAAAAGATTTTCGTAAAAAATATAATATGATATATTCCAAAACTTGTCAAATTTAGTATTTAAAACTTTTATATGAAGGAAAGTATCATATTAGATTTTGGATACAATTGATAAACTGGAAGTGATACTTTATTTGAAGCTCTGAACAGATTTTTGTGAAAAATATCTTATGATATATTCCAAAACTTGTCAAATTTAGTATGTAAGACTTTTATATAACGGGAAGCAACATATTAGATTTTGGCTAAAATTAATAAACTGGAAGTGATATTTTATTTGAAGCCCCGAACATATTTTCGTGGAAAATAAATTGATACAATCCAAAACTTTTCAAATTTGGAATTTAAGACTTTTATATTAATGAGAACGACATATTAGATGTTTTCTAAAATTGATAAACCGGAAGTACTACCTTACAGGAAGCTAGAAACAGATTTTCTTGAAAAAATATACTAAAACATGATCCGAAACTTCTCAAATTTGGTATTTAAAACACGTGTATAATTTGAAACAACATTAGATTTTGACTATACCTATATGATAAACCGGAAGTGGTACTTAATTTGAAGCTCTTAACAGATTTTCTAGGAAAAACAACAAAATATAATCCAAAATTTGGTATTACAGACTTTTCTATTTATTAGAACAACAAATTAGATTTTATTTACGAACGATCAACCGGAAGTGATCCTTTACTTAAAGTTCATTGCTATTTCAAACATGGAATTGACGGGAGGTTATGTGTTGGCCACATCAGATTTTATTTTTGATATAATCGAGCTAAATTTCCCCAATGTCATATTTTATTATTTTTCTGTATTTATACTTAAATTTTTAACATTAAACAAAATTTTACATAGGTATAAAAAAAATGCAAAGGTAAAACATTAGAAAAGAAAGGAAGGAAAAGAAGAGCATATTTTATTCATGAAATAATAATTAAGAAAAATATAATTAAATTGAAAAACTACAAAATATTTTTAAATAAAATAAAATTTGGGCTGCAATCTGCATATATTTTAAAAATGAGAAATTTTAATTTTTATAGCAATTTAAATATTAAAAGTTGTATAAAAGTTGGTGATATATAATTTTATAAATAAATATAATAAAAAACAACTTGATACCAATACCAAAAACGATTAATTAATTAAGTTTATTATTATAACACAAAATATATTTGCGCCGCTCTGTTGAAATGAAGACATGCATTGCAGTACTTCTATCTGCTCTTAGTGCTCTGTGTAGTAAAATAATCTTAACGTTGTTTTAATATAAACGTTATTTTTTTAAATAATGTTTGGAACGACAGTTTTCTTTCTCATAAGAAATTATGTCACACAAAAAAGCATTTATGTTAAAGGAAAAGTAAAATTATTTTACTATATTTTACTATTCAGAGCATGTCTTCATTTCAACAGAGCGGCGCAAATAATGATCCGTTGGCATCCAATGTTATAATGTAATTATGATATGAATTTACAGGGTATAGAGCTACAAGAACGATCAAGTGGGCAAACAATTTCTGTTTTAGAAGACAAATTTAAAGAACAGAAAATTATAATTTTTTATCTAGTGGTTCTCAAAATACGGGATCAAAGTTTTTTATTTTAAATGGAAACATATATATTTTTATTTGTTCATTCGTTAGAGAATTTAATTGTAGATTCAACAATATAATATTTTCATATCGTCACATAATGATTTTTTTAAGAAAAATTCGTATAAATTTTATATTAATTTGATTAATGACTGCCACGAATGGAAATAATGAATAAATGTTAAATTTTTAAATGAAATTAGAATGCCCTGACTGTTGCGTCCCTCCGGTGCGAAGGACTAAGTAATAAGGACCTAGTGGCTAGAAGGACCAAATGTTCAAACCCTAAACCAGCGAATCCGGTCTAGAAGAACCAAAATGTTTGATCCTGCTCGCAAGCCCAAATGTGATGTCTCTAGATCAGCGAATCCGGTCTAGAAGCATCAACAATGTGTTTGATGTTAAATTCAATGAATAAAACAAAACTATATGTAAACCAAAATAAGTACAACCTTCGATAGCTGGTTCACATCACTGGACTTGGCCAATATACGGGATAATATTAATTTGTGAAACGTACTAATTAACAACGACCGAAGAACCAGCTAGTTTTACGAACTAACAAACGTGCTAAATATAATTGCAACAAAATAACAAACAACTGAAATACAATTCTGAGAGATATGTGATAGCGTATTGAATATAAGTGACAAACAATAATAAACCAAAGATAAAACAAATACGATATTTGTAGAATTAACTAAATCATTTCATAAGTGTATGACCACACAAACTTAGTTAAACAATATTAAGAATTCTAAATGAACTTAATAACAACCAACTAGAATGCAAACTTGTTGCCTTGACTGTACCTAGTCGACAATAACAGCAGATGCGCTGTGGATGACGTCACTCGAAGGTGAACGTGTGTAAACAGGTTTACAAAGAAATAATAATAATTTCACCCAAGGAAATATGAATCAAATCCCTAACAACACGAATTCCCGTGAGCAGTGGCGCATCCAGGAAAAATATTTGGGAGGGGCTTAAGTAAATGAGAAAAAATAAAAAAATACAAGACATTTTAACTAATGAACCATAAAAATATTATATTGTGTTAAATTATGAATAATAATATTTAGAAATAAATGCATAAATTAAACAGTATTATAACAACAATAAAATCAAAAAAAATGACTGCACTTCAATACAAGATTATAAATCAAAATTAATTCTTCTTTTTCCCATCCTTTGTAAAATTGAAATAATTTCATTGGGTTCCACATTGATTTCTCTATGGATATTTAAGTTGGCTAAACCATTTAGCCTATTTTGCCCCATTGTATTCCGCAGGTACGTCTTAATTCGACGTAGTGTTGAAAAAGATCTTTCCGACGTACTGGTGGATACTGGTAAAGTGCAAAAAATTTTTAAAAGTATAAAAATATTGGGATATAATGTTTCATTGCATAAATTTAATGCATCAATAGCATTATTTGGATATTTAGTAGATTTATGAAAAGATTTATGCCACAACTCAAATTCTGTTTCTAAGGCACAAATGCTAATTTCGGTTATATCTGTTTTATAAAAATTTATTAAATAAGAAAACTGATTTTTTTCCTCTTTGCTACAGTCATTTCCTTTTGGTAAAAGGCATAAAAAACTCTTTAATATATTTTTATGTTTTAAAAAGCGATCTTCAATCTCGTTTGTAAATATATCCAACCAAGGTATAAATATTGAGCACCGGTAATAGTCTTCAGTTGTTTCAGCAGGTACGTTACAACGAAGTACTTGTCGTTTTGTCAATCTTGGTATAGTTATTTGAACATTAAGACTATTTGTTTTTCTTTCAATAATTTTAAATAAATCGTGAAACGCACTTTCTGTGTTGTTTCTCAAATTTTTTAAAATATGTACTACTTCTTCTGCATGAGTTATCGCTCTAGCAATATCTATGTCACTAGTTTGTAAAATTTTACTGAGTGGCAAAGTATAAGCTAATAATTTCTCAGCGCAAAATAAGGAAACAATAAAATCAGGTCTGATAACTGCTTGAAGCAATATATATGCTCCAGACGACGATTCTTTATCTTTCCAAGATTGTACGTCTTCTAAAGAAGCAGCAACGGAGTGTAACAATTCAACAAATATGAGAACTGAATCATGTCGCTCGACCCATCTTGTTGGACATAATTTTATTAATTTATGTTTGTGGAATTCTGGTACTAGTTCATTAATATTTTTTTCTAAAACAGCTTGTCTCTTGGGAGTATTAAAAAAAGAATATACTTTTTCAATTACACTCATACAATTTCTAATTGATGTAATTTCAGTAGCACTTGAAATTGCCAAATTAAGACTATGTGATACACAGTGTACATACAAGGCAGTGGGATATTTTTCAGAAATATAAGCCTGTGTACCTTTAAATTTTCCGCTCATAGCAGCAGCACCATCGTAGCCTTGCCCTCGTAGTGCGGAAATGTCAATATTTAGTTCTTTTAATCCTTTAATGATTGTATTAGCTAAATCTATTCCACTAGTAGATTCTACCAACATGAACTGCAGAAATTGTTCACAAATTTTATAAGTGTTTTCTTCAGTTTTTTTGACATACCGCACACATAAAGAAAATTGTTCGTGTGTTGAAATATCGGTAGTCTCGTCCGCTAAAACGGTAAAACATTTGGCGGCATTTACTTCAAAAACAATTTTGTTTTTTATTATTTCATCACAGGCTTCAATAATTTGATTCTGTATGATCCAGCTAATATACATTGAATTTCGTCCACAAGAAGCAAAATGTTCTTTAAGTACGTTATCACCAGAATCAATACGAGCTCTTAGTAAGGCCCGAAAGTTTCCTTCGTTAATTTTTGGTTCCTCACTTAAATTAAATTCCCCATAATCCCTATGTCCCCTAAGTGGGATACCTTGTCGACCACATAAAATTATAGTTTTTATTATTGGTATAAGTCGTTGTCTGTTATTTTTTATTTGTCGTTGTTTACTTTCATCAAGTAATACATTTACTGAGGATGTTTTACCAGACATAATATTCATAAAATTATTAGCTTTTAAAATAGCATTTTTATGGTATTGTAATAAAGAATGTCTTTCAAAATTTTCCAATGCATTTTTCCAAATTCTATATCCAGTTTTTACAAATTGTCCAGTATTTTGTGAACTTGAAAAACCTACTTCATTTGCCGCAAAAAAAACACAAAATTTGCAATAAGCGCTATCTTCAATTTTGGAGTAAACTAGCCACGTATATTTTTTCAACCACGTATAAGAAAATTTTCTATTTTGCTTACCACATTTCATAATGGGAAATTTAAATTTATCATCAGGTTCCCAAATATCACTTAAAATCTTATATTTTAGTGATTCATTTAAAATTTTATTCTTGAAATTTGCAATATCATTATTAGAAACTGTTTCCGTGGAAACAAAATCTGTATTTAAAATAACAGCAGATTCTTCAAAAGATGAGTTGGAGGTACTGGTACTTGCAACTGAATATGAAGCCTCATTGTCATTTGCAGAATTAATTTTTTTTCTAGATGCAATTTCAATTCCAAAATCTAATAGAGTACTTGAAGCTTTTCGCTTTTGTTCCATTCTGCCTGTAAAATATCAGTGATGATAATAATAATCACATTTATATAACATTGTAATCCGGAACATACCTGTACCATATATGGAATTATGGCAATTATGCATCAAGTAGAAATGTAAGCACTATACAGAGCAGAGAGCAGGGACGAATGACCACCGAATGACGAGTGTGTATAGTGCGCCGTTAACAGTGCCCAGTGCCCCAGTGCGCATTGCTTTTGTCATACAGCACATAGTAGCAAGATCACGTTTTCCATAATCATAAAAGTACAAATTAAAAATAACAGATGGCCGTAAATAATTTTATTGGTTATATAATATTGCATTTAAAATTCAGTTTAAAAAAAATATGCAAATAATCAACATGTTTTTAAAATTATTTTAAATAAATATGTTTAAACAAATGTTTTCAATTTTATTTGTAAATAATATTTGGGGGGGGGGCTTAAGCCCCCAAAGCCCCCCCCTTGTATGCGCCACTGCCCGTGAGAAATCAAATTGTACAGTTCGATTTTACAATTGATTCCGGAGATGTGTCTATTAGCTGCATAAATTGGCGCCGGAAAGTATTCACGGATTATAAAGTACCAAATTAAATGAAAACCGAACGATACTCCTTGAAGTAGTCGTGCTAGGCTAATCAAGCTACGCGTACGATAATTAAACAACCAATTACTTTACTGACCATATGAAAATCAGAAAGTTTATGCAAAATGGTGGAAAACCACTCTCGCGGACGACGACGCGATACGTGTTTACCGTTTGCAAGCCAGAGACACTCTGAGTTGGTCGCAGTCGATCAGTGCTGTAGCAGCTGTACGCTGGGCGTGTGGGTGCGCGCGCACTCGCGTGAAGCCAGATGCAATAATATTAATATTAATAATTAGTTTAAGATACTACAGCTATTTCAAACAATTCTAAAATTAAACTTAAACACGTAAAAACATATAACTAATTTTTCCAAGTAACAGAAACAGTTATTTCCATTTATTTATTGACTTATTTAAATAGAGTCAGGGCGGGTTAACCGTTCTATTCCCATGTGCAGCGGGTTGCTACCTCAAGGAGTTGATATTTTCTAATTTCTCTCATTTAAAACATATTAGTTTTAAACACTGACAGAAAGAAGTGAATATTTTGTTCTGTCAGTTGATCACAAATGTCATCTCAGACAGCAACGCGCATAAAATATTCACTTATTTCTTTCACGGCACTCTAATTCTATGTAAAGAATTAACATATTCATTTTTTTCATTCGTAGCACTCTGATTTTTTATCAAATTAATATAAAACTTTACATAAAATTACTCAAAAAAATTGTTATATGACGATAATAATGTTATATTGTTGAATTCAGAATTAAATTATCTACAAAATAACTAATAAAAAATATATGTTCCTATTTAAAACAAAAAAGTTAGGTCCCGTTCTTTAAATTTGTCTTGTAAAATAGAAATTGTTTTGATCATTTAACTGTCTTTGTAGCTCTTACAGTTTTGGAGATAGCAGTGGTGGCCCATTTAAAATGAACACCCTGTATAGCTTCATTGCTGGACTCGAAAGAGTCAGTTTTTTACTAAATGCCTGGCATTAACTAGTATTAAAAATTATTATTTCATGAACTGAAATCCTGATCACAATTATTATTATGTTGCCGTCAAGTAAGTATGACTGATGTTCGACTTTTCCCTTTCTTCGCATCCTGTTCCTTGCCCTGCGGTGTTGCCACTTCTTCATAACTTAGCATTTTCAACATTGCCATTGAATGAGCCGGTTTCACATTTTTAAAAAAGTATTTCAAATGAAAGTTTATGCAATATTTTTTTATAGTAATATAAAAAATAATAATTTATTGTTATTTTTCTAAATAATTAAATAAAAAGATTGACGCCAGAAATAGTCATGAAAAACAACCCCCCACTCCTGTGACGTCGGAGCACATACAGTACGTCATTCATAGCCAAGGAAAACAGTTAACGTTATTTATATAAATAAAAGTAGACGACAGTAGTCACATGTTAACTGTATGTGCTCTGACGTCACATTCTGTTTCAAATCACGTGACATTTTCAAAGTATTACACAAATTTCAACATTTAATTGTAAAATATCTGATGGATATTTCGTAATATTTTCAAATTTGAGGATCTTTAAAGAATATCTGTTAAAATTTAGTGCATAGAAGTCATATAAAAATTCTTGCAATGCTACAGCCCTATAGACCAGAAAAGTGTAACGGTCAAATTTAGGCGCCAAATTCAAACTCAGTTCATAACGCTGAGAACATAATTCTAAGTGTGTATTTCTAACCAAAAGAAATCTTACCTTAACTTTAAAGACCGAGAAATTTCATAAAAGTAAATCTCTTATGCAAAACATTAAATTTACCACCTAGAATGATCCTTTATCTCCAGTTTGTAATTATTTAAATAAAAATACAACACTACAAAATTCAATGAACGTATATCTCGATTGGTGCTACAACTTCGGTACGCAACCAATCGTAACATAGCTTGTGTTGCACTTGACCTATTTACGGGCGAGTGAGGGACTATCCACGACATATGGAATTTTAACTTATACGTAACATTTTAATTTCTAATAATTTTCTTACTCTACCTTTTCAAGGATTTTAAACAGTTGCAATCTATTACTGAATAAACAAACTATCAAATACTTAACAAGAGCTGCTTAATTTCTTTTACAAATTTTTTTTTTCAGTAAAATCACACTTCCATAAGAAACCTGTACTGGGGAAATCAAAGTATGAATTCGCGCCAAAAGCAAATTCTAACCTTACTTTTCTGGTCTATTGATAACAGTGTAGAAATCGCCAGTTCATACCTATTTGACTATATTTATTGTGATCAGGAATTAAACCATTGTAGAAAAAGATAAGAACAGAGTGCCTCTTACATCTAGAAAGTGTGACATAGAAGGAAGAATGAAGATGACAGCGTGCTACGCATAGATGTACAAAGCGTCTACTAAGGACAAAGTCAGAAAATAGAGAAAATAATCTATACTGCGAAAGCCCAACATACCTACGGTGGCCCCTGTAGGTGCAGCAACAAATATGAATATGACATACTTATTATGATATAAATTCAATACATGACACATTTGTGAAGGAGGGTAACTCTGCCTGTTCTTGTAATTAAAAACAGTTGTGTTTTACATTAAAAATATGTGATTTAATTTTTAACATGGAACAACACTAAACATCTAAGGATATTCATGTAAAAGTTTATTGTGTTTTTTGTTTATATTTGTTTAATATGGTAATGATTCTAGTTTAGTTGAGAAAAATGTATTACTCATCGTTAGTTGTGACACATCTTTAATAATAGAATTTGTCTAAAACGATTTCAGTTATTACGAATGGACCTTTTCAATTTACCGGCTATCTCTTTCTTTCGCTGTAAATAGTAAGAAAATGGCGCGAACAACTGCCAGTTGGGCTGTCAAACGAAACGTCAAAAATATTGCAGTCATTAAAATACCTGTATTCTCAGTGAAAATTTGCATCATTAGACATTTTAACTTCGATAAAAGCTTTTGTAACTTATTTCGATAGGATTTTTTAAAGTTATCTGAGATATTCTCACATTGTAGGTCCAATTTTTTTAGAAACAAACGCTATGATCTCAATTGTTCTTACTATGCGCAGAACTCCATTGCGCATATCTTCTATCTTTTTAAATTGAAAAGGTCCATTAAGATAGTTGCTACCAAGGACGTTAAAGAGAGGGTACGGTACATGCATATATAAATTACCTACAAAACCGCGTTATCTAAAGAAAGATGAAGATGGATTTAAGGGAACACCATTTTTTCCATCATCCTCTTTACCAGTGCTACTTTGCGCTTGCGCAGTAGACCACGTGACCAAGCTTATTGATGGAGGGGAATTGGAGGTGTTGGAATGGTGGAAAAGGCGCCAAAATCAAGATTGCTATTTCTTTGTTTTGTATTGTTTTGCTTTGCTACCCTATTAATTCTTTTTGTAGTGAAAATGGGGTTTAATAGACCTTTTCAATTTAACAGCTATCTGTTTCTATCGTTGCAAATATTAAGTAAAATGGCGCCAACAATTGCTAGTTAACGAAACGTCAAAAATATTGTAGTCATTAAAATACTTGTATTCTCGGTGAAAATTTGCATGGTTGGACATTTTAACTTCAATAACAGCTTTTGTAACTTTTTATGAAAATCTTTTAAAGTTGTTAGAGACTTTTCTTACATTTTACGTTAAAATTTTTTAGGAACAAATGCCATGGATCTCGTTTGTTCTTACTATGCGCAGATCCCCATTGCGCATATCTTCTATCTCTTTAAATTGAAAAGGTCCATTGTACATATTACAGAAGAAAATATAAAACAAGGTGTGGCTACCCCTTTTATTCGTAAGTAACATTTTAAAATCTATTATCTGCATTTTTCATTTATTTGAATTTTAAAGTTAATTTATTTTAATGTTTAGATTTGTGAAGGCATATTTCTTTTTGAAATAGCAAAAATGTATTATTTTGTATAATCTTATTTTGCTTTATATTTTGTATTGTCATTTTTTACATTATCTTATTATAATGTAAGTTAGTCCGACATGTATTTATTTTGATAAATTAATGCAGTAGAAATATTAATTTTTAAGTAATATAAAACTCGAATTCTCGTAATGTGAATAGTGATTTCATGTTACATTTTATAATGCATTTAAAAAAAGTATAGATGTAAATTACCCGCGCATTCTTCAATGAAGAGCCAAAATGTTTGATGACAAACAAAAAATATTGTATCAAACAAAACAGTTAAATTTGTATTCAAATTATTTTAAAGTAATGAAATATTAATAACAGAATAATTAACTTAACTTTTCATGTAATAATTGTATTTTTATTCTAAATATGCATTTTTAAATTTATTCGCAATTCCAAATGGTTAAATTCCACTGGTTTCGCAGGCTCAGGCTGGCATTAAATAAAGAAGAAGATAGAAAATTAGAGAGTCACATAAGTCTATATTCGTCATTTTTTCGATAACGCTGGTACATGTTACTTGTCCCGTCCCCTCTCTTCAACGTCGTTGGTTGCTAACTTACTGTTTTACACTCTGCGCATGCTCCGCGCAGCGACCAGCTGAAAATAGACTAGGAAAGTAGGCGGTGCTAAAGTACGCGCGAAATTTGAAACGGATCGAATTACTGGCTTCATAGATATATTTAGTGAAAAATTTTACTTATTACTAAAACATATAATGAAGAGAATCCCACCCGGTCGAAATGTTACACGATACAAATCCCTCGCTCCCGTACCGCTCTCTTTATCGATGGTATTGCATTCTAACAATTGTTTACTTAAAATGTATAGGTAAATTCTTTTCCTGCTTCATTCATTAAATAGTTCGTTGTATAATAATATAATATGTTTTAAAATTTCTTTTTAATATATTATCTTTGACGCGAAACTACCACGAAGCATAGATTGTTAGAATGCAATATGATCGATAAAGAGAGTGGTACGGAAGCGAGGGATTTGTATCGTGTAACAGAACGGACAAAGTGGTGAGAGGTACATTTCGACCGGATGGGATTTCGACCGCGTGGATTTCGACCGCGTGGGATTCCAACCGCGTGGAATTCGACTGCGCGGAACGTACTCTTTTATACCATATAATGCGCCACCACAACGTACGATGTGCGTTCAGAAAATTAAATAAAGATAGTGACGACTCAGTCCGCCTTCTATGACGTTTACTTTCCTAATCTATCTTGCCTATGTCACCACTAAACGGGTCTATTGTTTAATCGAAAGCGCTACTAACATAACTGACAAAAAAACAAGTCATATTTTTGACGACGCATTTTAAAAAAATCTCTTCAATAATATTAATATTTAAAACTTGTTTCAGAAGGATTGTTAACGCACTTGTCCTTTGTACTATTCGTTTCTTATTAAATGGACGTTAATAATATAGGCCCTTAATTATATAATAAAAATGTAACATATTTTAATTTTCCGCTGCATTATTAAAAAAATATTCTCAACTAAACTAATAAAATTATTTTATTTTTTAATGTATTCTATTAATATTTTGTATTAATTTACGTGAATATCAACAAAACAACAACAAATTTACGTGTGTAATGTCCGAACAACAATTAACGTGTAGTGTAAACACTGATATTTGTGGAAAATAAAGAATATTATATTACCTTTAGCTTTGCAGATTCTAACTAAATAGAACAGCCAAGTCGTAATCAAATTGATTGGAGATGGCGCTGTAGTCGTCCTGTGCATGTTGCGAATGAGTTTAGATAACCCAAATTTCCACTCAATGTCTGATTGGGCCTAAACAGCAGCAGAAATCTATAAATATCTTAAATCTACAGAAAAAATCAACTAAATGCACACAGAAACCCCAAATAAAAATATTCGCTACATGAATTTTATTTTAGTTTTTCTTTTTAAAAATACTTATTTAACCTGCTCTAATTTTTAAATTTATTATTTAACAAAAATTAGTTACAAAAATACTCATACCCAAGAGGATTCTGTTTATTTAAAATGTTTAAATGTGAATATAAAAAAGTGTTATTGTGTTCTCATGACAGCTTGTTTTTAAAAAAGTAAGTTAATATTCAAATTATTTAAAAACTACAACCTGAACAATTCGAAATTCAAATTGTTATTATTAAATAATTACGAATATATTTTAAACGAAGCATGCCATGCGTTATAATCCTACATTTCTTGAATTATAGACCCCACAAATATCATGCTTCCTTGGTGTCACAAGTTCTAAAATTATCCCCACCACTAACGACGTAGAGTTCAGACAGCCTAATCCAGCAAGTGCTCTAAAATAGGACGTATAAAAGTGATGAAAAGTTTTCTCAGTCTATGAACGATGAACCACACTTAATATGACGCTAACCTTAGACCAGGAATAGAGGGGGAGACAGGGCATGCTATGTATTTCGCCATAAGACGACATTCCAAATCATCCTAGCGATTTTCGACCTTATTGAACTGTCAGAATCAGCCGCAAAAGGCTAGTCGGCCAGATGTGTTACATACGTGTGTAGTCCAACGATTAAGTTTTCAATGTCAACAACAATATTTTGTATATATTTTATTTAACCTGTCCGTTATTTATGTTACGTTTTTTATGAATATCACTTCTTTCGTACATATTTATTTTACATTTTTAAAAAAAATCAAGATAAGTTGTCGCGTAACTCAGTTTATATTTCCTAGTTGTTATATGTTCTTTGTTTTGTGTTTCATTGTTGCCGCCTAATTTCTAGTTGTTCAAGTATTATTTTAATTTCATCTAATCATAATATTAGTTTCAATAAATTTCATAGTGTTTCTTCCTGTTAAATAAATTCAAGTTCTCCTTTGTGTAAGTTCCCGAGCTTATTTTTATCTCACCAAATCTATATTCGGTTACGACCCCTTTAAATAATATGTTTTTTTCCAAATTAAATAACATCAAACATTGGATTATCAAGCATTTATTTAGATTTGGCCAACACAACAGCATTTAACTGGTCGATTAGCCTTTTGCGGCTGATTTTGACATTTCAATAAGGTTCAAAATCGCTCAGATGATTTGGAAATACGTGCGACTATGCCTTGTCTCCCCCTCTATTCCTGGTCTAAGACGCTAACCACAAGTATATCGCCTATAAAACTATAGATGGCTGTATTATTCATTCTGAATGAGGGTTAGGTTACGTTAAGGTATGTTTTAAAAAATTTCAATCTGGCTACGACCCAAATATTTATGCTGAAAAAGATGTAATAGTTATTTTGTTTACGTCTGTTAAAAAAAACTTTTTTTCATTAATATGGGTATATAAAGTATGTATTTTTTAATATATGAAATTGTGAAAAAGTGCATTTTTTTAACGCTGCGGAGTGAAATAAACGCTAGGGCGCTTTTTCAGTTTTATTGCAGACGTAATTTTTTTTGTACATATGAGTTATTTATGTAATAAGTGAGTAAAGTATCTATATCTTTTTTTCACGAGAAGGAAAATTTGCAAATCCTTCAAATGAAAAAGAGAGTTGCATACAATTTTTTTTTACTTCTGCAAAAAATGCACTTTTTCACTGTATTGTGTAAAAGGTATACAGGGTGTTCATTTTAAATGGGCCACCAGTGCTATCTCAAGAACTATAAGAGCTACAAAGATGGTTAAATGGGCAAACAATTTCTGTTTCACAAGACAAATTTAAATAAAAGAAAAATAATTTTTTTGGGCCAGTGGTTCTTAAAATACGGGACATAACTTTTAAATTTTAAATGAGAACATATATTTTTTATTTGCTCATTTGTTAGAGATTTAATTCAAAATTCAGTGATATCATATTTTTATACCCTTACATAACGATTTTTTTGAGAAAAATGCATGGATAGTTTTATACTAATTTAATTAAAATATGGCTATGATAAGAGTGCCACGAATGGAAAAAATGACTACATGTTATTTTTATTACATAGAATTAGAGTGCCCTGACCTAAAGAAGTGAATGTTTTGTTCTTGTAAGTGATCATAAATGTCAACGTAAATAAAATATTCATGTATTTCTTTCATGGCAATCTAATTCTATGTTGAAAAAATTAACACGTATTCGTTTTTTTCCATTCATGACACTCTTATTATAGCCATATTTTAATCAAATCAATATGAAACTTTACATGCATTTTTCTTTAAAAAAAATCATTATGTAAGGGAATAAAAATATTCTATCACTGAATTCAGAAATAAATTCTTTAACGAATGAGCAAATAATAAATATATCTCATTTAAAATTTAAAAGTTAGGTCCCGTATTTTGAGAAGCACTGGTCCAAAAAAATAATTTTTCTTTTCTTTAAATTTGTCTTGTGGAACAGAAATTGTTTGCCCATTTAACCGTCTTTGTAACTCTCATAGTTCTCGAGATAGCAATGGTGGTCCATTTAAAATGAACAGCCTGTATATTTTATGAATGTATTTTAAAGAAAAAAGTGATCTATTTTAACAGACGTGGAAAATAATAATAATAAATATTTGACTTTAGTGGAGGGCAGCTGTCAGAAATAAATTGCATATATATTTTATTTAATGATTGAGCCATTAAAAATATTATGGTTTAATTTTTTGAATGAATTGTGTCAAAATCAAAATTACTTGATATCTATTATAAGATATAATTTTTTAAAATATTCAAAAGTGAGGTTATAATCACACCTGCCCTCCGCTTATGACATCATGTTGGATTGCCTAATAGGCAGTTGTGGCTACCAACGACCAAATATAACTAGACAAAACTTTGGTTTGTTTTGACTGGCCATACAGAGAAACTCGATACAGATATGTCGTGTCTAGTCCGAGTATTTCTCACTAGAGGTCACCCTGAGGCCACGTAGAGTAGGGTACCTTTATAACCAGGGTATGGCCATGGCGTGGCTCACGTTTCGTCCGCCATTACCGGGACATCTGTTATATGTGTTGTTCTTGCGCAAAGTATTATGTATTTTCGTGGCTATTTGTTTTATTTTAATGAAAAACACATTTAATTATCATTTTAATATGTATTTAAACTGTAAGTAATATATTTTATCTTATTTACTTGTGTAGTTAGTTAAGATACCCACCACGATTACTGTCACTGAAAACAACTAGAAATTACCAATATTAAGCACAATCATTTAAATTTTTAAAAGGTAAGTTTAGAATATATAATTATTATGTAATTAAGAACTAGTGATATTAAATTAGATGTGATAATAACAACATATATCATATATTCTACATAACCTATAAATGTATGTCTTAATAATAATTGTCTATATCTTAAATAAATTCATTTTTATTACCTTTTTAAATTCACAGTGTGATTATTTAATATTATTTTATAATATAATATCACATTTATTACAAATAAATAGGAAAATCAATTACCGACAATGGCGGCGATCTTGGCCCATGGCCATACCCTGGTTATAAAGGTGCCCTAACGTAGAGTATCAATGTCTAGTTTGAGTGTTGGTCACTAGAGGCGCAAATGTTCTTAGTTAACATTTCGTGGCGGCCAAGGTTAACATTAACAGATCATTAAAATAACTTTTACTTACTTGAAAAAGACATTTAATAATTTATAAGATTTGATATTAAAGAAAAACCAACTTGTCACTCACAAAACCACTACAATTACATAACAAAATCGCAAATGCCTCTACGTGGCCTCTAGTGACCAACGTACAAACTAGACACTAGACTTGGCACTGACACTCTACGTGGTCTTTAGTGAGAAATACCCGAACTAGACAAGACATATATCTATCTCTAGCTTCTCTGTCTAGCCAGCCGAAATCACAACATTCAGTGAGGAGGGATAGGGTATGTTTTGTCTAGTTATATTTGGTCGTTGGTGGCTACAATAGGGTATTCTCTCATATTTTTTTAGTTTTGTTTCTTAATGAATAGATATATCTAAGAGTACCTGTGAAAACCCGAGTTAAATATTCCTTTTAATAAGCGAGATATTAATTTTTAAAATTTAGTTTTGTTGTGTCACGTGATAGTGACGTACTAGTTGTACAGTACCAGCGGTGGGCTATCAGTGGTTCATGCGGCTTCTTATCACATTCGAACATGGAGTAGGGATTTCAACTGGGCTCCCATTGGAAGGTCATCTACTACATCAGCAAAATTTAAATGTTTTATATCTTTTGCAACAATCAATTTATAATATGTTTTTTTTTTTGTTTTTTCCCTCTTGTTTACCGATCAACACTAATATTTTATATAAATTTTTAATATTGGCAGTCCTCAGAAAATACCCTATTCTATTACGACTGATTCATACACTGAGAAAACATTTCAACCCGCTCCCAGTTTAGCACTTGCGGGATTAGGCTATATGAACTCTACGTTGCTAGTGGTGGGAATAACTTTTACACTTGTGACACTAGGGAGGCATGGCATTTGTGGGCGTAGTATTTAGGAACAGTAGAATTATAACGTCTGATACGCACTCGTTTTATATAGTCAAATATATTTTTGAGTTAGTTGAGCAATTTTAATCAAAAAATTATTCAGTTAGTTTTTAGTTAGATTCTACTTAGTTTATTGTTAGTTTACACTAATAAAATACCACAAAAATATTATTACTACTTATCAAAAAACAAAAAAAAAGCAAAACATACAAAAATATCAAAAATAAATAGATTATAACTACGTTATTTTAGGTATTAAAAGCTTTCTAGTAAAAAGAATGATTATACATCAAAAATGGCTAATTGGCATTGGCATTCCAAAGAAAGAGTAAAAATATTGTAACGAAAGATGCAAAACATCAAACATCGAATAACTGTCGAACTACTTTGCGCTCCTATGTAGAAATACAGGTAGTGAAATAATTATGTAGTATGGTAGTGGTATGGTATTATAGTAGGTAGGTACGCTGTGTCGAAGTTACAGTTATAGAGAGGCCGAACCAGAACCAGAGCGAGGACTGATGAATGATAGTGTCATACGAGTGGCCGCAGTGTTGTCTCTAAACGGTTCTAGAGCCGTTGCCGCAGTGTTGCCAACCGTACCATAATTATGGTATAAGTACCATAATTTTAGTCACTGTACCATAGTACCATATTCTATACAGAATATACCATAATTTTATAATTGACAAATAAACACATCTAAAAAATTATACCAAGTTTAAATTTATACAAATCTAAAATATTTGTAATTTAGTAAGTTCTATTTCTGTTGTTCGTGAGACGGTAAGCTTTAGATAATGCATTGCGCGTGCGCTGTATCGGTCTTATATTAGTTCAGATCACAGACGAGTTGCTGCAAGTTTAGGTAAATTCTATTATCTCAGTTTGTCATCAATAGACCTTTTCAATTTAAAGAAATAGAATATATGCGCAATGGAGATCTGCGCATAGTAAGAACAATTGAGATCCATGGCGTTTGTTTCTAAAAAATTTGGACGTAAAATGTGAGGAATATGTCAGATAACTTTAAAAATACTTATCGAAATAAGTTACAAAAGCTTTTATTGAAGTTAAAATGTCTAGCGATGCAAATTTTTACCGAGAATACAGGTATTTGAATGACTGCAATATTTTTGACGTTTCGTTTGACAGCCAAACTGGCAGTTGTTCGCGCCATTATCTTACTATACTCTATCCGTTCTAACTATAGACTAGATGGCGTTTCGAGCGCGGCCGTTTTTACATGTATTAAATAATGAATTCAAATTTTAGCGCCATTTCTAGATTTTAAAAAAATTCTTTCTAATTGACATTATTCGGTAATTTTGTCTTGTACGTACATGTGCTAATTTATTTTGTGTTTTTATGCGTATACTTATAATCTCCGTACCTTTCTCTACATTTCGGCGAAAGGTGCATGCATAAATGTAAGCCATATTATTCAAATAAATTTTAAACAAAATAACGTAAAATAAAAATATAATTCGCCTTTGAAATATAAATATTTACTCTTTGAAATATATACATTATATGTATATACTATATACACAGTTAAATATGAACAGTATAATGTTCCTTGGGTGATCCGAATGACCGTTTTTCCTCATGTTCTTTTATAGTTCTGATGCCACAATTTGGACATATTGTGATTTGGAATTTGCGAATATGCATTCGTGGCACGATATGTGCAGTATAAATTATACGCCATTTTTTGCCCGCTTCGAAGGGCCTTTCCTTTTGGATGTTTTAAAACATTGGCAGAGCCAGGTTCAGGATTTTTATCCATAATATCAACGAAGAGAATAATAACAAAACTAACGAACTACTAACAAAAAACTAAGAAAACACGCACAACGAAAACTTTGTAATATGAAATATAACAATAAAGCACTATGAAAATAATATAAACGAGAAAAACAATGATATACTTAACAAATATAACTGAACAGAAAATAATATGTAATAAATCATGTACTTTGTTGACTTTTATTTATTTTATGTCAGACAGCAAAATAATTGATACAGTTGTCAAGCAAATTTAAATTTCGCGTCAATTATTTTGCTGTGTAAACTCGGTTCACGTTTGAACCAATCAGGGAGCTAGAATCTTAGGTCCTATCTCACCCAACGCTCTATAGTTAAAAGGGATAGAGTATAGTTGCAGCGATAGAAAGAGATAGCCGTTAAATTAAATAGGTCCATTACTAGGCGATTTCGGGCGACATACCCGTTCACTTCTTCGGATTACTTACGGTTAGTTACGGTATGATATGGTTAATGGTAGCGCCAAAAATCGTTGGTTCACTTGTTGACACCGTGCTTGGTGGTTATGTATATTCTGCTACATTTAAAACTGTCAAAAATAGTGTGACAATTAAAATGCATTAACGGAGAAAGATAGTTTTTTCCATATTTGTCCAAAAAAGAGTCAACGAAAATAATGTCACCCTGTTTGACATAAGACCACGACTCCGACTGTTTTGACTTTTGACATTTCAAAAAAAGACATGATAAAAAAAGATAGAAATAGTGAACAGAGAGCTGACCCGACTCGCAAACTCGTTCAGCTGTGAGCACTGATCCAAGCATACCGGGTATGTTGTTCCTAGCGCCCGAATGTGTGAACGTACCTGAACGCAACATACCGCAAGTGAACGGTTGTCGCCCGAAATCGCCTTTTGTTACTAACTTCATACTTCATTCTTATTATTGTCAATAAACTCCCATATGGATGTGGCGTTGTTGTTTGCGTTCTGCTGAAGCCAAAGTTAGAATGGGTGAATTTTAATGTGGATACCATAATTTTTGATCACTTGTACCATAATTCATTTTTCGGAAGTTGGCAACACTTTGCCGTCATGCTGCGACAGCCATGCAGTCTCAGTGCGCCCAGGAGAGTGTCTCGTGGTGTGGAGTGATCAGACAGTTTACCTGAATCCTCTGGTATGTGTCAGTCATCATAGCAATGAGCAGGTTTATAAGTACTACGACAGAAACCAACATATAACAGCCAAACAGCATTTTGAAAAAGACTTCAGTCCACAGAGGTTGGTTATTATTGCCCCTGGTCTTGTATTCCTCAATTTTGAGCTGGTCTGTCGACGTTTGTCCAAATACCGCGAAAAACAGCAACTCGAAAGCACGTATTGGATTCTTTGCGACTGGAAAAATAAGAAGTACAAAAAGATAATTACCTGAATTCTCTGATAAGTGTCAGACATCATAGCAATCAGTAGGTTTATTAAGACGACCACTGACACCAGCATGTAAATGCCGAAGACGATTTTGAACAAATTCTCAGTCCACGCTGGACGATAACGCGGCGCTCTGTTGTCCTTCGGTTGTATCATCATCTCGTCATATGTCGTCTGACCAAACACGGCGAAAAACAAAAGTTCGAAAGCCACCAACGGGTTCATAACCACTGAGAACAAGAAAAGTCAAATTCCAAATCAGTCTCTGAAGGTGTAGAATCTGCGGACACATTGCGACACACAACTTGGTTCGTACTAACGAACCAATAACAGTTACATTGGTTGGCGGTACGCTGCAAACATGGAAACAACAAATAGTACTAGTAAAGCATGCAGCTGTAAAAAATCTATTCTAACACACAGAGAAAACCACGCTCACACAACAAATAAAGGACGGGCACAAACACTGCGACAAATCACAACGTTGTCCTTCACGCTGTTTGCAGGACAATCTGAAAGTCCCAGTAAACATGTATGAGGGTAGATTTTCAAGTTCGCGGCCTAACACACAGGGCAGCATTAGACACTAGACGCACAATTATTTTTTGTGAGGTTATGCAAAGTTCTACGATAATAGGGTAGTTCAGTAATTACGTCATATGCGGCGCGCTTCATTTAAACTACTGTCCTACCGGTAAATACATCTTTCAAAGTGAACCTTATTGCCACAGCAAATAAGAACTATAATTTTAAGCAGTTCATTTCGTCGCCAAAATCTTACTTAATTAAGAAAAGTTAGCTATTTAAGCTATAATTCAGTTAAGTTGGAATATTACCCTTTCAATTAAACAAAACATATTACCCTAATTTATAACAAGTATTCTATTTAAGTTTTAAAAAAACTTTGCATTGAATTACATGTTCGTTCAATCTCAAAGATGTTCGTGAAACATCGTGTGAAGCGGCCGGAAGAGCCCGTTTGAAAGACAGCTAACCATTTTTAGGTTAAAGAACTCTAAAAACACGACATATTATTAATATATTAATGTGGATAGGCAGAGTTATTTACGCACCTTAAACTTAAAACGAGAAATCTAAAATTCTGCAAAGAACTGATTTAAAAATGCTCAAAAACGTTAACAAACAAAATCTCAGTCGGTATGACGGTAAATTCTCGGATATGCTTGAAGCTGCGCAAACCTGTTACTCTAGTTGAGAATGTGCAGAGTTGATTTTAATTTGAAATAAAACCTTTGTTATTTATTAATGTGTATATATTGTATTACGAAGTAATAAAAAAATGTTTACAATTTTATGTTATTAATATCTCAAAGTTAACTTTTTCATAATAATAATATCAGGATCAAATTACAAGCCTTTAAATTCTGACCCTTATGTTTTCTGTCAATAGAATCTACTTTGAAAGTATCATTTTTGCTCAGGACAATGCTTCATATTTCGCGCTATACTCTGACGTCACACTATTCTACCCCATTTGCTAGATTGTAATAATTGATTTTTTTTATTAACGTGTGTATGACTTTTTTAATAATTGCTAAAAATAGAACACCGTGCAGTGGTCAATTACCTGCACAAAAAGAGCTTAACATCGAAGAAAATTCAAGAAGATATGACAAATACTTTCGGAAAACGAAACCTGTTCCTCATACACAATGGTAAAAAAGTGGGAGTCTGAAAACAAAACATCAATTGGCAGAGACTGTGGGCTTCTCCTATGAATGGATTCAAAACATTCTAGTGATTCTGACTAATCAACGTCGTGAAGAAATAAAACTATGGCGTCCTGGAATGCTAACGGAAGGTGAGCGGTTGCACCAGGATAACGCTCTAGCGCACACATCAACAGTTCCGAAGAGTAAAATTCATCAGTGTGACTTTTAATTCTGAACACTTATCTTCCTATTCACCTGATCTAGCTCCATTAGACTTCCATCCATTTCCGACAGTATTTAAAAAAATTACACCTACGAGGACAACGACTTTTGACTCTTGACAAACTTATGGAAGCCGTAACGGAGTATTTTGCAGACCAGGGCGAAATATTTTATAAAAACGAGAACATGGTATTGCAGCATCGATAAGTGTAGATAGTCTTAAAAATGGTCTACGTTCAATTATTATTATTCGTTTCCAAACCATAAATAATTAAAAATACAAAATAAATTTTTCTCGTTCCTTACACACTGAAGTGACCGAGTTTCGGTTGCGAAATATCGCATCCGGGTCACATGGAGTGAGTCTGCTGAGCATTAGTCAAATTTGGATATCATAGGCCTGATGCATCGTCTGGCATAAACTAAGACGGAGAGGATGTATCTTCTCCGAAGATTCACTCCTTATGCCAGAGGAAAAACCGTCCGCAAAAACTGGCAGAGAAGTGACCTAGCTAAATAGCTTATGTTGCCTTAGCCAGATCTTCTCTCGAGCATTCCTCTTTTAAGTTGGCGCACGTAGGCCATTGTTTGTTCTTGACTACAGTGACATAAAGTAGGTTCTGCTTGGTACCCCCA
Source organism: Harpalus rubripes (assembly GCA_963082715.1). Classification (NCBI taxonomy): domain Eukaryota; kingdom Metazoa; phylum Arthropoda; class Insecta; order Coleoptera; family Carabidae; genus Harpalus; species Harpalus rubripes. The sequence continues at coordinate 82,664,180 of OY720448.1, forward strand.
GTTGAACATGTTTACTGCACATTTTCCTACTTGACTTCGTAGGCGATTTAAAGATCTCCAAATGGGCCATTTCTGTTTATTATCTAGTGGAAATTTCTCATTTGGAAGGATACCCATTACTTTATCTTCTGGCTTTAATGACTCACTCCACATTAAGCGTCGTGTTGCAGTCTTGGTCTCTGTCATAGGATGCTCTGAAGTTGAATAGTAATAATAAACAAAAATGCTAATCCTTATATACAGGGTGAGTCTGGGAAGACGTCCCCCCCTTTAACTTTTTTATTATAAGTAATAGAAAAATACGGCTTATATAAAAGTTTTATTATTTTACATATACTATTTAATGGCAGGTGTAGATATTTTTTGTAAAGTCAGGTTTACAAGATACGACTATCAACTTTTATTTTTCAAATGGCAACCTATAATTATTTTAATAAAATAGAAACCGCCATTTTTTGTCAGGTCGCGAATCTGGGGAACCGGTTTCGATCCCGACCGACGCCAAATATTTACAATTTTAAATGGCACAAAATTGACCCCTGTGGTGCACTCTCCACTCCAGCAATGAGTTCCCGTGAGGTGACGCCTGGTAAGCGCCCGCACGGTGCAAATATTTCATCATTACCGATATCTGTGTACAAAGCAGATTGGCACACCCAGCAATGGGTAATAAGCCGTGATGATATATTTATTTATTTTTTTTTCTCTTTTCAACGTTGTATTATTTTTTATTAATGTATTTGAAAAATTTCGAGAAAAATGAGATAATTTAGAAATAGAAATAATTTTTAAACAAATATTATAGGTGGCTATGTGAAAATAAACAAAACGTAACAATGTAAAACAATTAAATTAATGTCAAAAAGTATACATTTGTTTGTTACTTAATTTAACTTACTTGGTAAATAAAAAAAAAAAAACATTTTGAAATGTTTACGAAGAACGAATTAATTAATATGATTCTAATAATTGGTGAATCGACTGGAATCATAAGAAGAGCAAAAAGAATTTGCCGGGAGCGGTTTCCTAGACATGGTCGTAATTTTGAACGTTTGTTTTAAGTTGTTTTTGTTACTAAATTTGTTGTTTTAGTTTGCTAAGTTGTATAGCACTGTTACGTTTTGTTTATTTTCACATAGCCACCTATAATATTTGTTTAAAAATTATTTCTAATATTTCTAAATTATCTCATTTTTCTCGAAATTTTTCAAATACATTAATAAAAAATAATACATCGTTGAAAAGAGAAAAAAATGGCGGTTTCTATTTTATTAAAATAATTATAGGTTGCCATTTGAAAAATAAAAGTTGATAGTCGTATCTTCTAAACCTGACGTGATAAAAAATATCTGCATCTGCCATCAAATAGTATATGTAAAATAATAAAACTTTTATATGAGCCATTTTTTTCTATTACTTATAATAAAAAAGTTAAAGGGGGGGGGGGCGTCTTCCCAGACTCACCCTGTATTTATGGAAAAATTTATTACTGTCGATGAAACATGGGTTCAGAATCAAAGCAACAGTCAAATCAGTGAAAGCACTGGGGTTCATCAGCTCTCAAAGTCTATGCACGCAATTCAAAAAATTCCGATTAAATCATAAATTAGCAGATTATGTAAAACATCGCAGAGTCACTAATAAGTAATATAATAACAGTTCATATGATCTACAAAAAATAATTTTGTCTAGTGTTGCCCTCTCTGTTAGGCCGCGAACTTTTCAATCCACCTACGTAATAGACTCTTCACAACACTCTGCTAGCTGAAGCGAGCTGGAGAAAACTCTCTATCAGAGTGGGCGAAAGGCACACAGCACACGAGTAAACAGAGATAGCATGGCGATCTTCCCGGCTCAGCAACATAGACCACACAAAACCGGGAAAACGTCCAACTTACTGCCCGGACTGCCCCGAGGCGCATGCTGCTTTTTTTTCAAGTGACCGTGAGTGCGAAGTTGAGGAAGATACTCTGCTTCGTCCAGCCACTCAGTGTCGGGAGCTGGGTCAATTGTATCTAGCGTAATAATTCGGTTGCCGATCATATCAATATGTACAAATTGATAAGTAGGTACCAGCAGAAAGATATTAAAGTAAATTATATGATACATTATTTACATCTACCTATGTAGGTATATACAGAAATTAATGAACAAACATATTTTTTTCTGTAATAGTATTTCACAAATATAATAATTGTAAAATAAATGGATTGGTTCGCTGATATTTCAGGTATAAATACTTATTTTAAAGCCAATAATTTTGAATAGATTTACATAAATTGGTCTAGTTTAAATTACTATTATTAAAATCAAATGTTTTTTTAAAAACAAATCGCCATTTATAAAATTCTGCTATACAGGCTGTTTGGATTTTGGAGGCCACCATTGGGATCTCGGAAACTACTCGTATAACAGATATGACTTCGGGTAATGACATGTAGTTCGCCTTTGGGGGCTATCTTATGGGATTATCCTTAGACCAGGAATAGAGGGGGAGACAAGGCATAGTCACGCGTATATTTCCAAATCATCTAAGCGATTTTGAACCTTATTGAAATGTCAAAATCAGCCGCAAAAGGCTAGTCGACCAGTTAAATACTGTTATGTTACAGTTGGCCAAATCTAAATAAATACTAAAAGAAATACGAAAGAATATTAATTAAAAAAAGTAATGTAAATAACGGACAAGTTAAAACGTTAGGTGACGCTTGTTGACTGATTCGTTTAACTGCACACGTATGTAACACATCGGGCCGACTAGCATTTTGCGGCTGATTCCGACATCTGACAGTTCAATAAGGTCGAAAATCGCTAGGATGATTTGGAAAGTCGTCTTATGGGAATTTTCCCGGAAAAAAATTCCTTGTGGGAATTTTTTTCGTGGCACATCACTAGTCACTTTATAAGTATGTAGTTGTACGAAAAAATAATTTATGTATTTATGTATATAGATATGTTATCTCTGATAAGGTCGAAAATCGCTAGGATGATTTGGAAAGTCGTCTTATGGCGAAATACATAGCATGTCCTGTCTCCCCTTCTATTCCTGGTCGAAGAGGTTATCACACGTACGCACGTATCTGCAATCTGTCACACATTTTCTGCAACTTCATGCGTTTCGTGCAACTTTTGACGTGTCATAATGCGACAATTTGCCTGCAACTAGTTTTACATCATCTTGTTCGAAAACTAAGCCGCTTTCTTTTTATCAAGAAGATCAACTCCGAGTAGCACGCATCTACCCTAAATTGTTTTTTTTTTTAGGCGGATAAATGATATTGTATTGGGATTTTCAAATAAGAAAACGGTAACTAGCGTCGATTATTAGAACTACAAACAGTGGTACACATTTGACATTTACATGAAACTACAACTATATGACTACAAAAACTCTATTATACATACTTGAATTATAAATAAAAACTACTAATAAATAAGAAAATAATACGAAAACTAAAGAAATGCAATTGACAGAAATGCTACGCTGACACAGGTCAACAAAAAGTGTACCAGTGTTTAATGCGATCAGCGCCATCACATGATACTTGAAAATTCCAATTACCCATTTTCGTCGTCCCCGCCCCCGCGAAGCACCACCTTTGAAATAGGATCAAATAGATCCTGAACTGATCCCGAATGTCAATGTCACGTAAGTATGACTGACTGCTATGTATTTTGTCTTTTTTGTAAGTATTTGATATTAAAATGACATAAATAGACGTACGAGGTAATATTAGTTCATTTTCCCCCTAAAAAGAAAGCGCCTTTAGTTATACGTATCTGCAACTATCAAGATACGCATGCGTAGTGAACGGGCATAGGGAGTAAAAATCCCTAAACTGTTTCACATTTGTTTGTAAACAACTGGTAAACAGTACGAAATAATGCAAAAATGGATGGAGGAGCTGGAGTTGAAATAAAATCAGAACAATTTTTTCAATTGATCTTGTAAGAAAAGAAGCTATGTGGAACGCAAGACATCCATATTTTAAACTAAAAAAAAAAAAAGAAAAAAGAGTATTTCACGAAAATTTCTCAAAAGTTAAAAAGATTATATCGTCAATACGAATTTGAAGAAGGTTATTTATGCTTATAAAAGTATATGAAATATGGTAATATATCTAAATAAATTTTTAAAACATGTTTTTCTTTCTTTTTTACCTCTCATAACAATAATATCGTTATCACTATTATCTAACCGTAAAAATAACGTAGTAGCAGCTAATAGTTTGTTGTTCATTTCTGATATTAAATAAATGATTCAAACTTTAAAAAATGACAACAGGAATTAAATATAATGTGTACCAACGTCGAGACTAAAAAAAATTTTATATTTCTTGTAACTTTGCGTACATCTGATAACGTAGGTTGCAAGTTGCAGCAACTGTTGTCCAAACAGTTGCAGATACGTGCATACGACTGATACCTCCTTTAGATGTGCTTCTGTTTTGACAAAAATTCTCATAGGTTACTAGAAAATGGCGGAAAACTGAATATTTTCAATAATAATATAACAAGAGAGTGAGAATAAATAGAAAATAATTTAACAGATTTTTCGAAAACATGTTGTCAGGCAATAGTCACGAAAGACCGTAGGCAAATGACAACAAGTTTGAAAAAAATTTGGAAAATTATTTTCAATTTATTCTCACTCTCTTGTTATACTATAGTATTATTATTATTGACTATTTCACTCATAAATATATAAACCAATCCAAATTCAGGATTCTACCTAGTTACCAAGTTTCACTTCGACAAAATACTGTTACAAAAAATTTTTCGCACCCTTTAAGCCAATAAGATGTCGTATTTTTACAAGTAAGTGAGTTTTGATAAGCGATTTTTTTTTGACGTTTTAGAAATATATTGTTTACATACCTGTCAAAGTCTGTATAATTTCAATGTTATCAGTTTTTATTAAAATCGAGTCGATTCGGACAGGAATCTATTTAAAACGTTGAAAAAGCAAACTGAAACATAATAACTCTAAACACAATAAAAATTACAAGATTTTTGTCAAGAAAAAATTTTTATAAATGATTACCTGATTTTTATTTTAGAAATAGTCATCCGAATACCATTCGTGGTTAAATTTTATCCTGGAAAAATTTTCCGATTGCTTTACGCGAGCCTGTTGCCAATTTATCTCGTGACATTGATCGTTTGACAACTCGTGATTTTTTTGTCAATGTCACTCAATAAATTGCTAGGCAACCAGCTCTCGTAACAATCTGAAAAAATTTTCCAGCAAAAATTTACAACATCGAACAAATTCAGTTTTCCGCCATTTTCTAGTAACCTATGAGAATTTTTGTCAAAACAAAAGCACATCTAAGATGGCCCCCAAAGGCGCACCACATGTCCCATTTAACCGAAGTCGTATCTCTTATTGGCGAAAAAATTCAAAGTGGGTGACGTCTGGTGGCAGATTTGTGAACTAGAGGAATAAGGAAACGTTGATAGCATACATTGAAACGTATGTAATTTTAAACAGGTTTAATTTATATTTGTTGTAAAAGAAAGTGACATATATAGTGTATATTATATTTTCAGATTTAAATAATGATCAGTAAATGCCATAGATACTGCTCAGTGCCACAACGCAGTAATTACAAGTAAAAAAGTGTAAGTTTACACTATATCCCAAGTGACAAAATATGATCTTGAAATTTTCTTCCCATATAGCTTTGACATCTCTATAGTCATCTTTTAGTCAGTTCTATTTTTTCTTTTTTAAAACAGGATGGCAAAATTCTTTTAATTTTATAGCCAAACTATACTGTTTATCATCCTTTTTAACAAGTTTTCCCCTTACTTGTTCCAAACCTGTACAACTTAATTTTTCTATTTCTTCTGCTCTGTAATACACAAACCCATAAACAAATAAATTAATAGCATAATAATAATGACAAATTTTGTTGTAAAATAATAAATATGGTTTTGATTTTGACTAACCTGTTTATATGCAACAAACCTGTAACAATATGTTTGCATTTGTCTCCCAATTCTGCTCTACAACTCAATTTTGCTGTCCAATAATTTATATTCTCATTTAATAAAATTTCAATCGTATGAGCAACTCCACTCAAATGACTGGCTTTTAAACAAGAAACCAGTATTGTACTGAATCCATAATCTTTTCTTCCACAAAGCAATACATGTCCTGCCTTAAAAACTGCTTCGCTTTCCTTTATAGGACGTGCAGAAGCAATGTATTCAAAAATATCACCTAATTTTATGTTAATTTTCTCAATATTAAATACTTTGCACTTTGAAATGCATATTGCCAGCAATAAGGAATGAGAACTTTCCTTATTCCTCCGCCATCTTGCTACCGTTCTGCCTGCCACCTATAGTTCAGTTTTTTCGCCAATATTTTCCGAGATCCTAATGGTGGCCTTCGAAATCCGTATATCTGTATACAGAGGTACAAACTTTAAGCGCGTACAGTACTGACCAATATGAGTAAGAAAAACTTAAATAACATAGGTGTGATCTTCAACTGAATCCGAGGAAGAGGTTATTTTATATTAGAATCGAAAAAAAAACTGACAAAGATAGTGATCGAACAAAATTTTGTCTGTCAGTAGATAGTCTAAAAATCGGTTGCATTCAGTGCATAGAGAACGGTGGCCACCACCTATATACAAGTTGTTTTGTTAAAAACTGCATGATACTTCCAATTATGCTGTTTCATTATCCAAAAACCAACCGAGATACCAATCTTTAAATACTTAAATTTAAATTTGTTTTTAAAAGCCCTCACCTGATAAATGTATGAAGTATAATAATTGAAAAAAATTAAAAGAAAAAACATGATATAATAATAAGTTAAAATATATATATCTTTAATTTTAAATTTTTAAATGTGTAAACATTTTCATTGTAAATTATTTAAAATATTTTAATATCAATCATTTATATAAATTTTTAAATATAATAATACTCACCATCTGAGAATATCGAAGCCGTAGCAACAGTTCTTGGTAATTTTTTTAAATCTTCATTATTAAAGTTATGGAAAGGTTGGTTCAAAGCAACAAAATGCATTGAAAACCCAAAAACGAATATAGCCAACACAGCCAAAAATCTCGCTAAATCTTTCATCAAATTACCGATAATAATAGCCCAAGGACCGAACAAATGATGGAAAGATAAAAAGTCTAAAATTTGTACACAAGCAAATAGGAACGATAATGCAAATAATTGATTTCTACAATACATTAAAGTTGGCCAATAGAGTTTATTAATTGCTACCCAGCCTAAGACATGAGCAGCTACCCCAAATATACCAAAAAGTAAGACTGTAATTTTGATCCAACCCAAACCGGATTTATCACTAGGATTTGTCAGTTCGAATAAAAGGAGACCGCTTAACCAAATTAAAAGAATCCATTCGTACCAATAAGGCAACATGCTGGGACGAACTGCAGGATATATGGGAGTTATACCAACTATTAAAAGAAATATTAGAAGGTAGACGTGGGATGTGAGATAAGACATGAATTTGATGATAGGAATTTTGTTGAATTTATGACCTAAGGGAAGAGTGAACCATAACCATATTGGAGGACAAACTATAAAACCGCAAAATAAAAGCATTATTTTCCAAGCCGTCCAATTTAGAGACCCTCTCCATAATTCCTGTAAAGAAAAAGAAAAAAATTGTTGCACTAACATTTTTTTTTGTTTTTTTGTTACTTATATTTTATATGTTTGTAAAAACGAATAGATTAAAAGAATAAATGTAATGCTATATTAAAAAAACAAATGCTATACAGGCTACAAAAAAATCCATTTGCTAAATAGAAAAAAACGCTATGCAAGGTGATTGACGAAATAGGGACAAATACCTATTTTCTTATTATTATTATTATTATTATAATTATTTCCGCTTTTTTGTTTCCCACTGCCACAGGTCCTGCTGGGTGGATAAGGCAGGCTTACCTCTTCAATTCAAAACATTTGTAATGTCTTATAATTTTTTTATATTGAAGTAATATAAATCAACAATAGGTATATGAACTCACAAACAATTATTGTTACTATAATATTCCAAATAACGATTCAAATGGCGTTATTTTCATGCGAATTTACACAAAGAGATCAAATTGTGCTGTCCTCATGGGGAATATGTAAGTGCGAGTGAGACGGAACGATTCTCCCTCTCTATGCCCTACTCTACTGCCGGTGAGCCAAGCGGTGACTTGGCCTCTCTCGTTCCGAGCACGGCAAGCGCTACAGCAGAAAATACTTGCTTAAGACAAGTATATTTATATTATTTTTACTTAATTACTATTTATTGTTAATGTTGTTACTTTTATGTTTTCATAAATTTAAAATTATTATTTATTTCTATTTTAATTGTATTGTTACTTGTCACAGTTTTTTAAACTGAACATTTATAAATATAATTGTAGAATTGTTCCAATACCAACAACCAAGAAGAGGCAAATTTAACAACACTATTTAAAAAAATGGGAATAATTTAACTGAACTGATATATTTTAAGAAATAAGTTAAATAAATTATTACAATAATTACTTTTGCAACTAATATTTCCATTATTAGTTCTTCAGAATTATACAAATATAAAAAATATAATCTTACAAGCGCAAAATAGCAAAATAAAAGCATCGGCATAATTATAATGTAATAATATAATGCACGTTAGGATAAGAATTTCTCAGCCTCGGTTGAGTGGTGGGGAGAACACAGCATGGCTAGGCTACACGCTGGCACGCCACAGTATATAGCGTCTAGCCTACCATTCATGTTTCGTTAGGCGTCAGGCTAATAGTCTTTCACTCTTCAATAGATTTCCTAATATGAAAGAACACCGGATTTATTTAATGTACAAATGAATACTATATTTTTATTTTCGTACATTTACAATAGATATAGGTAATATCTAATTGTATGTTGATTATATAAGTAGCGTTAAAAATGTTTGTACTTGAACTGAAAAATATTTTATTTTAATATTTGGTCTCAGCTCACTCCAAGTTCACGCATCGCTACTGGGTACCATTGACCTGCCACTTCAGCAGTTGCTTTAGAGGCTAGGCGCGGACGATATTATTATTAAATAAAAAAATTGAGCGCGACGTTAAGTGCCACTTTTCGGCTTTAAAGGATCCAGTAATTTGTAAACATTTTGGTAATTTTTGTGTTGAAAATAATATTAAATTGACATATCATCAGAACAGTAATGCCAACTCCTCTTGCCGGCTAAGCTCAGCAACATCGCATTTCTGGACGATTTTAAGTTCTGTAATACTAGTCAAATTGGACGGAAGTACGAAAAATTATTTTTGTACGCTACTGGATATGTAATAAAATATCTCACTTTTTTATTTGAAACATTTTTCATGATTACTGACAGTTTAGAAGTGACTTCAAAAAGAAAATATCGCCATTTTTTGAAAATAAAATCGAAGATGGCCTCCCAAAGGCGCACCATATGGCCCTTTGATAGTTTCAGAGATCCTAATGGGGGCCTTCATAATCCGGACACCCAGTATCACACTTGTATCATTAATAACTATACTATAGGCGATGGAAAATAAGATCGTAGCGCCAAAATGGTTTTTAAAGGAACTAATGTTAACGGGATAATTTGACATTTACTAATTTCATTTATACATTACGTGTGCAATATTAAGAGATATTATATACCTAAACGCAAATATTAGGAACATAATAGATAACACTTGTGTTTATACAGTCAAAGAAATGTCACATGTATAAATTATCCCGTCAACTATAGTTCGTCAAAATACCACCAGATGTCATATTGCTTATTTCCTATCGCCTATTAGTCACGAAAGATGACTATTCAAGATCATTTGTTAGAAGAAAGAATACATATCACTTTATAGCAGTAACTTAGCAACATTTTATATTAGAAAAAGATTATTGGACCTATGTCTATTTAATTTATGTGGTGTGACAGATATACGTAAATAGTGGCATTACTTTCTAATACACTATAAATAATAATGACGTATGTCGTAGAATTACAGATACCTAATTATCTACTACAATGCCCTCTATGCTAATACTCTACCAAGTGGTGTTGACGTTTAAATCAAATTATTATTCCTTAATTTATAAATTAAGTCTATGTTTTTGTATTTTGCAAAAACAAGTGAAGAACATAAATCTTTCAGATAGACATTATTTAGAAAGAAACATAAATTAGTCTTATTTTTGCAGTTAAAATGTAAAATAGTATATTAAAGAACGTGTTTTATAAGACATGTTTTTTCGCACGCGTCAAAATTGACAAGTGCGAAAGAAAGTCTTATAAAATGAGTTCTTTGTACTATTTTTTATATTTTGCGCCTTCTACAATAACATTTACTTACTCAATTTGTGATTATATTTGTAACGATTTGTACATTTCCATGTAAATAAGCTTCCCTAAATAAAAAAAAAAATAATTTTATTTCGACATTATATTATTAAAATGAATTGTCAATTAACTAAAAATAAATTAGGTAAAAATGGATTAGAGAAACGTCATCTAGTACCAACCGTCTAAAACAATAAATTGCGTATCGTAATGACCTTCATTTCGATACGCAATTTTTTGTTTTAGACGGTTGGTACTAGATGACGTTTCTTTAACCCATTTTTACCTAATTTATTTTTAGTATCGTAATGACTTCATTATGAACGCAAAATATAAAAAGTATTATTAAATCAGACGGCTCACAAATGACCTTGAATAGTCATCTTTCGTGAATAATAGTTTATTAATCTTTCATTATTCACTATCATGTTGGTAAAAATGTTTTGTCACTGTCAATTTCACGGCTAATGAGGTTTTTTAATTTCGTAATTACATTTATTTTGTGGCTTTATATGAAACTGAAAATATTTTTCTCTATAAAATGCACCAATTATTTTTTATATAATTTAAAATAGAAATTTTTGAAAGCTGAAATCTGTTTTTCTATGTTAAGCCCTTGACAAGTTTTAAAATTCACATCCTGTATCCTGTATAGCATTTATTAATTTCCTACATAGCATTATATTCGAATCCTAGATTTAACCAATGCTATTCGAATTTACTTGAGATTTTTACCTATTTTTTTACCTGAAGATATCGCTGGACAACAGTATGCGCAATAACTTCTTTCTGTTCATTTTCTATTAAAACATCAAGAAATTCAACATTTCTTCTATCAGTCGCTGTTAAAATTCTCCCAGCAGAATCTGCACCAGCTGCTAAAGCTAACAATTCAGTAGCCATCGCTTCACATTGTTTCCCAGCCGCTATCAAATCCTTCGCTCTTTCTTTCTCTTTTGTTGATAGATTGATGAAAATATTTGACAATTTGGCGGCGGTATCAACAGGAGCAGGGGATACAAGAACGAATTCTTCTATAGGTTTATTGTTGTGGTTTTTGGAGCATATCATTAAATTATAAACAAATCTTCGGTCGTCCATCAATGCGTAAGTGTCGTGTTCTTTGGTCATTAAATATTCAAGGACATCATGATGACCTTCTTGAGCTGCGAACCAAATTGGCACTGCTCCCAAATTGGTTTCTGCTTTCGGCGATGCTCCGGACTCCACGAGTAATTTGACAACATCAAAGCAGCCGGCCCTTGAGGCACAATGAAGCGGCGTCCAGCCATTTTTATCAGTAGCATTGATTTCAGCTCCTTGGCCTAAAATAAAACACCTTGTAAAAACAAACACGCGAACTTGTCATCAGGATTTTTTTCTCATACCTAGCAACACTTCTACCATTTGGTAATGACCATGGGTGGCCGCGATGTGTAGGCCGGACTTTCCATGTTTGTCCATACTTTGCAGTAATTCCGCGGATCGACTGAGTAATAAGCCGACCACGGACATATGACCCCCGAAACATGCCAAATGCAGAGGGTTGTACCCCTAAAATCATCACGATAACATTAAAAAGGCACGTAAACTTCTTAATAAAATTAAAAATTACCCCTAACCTTAAAATTAATTGAAAATAAACTAAATTTCGAGAACAATGTTCCTATCTAGAGTAGTATTTTTTTTCCTTTTCTCTTTGCTCAGAGAGTTGTTTACTTGTCGAAATCTTAACCTCTCTCTTAGAAAAGAAACGTTAGAACCTCTGGCGTGGTTAACATGGACATGATGAGTAATCCTAATTTCTTGTTACCCTGTTTATACGATTTCGCGTAATATTTACAAATGAAGATTGTTCTCAATACACGTGTTTTCACTAATTTAAAAGTTTTGCGTAATTTTAAATTTTATTATTAATAGTTATACAACAAGAGGTTCGAAAATAAGCGAATATACAGTTGAGAGGACGAGATGTGTTGCCTAGGAAACACGACATCGTTGGTGGAATTTCAGGTAACACATCGAGTCTGCGAACTGTATATTCAGATAATTTTCGAAGTTCGAGTTGTATATGTTAAGCCCATACAACGACAACCAACTATATTCTTACGAAATGTCAAAAATATTATTTTCTCATTTATATCCATGGATGATACGATTACATATATGAAATACACCGAGTTGTGTTTCGTGAAACACAACTTAGCAACGCAAATAACCGATTGGCTTATTTCCGATAAGTTGTATGGTCACTTAGCTCTAGACTTCATAATATTCAATTATTAGGCCCCTGTGCATTCAATATTATTATGTAAGTAATAATATTGATACTCTTTCTCTTTTACTATTTTACTATCTGCAGTCATGAAAAATTTACACTATTTTTTATTGGCATGTATTGTTTAGGTTAGGGTACCTTTATAACAAGAGTATGGCCATGGCGTGGCTCACGTTTCGTCCGCCATTACCGGCCCGTCTGTTATATGTGTTGTTCTTGCGCAAATTATTATGTATTTTCCTGGCTATTTGTTTTATTTTGATGAAAAACGCATTTACATATCATTTTAATATGTATTTAAAGTGTAAGTAATATTTCTATTTTATTTACTTGTGTAGTTTGTTAAGATCTCATCACGATTACTGACATATTGAAAACAACTAAAAATTACCAATATTAAGCACAATCATTTAAATTTTTAATAGGTAAGTTTAGAATATACAATTATGTAAATAAGAACTACAAAAAATATTAAATTAGATGTGATAATAACAACCCATATCATATATTCTACATAACCTTTAAATGTATGTCTTAATAATAATTGTATATCTCTTAAATTAATTAATGTTTATTACCTTTATAAATTCACAGTGTGATAATTTAATATTCTTTTATAATATAATATCACATTTATTACAAATAAATAGGGAAATGAATTACCGACAATGGCGGTGATCTTGGACCATGGCCATACCCTGGTTATAAAGGTACCCTAGTATTGTTTAGGGTGAAATTATTATGCATACGTGCGTGATTTTGGCTGTCCTACGCCATGATATTCTTCACCCTGCAACCCCTAGCCTCTCACGCAAGAGATTTTTAGTTTTTTGAGATAGTCGGGTTAGTACTCTTACATGTAATAGTCTGCATTAGTCTGTCACGTCGTGAAGACGTTTGTTGCCGAGACATGTAGTGTTTTAGTTTTGGGCGTTAGTTCATCGCCAGGCCACTGAGTTACCATGTAGTAATTTTGTTTTTATATTTTGCGTTCATAATGAAGTCATTACGATACGCAATTGCGTATCGTAATGACCTTCATTTCGATACGCAATTTTTTGTTTTAGACGGTTGGTACTAGATGACGTTTCTTTAACCCATTTTTACCTAATTTATTTTTAGTTAATTGACAATTCATTTTAATAATATAATGTCGATATTATTATTATTTTTTATTTAGGGAAGATTATTTACATGATAATGTATAAATATAATTACAAATTGAGTAAGTAAATGTTAATATAATGTTCGAATTAGTCCACATAGATGGACCTAGTAGTACTAAAAATTTGTAGATTGAACCTTTGAACGATAGAAAATTATTATTAATTAATTTTAAAGCAAGTTTTAATTCAAATATAAGAAAAAATAAAAATTTCCTGTACACTGAGGCTGAAAGGGTTAAATTGTCAAACGTCAAAGCTGGAAGATAAGAAATTTCAATATAAGCTCAAAAATTTTTTTACATAATTAATCACTTTATTTAATGAATATAATAATAATACATATTTTCGTCTTACTTTGCATTTCAAAATAAGCAATCAAAACATTCTCTGTTACGCCTTTGACATTATTTTCTTTACATCATGTGTCAAAATTTGCAAATTCTTTCTCATAAATCTCGCGCGATTTTTTAGGAAGTAGATTATTTACTGTAGTCTGAGCTATATTACGTAGCTCAGGCGGTGCAACTGGTTTCATCTTCCATGATTACACTAAATTCACTTAAATTTGTTCGTAAATATTGAAATGACATGAACTTTCAAATAATAATTGAATGTGGTCAATTCAATGTTACCAACTACAACATTTCACTTACAAATTTCCCTAAATCAACTCGGTTTAATATTCACAGTTTTTTAAAAATATTTTAGTTAGTAGAAGGTGCAAAATATAAAAAATAGTATAAAGAACTCATTTTATAAGACTTTCTTTCGCACTTGTCAATTAGAAAACTCGCTAACGCTCGTTTTCTAAATTTTGACGCGTGCGAAAAAAACATGTCTTATAAAACACGTTCTTTAATATACTATTAGTTGTGTTATGTTTAGTTAATAATAATTAATAGGCTACTTACATGATACTAAAAATTTGATATCTATCGCTATATACCTAAAGTAATGTTGTAAATTATAAATTTTATTTAAAAAAAAAATATATGTTCTTTAATAAATTAAGAAAGAAAATTTTCTTTGACGTCATTATTTGAACTGGAGAAAGGGAAGCATAATTAAGAATGTAACCTGCAGATGTTTGTTGTTAAGCAGGATTTTGAAGGATTTTAAGATGGCTTATACTCGTACAAGATTAAAATGACAAACTAAAATATTAACCTCTAAACTATTATTCAAATGTCAAACAGGTGATCTGTCATGTTTAAATTACCCGCACATGCCGTTGCTATGGGGCGCACCGATACTATGGCTTTACGGCCATTTATTGGTTCGGCGTAATTATACGTCATATATGACGGTAATTTAAATATTAAAATTTCATTAATTTTTTTCTGGCCAATTAATGAAAATTTTGCTAAAAGAAAAAATTTGAGTAGCAAGTTTTTATCGTCTCTTGAAAAATATTAAATAAAAAAATGGCACGCAAATAGCCCATTGTAATCATGTAAATAAAACTTTAGTTATAAATCTCAAGTATTGTCCGTATCCATAATATAAGTGTTCGTCAGCATCCCTTATCTGTCATCAAGTGTGAAGTGAAATTGTAAGTGTGTGTGTTATTCCTTTTCACCAAGTCATGGACGCCAATCATTCAAGCGTCCACCAGTCAGAATAAATGGTGTCATCGTTGGAAAACAAATAACAGTAATCAGCTTCTTAATAATAATAAAATAATTGAACGTCTAGAGCCTGTTTAAGAGAGCAAAGCATAACAAATACATAATTATTTTCTTACGTTTTCAGTCGTGGCCGAGTCTACTTGTACGCCCGCCGAATTGAGCAGCAGACGTACAACATTCTCGTTTCCCGAATACGCAGCTAAATGAAGTGGAGTCAATCCAGATTCATTTCCTAAGGCAGGTACCAAAGGGGCACCATTGGGAGGATCTGATTTTACAGTTCCAGGAATTTGTGACAACAACTCTCGAACTGTGTCAGCTTGGCCGAAGTATGCAGCGACGTGCAGAGCCGTAACACCGAGTTTCTTACTAACAACCCTAAGACTATTGGAAGACCTCATAACTTCTAGAACATGTCCATGTCCGTTTTTTGCTGCTAAGTGAACAGCGGTGAATCCGGCTCTGTTTTCATCAGTACAAGAAGCGCCTGCTCTAACTAAGACTTTGACTACTTCTGCATGGCCACCTTCTGCAGCTATCTGAAGAGCAGTAGCGTCGTTCAATTTATTTCTGGCTGATATGACACCTTGTCTGTCGAATTTCATAAGTTCTTCAATTACAGTAACAGATCCCTGCGCTGCTGCAATGTGCGCGCATGTGTTGCCATCTTTGGATGTAGCCATTACAAGACTTGGATGTGTTTCTAAAAACAGTTGTACGACTTCAGAATAATTGTTTTGTGCTGCTGCATGGATAGGTTTTTGTCCTTGGTCGTCGGTTGCATCTATATTAGCTCCTAATTCTAACAATAATTTACAAACTTCGATTTGACCAGCCGCTGCTGCTAAATGCAACGGAGTTTGTTTTTTTAAGGTTAGAATATCGATTACAGCGTTATGATCTTTGATGAGAAATTTTACAAGATCAGTATAACCATGCATGGCAGCAAGATGAAGAGCTGTTCTTCCCACTCTTGATTTGGAATTGATAAAAGCTTTGTGGGTTAATAAAGCGTCGCAGACTTGAATATATCCTCTTTCTGCTGCTAAATGCAAAGCCGATCTGCCGTCTACATCAAATACATCAACTCTGCCATGATTAGCAAGAATAGTATTGACCAATTCCATATGTCCTTTATGGGAAGCAATCAAAAGTGGAGTCCACCCAACTGCGTTCTGTTTGTTCAAGGCCTTCTGCGATTCAGTGGAACTCATATGCGATATCATCTCGTTTAATACATCATTGTTACCAGCTATGGCAACATAATGGAAGGCTGTTTCGTGCGCATGTTTCGTTTGTATTTTAACATCCGCTCCATTCTCCAATAAAAGCTTCACGACTTCTCTATCAGCACCGGGAATTTCCACTTCATCTTTGGTGACGTTGCAGGCATAGTGTAGCGCGGTGCAGCCCTCTTCGTTTGTGGTATTAATGTAAGCTGCGGCTTCCTTGGGTCCGAGTTTTTCTTTGACGTAGTTAATCAGATGCCGCACTACATCCGGTCGGCATCCACGACAGGCTAAATGCAGAGGTGTTTCCGAAGACTGCGGAGAAAATCGATTATGGTACTAACTAGTAATTAATGGTTATGGAGATAAGGAAACCACACCTTGTTTTTGCACTGCGGATCGCCCCCATCGTCCAGGAGGAGTAATAGCGTGCCAAGATTCCCAAACTTAGCTGCAACATGCACTGGAGTTTGTCCATCATCGGTCATTAGATTTGGTCCCGCCCCGCTTTTTAAAAGCATGAGAGCACATTTCTCCCCATCGGGTACTCTAGCCGCGATGTGAAGCGGAGTTTCTTTTAGTTTACCCCCTTAAAAACCAGGACATTTAGTATGAGCCTCGGTTTAAAATATACTGGTTGTTTCTTTCTTTTTGAGACGCGTGTTCAAAGTGATACCTATTTTCTTTCTTTTTCCACTAGAGATACAACGTGATAACGCTCCGACTGTCTAGTAATTTTGAGTATATATTTTCATTTTAAAATGATCCGATATTTTAAATCGAGATCAAAACAAATATTAATTTTCTAATTTGAAGTAGTCATTTGGACAAGATTTACTGTAATAGCATAGCATATTGTAACGCGAGAGTACCTACAACAATTTCTAGTAGAGTAGGAGCCTAGGTAGGCGATTAATAACAGTGCATCGCGCGATAGGCGGACGACGTGAGTCGGGCGGTTAGGTAAATACGGGGAGATAAGCGTAAATACCCACGTATTATTATATATAGTTCGAGACGTCACGAGAATATTCCAGGTGTTAAGAGTAACCAACCAAATAAATAAAAACTTTACAATATTATAAAAATTACGTAAGGCAATCTATTTTAGCATGAGTTTGACATTCGGATAAGAGCCGGGTTCCGGCGAGTAGACGAATAAACGATTGCTTGAATAGCCTTTTGTAACGAGTGTACTATTTACTCTGTTTCGGCTTTCATTATCATTATTTCTATATAAAAATAATTCTATATCGAATGGGGGTAAAAAATATACGCCATCCCATTTAAAAAAAATATAACTTTAAAGGCCGAAAAATCTCATAAAAGTAAATTTCTTATGCAAAACATTATATGTAGCATTTAGTTTAGACCGATCCTTTATCTCCAGATTCGTACAATAATATTCACATGAACTCTGCACAGTTTATAATTATTTAAATAATAATACAACACTACAAAATTCATTGAACGTATGTCTGAGTTTGACCGTGCATGCTTCATCTTCTATTGTGCTGTCCTATTTACTCGTGGGTCTACGACATACGGTATCCTTGCTTGCACCAAGCATTTTAATGTCTAATAATTTTCTTACTTTACATTTTCTACAGGTTTAAACTATTGCATTCTATTACTGAATAAACAAACTATCGAATTCTTAGCAAGAGCTGCTTATTTTTTTTTTTTAATATCGTTTTTGTCTGTAAAATTGAACTCCTATATGAAACCTATACTAGGGTATTCAAACTATGAACTCGCGCCAAAGGCAAATTCTAACCTAACTTTTCTGGTTTATTGCGGTACTTTATTTGATATAGTGACTTTATTCTGTTTTAGTTAGTGGTGGCATCTAATGAAAAATTAATAAAGATCGGTAAACAATTATAAAAATTATGACATGATTTTAACTTGTTTTTGCTGTTAAATTAAAATCAAATGCCATAGAACAATTTTATTAATAAAGTCGTAGAGGTACATAATAAAATCTTTCTAGTATTTATTTTGGAAGTGAATAGTAACTACAAAACTGAGTTTGGTTATAATTGACTTGACCAATGATAAAAAGAGACACCTATATCTCTCTACATCATTTTACGCTTCCTCCTATTGGTCGATTCCTATGTATATGTATACGTTGTTACGTAGCGCATCTAGCGAATATTCAAAGAACCACGTATCTCTTAGAACTGCAAAAACAATTAAATCAACGATAAGTGGCGTAACCAGTATATTTTAAATCGTAGTTTGAGTATAACTGTGTCAAGAAGGGCGTAATAATTTACCCCTAACGTGCACATCGGCTCCATATCCGAGTAAAGTTTCCACGACAGCAGGCTTGGCTGATTCAACGGCTATATGTAAAGCTGTATAATTTTCCTGGAAAATTATAACGATTACGCGACCGAACACGATAAAAAAGGATATTTCTTACGTTCGTGGTCACGTCAACTTTTTCACCTTTCTGGAGGAGAGTGTTTATAATTCCGACGTGGCCGTATCTTGCCGCAGTGTGAATGCTTCTTGCACCGTCCTAAAAATAATTACAAGTCTCACCTTTTTATTGCTAAGGAAAAATTTAACAAACCGAAAGAAGTTTATAATCATTAAATGCACGGAAAGTGTAATTATTTCTCAGGAGTTACTCACTGATACATTAAGGATTGCGGAATGATTCGCGTGACTTTGTAAGCGCCAATACAAGTTTTCTAGAAGTAATTACATAAAAACATGGCTTATTTTATTAACTAAGGGGGTATCTACACATTATTATTTGTTGTAAGCTATAAAACGATATATATAGGTTAAATTACTGCGTATGAAAAATATAAAAGGTAATTACCTTGTTTGGCATATGCAAGTAAACCCCTTTCTTGAAAAGCATCATGGCACAATCTGCATGGCCATTAAGTGACGCAATATGCATCAACGTACTTCCATCTTTAGTTCTTTCTAGAATGCTGGCTTTGAATTTGTCAGCTAATAGTTCTATAATTGCTGCATGACCATTTTCTGCAGCAAGATGCATGGGTGTTCGATCTAGAAAGAATAGTTATTTGTGTACCAAGATCAGAAAGTGATTTTTTTTCGGCCGAGTCTTTGCCTCGGTCAAAAAGCACACAAAAATTTTTAGTCGACTTTATAAAATTTACAATTTTGTTAATTTTTTATTTATTATTTATTGATATCTTTATAACAACAACGCAAAGTTTAGCGAAGACGCCCCCCCCTTTAACTTTTTTATTATAAGTAAAAGAAAAAATGGCTCATATAAAAGTTTTATTCTTTTACATATACTATTTGATGGCAGATGTAGATATTTTTTATAAAGTCAGGTTTACAAGATACGACTATCAACTTTTATTTTTCAAATGGCAACCTATAATTATTTTAATAAAATAGAAACCGCCATTTTTTTCTCTTTTCAACGATGTATTAGTTTTTATTAATGCATTTGAAAAATTTCGAGAAACGAGATAATTTAGAAATATTAGAAATAATTTTTAAACAAATATAGGTGGCTATGTGAAAATAAACAAACATAATGTGGTGGCGCTCCGTCATGTTGGAATATTAAATTTTGGCGGACATTAATTTAATTGTCTTATTTTGTTACGTTTTGTTTATTTTCACATAGCCACCTATAATATTTGTTTAAAAATTATTTCTAATATTTCTAAATTATCTCATTTTTCCCGAAATATTTCAAATACATTAATAAAAAATAATACATCGTTGAAAAGAGAAAAAAATGGCTGTTTCTATTTTATTAAAATAATTATAGGTTGCCATTTGAAAAATAAAAGTTGATAGTCGTATCTTGTAAACCTGACTTTACAAAAAATATCTACATCTGTTATCAAATAGTATATGTAAAATAATAAAACTTTTATATGAGTCATTTTTTTCGATTACTTATAATAAAAAAGTTAAAAGGGGGGGGGGCGTCTTCCCAGATTCATCCTGTATATTATTGTGTGTAATGACTTTTCATGATTGTAGCTAGTGATGTGCCATTTGAAAGTTTCATATCAAAAGTTTAAACTGAAAAATTTTAAAAATGAAAGTTTCAAGCCTTACATGAAACATTCATAAGCAAGCTACAAATGCGCATGCGCCGCCCAGCTCTCTTTGATCTACATGCTGGAACTTATATATTTCATGAACATAAAATTTCAGGATGCAGTTTAAGTATGGTGTAATTTAAGGTTGAATTTGACGTTATTTCAATGAAATAAATACAAAAGACAATAAGATACTTTCTATTTTAAATAGCTAAATACTTAGTTTTTACATTTTTGTAATACATTTTGATTAATAAATGTTTATTTAATTTTGAAGCTTTTGTTTTTCTTATTTTCAAATTAGTTAATTTGAGATCCAAATATTTTAAATTCAACTGAAAAATGTTAAGTTTCTTTAAATTTAAATGAAACTTTCATTGAAAGTTTCAATGTAATTATAATATGAAGCTTTCTTTGAAATTCATAGTGAAACATTTTGTGAAACTTTCAATAAAATTTTCAGTGAAACTCAAAAAAATAAATTTCCGAAATTTGCACATCACTAGTTGTAGCACAATATATAAACACAAATATACAGGGTGTTAATTAAAAAACGGGCCATAGGCGTTTAACATGGGAAATCAGTTTTTCCTTGCGCAAAAGTTCCCATTAAATTTTAAGCAATAAAGTTTCAAATAAAAGGTTTTGGATAATTAAACTGTACGCCTAAATCATGAAACAAATTTAATATTGCACGTTTGGTAACGTGTAAAATTGTAGAAAAATTGCTCATTTGTAGCGATAGCCATGGAATTTTAACAAAATTACAAAGAAATACATATCGTTTGAATTGTCAAAATTTCGATTTTTCAGGTTACAAAATAAAATTGAAATAAAATCTCTGCAGTGATTTAGATTTAGATTATAAAAACAAAATATGTTCAGCGGCTTAGGTATAGAATATAATTACATGTAATTTTTATTTGAAAATCGAATTGCTGACAGTTCAAAATAAATGCATTTCTTCATAACATTGTTTTTATTCCATGGCTATCGCCACAAATAAGCAATATTTATAGAATTTCAAATTCAATTTTACACGATACCAAACGTGCAAAATTAAATATGTTTAGTGATTTAGACGTACAATTTAATTATCTACAACTTTTATTTGAAACATTTTTGTCTAAAATTAATTGGGAACTTTTGCACGTGGAAAAACTGGTATCCCATGTTAAACGCCTATGGCCCGCTTTTTAATTAACACCCTGTATAATAATATACAATAAAACAAACGTTTATACTAAATCTAGTAGTCTAAATTTATTATTTTTATTAATGGTTATGTTTGACGTCTCAAAGTCTTGAAGGTTAAAGTAACTAGATGACTAGCGAACCTATCGGGAGAAATATTGAGCAAGGCTCTCATTGTACATATTTTTGACACCTTCAGAAACGTTTACTTTCTCTTTATTAACACTCAAAATAATAGATGGCGCTACCTTATATCGAATAATAATGAAAGCGGCCGAAAAACGGTCATTTATTTTTTTATGGTCTCGGTGTTATTTTTTTATTGTTACAGTTACAAATAAAACTTAAGTGGCCTTGAAAAATCTTTGAAATGTAAAACGTTGATTAACGGTAACAGATATCATGTTAAAAACAAAGTGAAAACAAAGAATTTTCTTGTGACAGAAATGCGTTGTATTTCTTTTTTTATACATAATAAAATAAGTATATACTTTCACGGAATTTATTTTTGGATTGGTAAAATCTAGCAACCTTGCCCTATAAAAAGTCAAAGCCAAGCGTGAAACTCTAAACTAATCTCTGATCTGAATAAAGAATAAATTTATTTTAATCTTGATAAGTATAATATAGGTACTTGCATGAATGAGAGTACCCTATTTCAGATTATATGTCTCAAATATCAATTTATTTAATTAATTTTCAATCAGTTGTGAGTTGAGATTATCAATAAATCTGGGGTAATTATAATTAAGAAATAATGGATTAAACAATATTTCATTAATATTAATCTGCGACGCTAGTAATTAGTATATTTTACCATTAATCACTTTTCTAATATTTAATTGAAAACCGGTAAGAAAAACAACATTGTATATTATGCGATATACTCTGTTCGACGAAACGAGAGAATGTGGAACTAATTCTTGATCAGAAACAAGTCATTCTATTGGTTCGGCTCCAAAATGACCCTATTTTGAGTAATAGAATGACTCTGTTCAAGAATGAACCTTTTACATTTTTATTGCACCGTGACGTCATTTTCAATGCGCCACGTAGTGAAATTTTTATGAACTAAAAAATTATTTAAACAACAGTAAAACTTAAATAATGGACATTTTCAATTTAAAGAGATAGAAGATATGCGCAATGGGGATCTGCGCATAGCGAGAAAAACAGAGATCTATGGCGTTTGTTTCTAAAAAAAATTAGACGTAAAATGTGAGAATATCTCAGATAACTTTAAAAAATCTTATCGAAATAAGTTACAAAAGCTTTTATTGAAGGTTAAATGTCTAACGACACAAATTTTCACTGAATATATAGGTATTTTAATAACTGCAATATTTTTGATGTTTTGTTAGACAGCCCAAGCCCAAATGGCAGTTGTTCGCGCCATTTTCTTACTATTTGCAGCGATAGAAAGAGATAGCCGTTAAATTGAAAAGGTCCATTTCGCCTTTGATTATAAAGAAATTACTAATAATGAAAAAAAAATATTTAAACGAAAAACAATTTTATTCTTACTGAGAAAACTTCGAGAAAAACAGTCTGATGAAAACGTTTGAATTTTTTTTTTATTACATAGCCGACGTTTCGGCACCAAATATGTTTTCTTCAGGGAAATGTAAACTAAACTATTATTCACGAAAGATGACTATTCAAGGTCATTATTGAGCCGTCTGATATAATATTAATTGCAGATAACTTCATTGCATTTCGTATGGAAAGGCGTGCAATATGAAATATTTATGGGCACATTTTAACTGAAAAAATATGAGTAATTTATTTGAAAATTATGTTTCTTTCTAAATAATGCCTTTCTAAAAGATTTATGTTCATCACTTATGTTTTTGCAAAATTCAAAAACATAGATTTAACTTATAAACCAAGGAATAATAATTTGATTTAAACAGCAACGCCACTGGGTAAATGCTAGCATAGAGGGCAGTGTAGTAGATAATTAGGCATCTATAATTCTAGGACATACGTCATTATTATTTATAGTTTGTTAGAAAGTAATGCTACTATTTACGTATATCTGTCACACCACATAAATTAAATAGACGTAGGTCAAATAATCTTTCTCTTACTAATACAAAATGTTGCTAAGCTACTGCTGTAAAGTGATGTGTATTCTTTCTTCGAACGAATGACCATGAATAGTCATCTTTCGTGAATAATAGTATATATATATATATATATATATATATATATATATATATATATATATATATATATATATATATATATATATATATATATATATATATATAGTTAATTTTTTTTAAATGTTGAATTACAAAATTATATTGTAAATATTATTTTTAGAAAAATGTAAACCACATAGTTCATCTTCAGAACAAGTGAAGAAATTTGAAATTTTCTTGGTTGACCAATCAAAGGGCAGAATTTATTTCCCTATCTCAACCAACGCTATTTTTTACGGGAAAGAGGATAATTTTCGAGCCGAACCAATCTAGACTTGTCTCGGTTCGAGAATGGACCTTTTCAATTTAAAGAGATAGAAGATATGCGCAATGGGGATCTGCGCATAGTAAGAACAACTGATATCATTGGTGTTTGTTTCTAAAAAAATTAGACGTAAAATGTGAGAAAAATCCTTGAGAACTTTAAAAAATTTCTCGAAAGAAGTTACAAAAGCTTTTTTCGAAGCTAAAATGTCTAACGATACAAATTTTCACTGCGAATACACGTATTTTAATGATTGCAATATTTTTGTCGTTTCGTTTGACAGCCCAACTGGCAGTTGTTCGCGCCATTTTCTTACTATTTGCAGCGATAGAAAGAGATAGCCGTTAAATTGAAAAGGTCCAATAGTTCAATTTTTTTTTTAAAAAAAATTTGAATGGAATATGAACGATTAGTATTCTTTTGAAATTAGGATGAACTATGTATATCTCAATTCATTTGTTGTTTTCATCATCATATTTTATCATTATTCCTACCTTGGAAATCAGCAATATTCGCCGATGCTCTTACTCCATAGAAGTACTTCACCAGGGTTTCATCCCCTTCTGCAGATGCTATATGTAAGGCAGTTTGTCCATCACCGTTCTGCACGTCGACGTTGGCGCCATAGTCCACCAGGATGCGAACCATGTCGATGTCTCGTCTCCGGACGGCCAGGTGTAACGCTGTGTCCCCATTGGTTGCCGTGGCTCGAAGCTGGTCGGATGTTTGCGCGCCAAGGAGTTCTCGGCACATGGACTGGTTACCGGCTTCGACGGCAAGGAGCAGAGGTATTTTCCCGCGCTAAAAAGTTAGGTTAGAATTATTAATTGACGATTCTGAAGTATAAAATTGCAATCTGGAAAAACCCCAATATTGAATATACATTTTATATGATTGTTTCGTAACTATTATTGTGGTCCGGATGCGGTATTTCGCTACCGAAAATCGGTCACTTTAATATGTTAAGAGTGAGGAATATATGTTGTACCTATGATGTCAGGTTAGTTATAATGTTGTTGAAAGAGAGACTGATTATTTTTTGGATGATGTTATTGTTATTCTTTCGGGTTTGTGCTAACCCACTAAGTGGGAAATGCGTGATTTTATGTATGTATGTATGTATGTATTTTATATGTCCCCGCCTGAAATTTCAAGAATAGGCAAAACAATACGTTTCATAAGCCACTTAGTAAATAGGTATGTATTAGTACTTTAAATCGAATAATCACAGTAATAGTATATTACCAACCGAGGTGGAAAGTGTTTCATTGTCGAGGGCGAAGATAGTTAACCAAGGCGCGAAGCGACGAGGTTAACTATAGCCCGAGACAATGAAACTTTTCACCGAGGTTTGTATACTATTTTATTCACAATCTGAAATAAAAAATATTTGATATTTAAATAATAATAACCTAACATAAATAAACGAATGGTCTGAGATTTGTCACATAAACTGTCACTTTGATTTCTAACCTTAAATACTGATTTCATTCATTACTTGTATTATTTACAAGTTTATTTATTTTTGTCATATAAATTGTAAAGATGCTTTGTTTATATGTAAATAGCCATCATTGATATGCATTGATCTCTCTAAGCAGGGCGCAGCTATTTCCCGCCTCGAGGTTGGAAAGTATAGCGTGAGTATAGCTGAAACTTTCCAACCCCAGCTATCTTCACATACTTTCCAACCTCTTGGAATATGAGGTTAACAATAACTAACTTCCCAACTTTTTAAAAGTCAGAAATCGACATATTACTAACCGATGTTGAATAAACTGTTATTCACGAAAGATGACTAATCAAGGTCATTTGTGAGCCGTCTGCTATAATATTATTTGCAGATAATTTCATTGCATTTCGTATGCATAGGCGTGCAACATGAAATATTTATGGACACATTTTAACAGAAAAATAAGAGTAATTTATTTGAAAATTATGTTTCTTTCTAAATAATGCCTTTCTGAAAGATTTATGTTTTTCATTATATTTTTGCAAAATACAAAACATAGACTTAACTTAGAAACCAAGGAATAATAATTTGATTTAAACGTCAACGCCACTGGGTAAATATTAGCACAGAAGGCAGTGTAGTAGATAATTAGGTGTCTGTAATTCTACGACAAACGTCATTATTATTTATTATTTATAGTGTGTTAGAAAGTAATGCCATTATTTACGTATATCTGTCACACCACATAAATTAAATAGACATAGGTCAAATAATATTTCTTTTTCTAATACAAAATGTTGCTAAGCTACGGCTGTAAAGTGATGTGACCTTGAATAATCACCTTTTATGAATAATAGTGTACGTACAAAAGCAAAACAAAATTATAAAAATCTGGTGTGGCCAACACAATACCTCCCGCCATTTACAGCCCGAGTCACAAAAAGATTAAGTTAATCCTTATTTTTGGATTAGCGAATTTTACTCTAATTTTGACAGTTTATTTCTTAAAATATAGTTTAATCTAATCCAAGTAACCACCTTTTTTAAACCCCTCAACAGGATTAAATCCCAATTTCAGAGTGGGTTCACATTCACACACATCCATGCCTTAGTGGGATTTGAACCCAGAGTCCCGAGAGCACTCATGACATGAGGCGTTGCTCTAACCATTGAGCCACCGCAGTTATAATAAAATGAAGATTAAATTTTAAATACCGGGATAGAATAGAATTCACTAATTCAAAAATTAGGATTAGCTTGAACATTTTTGTGAATCGTTAATTTTTATTAATCTAAATACATACCTACATGCTTGAAACTGTTTTGAATTCCTTTTCTATTGTTCTATTTACTTTTTACCTCCCGCTACCCTTGGTAAGGGAGGTATAGGGATCGTGCTAAAAATTGCATATCGAGATTTTGCTAAATGACCACGTTTTAAGGTCCCTAGAATGCAATTTTAACATTTTCACGATAATGTCTGTGTGTCTGGTCTCATGGCCGCGTGCCTGAGTGTCAAGTCGCGAATCTGGGGAACCGGGTTCGATCCCGACCGACGCCAAATATTTCCAATTTTAAATGGCACAAAAATGACCCCTGTGGTGCACTCTCCACGCCAGCATTGAGTGCCCGTGAGGTGACGCCTGGTAAGCGCCCGCACGGTGCAAATATTTCATCATTATACCGATATCTGTGTACAATGCAGATTGGCACACCCAGCAATGGGTAATAAGCCGTGATGATATATTTATTTATATTTATTTATGTCTGTGTGTATGTTAAGTATGTGTGTGTAGATCCGAGTGTAGATCCTTTACTCTAACTCAAATACTATTATTTAGAAAATTTTGAAACCTTGTATTTCGAACTTTTTCTGTAATGGAAAGGGCCCGTTGGATTTTGGTGTAAATCGGATAACCGGAAATGGAACTTTACTAGAAGCTCAAGATAGTTTTTCTTGGAAAAATACCTTTAAATGTTATTTTTTCGAGATTGTTATTATAAAAATTAAAGATTATTAAATTTTCTACAGATTTGCATTAATACTTTTTCTATATATTTTATGGATAAATTCATAAAAATATCTATAAAATTAATCCCGGGGCCTACGCTTTAAATAAGCAAATCTCCTTGGTTACACAGTTCATATCTTAAATGTATGTAACTGACAGATAAATGTCAGCGGGAGGTTCATTACTATGTCAACCATGGAATTGACGGGAGGTCATGTGTTGGTCACATCAGATTTTTTTATTGTTCCATAAATCTGTTTATTATGTATGAATAAAATTCCCCTTAGAAATGGTGGCTTAGAAATTCGGAAAATCTGTGTTAATAACTCGGAATGCGGTCAAAAACATTTAATTTATTAAAATCCGATATGACACTCAATGCACGTTGACGTGTGCAGAGGCATAACGCGATTCTTTCATGAAATTAGGGGTGACTAACAACATTGCGTGGCTGTGCCAGTCACCAGATGCCTCCAAAGTTCTTCGTTCTCTAGGGGTCGCAGACGCGGACATTTCGTGAACCGCCATCACTTACAATCACTCAGCTAGCTAACTTCAGTTCGATATATTTACCAACATACCAACCTACTAACCGAAAGACACACATTTGTCACTGGTTCAAAGGAATTTTGAACTGAGAATAGGGTATTTGCACCGTCGTGGAATTTTGAACAATATTTGTTTACAGTATTATTCACGAAAGATGACTATTCAAGGTCATTTGTGAGCCATCTGATATAATATTACTTACAGATAACTTCATTGCATTTCATTTGCATAGGCGTGCAGCATGAAATATTTATGGACACATTTTAACTGAAAAACTAAGAGTAATTCATTTGAAAATTATGTTTTTTCTAAATAATGCCTTTCTGAAAGATTTATGTTCTTCAAAATACAAAAACATAGGCGTAACTTATAAACCAAGGAATAGTAATTTAATTTAAACGTCAACGCCACTGGCTAATTATTAGCACAGAGGGCAGTGTAGTAGATAATTAGGTATCTGTAATTCTACGACATATGTCATTATTATTTATAGTGTGTTAGAAAGTAATGCCACTATTTACGTATTCTGTCACACCACATACATCAAATAGACATTGGTCAAATCATCTTTCTCTTTCTAATACAAAATGTTGCTAAGCTACTGCTATAAAGTGATGTGTATTCTTTTTTCGAACAAATGACCTTGAATAGTCATCTTTCGTGAATAATATAGTATATACAGTATTATTCACGAAAGATGACTATTCAAGGTCATTTGTAAGCCGTCTGATATAATATTACATACAGATAACTTCACTGCATTTAGTATGCATAGGCGTGTAACACGAAATATTTATGGACACATTGTGAAAAAAAATTGAATTTGTTTCTTTTTAAATAATACTTTTCTCAAAGTTTTATCTACTTCACATATGTTTTTGAAATATACCAAAAATATAGATTTGATTGATAAATATTTTGATTTAAATAACAACGCCACTAGATAAACATTAATACAGAGGGCAGTGTAGTAGTTAATTACATGTCTGTAACTCTAGGACACATGTCACTACTATTTTTAGTGTGTTAGAAAGTAATGCCACTATTTACGTATGCCTGTCATAAATTAAATAGTCATGCGTCAAATAGTTTTTCTCTTGCTAATACAAAATGCAGCTAAACTACTGGTATATAAAGTGCTGTGTATTCTGACTTCGAACAAATGACCT
The DNA here is from genome assembly GCA_963082715.1 of Harpalus rubripes. NCBI lineage: Eukaryota > Metazoa > Arthropoda > Insecta > Coleoptera > Carabidae > Harpalus > Harpalus rubripes. The sequence goes on from OY720448.1 coordinate 82,693,748, forward strand.
TGAATAGTCATTTTTGGTGAATAATAGTATACCTACCAAGTGCTGAAAGTGTTTTTTTGTTGAACCAACACTAATATGTGCGCGTGTGTTTGTATGGTATTCGGATGACTATTTCCAAAATAAAAATGAAATAATCATTTATATATTTTTTTTCTTGACAAAAATCTTCAATTTTTACCTCTCGCTAAAAATCGCATATCCAGATTTTAGTGAATAAGCACATTTTAAGGTCCCTAGAATCCGATTATAACATTCTTACGATGATGTGTGTGTGTGTGTGTGTGTGTGTGTGTGTGTGTGTGTGTGTGTGTGTGTGTGTGTGTGTGTGTGTGTGTGTGTGTGTGTGTGTGTATGTGTGTGTTTGTGTATTACTAAATATTATCATTCAGAAATTTTGCAACCTCGTATTTCTACCTTATTCTAATATGGGAAGAGACCATTAAATTTTGGTATATATCAGATAACCGGAAATGGCACTTTATCTGAAGCTCAAAATAGATTTTCTTCGAAAAATGCCTTCAAATGTTACTTTTTGAAGATTTGTGTTATTATAAAAATGAAAGATTATTAAATTTTCTACATATTTGTATAAATACTTTTTCTATATATTTTATGGATAAATTTATAAAATATCTATAATTATAATCTCGGATCCTACGCTTTAAACAAGCAAAACTCCTTGGTTACACAGTTCATATCTTAAATGTATGTAACTGACAAATAAATGTCACTGTCAAAGAACTAATCATTTCAAAATAATAATAGTAAAGTTTTAAAAAGAAAATAGTAAATAGAACCATAGTTATATGAAATGGATCTTAATACAGTTTCCGCAATAACTAAATATGTAAGTATGTATATTTAAATTAATAAAAATTAAATAGTGGGAGGTTTGGTGTTGGTCACATCAGATTTTTGTATTTGTGATGCGTATATGACAACAAAAAAATATTGTGTACAGCATCCATAAGTAAAATTCATTGCTAGGATACCGAAGCGTGCTGCAGAGTCGTTTTTACATGAAAAACAAACCAGAAAATTGTATTTTCAGAGCAGGAATAGAAAATAATATTTTATTTAACTATATTTTCAACTAATTACTAAATAAAATCCTTTAATAAATAAATTTCTTTTTATTTTTAAAATAAAAATTATTTCTTATTCATATAATTTTTTTCCACTGAATATTAATAAATTGGTCGGATAAGCCGGATACATTTTTTAAACTTTTCCTTTTAAATATTGAAATATATATATGTATTGTATTCGCTAATATACCACTAAGTTCATAACTACTCATTTTTGAGTACATTTAGGTAGCTACATTATGGCCTTAACAGCCAATATCCGGTATGGTCTAGTGGCTAGGATACCTGGCTTTCACCCAGGAGGTTCGGGTTCGATTCCCGGTATCGGAACATTTTTATATATTCTAGTAATCGTATGCCTATAGTTACTGTCAAATTCAATTTGAAAATGGCCACTGAAATGGTATCGGAACATTTTTATATATTCTAGTAATCGTATGCCTATAGTTACTGTCAAATTCAATTTGAAAATGGCCACTGAAAATTAACCCAAAAAAATCATAAATACCTATCCTTATTTGTGTAAAAAGTTAAAAAAACAAAAATCTAATCTAATTCAAATTTTGAAACCGCAGGTCGATATCTCTTTTAGTTTCCGAGTATTATCATTTAAAGTTTTGCTGAAAAAATGTCTAGTTTTGGAAATAATAATTCCCATTCAGAATTATATTTATATATAGAACTGACCTGAAAGTGAAATTAAAATTTAGGTTATAGTACTTAAATCAATCTAAAAAACTTATGTTTTTTAGCCACGTTTTTATTTTTAACTTCTGCGAAAATGTACCTAGAAGTAGAACAAATAGTGAAAAAACTTATAAACACATAACATGGAAAAATTACCTTCATGAGTTTAAAATAGATTATTTGAATAACAATGGACACATTTAAAATACCATTTTATGTTCGATCAAACTTTGTCTTGTAATTTTTAAATTTTTTTAATTAAAAAAGACTAGGATGCATTAAAAAAATTAAATTATTCTACATTGAAAGAACACTTATTTTTTCTTTTTGGGAGCTTAGGAATTATCATTAATTTCATTGTTACTGCCCACTGTTAATTATTCTTACATGTCTATGTATCTCTGAAACGATTTATCTTACATGCTAATTAATGTTATGTACGATCACGATCAAATATGTAAAATATATCCTGTTCCATAATCCATACTCTACACTACAGTGCATCAGGAATTGCTGCTCAAAAGTCATTTGCATGTATGAATGCTGATTGCTGGCACAAGTCAATGTCCTGCAAGTGGGTAAGTAAGGTAAGGGCTCAAATTCGCATGAAAAGTGAGGTTAACTACTTAAATTAAGAACTTTTACAGTGGAATCAATATGCAAAACATGTAGGTACAACACATTGTACCTAAGTAGATTGGACTCTACTACAGCCACAAAGTTTATTTTGCAAATGATTAATATTGCTAATTTCGTGTTTTACTTTTCAGATTATTGTTTTACAAACGGCATATTCGAACACCTGTATGCTGTGCTGTATGTATACAACACATACTACAAGTTTTTCAGGAATTTGAAATAAGGTAGGTACTACTTTACCGACACTATTTGCCCATAAATATATGCGCGATACATACATTCTAATCATTCTTTAGTAAAACTCGTAAGTCGTACGAGATATGAGTTTAAAAATCTGGGGGGGGGGGGCAATTTTTGAAAAATGAGATGACTGTGAGATTTGACAGAAGTGAGAAAAAACGTCGTGACTTATATGTCACGTAGTGAATTTTTTTTCTTTAATTCTTGAAATAATTTTGTCGTCTCACTGCTTCATATTTCATCTCACTACATGAAAATTATCTCCCCACTTTTTTGGTGGTGAGAATCAATGCCACTCGCTAATGTTAAATAGAAATTTGCTTAATATTCAATTATATTAATATTATAAATAAAATAATAACAAATATCATGGTTGACGAAAGAGAAGTAGCTGATGCTTTAATGCATTTGGAAAATACAGAAATTACTTTTCGAACCAAATTTTTGAAATATTTCAGCTGAATAAAAATTTAGTGGGTCGCTTGGGTGACAATTTAAACCAAGTCATAGATCAGCATTAGGGATTCCAACAAAAAAATTAACTAAATACTTTACGTTTTTTGATTTGTGGGTATCCAGCTTTGTGTGGGAAATGACATACATTTAGCTATTATAACTACAACCTTTAAAATTTTTACATATACTTATACAATACAAATACGTTTATACGTAACAAAACTCCAGAGTAAGACACATTTTATTTGTAGTTATACGATAACAGCAATAATAATAAATAGTTAATGTAGAAAATTTAGTTAGTTAGTCACTCGTAAGCGTAGGGGTGGAGAAAATTTGGCCCGCGGGCTACCTACCATAGACCACTACACTACGGACACGGAAAACGGACTCAAAATTCAATAAATCTAAAAAAAAGTAGTTACGAATGGCAACATTATCAACACCAGCTAAAATGAAAATAAGAATATCACGGCAAATATGTAAAGGTAATCAAAGAAGAGTGCAATGTAGTACTGTCAATGTCAAAAATCACATTTTTATGTCAAATTTTTCACTTGCTAAATCATGGCCATTTAGATAGGTGAAATATATCTCACTTTGTTTCGGGAATTAAAAAAGTGAGAAAATATGAAATGAAATGAGAGTGAGATGAAATTTTATGTCACCTTGTGAGAAAATTCTCATATTTCAAGAATCGGTATCCTGTGTGGCCAACACAATACCTTCCGCCATTTACAACCCAAGTCACAAAAAATATTATACGCTAATCATTATTTTTAGATTAGAGAATTTTACTCTAATTTTGACAGTTTATTTCTTAAAATATAGTCTAATCTAATCCAAGTAACTACCTTTTTTGATAATAAAATGAAGATTAAATTTTGAATACCGGGATAGAATAGAATTCAGTAATCCAAAAATAAGGTTAGCTTAAACTTTATTGTGAATCGTTAATTTTTATTAATCTAAATACATACCTACATATTTACTGTATTGATTTCCTTTCCTATTGATCTATTTCCTTTTTTCTTTTTAAAACGTTACTAATATTAATTTGAAATAATTAATTCTTTGATTGACATTTATCTGTCAGTTACATACATATGAATAACTGCGTAACCAAGGAGATTTGTCTGTTTAAAGCGTAGTCTCCGGGATTTAAATTATTAATAATTTTATAAATTTATCCATAAAATATGTAGAAGAAATATTAATGCAAATCTGTAAAAAATTTAATAATCTTTAATTTTTATAATAACATAAATCTCGAAAAAATAGCATTTACAAGGTATTTTTCGAAGAAAAACTATTTTGAGCTTCAAGTAAAGTGCCATTTTCGATTATCCGATGTACACCAAAATATAATGGGCTCTTTGCATATTAGAAAAAGATCGAAATACAAGGTTTCAAAATTTTCTGAGTGATAGTATTTGAGTTATAGTGGAGTGAAAATGTTAAAAATGAATTCTAGGAACCTTAAATCGTGGTCATTTACCAAAATCTCGATATGCGATTTTTAGCACGATCCCTATACCTCCCTTACCAAGGATAGCGAGAGATAAAAACTTTAGAAACTTGCTAACTACATAATTTTATTTATATAATTAAATAATGATACTGCCAAAAAATCATATAAGTATGTCTCAACCATACTGCTCATTTTTGTTAACTTTTTTATTGAATTTGATTTGAATGAATCGGTTTCACATTTTGCCGCTGGCTGGTTCCAAACCCAGTCTCTCAGAGTTTTGTTTATTACTAGGCGCACACGCTACCACTATGCTATTTAAGCTGTTACTTGGTAATCATTTTTTGCGAGATATGAATAACAATCCTCTAAAATTGTAGAAATTTCCTTATTTATTTCTGACATTATACTATTACATTATACTATCCCCCAATAAGTACACGAATTTTCAACTTAAGATCTTGCACTGGGGAGATACTATTCACAATTAACTGATTTCACATGTTAACCTCCTATGTGTCGGTCGGCCTGAGACACCCGGTATATGTGGATCACTTTTAAAATTATTGACAATAAGAAAATCAGGTATGCCATGAAAACAAAAGTATTGCTTGAAGTGAAAATATGGAATTAAAATATTAAAAAGGGAGAATTTTCAAATCACGATTTATAATTTGACAGTTTCGGCAATTTTTAAGTCACCCAGAAATTAATTTGACATATTTGGCAGTTTTTAAGTCTTCCAAAAATTAGTTTGAAAGCATTTCAAAAAAAGATTGGTTGGAAGCTTTCAAAGGAAAGAAAGAATGGTGAAGTGTATTATTGCTGAAAAGAATTACTTTGAAAATAATTCTACCGTAACACTCGTATTAGTTATAAAAAAGGACGGTAGGAGAGGCCGGTGTCAATTATAACAGGTGTCAAATGTAACAAGGGTAGGTAACTGGGCCATCTTTTCGAAGTAGATTAAAACGCGCTTGCAGAGTGAAGCAGAAAGAGTCATAGCTCTTTAGTATTTAATTTAAGTACATACGTGCAAATACGGCGTCTGTTACTGACGAGTGTCTGTAAATCGACAAAACAAAAAATACAGGTAGTGACACACTCTGCTCTGCTCGGAAATATTTCAAGTTAAGGATCAGTTTTTGAGTTATATCTGCTTTTATTTTTCATTAAAAACATTTCGAATTATTACATAATAAATACAAAAAAGCAAATAATATCTTTATAAGTTAAGCTGGGTCAGTTGTAACACATGCCACGGTGGCGATTATAACGTGTTTAATAATTAAGTACAGTATTGATCATGATAAACATTACAAGAAAAAACCACTGCTATCGAAAACATAAAAGAAGAAGAGCAAAGAAACGAAAAACAGTTCCGAAAGTAACAGTCGCAGATTACTCTTCAGATGGCTCCGAGGATCTAGGTGCTCTTTGATATGTATTGGCCCATATTTTTTGAGCACAGGAGATTGGTTGTATTGGCGAAAATGTAAAATCTAGACACCGGTCAAGTTATATTGTACGAAGAAAGACCTATTTTATGTTTACCTAAACTGCAATTGCGTTAGCGACTAAAGGCATTGGTCAAAATGGTCCATATCACCAGCAGAATATGTATTTTGTTTGCTTTTAGTTGAGTTATCTGAATTTTGTATTTTCTGAGGTAATAAATAAATGTTTATTTTTTCAATAATTTCTTCTTTTATCTGTTATTTTTTCTTATTACATCACTATTAAAATTTGTTACAATTAACACTGGCCCTGTTACTATTGACACCAGTTAGGTGGCAAATGTAACAATTGTAATGCCTGACTAAAAATCCTTATACTTTTATATTTGTCATATTTTCAAAAGTTTAAAATTCAAAATATTATTCACTAAGGTGGGTATGTTCTCATATAGGTTTGCAAAATTTCGAAATGTAACGTTAACTCGTGAAAAATAAAAATTTAAATTTTGTAACAATTGAAACCGGTCTCCCCTACGTCTGATATTGATAAGATAAATTGTCAAAAATGTCAACTATGTGAAGATAATTATGCTCTAAGACATATATTTATTGTTAATTATTGTAATGTAAATTTTATACATGAACGAAAAATAAAATAAAATAAAAATGCACCGTACCATGCGCAAGGTAGCATCTCAAACCGCCAAATATTGCCGAGCAAACACGCAAATTTCGAAAGTATTGCCGTATGTACTCAAACAATACGTCTCACAATCGCTTACTCCTGAAACATCGTTCCAATACAGATGTTTGACTGTCTACGAACCCACGATGTGAGTTATGGAAAACTAGGATAAACTAGAAAACTTCCACAAATACTAGAAATGAATATTCATTAGTATTATTAATAGAAAACCGTGAAAATGAATTATTTCATGTAATTACAACTCCCAACAATCTACTTGAAGACTTCATTAAGAAATACTTTAAGTTTCGCAATCTGTTATGATATCTTTTTTACGTCACGATAAGGAAATTTGTAGCGGCAGAACGTCAGAAGTTAAAATGCAAAAGAAAATATTAATTACATATGCATTTGTCAGGATATATAACGCGCATATAAGATCGGAAGCGACATAATTATACATATGAATGATTCTTTTTAAAGTAGTTCATTAAAATTTATATATACGCAGAACTATTTTCTATTTTTACATGCGAAAAAGAAATTTAATTTGAATTTTTCTTAAGTAGATATGCAGTTATAACAAAAGTTTGGATTTTATTTTTCTGGTAATAATAGTGATTTGTATATCAAGGCCGCGAAATCACTCTTTAGCGTACTGAGAGAAAAATTGTCACCGAGCCCGCTTGCGGCCGAGGCAAGACAATCTCGAGGGCGCTAAAGGATTTCGCGGACAAGGTGTACACAATATTTTTTTTATATTTTGTGTTCATAATGAAGTCATTACGATACGCAATTGCGTATCGTAATGACCTTCATTTCGATACGCATTTTTTTGTTTTAGACGGTTGGTACTAGATGACGTTTCTTTAACCCATTTTTACTTAATTTATTTTTAGTTAATTGACAATTCATTTTAATAATATAATGTCGAAATTATCATTATTTTTTTTTTTTATTTAGGTAAGATTATTTACATGAAAATGTAAAAATGGTTACAAATATAATCACAAATTGAGTAAGTAAATGTTAATTGTAGAAGACGCAAAATATATAAAATAGTACAAAGAACTCGTTTTATAAGACTTTCGCACTTGTCAATTAGAAAACTTGCTAACACTCGTTTTCTAAATTTTGACGCGTGCAAAAAAAACATGTCTTATAAAACACGTTCTTTAATATACTACTGTGCAACCGTAAAAATATGTAATTACAAATTTTATTAATTTTAAACAATTTCATTGTAAATAGAAAGTTAGCTTTCAAGGTGGCTATGGAATTAACATTTGATAAACAAAACCATGCAATTGTGATTGTTTACCTAATTTCGCGGCCGCTACCATGACAACGGTCACGAAATTTAATTTCGCGGCCTGTGTTGCGGCTGCGAAATGCTTATTTCGCGTCCGGTTGCACAAAAAGTAATATAATAATTAATAATAATATAAATAATAATAAAGTAATAAATTTAAACTATTTGTCATTTATATCAATTATTTAACTTTTACGATATACTGGGGTGTATTCTGTAAGACCTACATATTTAATTATGCTGGAAACTGTATTGAATTCTTTTTTTATTGTTCTATTTACTTTTTTTCTTTTTAAACGTTACTAATATTATTTTGAAATGATTAGTTCTTTGATAGTGACATTTATCTGTCAGTTACATACATTTGAATAACTGCATTCTGTTTGTTTAAAGCGTAGACTCTGGGATTTAAATTATACATAATTTTATAAAGTTTTCCATAAAATATATAGAAAAAGTATTTATGCAAATCTATAGGAAATTTAATAATCTTTAATTTATATAATAGCATTAATTTCGAAAAAATAACATTTAAAGGTAATTTTAGAAAAAGAATAGTTATTTGTATATCAAGGCCGCGAAATCGCTCTTTAGCGTACCGAGAGAAAAATTGTCGCCGAGGCCGCTTGCGGCCGAGGCAAGACAATCTCGAGGGCGCTAAAGGATTTCGCGGAGAAGATGTACACAATATTTTTTGTGCAACCGTAAAAATTTGTAATTACAAATTTTATTAATTTTAAGTAATTTCATTGTAAATAGAAACTTAGGTTTCAAGGTGGCTATGGGATTGACATTTGATAAACAAGACCATGCAATTCTCGAGTGAGAGTGATTGTTTACTTAATTTCGCGGCCGTTACCATAACAACGGTCGCGAAATCCAATTTCGCGGCCTGTATTACGGCTGCGAAATTTCACCAAAATCTAATGGGCTCTTTCCATTACAGAAAAAATTCGAAATACAAAGTTTCAAAATTTTCTGAATGATAGTATTTGAGTTAGAATGGAGGGTCCACACATACACACAGACATCATCGTGAAAATGTTAAAATTGGATTCTAGGGACCTTAAAACGTGGTCATTTACCAAAATCTCGATATGCGATTTTTAACATGATCCCTATACCTCCCTTACCAAGGGTAGCGAGAGGTAAAAATTCCTTATGTAGTAAAAAATAAATATTCAAATTTAAAAGTATTATAAACTCTTTAGCTTTAAAGGTAAAGCTATTCCTTATATTGTACATCATCAAAGTAACATAACATTAAGACTGACGTCATTAACAAATATCGGCAAGTTTTAATATAGAGCAAGAATATGGTCTTATATACCTACATACAGACTATAGGTATCATGTACTTTTTTTATGTCACGTGTGCGTATGTAAACAATAGAATCCCCGTTTATACATAAACCAGCAAATATTTCGCTTATTATTACTTTTCTTTTAGTGATTTAAATTATGGACATAATGAAACTCACCCCGTCAGGCTTCAATCTTATGTCTTTTCCAGCAGCTGCAAGTAGCGCCCTCAAAATGGAAGTGGCAACGCCAGTTTGTCTGGACGCTACGATATGGACTGCAGTCTGTTGCCGAGACTGAAATAAAGAAAAAAATAAAATTAACAACAATAAAATCAATTATTTTTTTAATGCGAATTAAAAATTAAAGAGCTGTTACTAAAATCGGACCCATGAGAATAGAAGTGTTTCTTTTTCGTTTTTATTTTTAAAAAAATCTGATGTAGTCGGCACATTACCTTCCGTCAGTTATATGAGGCATTTACGAAATTCTACCGGTGGACTGTTACCGGTAAACAGCTGTTTATCAGGTTATAGCTACCGGAATCGATATTTTAAGAACGCAAGTGGTAAAGAGGGGTAGATCCATAACCTATAAAAAAAAATTTAAACAGATTAGAAATTTAATGTAGTTAACAAACTGAACAGAGTCCTACTTTAAACACATTTCCAATTTTAACACGCGCGTTTCGCTTTGCATCACTGAGATCATAGATTCTTCATGAATCCGGTAGATGAATCTGGTAGATATTATACAATTTTCGAACACGGTAACTTTTTACCACTCGTGTTTTCGAACACAGTTGGTAGATGCAATATCTACCGGTAGAATTTTCGTAAATGCCTATGTATTTTCTATAAAATCCATACAGAAAGTTCCTTGCAACAGATTCTAAATTTCTTTATGTACATTACCTTTCGACAGTTGTATGTATTTTATACAAATTCCATACAGAAAGTTTCGAGGAAAAAGATCCTATATTTCGAGTACAATTATAACACAAATATACTGCGAATATGTCAATTGACAGGCCCGGATACGGCCACCGGGCAAATGCCCGGTGGGCCGAACCTTAAAATTGGGCCGACCTTACCGCAATTTTTAAATAAATAATCAAAAGAAAAAAAATATTTTTTTAATCTGAGCAAAAACGGCTAATCTAGTATACCAACCAGTCAAGAATTTTATTTTGATCATTATATACCGGGTGTCTACTGTTTTTGTGGACCATAGAAATACAATGTCAAAATTTTGCCTTATTGATTTTAGAACATAAGTGTATATACAAAAATGTTCAAAATTAAAAACTGCGTTTAACAAGTGTAAAATTATTGTTTGCATGCGTTTCGTTAGCTATTTAGAGTGAGCCACGAACAATAGCACAAAATGGTAAACAGTTGTATTTCTTAAGTTTCGCAGATGACATCTCTCATACAGTTTTAATAATTATTAAATTCATTAATTTATTTATCAGTAATCATGGATATTTACCATCGCAGATGTGAAAGTGAAACAATACGACTATGGAATTGTATGTTCTGTCTAGCTTAAAACCGGATATTTTATTTTGTTTGTCTCATGACAAGAATCTATTATATCAATAAATTTAGACTCTTTTGCTACACCCGGAATATATTTGTAAAACCAATAAAAACACTGAATTCCACAAAAATAGCGCGAAAAGCAATATTCATAGTCATCTTGGATTTATTTCTGAAGAATTTAATTCCTATAAAATGAATGTATATCTATCCGAGTTTCGTCAAATTGAGTTCTGTGCGTTGGGTTAATATTACATTAAAGTATATTTCAATTTGCAAGCGATATAGTCACTTTTTTTCACAAATACGGACTAATAATCATTTCGGCGCGAAATACCTATATAACATGCATGCACCACCCGAATTTTGCCAAATTGAGTTCAGCGCATTAGGTGACGTTACGTTCAAGAATTTTTTAAAAATTTGCGAATGAAGAAGTCATAATTTTCACAAGAGCCTTTATATGAGGTAAAATCTGACTATTTCTACAAAAAAAAAAGAATTTCAAGGGTGGTAGATATTCTAGAATCCAGCTTCAAAAACAATAATTTAAAATGATTCTATTTTCAAATTGAAATTCATTAATTATAATTCGGGCCGGTCAGCTATTATTTGCCCGGGCCGGCTTTAGACCTCGATCTGGCCCTGTCAATTGACACTGACATCTTTCAATCAGAATTTTCTTAATATAGTAGCTGTTTGTAGCATAGTTAGCTAATTTATGAAATTTAATTTCTTTATAATTTTATAACTCTATATCTATTTGATATAAAGTATAAAATACAGTCAAATCGTATAGAGAATACAATGTTCTTTAATATTTATAATAACATTAAATGTGAAATAATGATATTTACCATCGTTTTTTTCCAAATAAACTGTTAAAATCTTCAATTGAGAGTACTTCCGGTTGACCAATTATAACCAAAATCTAATTAGCTCTTCATATGAATGCAACGAAGAGGAATACGAAAGAATTATAATTTTTGGAATTATAGTTTTAGAGTTATCGTAGACGAAAATTTTGTTACACACACACACATACACACGCACACAAACACACACACGCCCCACACACACACGCACACACATACACACACACACACACACCACACACACACACACACACACACACACACACACACACACACACACACACACATACATATATATATATATATATATATATATATATATATATATATATATATATATATATATATATATATATATATATATATATACAGACGTCGTCGTAAAAATAGTAAAATCGTATTCTAGGGACCCTAAAACGTGCTTATTCATCAAAAACTCACAACCGAATTTTTTGGTCAAAGACAATACCTTCCTTACCTAAAGATGACGGAAGGTAAAAAAAATTAATATAACTACTTATAAAGTGACACTGTATCCACTGCAATTTTATTACTGAAGTAATACTTTAGTGAGGACTATCAAAATTAAATATTTTAATGTTAAATGTAATTCGCAAATATAACTTTTAATGAGTATGTGATCTTGATCAAATTTAGAGAAAATATTGATATACTCGTATTATTAATATAGAATCAAATAATATATCCGTATTTTTTTGATTTGTTAAGTCAAAAGTATTTGATACAAGCTGCATTCAAAATTCTGTGACGTCATCTGCGCGAAATAATACATATGACGTCACAGAATTTTTAATGTCGATTTTCTCGAATTTTATTAAGCACCCATATTCTGTAATTCAATCGATAACTTTTATCGATCAATAATTTTTTTTAGCAAATAATTATAGTAAAAACTGTGAAAAATAAAACTGACAGATGATACATTTGTGTCTATTTGTCAAAAATTATTATCGATCGATAACTACTACCGATTGAGTTATTGAATATAGGGGCGAATATTTAACAAATTTCAAAACTAAGGAGATATTTTTAACTCTATAAATAGATGGATTAAAAAAAATGTTGGTCACATACCTCATTCTAGTGAAAAAAATAATAAATAACTATTAAAGAACACCAATAAAAATACAGAAATTTTACCTTCCGAAAGTAAATATAATCAACAATTAGTTTCTTAAACATTCAGCTTGATTTTATTAATTATTCCAAGGCAAAAACAATAGCGCAACAGCTGCGTTGAACCCCGTATCTTCAACTGTTTTACTATTGCGAAAACATCACCATGGAGACAGCAATAAGATTTGAATATCTCGATTTAGATGTTACGCTTTGATAGTTTATGGGAGATTTTTCAATACAAGATAGAAAACGATCACCCACACGCAATAGAGAAATAAACGGAGATGGTGTCGCCTGGTTACAAAAATAAAGAAAGAAATTATTGTACTCACTCCTCCTGTTGAGTAAGGATCAACTCCTCGTTTGGATAGAAGAAGTTTGACAACTTCATCACGGGAGTGCATCGCAGAGATGTGGAGGACATTGTAGTTGTCCTGCAAAGAAAAAATAAAATTATTAAATGTTTAATACAAATAAATTTAATCTAACATTATACATATGTCTAACTAAAAACTATAAGAACTTTGATTTTGTTTAAATATGTCTCTTTTGTGCTTTTGAGAGGCCATCGGGTGCTTTCGGTATTAAATCTGTGGAGCATGGATTATAACATGACATCTCATAAATTCTAATGTAAAATACTTGTCTGTGAAATCGAATTCGGGTTATTGAATTCTATATCTATATTTACGAGTAGACTAAAACTACAGAATTCGTATATCTTCATCATTACTGGCACGACAGTTCTTGAACGGCCAAGGCCTCAAGTACCGTTAATAACCTATCTCATGACCAAATCGCAATAATTCTTAACCCACGCGATAATATTTTATTAGTGGGTATCTGGGTACACACGGATAGATTGCAAACAGAGAGAGAGCAGCCATAGACGCACAATTATTTTTGCATTGTTATGTAAACTGTCATTAATATCTCTGCGAAGTGTAACGTTAATCTACTAATTTGTAACAGATTTTTATGAAGTAAATAAATAAATAAATAAATAAAAATATATCATCACGGCTTATTACCCATTGCTGGGTGTGCCAATCTGCTTTGTATGCAGATTTCGGTAATGATGATGACATATTTGTACCGTGTGCTCGACCGTGTGGGCGTTTACCAGGCGTCACCTCATGGGCACTCATTGCTGGCGTGGAGAGTGCACCACAGGGATCAATTTTGTGCCATTTAAAATTCGAAAATATTTGGCGTCGGTCGGGATCGAACCCGGTTCCCCACATTCGCGACCAGACACTCAGGCACGCAGCCACGAGATCCCATACAGAAAAAATCTGTTCTCTCTATTTTTATGAATAGTGTCCTATACCATGTTTTTTATTCTTTGTACAAAGTAAAGGAAGTATTGTAATCGCGAAAAATTTCGGTTTTCAGATTTCAACGGAAATATCCATTTTGACCATCCCTGAATCCATTTTAACTAATTTCGTCGTGACGTCTGTACGTACGTACGTATCTCGCATAACTCAAAAACGGTAAGCCGTAGAAAATTGAATTTTTGTATTTAGGACTGCTATAACATCTAGTTGTGCATCTCCCTTTTTGGTTTCTACATAATTTCCAGAAATGGTACTTTATTTGAAGCCTATAATAGATTTTAATGAAAAACTATTTTAAAATATAATCCAAAACTTTTCAAATTTGGTATATAAGACTTTTATGTCAATTGGAATAACATAGCAGATTTTGGTTAAAACAGGCTAACCGGAAGTGATATATTACCTGAAGTTGTTAACAGTTTTTCTTGAATAAAATGGTTCCATTTTGATTTTAGAAATAAATGCTTCAAATAAGAGTTAGAGAATTAAATTCTGCGTCTAGCACATCGAGTATTATTAAATTAGCCCTTTGTATAAGCGATATATATATTTAAAACTTATACACTTTTTGGTTTTTGTAATGAAGCTCGCTATGGATTAGTACAAAAAATAACAAAAAAATAAAAAAATAGATGTTAATGTCCAAATTACGACAAATACGTGCAATTTTATAATTGGGTCTATACTTCATATTGGTCTTGCGTACAAGGAAGTCGTGTGGTGTCCACATCAGATTCTTTTAATTTTTTTCTGTAAGAATAGGATGAAATAAGAATTTTAGCGCAAACGCGACTTAAAATTTTTACGTAATAAGCGAGATATGAATTTTGAAAGTTAAGAATTTCTTGCGTGACGTAGCTGGTACTTCCAGTTTTCGACAAACTGTTAGTTCTAGAGAGAACAGATTTTTTCCTGTTTGCATAGCTGAAATATTTTTATATAAAAACTTTAAATTATAGAACATTGAAACAGTTTGACAATCTTATGACACAAAGTATGACGGCGGATGGCGCTAGTGTTTGTTTGTTTTGATTAGTTAATATTATTATTAATTTAATTAATACATATTACAAATTGATTTAATTATAATTACATTATTATTGTTAATATTACGAGATATTATAATTAAACAAATTCATGAAACATAAAATTGTAATTTTTTTGTTAGGTTATACAACAACGTGACAGTTCATATTCTTTTAAAAGTGACCGCAGCAGACGCGCGAATCTCGTTTTTAAAATCAGGCGACCAATGAAATTCTTAGGACCTAACGCGTCATACCTAATTAGTAATCAAATTAATCGCTTGTAGTTTGCGACCTAATCAATATTGAAACAAAATTTTTTCACTAATACTCATTAATTTATGTATATTTTCGTCTTCTTATTTAAGTTACTTAAAATTTGACTATGGTGTAGTACCCTATTAACGAGTGCACTGACTTTTCTAAAAATGAACATCGCGCAGTGATCAATTATCTTGGCATAACACTGAAGCATTTTGTCCTTACACAATAATAAAAAATCTGATGTGGACACCACACGACTTCCTTGTACGCCTGTTGAACTATACATATTTTTTAAATTGCTAAATAATTACAAAATATTATTTTTAACTTCAAAATGGTAGGATATATAGGGGGTTGACGCTAAAATGCTAACATGGAATTTTAGTTTTTTTGCAATTTCTTGCTCTCCTGTTTATTTTACGGCAAAAACTGTAGAGTGCGAAGTTGGTCAGAATTAAAAGTTGTACCTATAAAAAGCTGTTTTAACATTTTTTATTATATGTCTAGTTCCTCACAATTTTAAAAAGAAATTTCAAAATTTCGGTTTATTAGTAGCAATTTCCATGAATGACACTTGCTTCCTTTTTCTAGTTTTCATAAATTATTTATAAACGTCAAACGTCAATTTGACAAATGGAAAATAAATTCCGTATTCTTTTATAACTATTTCCATCATAATATTCCTTTAGATAGGCTCCTCATTCGAATAAACATTCATAATTTAATTTATTTCTTTTTTTACAAGTCAAATTGACATTGACAACACAATGTTAAAACAGTTTTCTATACAACTTTTAATTCTAAACAACTTCGCACTGTACAATTTTTGCCGTAAAATGAACAGGAGGGGGGGGGGGTAGGAAATATTCAAAAAAACTAAAATCCCATGTTAAATCCCTATGTTCGCACCTTAGCGTCAACACCCTGTATCTCTCGCTTATACAAACGGCTAATTTAATAATACTTAATGTGCTAGACGCAGAATTTAATTCTCCAAAACTTTTATTTAAAGCATTTATTTCTAAAACCAAAATAAAACAATTTAAAACAAGAAAAACTGTTAACAACTTCTGGTAATGTATCACTTCCTGTTATCTTTTCTAAATTATAGTTCAGATTCAGGAAAAATATTTCAACTTGTTATCTTTGTTAGTCAAAATTATGTTTAGAAATAATTATCATTTTCCCTATCGAGGGTTTTTGTTTAGTCTGAATGTCACCAATCTTTGACAGATATGTGTTGATAAGTCATGAAATTATTATGCATACGTGCGTGACTTTGGATACCCTACGCTTTGTTGCCTTTTACTCTTCATCCCCTAGCCTCTCACGGAAGAGAAGAAATAAGATTTTTAGTTTTTTAACAGTCGGGTGAGTATTCTTATGGAGTAAACGTCTGTACTCTTATGTAAACATGTAGAATTTAAGTTTTGGTTCGTGTTCCGCGAACGCGAGTATTTGGCCTAAAGATGTACCGAAGTCATAATGCGTGACAAGTCAACGCCTTATTTCACTACAATCATATCTCTGACTCTTTTTCGCTGATTTATTTGGTATGACCAACTCGATCTATCACACTGCATTTTCGTACACCCTTTTTCTCTGACTTTTAGTGGATTTTCATGAAATGGTTTCTTTAATGACAACATAGTTCAAATTTGTTTGACATATCAAATTATTTCAAGTAAAATGAATGAAAACGATGGAAAAATAATGCAATCGTGCGCAAGCATATTAATATTATGCGCATCAAACAAAAAAATGTCAACTTCTGACGTTTCTGCAGTTATATTTTACCCCGCAAAGTTACATTCCTGTACTTCAGAGATAGTTGTGCATGGACAGTAGAGAAGTCAGCGATAAATAGTCAGATGAAATGATACGAATTCCATTTCATCTGACAACAGGATCCATGACTGCCTTGTAGTTATCACACTTGTGACAAGGCGAGGGTAAGAGTAATAACAGATAAATATTTTTTAATAAACTTTTCTAAATTTTAGTTTCAACAATCATATTTTAACTCTGTTTATCTATTTAAGTTATAAATGTCAAAATTCACTTTAGAAATTCTTATCTTATGATAGTCACGACATTTATTTGTTTATTATTAAGTCTAGAAATTATTATGTATACGTGCGTGACTTTGAATGCCCTAGCCTATGCACCTTGTACCCCTAAGATAATACTGTCCTGAAGATATGCAGAACGCCCGCCCGCTGGATTACGAAATGTAACATGTCAGGCTATGTTTAATTAATAATAATGAAATCATGTAAATAAAAACTTTAGTTAATTAGTTAAAACATTAGTTATTAAAACCCAAGTAATGCCCATGTCCGTAATGTTCATCAAGTGTAAAGTGTAAGTGTATGTGTGTTCTTCCTTCTCAAGAAGTTCTTTCTCACTAAGTCGTGGACGCCAATCATCCGAGGCGTCCAACAGTCAGTGTGTCATCGTTGGGAGCAATTAGTATTAGCATCATCCTCTTCCGCATCCCCTCGTGTTACACACTGGAGTAAGTCAGAGATATGAAACGAAGTCATGGATAATGCATGCCAAGTCGGAGATACTACTTCTAGTGTGATATGGCCTTCTTAAGAGATACTACTTCTAGTGTGACAAGGCCTTAAGCAGTAATCATCAGCTTCTAGGTAACCCTCCCTCGTATTACAGAGAAAGGAAGTTAGCGGAAATACGACTTTTGGAGTTGCCGGGGAAAATAAAACACATAAAATCATGAAATTTGAATAAAAAATTATAATATTTACAAATAAATAAATCTGTAATCATTTTTGAAAAGTAATAAATTTGATAACCCAAACAGAATTGTCCATTCAATCGACAGCCTTTGATGCATTGTTCCAAATTTAACAATGAATAGTGCCTTATAAACTCAATCAACCCTCAACGACACGACAACTTGTCAAACCATTCAAACGTCAAAAATATCAATATCGACCATGTAATATGTATATATTATCCCCAACCCAAAGCCTTTCACGGTGAATCATGACAATGTAATACCTCGAATTAAGGGAAAATTTGGTTAAGTAATTTGAAAATTCATCTCTTCATTTATCATTCATATCTCTGCAGTAAAAATGAAAAGTTATTAACTGCAAAATTAATTATGAAATTATAGGGGTGACAAATAATTTACACCTTGGGGACACGCGAAAATTGTCAAATGTTTCAAAAATTATGTCAGGTTATTAATTGTAAAAACAAAGAAATAAATTTTAAGAATGTAAGAGTGTATGTCAGCGCAATAGTAATCAGGAAATCGTATTTTAAAGTGAAATATATTCAAGTGTTCTACGTATTTGTGTCACGCACATTATTACAAGCAAACAAGGATTTTTAAATGCAAATAAATTATTGCGAGACAAATTAAATTACATTTTATACTTGCTATAAAATGAATAAATAGTATTAAACCACATATTTTCCTATAATCTGTCAATTAGTTTATTTTATTTTTATAAAAAGAAAATATTTCAAGAATTATTATCTTATATCCGTTTAAAAGAATAATTACATTTAATTTATTGCAATTAATGGGCAAATCAAATATGTTTATAAAAAGTAAAAGCAATTCAAATAGAAAAAGAAACCGATGATGTCTATTCACGTGTAAAATCTATAACTGGAACGACCCCGTAAAAGTAAATATATATTTAGAAAGAAGTACCTTGCAAAATTTTATAATTCAAATGTTAATCTGACCTTTTAGGGCCGCTTTTACAATCTCCGGTCAAAGTTTCGGTTTCTGAAACCCAGGGCTGGACTGGCCCGGCGGGATACCGGGAATTTCCCGGTGGCCCGTGACGGCTCGTAGCCTGACGAACTAATAAATTATAAAAATTTATAATTGAAAAAATAAATAAATCGATACAAAAATAACATAAATTCTTGATTTTGAAATAATTCCCTGCTACTCTTGAATGTACGCCAATATTTATAGCTATCTTTCTTTTTGACAACCAATTGTTAAATTCGCAATACATACTTATTTTTTGTATTACCGACATCATACCCATGAAATGATCATTTATGTAAGGATGTATTTTATTTAGATCCAAATAACTTTTATCAAATTATAAATAATAACATACCTGCTACACCTTTTCATATAATAATTGATTTAATCATTAAAAAAATTGACAAAAATATAAAGACGGATGATATTCGGTCAATAATTTTCGTGACTCGGTATGCTTCGTCACGAAATACTTGACCTCATGGCATAAAGCCTCTGTTTACACTCTTGTTGCATAAATAACTATTACATACGTTAGCATATTAAAATTTATTTTCAATGTACAAATTTATTGTCACATTGTTATTAACACAAAAAATATCAAAAATGAGTAAATTAGAGTCGTTTTGAAAGAAAAAATCTGGCCAACACAATACCTCCCACCATTTAATTTTTATTAATTTAAATCATAGGTACTCACATATTTACTCATGTTGGAAACTACATTTAGTTCTTTTCCATATAACTAATGTTTAGTTTACTATTTTCTTTTCAAAACGCTACTACTATTAATTTGAAATGATTAGTATTTTGACAGTGACAGTTATCTGACAGTTACATACATTTAAAAGAAGGAGTTTTGTTTTAATCATAGGCTCCGGGATTTAAATTGTATATTATTTTATAAATTTATCCATTAAATATAGTATTAATGCAACCCCATATAATATTCAATAATCTTTAATTTTCATAATATAAATTACGATAAAATAACATTTAAAGGTATTTTTTGAAGAAAATCTATTTTGAGCTTCAAATAAAGTGACATTTCCGATTTACACCAAAATCTATCAGAGAAAATCATATTAGAGAATAAGGTAGCAATACAAGGTTTCAAAATTTTCTGAATGATATATGCCCGGTTGCAGAAACGTTAATCAACGCGTTGTTCGGTTAGCGCTTCATCAAAACGAACAAATGCAACGCGATTTTTTGACAGCAATGATTTAAATGTCATAAGAACAAGGAAACTGATTCGAATTTGTTCGATTTGATGGACCGTTAATCGAACAATGCGTTGATGAACGTTTGTGCAACCGGGCAATAGTATTTGAGTTAGAGTGGAGGATCTATACACTTAAACACACAGTCATCATCATGAAAATGTTGTGGTTTTATGTCTGTTGTGTGTATTTGCTGCATTCTCTGATTAAGTGTTTTGTGGTAAGTCTTGTATTGCAGGTACAAGTATCGCAAAATGTCTAGTGTAGATTATTTGGTTGCGTCTTGTTTCTTCCATTGTGCAAGGTTCTAGGTTCGGTTTAATATCTCTTAGATTATTGTTTCAGAACACTGATGTTGTCTATTTTAGTGACTAGTGATTTTATTCGTTTTTTGACATCATTTTTGGGAGTATGCAATTTTTTAATTACATTTGTGTCCATTGTTTCTTGGTTCGTTCGTCTGCCTTTTCATTTCCTTCCATATCGATTATAATTAAATAAGTATATTTCATATTTCATTAATTGGTTTATAATAAATTGTTATCCAACCATTTGTAATAGCTGTTAAGCTATATATCAAATAAAGAATTATTATTCTTATTATAAATTTATTCCATGTTATAAAAATATAATTCTATTAAAGTAACACAGTAGTCAGCAATTAAATGGAGCATGAAGCAGGAATTGCACCTGTTTCTAGAAAATTTTCTTCATTTACTTACATTGTAAAATTATATTATGTTCGTCACACCTCATAACGCAAGAAATATACAATACAATGAGTTTCAAACCACTTATTTTATAAATGTATTTATTATTATATTCCTTGAGAATATTTTTCACCGTACCTATTTTTGCAGATTCGGAAATAAACAGATATTTCCTGGCACTATATCTAAACGATACCCTCTCTTTGGACTACGTTTATAATCAGAAAACATACTCAATTTAGTAAAATATAATTCTTTCGTATTCCTTTTCGTTACATGCATATGAAGAGCTGGTTAGATTTTGGTTATAATTGGCCGATCGGATGTACCCTCATTTGAAAATTTTAACAGTTTTTCTTGAAAAAACGCTGTTAAATATATTTTTTTCACATTTAATGTTATTATAAATATTAAAAAATATTTTATTCTCTATACGATTTGATTACATTTTATACTTCATATCCAATGGATATTGAGTAAAAAATCTGATGTGGCCAGCACATAACCTCTCGCCAGATATTTTACCTGGTTGTACGCATAAAACAAAAAATATTTTTAAATACAAATACATATATTCATGTCTCACTACAAAATAATTCTCACATATATTTGCAAAATCTATGGGATATTTTAATATACATACATTTTCTTTATATTCAATATCCTGAAATTTTCTTTTTCTACTTTCCTTTTCTTTTTCTTTATATTCGTCATTTTTTCGCAAATTCCTTTTATATTCTTTTTTACGTATATTCTTTTGCGTTGTTGACTTTTTTTATTTTCATAATCTTTATAATAATGTACAAATATTTTTGACAGTGGCATACAAATATTTTTGACAGTGACATTTATGTGTCAATTACAAACATTTGAATTTCTTGCTTTGTAGTAGTTTGACCTGAGATTGTTTACATCCAATTAATTTATATGCATTTCTTTATCTCTAAATCTATAGAAGATATAATAATAAATTTTCGATAAATAATATTTAGACGATTTTTTTCTTGTAACTACTACTTCCGGTTGTCCAATTGTTACCAAAACTTAATCAACTCTTCCCATTTTTGTTAGATTGAGGAATCCGTAGTTAAAAATCCACACATCCACATACACACACACACACACACACACTCACACACGCACACACACACACACACACACGCACGCACACACACACACACACACACACACACACACACACACACACACACACACACACACATACATACACATACATACATACACACACACACACACACACACACACACACACACACACACACACACACACACACACACACACATCCACACCCACACCCACACATGAATCCAATACCTCTCTAAGCGAGAGGTAAATATTCTGGTAGACAGATGTCAATATCAAGTGCGATTAACATAGTACGTTTGTGTTATAGTTTTACTGCAAATATAGAATCAATTCTGAAACTTTCTGTATATAATTTGTACAAAATACATAAAACTGAGGGAAGGTGATGTACTGGAAATATAGAAACTTTCGCAAGAAACCGTCTGTATGGAATTTGTATAAAATATATATAACTGACGGACGGTAATGTGCTGGCGACATCAGATTTTTTCTGGGTACCTTTATATGAAAAAATTAGGATGCATAATTTGAAGTTTGTCTGAGTTGTTTCGAAACCACCATCGGACTCTGAAGAAATCAATTTGATTAACGAAATAGTCATGGGAAATCGGCGAATGAAGATTTGAGAAATGATTTTCGTCCACTGAAGAACTTGTACAAACCCCAACGGATATTTTACAGACTTTGGCAAAGCATTTTATAAGATTGGGATCATGGCATTGCAGCAGATTTAAAAGAGGACTAAATTATAAAATTGCAAAAAAATACATCAATAAACTCCATCTGTGTCAGGCCAAGAATTTTTTAGTCCGGTCCCGTGGTCATACTATTTAGATAATATTGCCGCGATTTAGGCGAGATTTTAAATAGGTAGGGGAGACCGGTGTTAATTGTAACATGTGTCAAATGTAACAAGGGTAGGTAACAGGGCTATCTTTTCGAAGTAGATTAAAACGCGCTTGCAGAGTGAAGCAGAAAGAGTTATAGCTCTTTGGTATTTAGTGTAAGTACATACGCGCAAATACGGCGTCTGTTTTTGACGAATGTCTATAAATCAACAAAAAAGTAAATATAGGTAGTGTCACACAGTGTTCCTAATACACTATAAGTGCTCTGCTCGGAAATATTTCAAGTTAAGGATCAGTTTGTGAGTTCTATTTGCTTATATTTTTCATTAAAAAACATTTCGAATTATTACCTAATATATACAAAAAAGCAAATAATATCTTTATAAGTGAAGCGGTGTCAGTTGTAACACATGCCACGGTGTCGATTGTAACGTGTTTAATAATTAAGTACAGTATTAATCATGATAAAAATTACAAGAAAAAACTACTGCTATCGAAAACATAAAAGAAGAGCAAAAAAACCAAAAACACTTCCGAAAGTAACAGTCGCAGATTACTCTTCAGATGGCTCCGATGAGGAAACTCTGATATGTATTGGCCCATATTTTTTGAGCACAGGAGATTGGTTGCAGAGGCGAAAATGTAAAATCTAGACACCGGGGAAGTTAAATTGTACGAAGAAAGACCTATTTTATGTTTACCGAAACTGCAATTTCGTTAGCGACTAAAGGCATTAGTCAAAATGGTCCATATCACCAACAGAATATATATTTTGTATGCTTTTAGTTGAGTCATCTGAATTTTGTATTTTCTTAGGTAATAAATAAATGTTTAATTTTTCAATAATTTCTTCTTTTATCTGTTATTTTATCTTATTACATCACTGTTAAAATTTGTTACAATTGACTCTGGCCCTGTTACTATTGACACCAGTTAGGTATCAATTCTAACATTTGTAATGCCTGACTAAAAATCCTTATACTTTTATATTTGCCACATTTTCATAAGTTTAAAATTCAAAATATTATTCACTAAGGTGGGTAGGTTCTCATATAGGTAATTTCAAAATTTCGAAATATAACGTTACCTAACTCGTGAAAAATAAGAATTTAAATTTTGTAACAATTGACACCGGTCTCCCCTACTAATCTCGTAAATAAGAAAATGATATACGATTACATAGTCATATTAGCATAAACATATAAAATTTATGCGATCCTTTGTGTAAATGAGCGATTGTTTTCCTACTTGTTGTTTTGTTTACGAAGGACAAATGTATGTCCGAATCTATATTTCACGGAAAACACAGCTTTGAATACATTTACATGATAAAAACAAGAACCGCAAAGTGACGCTACTTTACCCTGGACACTTGTTAATTAAATGTCAAGGGAATCGTGAGTTGCAACTGCATAGTCAATTAAACTTATGCAATTTATTTGAAATTCATTTAACAAAATTGCATTAAAATATGTATTTAAACAAGTTCCATTCTAATAAACAAAAGTATTTAATTAAATTGAAGGTTGGGGAAGTATTTCCTAAGATTTCTGTCTACAAAAATTATTATGTCATTATTTTAAATTAATAAGTAATCGTTAGAAATAAATATGTTTTCTAGTGAATTAATTCAGTAGTACGTATTTCTGTCATCGAAGTGCATGAATTAGTTAATTTTATTCCAACTTAAAATTAGGGATCGACCGATATGATTTTTTGTGGCCGATACCGATATACTCATATCCGATATCGGCCGATACCGATATATCGGCCATAAAATTTTGTCGTAAATTTTTTGCTGTATAAATGAGGTAAAAGTGATTTATAATGATATACTGTTACCGTTACACGCATTAACCATAAATAAATCACAAAAAAATGCAGAGCAAATGCAAAAAAGACATTTTTTTTCAAACGTCGTAGAAATGGAATTTTTGTGACTTAATTTACAAGGTAGAAGCTTTATTTCTACGCCGTTGGAAATTTCTACGCCGGCGGAGTAGAAATAGCTAATTTCTACGCCGCCGGAGTAGAAATAGCTAATTTCTACGCCGGCGGCGTAAAATAAATAAATATCCATAGAAACTACATAGAATTAGCGAATAAAAAGAAAAGTAGTGCGTTTGAAAAAAATAATTAATGTGTCATTCGGAATAAAAGTGTCTTTGTGTGCCTTGCATGCAATTGTCGGACTCGCTTCGCTCGTCGTGCAAACTTCTATGCTCGCCACACAAAGTATCACTTTTACTCCTAATAACACAATATACTATTTTCCATTGATGTACAAAGTTGCAATAATATATTTAGCACCACCGCCAAGTAGTGTTGCTAGTGAACAGCTATTTTCTTCAGCTGAAAATGTTTATGAAAAACTTAACTTTAAATATTAATTTGTTTAACTAAGTGTTAACTTTACTTCTACATTTTTAATGACTTTTTTGCTAAATTTTGAATAAGAATAAACTTGATTTGTTTTTTATTTAGTATTTCTGTTTTAATTTCCTTTAAAAAATCCTTAGCAACTGAAATATTAAGCAATTTATATTTTTGTAGGCCGATACCGATATAGGCCGATATCGTGGTTTACATATCGGCCGATACCGATATCGGCCAAGAAGACCGATATGGCCGATATACCGATACCGATATCGGTATCGGTCGATCCCTACTTAAAATAACTAAGTGCGAGAAATTAATCCATTACGTATCTTTATTGCATTCTTTTTCACTTGTTGTATTGGGAGGGTCACGCTAGAATTATTAAGAACCAACCAGGAAGACCAGTACCTCAAGAATTCTTTTATATTATTACTATATAATGCAAATATCATAATATTTTGTATATACTTACCTCTTATGAGGTCGTTATACAAAACTTTTGTAAAATGAAATGAATAATAAGGTTCAGGCCGCGAAAACTAAATTTGCACACTTATTTGTCATTTGAAATTAAGTTTGTTAACTAGAAAATTAAGAGCTTATGGCAGTGGTGGCTATTCTATAAGGGCGGTAAGGCGAGCGTCCCAAAACGCATAAGGGAAAATATAAAATTAATTATTTTATTGTAGGCTCAATAACCTTTTAATATGTATCTAATTTTTACCTTCCGTCACCTTTAGGTAAGGAAAGTATTGTATTTGGTAAAAAAAATCGGTGCATGGTGAGTTTTTGATGAATAAGTACGTTTTAGGGTCCCTAGAATACGATTTTACTATTTTTACGATGATTTCTGTATGTGTGTGTGTGTGTGTGTGTGTGTGTGTGTGTGTGTGTGTGTGTGTGTGTGTGTGTGTGTGAGTGTGTGTGTGTGTGTGTGTGTGTGTGTGTGTGCGTGCGTGCGTGCGTGCGTGCGTGCGTGCGTACGTGCGTGCGTGCGTGCGTGCGTGCGTGCGTGCGTGCGTGCGTGCGTGTGTGTGTGTGTGTGTGTGTGAATATGTGTGTGAATATGTGTGTGTGTGTGTGTGTGTGTGTGTGTGTGTGTGTGTGTGTGTGTGTGTGTGTGTGTGTGTGTGTGTGTGTGTGTGTGTGTGTGTGTGTGTGGATGTTGGATTCACTATATCTCAAATACTATGAGACTTAAGACATTTTTAACTACGGATTCCTCAATCTAACAATAATGGGAAGAGTCCAGTCAGTTTTGGTAACAATTGGACAACCGGAAGTAGTAGTTACAAGAAAAAAATCGTCTAAATATTATTTATCTAAAATTTATGTAAATACTTATATTAAAGAACGTTAAATTCTTTATTTGATAAATATAAATTCATTATTATATCTTCTATAGATTTAGAGATAAAGAAAGGCATATAAAATAATTTGATGTAAAAAATCTCAGATCAAACTACTACAAGGCAAGAAATTCAAATGTTTGTAATTGACACATAAATGTCACTGTCAAAAATATTTGTATGCCTCTGTCAAAAATATTTGTATATTATTATGAAGATTATGAAAATAAAAAAAAGTTAACAACGCAAAAGAATATACGTAAAAAAGAATATAAAAGGAATTTGCGAAAAAATGACGAATATAAAGAAAAAGAAAAGGAAAGTAGAAAAAGAAAATTTCAGGATATTGAATATAAAGAAAATGTAAGTATTGTACATAATTTATATTAAAATATCCCATAGATTTTGCAAATGTATGTGAGAATTATTTTGTAGTGAGACATGAATATATGTATTTGTATTTAAAAATATTTTTCGTTTTATGCGTACAACCAGGTAAAATATCTGGCGAGAGGTTATGTGTTGGCCACATCAGATTTTTTTTTCAGGAACCGAGTTCCAAATAGAAACCGGTAAATAATTTTAGGACTTACAGAACGCAAAACCGTAAATCTGATCGAACCGGTTGCGTTACGGAACATACTATAAGTTCTACCGTTAAGATATGTAAAATAAAAATCATTAAAAGTTAATTTAGCTCCAAGATATATGGGTTTATAAAATTCGTGTTGTCATCAGGACTGGTTTTGAAATGAAGCTTCTAATTAGAAAAACATTGAAAGCCCGCTCTCATCATTAATTCAGAAAGACAACATAATGGATTCAAATTTGATTTATTAAAATCTGGCATAATTTATATAGTTTATAAAATAAAGAATTATAAATCTAGAAGTATTCAAGAAAAGGTTGAAACTGAATTATTTTAGTTCAACAACATATTATCTAAGGAAATAATATCTTCAGAATCATTCCTTATATTATTATCATTAAATTCGAAGTTCTTATCTTTTAAAGTCCCAGTCGAAGCCATTATACTTGTTTTGTTTTCAAATAAAATTCAAAATACAAAAACCCTACGTGGTAAACTATAAAAACTACGAGAAAAATAAAAGAATTAAAACCTTACTGCCATACGTATCAAAGTCGCAAACCAGGGCCTACGGCCGTGTGGAAAGTAAAATAACTATCTTTTATCCTTTACGCACTCATTGCATTTTGAATTTGAAGCACTGCCTCGAACGCTCGAACATCTCTGTCTATACAGTGTCCCACACTCTATGTTTATGTTCAGTGTGGCGGAGATAGCCAATGTTATTCTTATGGACGTTTTCTGTACCATGTTGCCAATTTTTCAATGTAATGTAATATTGAAACATTCATAAATTTGCATTGCTATACCAAAATTAGTTAACACTGTACAATTCAAGTTTTTTGAGGGTCTGTTATTTACCCAAGGGCTTATTGTATTCACCATTCCCCCGAAATTTGTCTGCAGTTCTAAATAGTTTTAAATACAGGGCCGCGAAAAGATGCGTTGGAACCGGGGTGTAAAAAACATGCTGAAGCTATTTGTACCTGTAATAAGTAATATTTCAATACAATATTTTATAATCGCCTGGCATACTAATATTGATCAAATGCATTAGAGATTAGAATATTAAAATATAAATTAAAATTGGAGATTATAAAGAAAGAATAAAGACTTATGAAATATGGAAAATATATGCAGTATTTCTATAAAGTCTAATATTAGTAAATTATCAAATAAGAAGATATAAATTAAATTAAAAAAATAATGCTTAATAATTAAAACTGACCAGTTTATTATTTATTTATTTTTTCTTTTCAACCACCTGTTTAGATACACTGAAAGTACACCAGTCATAAATATATTCAATGAAGTACCCAGAATATTTCATCTCTTTTTGGGCATCTATTTTGTTCTTTCTATCTTGTAGACTTACAACGTTACAACAGGTAAATATGGCAACATGGTACTCCATAAGACGCTACACTGAACATAGAGTGTGGGACACTGTATAGCGCACGTATGAGTGAAAGCTGTATCAAAAACATTAGCATTAAACTACTCATTTCGAGAAGCACTTCAAAGGGTGTGAATTAGTTGAACTGCATTATAGATTAGTTATGGTGGTGGCTTAAATTATTCTTTTAATAATTATAAAGACAAGCATAATGGAATAAGTTGAAATTTAATTTACATACTACTTTATATTATTTACAGCTTTATTTCTTTTCTGGTGCGGCACTGCCTCACCTGCCTACCCTGACAAGCCGCCACTGTTACTTCTAGAGTGATAAGGCCTTTACATGTTATAGTTTCCGGGATCCTAATGACGGCCTTCGAATTCCGGATACGCTGTTATGTCATTTTACCGGCAATGTGGGTATTGTTTTATTATTTATTAAAACTATCGAATCCGTATCCTTTTGATACCACCTTGTTCTATCCATAAACATGATATATTACTCATAAAATCTATGTTAATCAAACAGCTACATAAATTTATGGAATAAGAATTTATAATTAAAATATCTACACGCCGCTATTGTACAAGTAGTTCGAAATTAGCTCGTAGCTTCGCACGTAACCGCATAAACATTGAGTCTTGAGAATTCATAGAAAAGTGCAAAACAAATCCAGATTTTAGAATTCAGTCTATGCAGAAATCTGTTTTATCAACTACTCGTGCATTTGCTCATGCTAATCGAATGATTACAAAACATTTAACACGAAGGTCCAGTAAGTTAAGTGGAGCAGTGGTCGTCACGCTAGATTGCAGATCTAACTAATTCTATGCATAAAAAATAATCAAGGGAGATATTTTTAGAGAATGAAATCAGCAAAAATTGCACTTAATCGTACTAGTACAATAAAACAAAGTTTAAATAGTACCTAACGAACGATATTATCTTCAAGAGAAAATGTTAAATCATGTTTCTTTATAAGTTTTGTTACATTGCAGTCACAATCACAAATACGAAATTAAATTGAAGCATTTAAATCTGATCTGAAGACAAAAATATTATATTTTTTTACGAGGCTCATACCATAGAATACTAAAAACAGGTAGGCTGTGGAAAACAAAAGTTGACTATCTTTTTAAAGTTAGAAGTATAGTTGTGAGTGAAAATATGAAATTAACCAGAGCATTAGACTTTGGTTATAATTGGACGACCGGAAGTACCCTCATTTGAAGATTTTAACAGTTATTCTTGAAAAAACAATGTTAAATATCATTTTTTCTCATTTAATGTTATTAAAAATATTAAAGAATATTTTATTCTCTATACGATTTGAATGCATTTTATACTTCATATTAAATGGATATAGAGTTAAAAAATTATAAAGAAATTAAATATCATATATTAGCCAGCTATGCTATAACAGCTGCTATATTAAGAAAATTCTGATTGAAAGGTGTCAGTGTCAAGTGCAGTTGACAGTATGTTTGTGTTATAATTTAATAATTTTACTGGAAATATAGGTAGGATCTTAGTGGTCTTTCTTGCAAGGCATTTTTACTAAGAAAATTTCCACAATGGGTACTTCTCAAGTCAATTCTCTATAGTCGGTGTAACCGATTGTGAACCGAAAGTAAGTAAAACCTATATTCTATTGCCATAAGTTCACCATACGCGGTTTTCGCTATTGTAGTTCAAATTACAGGGATTATAGAATCCTTACTCCTTACAATATATCCAAAAATTATAACTACCCAAGCTTTTGCAAGGATACCAGTATCTATTGTACATACTGACTGGACTAATATAGAAAAGTGTAAACAAAAATTATAGAGAATCAAAATATTCTTTATTATTTGAAGTATAAATTGTAAGAAACGATAATTAATAATAATAATAATAATAATAATAATAATCTTTATTACCATGTAAGTAAAAGGCGAGGTTCAGCCCAAGGCTGTTCTTCCGCCTAACCCGGTACAGTACAAAAATATATGACAATAATATATATAAGAATCATCAAACGCGAGACAATTTGACAAAAAATATTAAAAAATATTACTACATTACATTAGTTAATATAAATTTGTCACTCTGAGTTTGAAAGCGGTTAACGATAGAGACTTCAGGGATTCAGGAATATTGTTATACAAAGAAGGCGCGAGATAGGAAAATAAAGCTCTAGATTTTGACTTTCGAAAGAAAGGAACAATATACAAATTCTTAATACGGAGAGTGTAATTGTATTCTCTGGGTATTAACTTGTCAAAGAGTTCTAGTTAACCTTACATTGTGTATTAAACAAAGATAATTAATTTTCAGTCGTTCATCAACAGATTTCATATTTGCTGCAGTCCTGTGGTGTGATATATGATCGTATTTGCGAATACCATAAGCAAAACGTAAACAGGAATTCTGAATAAAAGTTATTCTATTTTTATCTGTTAAAGTTAGATTAGGTATGTAAGTACAAGCGCAGTAATCAAACGTTGATAGAACTAAAGAATTTATTAATTTTAATTTGATCTCAGTATTAAGATCTTGGCGAAATTGATATAGGTAAATGCCGCAGAATCAATCTAGCAGACATTAGCTTCTTGTTAAGATGTTCTCTAAACTTCAGGTCTTCATCAACATCCAGCCCTAGAACTGTTGTGACGTATTTACGTTCGAGTACAGTGTTATCCAGTATAATATCAGGTAATATACTGCCTGTATGTCCAAAAACCTGAAGCGAAGATTTAGTAGTATTAATTTTTAAACCATTGTTCTTAATCCAAGAAACTAATTGTTGTAACTCAATATTAATAATAGCAAATTGTTCATCTATGTCAGCAGGATTGATTGATGCAGGAATATGAGTGCAGCGAACAGAAATTCATTAAAAGTGGCATGTCTGCAATAAAAATGAGGAAGAAAAGGGGACCTAAGATTGATCCTTGAGGCACACCATGACTGATGGGAAAAGTAGACGAAACTATTGTTTCTGTATTCGATGTCATACTAACCATGAAATGCCGATCGTAAAAATAATTCTTGCACCACTGAATTGTGGTAGGAGCAAAGTTGTAATATTTTAATTTGGCAAGCAACATATTATTACTAACCGTATCGAAGGCTCTTGAAAAATCTATTTGAATTAATAGTGCCAGTTTAGATTTTTCAATATTATTTAATATATCATCTATTATATTAATAGTATTTAAAAAGTACACAATGTAGATATAATATATGCAAATTTTTATAATATAATTTATACACTTGTATAATTTACAAAACAATGTAGTAATAAATCCCATTTTATTAACAATTCTTCATTCCGTAAATCAGCGACTTTTTCTGATAACAAAAAATCGAAGAACCAGAGGTCAGATTTACACTTTTGATGACCTTCAACCTTAAGAAAATCATACTTTTACGCTATTATAATTTATTTCTGTATAAATAAATAGTTTTTTCATTGTTTCGGTGAATATTTGACGCAACAGCATCTAATTTAAAAGTAATAATATTCATAGAAAACAAAGAATTGGCGATAAACAAATAAGGGTGTAATTTTTCTTTTTTCTACATTCATGCGAAGTAGAGAAGCGAAGTTCAAGGTAAATTTTTTCATACATGTGGGTTTATCAGCTTATATAAATCGCGGAAAATTTCATTCATTTAGTCTCGGACTAAATAATGATTCAACGAATGCAAATTACTACGCACTTTTTAAATTCTTCCAAACATTCTGCAACAGAACTAATTTGCGTGTCGAAATATTATACCGCAAAATTAAAATGTTAATATGTACAACAAAGCAATTAAAAGGACGAATGTTCGTGATCGTGTCAATTATGATAATAATTTCTTGAACTTTAAAACTATAAAAATCGATTGCAATAAAACATATTACATTTAATTAAATGGTTTTATTATAATATTAAAATGAATAATAATGTATTCATATGTAAGACTGATGACATTGAGAAAGTAATTTCAATACATGGTGCAGTATAGACGTATCCGGAATAGTTACAAAATTCACTTTAAATCAAAGAAGGAGATGAAGAGGATACACGATTTAGGAACGATTTAAATAATAGAAATAAATTAGTACCTTTACAAATAGTCAAACGGAGTATATGCCAAAAATAAAGAAATTCATTTTCATAACCATTATTTTTGCCATTTAAATTTAATAATTATTGCGTTTTTGGTGTTTAAATAGAGAAGAATAGAAATTATGTATGGTAGAAAGCAAAAGAAATGTTTTTCCAATGATGTATTGTACTACGCGCCTTTTTAAAAATTATAACTTTAATATCATTGTAAATCCAACAGTGATAAGAAACTAAAACTATAATAATTACCCCTTAACCTTAAAATTAATTTTAACAAAAACTAAATACGAATTTCGAGAACTAAGTTCTCATCATCAGTAGTACAACAAGTGAAAGTTAAACAGAGTAGTCAAGATTACTCCACATGTCAACCATGACAGAGGGCCTAACAACTCTGGGTTGTTAGGACCTCCAGTTGATCGTTTGTAAACAAAATATAATTTGTTGTTCCAATAAATAGAAAAGTGTGTAATACGAAATTTTGGATTATATTTTATAATATTTTTCCTCGAAAATCTGTTAAGAACTCCAAATTAAGTACCACTTCCACTCTGAAGATGGTGAATAACACCGATATCGATTAGAAGTTATTTATTTATGTGTTTTATTTTCATTTTATAATTTCTATATTTACTTATCTGTGGTACACATCAAGAGAATGTATTAATTTAAATAAATATATTTTAAAATGTACCATCAAGGAAAAGAAACAACTTTTAATTTAATAAATTAAGTAGAAGATTTTTATCAAGAGATGGTCATCCGAATATTATTCGTGGTTAAATTTTATCTTGGAAAAAATTTCCGATTGCTTTACTAGAGCCTGTTGCCAACCAGAAAAGTTAGGTTAGAATTTGCCTTTGGCGCGAGTTCATAGTTTGAATTCCCTAGTATAGGTTTCATATAGGAGTTTAATTTTACAGACAAAAAAAGATATTTTGTAAAAGAAATTAAGCAGCTTTTGCTAAGAATTCGATAGTTTGTTTATTCAGTAATAGATTGCAACAGTTTAAACCTGTAGAAAAGATAAAGTAAGAAAATTATTAGAAATTAAAATGCTTGGTGCAAGCAAGGATACCACCGTATATCGTTGACCCACCAGTAAATAGTACAGAACAATAGAAGATGAAGCATGCACGATCAAACTAAGACATACGTTCAATGAATTTTGTAGTATTGTATTATTATTTAAATAATTATAAACTGTGCACAGTTCATGTGAATATTATTGTACGAATCTGGAGATAAGGATCGGTCTAGATGCTACATATAATGCTGTGTATAAGAGATTTACTTTTATGAGATTTTTCGGCCTTTAAAGTTGAGCAAAAATTTCGTTGGTAAGAAATACACGGGGATTGAAATTATGTTATCAGCTTTATAAACTGAGTTTGAATTTCGCGCCTAAGTTTGACCGTTACACTTTTCTGGTCTATTTATCTCGTGACATTGATCAAAAATCACTCGCTTGATAACTCGTGATTTTTTGTCAATGCCACTCAATAAATTGCTAGGCAACCAGCTCTCTTAACAATCTGAAAATTTTTCCGGCAAAAATTTACCACTTATGATATTATATGACAATAATTTTATATACAGAATAAGATAATTTTATTTCCTTCCCATTACCAAATTTCATTTAATTGTTAGTGATCATTATCCCTGTGAAATTTGTACGAACTATACCACTTACAAATTAAATATTCTACGTCATAACAAACATAATTAATTTTGTATTAATATGTTTGTATATCCATTTTCTTAGAAATTTCATACAATATTCAGAACGATCCTCATCAATTCAAAATTAACAAAAATATGAAGCTAATTATTCCCCAAGCTCTAAGAACCGCCTATACCCAAATTATGTTTTCACACGAAAAACTTCTCATAATGACTTCCTTTTGTGACTTAATTTATGTAAAAACCCCATAAATTCAGGTTAATATCATATTTGTTCAAGAGTTCAATCATTTTATAGTTCATTTTCCAAATAACTAATAACTTCTCTCAAAGGCGTGGTCATATTATGATATTCGTACATCACGACCACGACTAAATTTAGATCTGCATGTTTGATAATCGGATATTAAAGCAGTAAAGGTGTGGAAGGAAATTCAATATTGATCATAATGAAACATTAGCCTGCGTAAATCTAGTTCATGTCTCGTATGCAATCTCTGCATAGCATTTAGTTTGATTAAAATGCTCATTTTATCATCGAACAGGTTATATCTTGTTTCGAAGAGCACTATGGAAAATCAAATTTTGCTTGTAACACACAAACCCAGAAAGTTGACCTTATTCAATATTTTGATTTATGAGAGTTCATTGTACAAAAAAAGTTTTTGTAATTTAAATTATTGTTTACAGAATACATACAAATTGTCACAGGCAAGACGAGATGATCCTACATACTTTTATTTTAATTGTTATTTTAATCTGTTTACTATTAAATTTGATTTCAACTAAAATATTTTCATTTAAAATTAATTCTTCCTTAAAAAATATGGCTAGTTTATGTAGTAAATTAGTTAAATGAATGGGATAGGTATTCTATCATTGCAAAGAAATAGTAAACTAGTTTTTAGAACAAATTTGAAAATGTAAATATCGACCAAATTAATTTTTTTGCCATTTTTACTTTCTTGTGCATAGTAAAGGAAGTATTTGTAATCGCGAAAAATTTCGGTTTTCAGATTTCAACGGAAATATCCATTTTGACCATCCCTGAATCCATTTTGACTAATTTCGTCGTGACGTCTGTACGTACGTACGTATCTTGCATAACTCAAAAACGGTAAGCCGTAGAAAGTTGAAATTTTATATTTAGGGCTGCTACGAGGGTACCCTTTTATATTTCGGGATTAGAGAACAAACACAAATATTAATCATCGAAAATAGCTTTATTGTTTTTCAAAATATTCCCCATTAAGATCTATACACTTTTGCATGCGTTTGAACCAATTGTCGAAGCACTTTTGCCACTCTGATTGAGGTATCTCCAAAACATGCATTCTGAACGCATCAACCGCTTCTTCAGGTGTCGAAAAACGTTGACCTCTCATTTTATTTTTTACGTACGGGAATAAAAAGAAGTCATTCGGTGCCAAGTCAGGACTATACGGCGGATGACTCGTCAAATCGATGTTTTGAGTGCTCAAAAATGCAGTTGTTTGAGCCGATGTGTGAGAGCTCGCATTGTCGTGGTGAAGAGTGATCCGTCTTCGGCGGTTGGTTTTCCTGATTTCTTGGAAGACAACTGGCAAACAAATGGTTGTGTACCACTCAGAATTGACTGTTCTGCGTTGTTCTAGTGGTACGGTTGCGACATGTCCAGTTTTTCCGAAAAAACAGGCGACCATTTGCTTGGAAGTGCTTTGTGCTCGAACAACTTGTGGGATTTGGCTCATCTTGAAACACCCATACAGTCGACTGCTGTTTACTTTCGGGCTCATACGCGTAAATCCACGATTCATCACCTGTCACGATGTCATAGACGTGTTTCGAAGCACCGCGATCGTATTTTTTGAGCATTTCTTTCGACCAATCGACACGAGCCTTTTTTTGAGCGATTGACAAATTGTGTGGGATCCAACGCGAACAAATTTTTTTGACAGGCAAATGTTCATGCAATATTGAATGTATGCTGGTCCCACTAATGCCTAAGGTTGCCTCAATCTCACGGTAGGTCACATGACGATATTGCAATATCAGTTCGCGCACAGCATCAATGGTTTCCGGAACAACAACTGATTTTGGACGACCTTCACGAAATTCGTCTTGGAGTGAACTACGACCTCGGTTGAATTCACCATACCATCGATAAACGCTGGTCCTTGATAGAGCTTCATCGCCAAAAATTGAATTAAGTTCATCGATGCACTGTTGTTGACTTAATCCACGTCGAAAGTTGTAAAAAATAATCGCACGAAAATGTTCACGATTTAATTCCATTTTTTTGCCGAGATAAATCTTTTAAGTTACTGTAAACAACACAAATAGCGCTCGTATGTCAAAACGTTCTGAGTACGTATAACCTCAAAAATGTCAAACTTTACGATAGAGCTGTCAGTTGCCAGATTGCAACACTAGGGTTGTCCAATCCCGAAATATAAAAGGCAACCCTCGTATAACATCTAAATGTGCACCTCCCTTTTTGGTCATTACATAATTTCCAGAAATGGTACTTTATTTGAAACCTATAATAGATTTTAATAAAAAAACTATTTGAAAATATAATCCAAAACTTTTCAAATTTGGTATATAAGACTTTTATGTCAATTGGAAAAACATAGTAGATTTTGGTTAAAACAGGCTAACCGGAAGTGATATATTACCGGAAGTTGTTAACAGTTTTTCTTGAATAAAATGTTTTCATTTTGATTTTAGAAATAAATGCTTCAAATAAAAGTTTTAGAGAATTAAATTCTGCGTCTAGCACATCAGGTATTATTAAATTAGCGCTTTCAGCGAGATATGTAAATTTAAAACATACTTTTTGGTTTTTATAGAAAAAATAAAAATAAAAAATATATCATCACGGCTTACCCATTGCTGGGTGTGCCAATTTGCTTTGTACACTGATGCGGTAATGATGAAATATTTGCACCGTGCGGGCGCTTACCAGGCGTCACCTCACGGGCACTCATTCCTGGCGTGGAGAGTGCACCACACGGGTCAATTTTGTGCCATTTAAAATTCGAAATATTTGGCGTCGGTCGGGATCGAACCCGGTTCCCCAGATTCGTTTTTATAATGAAGCCAACACTATACCTCCCGCAATTTAATTTTTATTAATTTTAATACAGGGTGTCTGAATAAGCCTGCTCACTATTGGTAACTTTTTTATTTGAAGAGATACGAGTTTAGTTAATTTACAAAATTGTGCCAATTTGAATTACAAAACTACTGATATCAGCATATATAAAATTATATCAGCGGTTCTAAAAATATGGGACCTTACTTTTTTATTTTGAATAGGAACATATATTTCTTATTTGCTTATACGCTATAGAATTTAATTCTGAATTCAACGATATAATCGTTTTATTAAGCAAATAAAAAATATACGTTCCTATTTAAAATTAAGGCCCCATATTTTGAGAACCACTGATATAAATGTATGTGTGCTGATATCAGTAGTTTTGTCATTCAAAATGGCACAATTTTGCTCATTTAACTAATCTCGTATCTCTTCAAATAAAAAAGTTACCAATAGTGAGAAAGCTTATTGAGACATTCTGTATATACTAAATACTATGTATATATATATATATATATATATATATATATATATATATATATATATATATATATATATATATATATATATATATATATATATACTAAACTATGTAACTAAGGATTTGTGTTTGTTTATAGAGTAGGCTCCGGGATTTAAATTATAGATAATTTTATAAATTTATCCATAAAATATATAGAAAAAATGCCAACTTTTAAAAATTAAATAGTGTTTAATTTTTATAATAACATATATTTCGAAAAATAACATTCAAAGGTATTTTTCGAAGAAAAACTATTTTGAGCTTCAAGTAAAATGCAATTTCCGGTTAGCTGATTTACTCCAAAATCTAATGGCTTCCTTCCATATTAGAATAAGGTAGAAATACAAGGTTTCAAAATTTTCTGAATGATAGTATTTGAGTTAGAGTGGAGGATCCACACACACATACACAGACATTATCGTGAAAATGTTAAAATTGGATTCTAGGGACCTTAAAACGTGGTCATTTACCAAAATCACGATATGCGATTTTTAGTATGATCCCTATACCTCCCTTACCAAGGGTAGCGGGAGGTAAAAAAAATAAATAAATAAATGTTGAAAAACTTAGTATTCCTAAATATATTTTTTTTCTTTCGTAGGTAGGTATTTATTGAAATAGTTTTTGAGTGATGGTTAAAATGCCAAATATGTTCTTTCATTTCCAGAACGACTATCTGTCGAGAAAACTTTATAATAGAAATATTCCATCCAAATTATGTGAGACACGCACAAAAATATCAATTTCGTAAATTAGGTAGGAATACTGACAAATGATCAATTATTTTTGATATTCCAAGAAATGAGGAATATCATTAAACTGTTCTACTTGATATCAAGATGTATTTACTTTCTTTTTCAATTTTATTACATGACTGTAAAACGGTATTGCGTATTTTTAGCAACCGTATTTGTTATCCTTGGACAGTATCTTTCCGAAATTTTTCTTTTTGCCCTTGACTTTTATGTGTATTCAAATTCATGGTAAGTAGGAGCTAAGGCACGATCGTGATCGTTTATCCTCTTCAACGCCTAAATAACAAAATGGATTATGCCAAAACAAAGGTCGAGATTACTTGACACTTGTTCCCTAGAAAATTTTTGTATTTTATGGATTGTTATCTAACATTTTATGTTATAAATATTAAAGAATATTTTATTCTCTGTACGGTTTGGTTACATTTTTTCCTTCATATTCAATAGATATAAAGTTAAAAAAAATTACAAAAAAAAATTAAATTTCATAAATCAGCCAGCTATGCTATAACTATGGAAACTGCTAATTGATAGATGTCAGTGTCAAGTGCAATTTACACAGTATGTTCATATTATATTTTTACTGGAAATATTGAAGCTTTTCCAAGAAACTTTAAGGAATTTGTACAAAATAAATAGACATAGAACTAACGGAAGATAATGTGCTGGCTACATCAGATTTATTAAGTGTTATCTGGAAAATACTTGTTTTTCCATCTGCTGATATAGTATTTTACATTCCAAGCCAGGTAAAACGGATTTTACTGCTGAAAGAAGGAAATGACTGGCGAGCCGAGTAGGCGAGCCTGTCACCTCTTAGCTTCTTGAGGCAGTAAAACTGTTATACGTGGCGTGTATTGTACAATATTTTATTTGTTAATCACACAAAATTAAAAATTAGAACCAAAACCTGTCAGTTGTAATTGACACTTATTTTTAATATGTATGACAGTATAGTATGACTAGCGAATGAAAGTTGACGTTTAGATTATTTGATAGATGTGGTTTCTTTTGAAAACATTTCCCTATATTTGATTTGAAAGGAAACTGACTCTTATGTATTCCGTTACAAACGATTAGAATTGTACTCAATACCAGGAGGCATTTAAAATGACCTTAGCAACAGGATTCAGGGATGTATTTGTAACATTGAGAAATGTTGCGAAATATAAAGACACGCAATTCAACTTAGGCGAGACGTAAACAGATGAGTTTTAGCAAATTCAGCATTATCGCTTAGGAACTCTCTCGTCGAAGTCTGAAGCTTGAGTACGCATTTATGCGGCTCCCAATCGAGGTTGCTCTCGCTTGTGCTAAGAATAAGTATAGATAGAAGCTAAACGATATTGTTTGTTGTCATAATATATATTAACGCTTAGTAGCCCGCCGAGAGGTAATATCGGAGTATTATTCAATCAAAAAACAAGATCAAACTGCACCTATCTTCTCATCACTATTTTTTTTTTAAATGAAGTGTTGTAATTGTAATGTCTTGTCTAATTCGAGTATTTCTCACTAGAGGCCACGTAGACTGTCGTCAGTGTATAGTTATTGTTTAGTTTAAACGTTGCTCACTAGAGGCCACGTAGAAGCATGTGTATTTTGTATTTCGTTTTGTAGTTTGTGAGTGACATATTGGTTTTTCTTTAATATTAAACGTCTAACCATGAAATTTAAACTGAGAACACTTGCGCCTCTACTGAGCAACGTAAAAACTAGACAATGATACTCTACGTGACCTCAGTGGTGACCTCTAGTGAGAAATACTCGGACTAGACAAGACATATCTCTATCTCTAGTTTCTGGGTCTGGCCAGCCGAAAACAAACAAACCAAATGAAGTTTTGTCTAGTTCTATTTGGTCGTTGGTTATTTCCAACCCAAGAGATTGCCATTACAGTTAGGAATGACGTATTTCCCAACCTCTAAAAGATTAAGAATCGACATATTACTATAATGATTGTGAATACAAATATTTTCCGGCCATGACAATCAATTAAAAAAATAGAATAATCAAAAACAAATTGATTCGTTATCCCAACAACGCGCATAGCTTTGAGATTATAAAAAATAATCTGTATAGTAAAATATCAACTGTTTCTCTAAAAAAATAGTTCGGAAAAAGTAGATTTTCCAGTAGATTACACATAAAATAACATATATATGCTTCTTAAATTATAAATTTAGTGATTTGAAAATCAACATAACCTATATACAAACAATTAATTAATATCAGTATTATTATAAGCCTAATATAAGTTAATACTTGAATTGCAAAATATATGGGATAATAAACTTTATTAAAATGTAGAAAAATTGATAAAACAAACTTACATTATTTCTTGCGCCAACATCGGAACCAAGTTCTATAATTCGATCAACGAACGAAGCCCTGTTGTCCTTCACAACGTACATCAACGGTGTCATTCCAGTTGCCTGCAAACAAAAATT
This sequence comes from Harpalus rubripes, assembly GCA_963082715.1. NCBI lineage: Eukaryota > Metazoa > Arthropoda > Insecta > Coleoptera > Carabidae > Harpalus > Harpalus rubripes. The sequence continues at coordinate 82,735,235 of OY720448.1, forward strand.
TATATCTCAACCACTCAACATATTTTTTCACAATTTTACAAAATAAAGCAATAATTTTTATGGAGAATTCAACGTTAAACCAATATTTAGAACAATAAATAAATATAAATATACATATATGAATGTTCCAACCAATATTTAGAACAATAAATAAATATAAATATACATATATGAATGTTCCAATCTGCTTATTCCCAAATGTCGATGCATGTTCTTTTAAAACTACATAATTTACAGTTTTATTCTGCAATCAAAATATCAGTTACGTATTTTTTTATCATAAAGTACTTTTGCAATTACTCTGGTCATTATTTTACAATAATTCTCTGTAATTTGCATAGTTTTCATCTTTATGGTTTTTTTCTATATCATTAAAGTACAATTCAGTGCAAAGTGTGTTCCAGAAAGAACATTTTAAACAAGTCAGTGTTTTTCTATATCCTCGCAAAAGTCAATACAAAGACGAAAACGATTGACATGCAAATTCAGTTCACGTAAAGTAAAGAAACATAAAGCTTATTTATTGCAGGAGCGAATCTAATCTAAATTCTCAACATCGACAGGCCGCAAAATCACGAAATAACATAGGTACATCCAAATTTAGGTTGGAATAAATTGTCGAACTGGTTCAACATATTTGACAAATTATTATTGGTAATTAATCAGGCGTTTGTGAATTTATTAATATAAATTTCGAGGGATTTAGGTCGTAGACTTAGTTTATAGTTAGATACGTGACTTCGCGTGCAACAATTAACCAAAATAAAAAATAAAAATTGGTCACCCGAATCTAGCAAATTAACATATTGATTCTTGCAATCTAATCATAATAATCTTTCTTGACCAAACTTTAATAGTGCCCATAAAATAAACTTTTAAAGAAAATCAATCCAAAACTACATATTTTAATAATAATTTGGTATATAATACATGGTGAACAAAAATAACTGATACAGTTGACAATAACAAAAAATCTGATGTGGCCAGCACATTACCTTCCGTCAGTTATATGAGGCATTTACGAAAGTTCTACCTGTGAACTGTTACCAGTAAACAGCTGTTTATCAGGTTATAGCTACCGGAATCGATATTTTAAGAAGTGGTAAACAGGGTAGATCCATAACCTATAAAAAATTTGAAAATTTGAAACAGGTTAGAAAATTGATGTAGTTAACAAACTGAGCAGAGTCATACTTTGAACACATTTCCACTTTTAACGCGTGCACTTCGCTTTGCATCACTACCTTTTTTTGAGATTAGATTCTTCATGAATCCGGTAGATGGATCTGGTAGATATTGTACAATTTTCGATCACGGTAACTTTTTACCAGTCGTGTTTTCGAATACAGTCGGTAGATGCGGTATCTACCAGTAGAATTTTCGTAAATGCCTATGTATTTTCTATAAAATCCATACAGAAAGTTCCTTGTAAAAGATTCTAAATTTCTTAAACGTACATTACCTTTCGACAGTTGTATGTACTTTATAAAAATTCCATACAGAAAGTTTCGAGCAAAAGATCTTAAATTTCGATTAAAATTATAATATAACACAAATATACTACG
>OY720448.1:82739299-83284299 GCA_963082715.1 Harpalus rubripes
TGGCACCAAGAATATTTCGTTTATTTGGAGAGATGTATTAATAAAATTCCATACAAAATTAAACATAGCAAGCTAAGAAACAATTTTAATACCTTCAATTTAAATCACAAAATTGTTAGAGCACTTCAAGTTTATGTAGATAAATATTTTCATGTTTTATCGAGTAATTGCAAAATTCTTACAAAAACCAAAGAAGTCTTTTTGTAAAAAAAAAAACCTTAATTGTATTTATTATAAGAATACTTATATTTTTAATAATTTAGAAATATTGCTATACATATTTAAATTATTATAGAATATTAAAATACATAAAATATTCTGTAGATATAATAATTTTGAAGCTACTTAATTTTCATGCATGTTTTGTTGGTTGCAAAAGTACAGGATGCCCATTTTATTTGTTCCCGCCCGAAAATTCATGAATAGACAATCCATGTTATATTTCATAAGTTACTTGTTTTTAAAATTTTGTTTTGCTCTTATACCTACTATGATTATGCGATTTAAAGAAACCAATCGTACCAATATTTACCAAGTCGCTTATGAAAAGTACTCTGTTTTGCCTATTCTTAAAATTTTAGGCGGGAACAGATAAAATGGACAGACTGCACAGTGTATTCAAAAAAATTTCTAACTCGGAGTAGGCTTCGAATAAAAAAACGTATGTCAATTTAAAAATATTTAATTAAATGTCAATTTGACATGAGATATTCTTAAAAATGTTATCTAAAGAAATCAAAGTTTTTCTTCTTCAATCTTATTTTAGAAATGGAAACAAATTAGGAAACGGCGAATGTCAATATACTGTATGCTTCTTTATTGTCTTTTATCCTTAAAATATTTTAAGATCAATTTTGACAACTTGACTTTTGAATTAAATAATGAACAGACATACGTTTCACTGTTCATAACCCTCTTCGAGTTAGGAATTTTTTAGAATACACTGTATATAAATTGACCTATTTGTAAAAGACGTGATAATTTTATTTTTTAATAGATAAATTAATAAATATTTTTAAAATTACTGCAATCTACTAAACATATTATTTAACTTACAGGATCTGCCACTCCCGCGAGAGGAACCTGATTAACATCATCTCCTCCCGACGCCACCGCCTTCTCCAGAGATTTGAGCACCTGCTCCACGGGGGACCACTCTCCCTTTTGACACAGCACCAGGAGTCTGTGTGCCGCATCCCGCATCGAGGCTCCCGCGCTCTGGGGCTTCGGTGGACTTCCCGGCTCATCTTTATCCTTATCTCCATTCGACCCCGTCTCATCTTTATCCTTCGAGGGTGTCTTGGTGTCTGATTTATTGTCCCCATTGTCCTCGGTCTTCTCCGCGGCCTTTTTGGCACCCTTCCCGCCTTTCTTACCCGGTTGGGACATGATCACTTGCACAAAGTGTCCATTATGTCAAGAATAGGTTTAAGTAGGGAGTAATATATACAGTAACATGATTAGTTTATCTTTATCGGAGGAATTTGTGTTGGTGAAGGTGTAGTGACATTACTTGGGATATCACAACACTTCGAAGGCACTGCTCATGTTGGTCTGGTGGTTGGAACATGACGCACTGACGACTTGGTACGGACTGGTAGAAACCCTTTTGCTCGCGTGGAGTTGGAGTCGCGTGGCTGGTCTATCATATGATCGAGGGGGGAGAACTACCCCAAGATTGTTCTCCACGGAAAATCCCCCACTACTGAGGATTGTTGCCAATGTTTCCATCCCCCTCTAATAAGAATTGATTATGAAATGAAATATACCTCCACTAAAACAAATACAGCACTACAGAATACTATTATTTTGGATGGGAATAATATATTATATTTATGATATTAACAAATAATGCTATATAAAACATCTAATGTGGCCAACACATAACCTCTCGCCAGATATTTTACCCTGGTTGTACGCATAAGGGGCTGTCCTTAAATTACGTAACGCAAAATTAGGAAATTTTTGATACCCCCTCCCCCCTTTGTAACGCACCCTTAACACAAACATGCACCCCCCCCATATATTACGTAACGCAGTACTTGACCCCCCACCCCCCAATTTTTTTACTGGATATAAAAGTATATGGCCTCCTTAATATTCAGTTAAAATTTGAAACAGAAACTATTTAAATTAATGTATATAAAGATGAAAAATAACAGAACAGAACAGAAACTATTTAAATTAATGTACATAAAGATGAAAAAATCTGATGTGGCCAGCACATTACCTTCCGTCAGTTCTATGTATTTTGTACAAATTTCATACGGAAAGTTCCTTGCTAAATTAAATATTCTATTTCTTGTAAATTACCTTCCGGCAGTTGCATGTATTTTATGGAAATTTCATACAGAAAATTATTATTTTGTGACGTTTACTATATACAGTGTAATGTATCTGCAGAAATAAAAGATTTATTATTATTATTTCTTGTACATTACCTTAAAGCAGTTGTATGTATTTTATACAAATTCCATACAGAAAGCAAAAGATCCTATACCTATTTCCAGTAAAATTATAAGACAACCACACTATGTCAATTTCACTTGACACTGACATCTTTCAATCAGAATTTTCTTAATATAGTAGCTGTTTCCATAGCTATGGCTACTTTATGAAATTTAATTTCTTTATAATTTGTTAACTCTATATCCATTTAATATTAAGTATAAAATGCAGTCATGTCGTATAGAGAATAAAATATTCTTTAATATTTATTATAACATCAAATGTGAAAAAATTATATTTAACATAGTTTTTTCAAGAAAAACTGTTAAAATCTTCAAATGATGGTACTTCCGGTTGACCAATTGTAACCAAAATCTAATCAGCTCTTCATATGGATGTAACGAAGAAGTATACGAAAAAATTATAATTTTTGTAACTGTAGTATTAAAGTTATCGCAGACGAAAATTTTGTTACACACACACATCCACACACACACACACACACACACACACACACACATACAGACATCATCGTAAAAATAGTAAATTCGTATTCTAGGGACCCTAAAACGTGCTTATTGATTAAAAACTCATCATCGAATTTTTTGACCAAAGACAATACCTTCCTTACCTAAAGGTGACGGAAGGTAAAATAATGTACTACTCTTGCCCTACGGCTTGTCACCCCAATTTTTTTACTGTATTTAAAAGTATATGGCCTCCTTAATATTCAGTTAAAATTTGAAACAGAAACTAATTAAATTAATGTACATAAAGATGAAAAAATAACAGCACAGAAATTAAAAGCATATGCATTTCCATATGCTTTTAACAAACTATTGAAAAGTTTTTCCTTATCAACACTACTTGAATTCATGTTTTAATATGAATTGCATTGCACGAATGAAAGACCACTGGCCCGAATTTGAACTGTGCCCGACACATGTTGACTGTTATTGAAAACAAATGACTGCCTGCATATACGAATTAGCACCGCGAAATTTGAATGTTTCAAAACTATTAAAGCAAGTTTAGCAATATTTTTTATATTTTATCGTTACGTAACGCACACATTAACCCTCCCCCACCCCCTCGTAACGCTGCGTAACGCTACTCTTGACCCCCACCCTACCCTTGAAGCGTTACGTAATTTAAGGACAGCCCCTAAACGAAAAATATTTTTAAATACAAATACATATATTCATGTCTCACTACCAAATAATTCTCACATATATTTGCAAAATCTATGGGATATTTTCATATAAATTATGTACAATACATACATTTTCTTTATATTCAATATCCCGAAATTTTCTTTTTCTACCTTCCTTTTCTTTTTCTGTATATTCGCCATTTTTTCGCAAATTCCTTTTATATTCTTTTTTACCTATATTCTTTTGCGTTGTTGACTTTTTTTTATTTTCATAATCTTTATAATAATGTACAAATATTTTTGACAATGGCATACAAATATTTTTGACAGTGACATTTATGTGTCAATTACAAACATTTGAATTTCTTGCCTTGTAGTAGTTTGGAGATTTTTTACATCAAATTATTTTATATGCATTTCTTTATCTCTAAATCTATAGATGATATAATAATGAATTTATATTTATCGAATAAATATTTAGATGATTTTTTTCTTGTAACTACTACTTCCGGTTGTCCAATTGTTACCAAAACTTAATCAACTCTTCCCATTATTGCTAGATTGAGGAATCCGTAGTTAAAAATGTCTTAAGTCCTTATAGTATTTGAGAAATCATGAATCCAACATCCACACACACATCCACACACATACACATCCACACACATACATACGGACATCATCAAAAAATGTTATAATCGGAGTCTAGGGACCTTAAAACGTGCTTATTCACTAAAATCTGGATATGCGATTTTTAGCATGAATCCAATACCTCTCTTAGCGACAGGTAAAAATCGTTAATCTATATAAGAAAATTTAATTTGGTATAGGTACCCTACCGAATGTCTACTTGAAATCTTTTGAAATACAATTTTATAAGGATAATTCTATTCAAAACTGTAAGCCCTACAGATTTGTAAATCTGTAAAAAAATTTGTGTTAAAAGCTCGAAGTTAAATACCACATCCGGTTTATCATTATAGTCAAAATCTAAGATGTTTCATATCATATACGAGGGTAGCAACAAAAAGTTTCTGCAGAAATTATTACCTTCCGTCATACCGCAGGTAAGTGAGGTAATGTAATCGTGCCAAAAATTGTGAGTTTTCAGTAAATAAGCACGAATTAGGGTCCCCACAACTTTTTACCTCTCGCTAAGAGAGGTATTGTATTCATGCTAAAAATCGCATATCCAGATTTTAATGAATAAGCACGTTTTAAGGTCCCTAGTATCCGATTATAACATTTTTACGATGATGTCCGTATGTGTGTGTGTGTGGATGTGTAAGCGGAAGTAGTAGTTACAAGAAAAAAATCATCTATATATTATTTATCGAAAATTTATGTAAATACTTATATTAAAGAACGTTAAATTCTTTATTCGATAAATATAAATTCATTATTATATCTTCTATAGATTTAGAGAAAAAGAAAGGCATATAAAATAATTTGATGTAAAAAATCTCAGATCAAACTACTGCAAGGCAAGAAATTCAAATGTTTGTAATTGACACATAAATGTCACTGCCAAAAATATTTGTATGCCTCTGTCAAAAATATTTGTATATTATTATGAAGATTATGAAAATAAAAAAAAGTCAACAACTCAAATGAATATACGTAAAAAAGAATATAAAAGGAATTTGCGAAAAAATGACGAATATAAAGAAAAAGAGAAGGAAAGTAGAAAAAGAAAATTTCAGGATATTGAATATAAAGAAAATGTATGTATTGTACATAATTTATTTTAAAATAACCCATAGATTTTGCAAATATATGTGAGAATTATTTTGTAGTGAGACATGAATATATGTATTTGTATTTAAAAATATTTTTCGTTTTATGCGTACAACCAGGTAAAATATCTGGCGAGAGGTTATGTGTTGGCCACATCAGATTTTTTACGATGTATATGTGTGTGTGTGTGTGTGTGTGTGTGTGTGTGGGTGTGTGCGCGCGCGGGCGCGTGCGTGTGCGTGTGCGTATGCGTGCGCGTGCGTGTGCGAGTGCGTGTGCGTGTGCGAATGCGTGTGCGTGTGCTTGCGCGGGTGCGTGTGTGTGTGTGTGTGTGTGAGTGTGTGTATGTGTATGTATGTGTGTCTGTCTGTGTGTGTGTGTGTGTGTGTGTGTGTGTGTGTGTGTGTGTGTGTGTGAGAGAGAGTGTGTGTGTATGTGTGTGTGTGTGAGTGTGTGTGTGTGTGAGTGTGAGTGTGTGTGAGTGTGAGTGTGTGTATGTGTGTGTGTGTGTGTATGTGTGTGTGTGTACCAAAATTTTCGTCTACGATAACTTCCATACTATAATTCTAAAAATTATAATTCTTTCGTATTTCTCTTCGTTACATCCATGTGAAGAGCTGATTAGATTTTGGTTAGAATTGGACAACCGGAAGTACCCTCATTTGAAGATTTTAACAGTTTTTCTTGAAAAACTATGTTAAATATCATTTTTTCACATTTAATGTTATTATAAATATTAAAGAATATTTTATTCTCTATACGATTTGACTGCATTTTATACTTAATATTAAATGGATATAGAGTTAAAAAATCTGATGTGGCCAGCACATTACCTTCCGTCAGTTCTATGTATTTTGTACAAATTTCATACAGAAAGTTCTTTGCTAAAGATTATATTTCTTGTACTTTACCTTCCGGCAGTTGCATGTATTTTATGCAAATTCCATACAGAAAATTTATAGCAAAAGATCCTATATTTCCAATAAAATTATACGACAGACACACTATGTCAATTTCACTTGACACTGACATCTTTCAATCAAAATTTTCTTAATATAGTAGCTGTTTCCATAGCTATGGCTACTTTATGAAAATTAATTTCTTTATAATTTTTTAACTCTATATCCATTTAATATTAAGTATAAAATGTAGTCAAATCGTATAGACAATAAAATATTCTTTAATATTTATAATAACATTAAACGTGAAAAAATGATATTTAACATAGTTTTTTCAAGAAAAACTGTTAAAATCTTCAAATGAAGGTACTTCCGGTTGTCCAATTCTAACCAAAATCTAATCAGCTCTTCACATGGATATAACGAAAAGAAATACGAAAGAATTATAATTTTTAGAATTGTAGTATGGAAGTTATCGCAGACGAAAATTTTGTTACATACACACACACACACGGACACACATACATACACACACACGCACACACACACACATACAGACATCATCGTAAAAATAGTAAAATCGTATTGTAGGGACCCTATAACGTGCTTATTCATCAAAAACTCATTACCGAATTTTTTGACCAAAGACAATACCTTCCTTACCTAAAGGTGACGGAAGGTAAAAATTATAAAGAAATTAAATTTCATAAAATAGCCATAGCTATGGAAACAGCTACTATATTAAGAAAATTTTGATTGAAAGATGTCAGTGTTAAGTGAAATTGACATAGTGTGTTTGTCTTATAATTTTACTGGAAATATAGGACCTTTTGCTATAAATTTTCTCTATGGAATATGCATAAAATACATGCAACTGCCGGAAGGTAAAGTACAAGAAATATAATCTTTAGCAAGGAACTTTCTGTATGAAATTTGTACAAAATACATAGAACTGACGGAAGGTAATGTGCTGGCCACATCAGATTTTTTTTATGTTATGGATCTACCCTGTTTACCACTTGCGTTCTTAAAATATCGATTCCGGTAGCTATAATCAAATCCCAATTTGGACGCCGGATTCGAAATCTTTGGGGTCGAATTAAGGGGTTGCCATGTCTAACTCAAAAAAAAAATTCCCGATCGAAATTGAAAAAGCTGTTATTTTTTGGTAAAAAATCTTTTTGACTCCGATTTGTTTCATTGTATACGTTAACTAGGGACAAAATACTAATGGATAGCCAAATCTGAGCCCCTAGGGTTTGATGTTAAGGGAGTTATTGAAGTCTGAAGTGGGTTTTTGGAAATAACTCTCTAATAATGTTTTTATGTATGATTACAGGATCAAAAGCGGACCAAGGAACACTTAAGGACATCTCAGGATACATTAATAAATAATTAATTTAATTATAAAATTTAGTTAGTGTAGGATATATTCAAAAAAATATTTTTTTTCAAATAACGTACGCTTTACCTTCACCCATGAATTCCTTTTAGCTTGTAATACAAATAAAATGTTTGTAATTGTTCTAATTGTGATTGTTATTTATTGTGTAGAGGGTGTACTATTATTAATTTTGTAACAATAATGTACTTGTAATTGTAATAAATATTTATTTTTATTTTAAAAAATGTTTTATTTATTCTTTTACTGATAGGTATTTGTTCAAAACATCATTGACCCCTAAACTTTGTTGATTTTTTAATTATATCTTATTTTTATATTTTAAATACATGCCTACATATAATTCAACACTTTTCTAAAGCGTATAAACTTCAAATTCCGTGCATAGATCTAGGCACGCTAAAAAATTTTTAATCGTGCATAGATGCTACTTTCAGGTAGCATCAATGCACGCTAAAAAATTTTTGATCGTGCATAGATGCTACTTTCAGGTAGCATACCTGAAAGTAGCACCACTTTTGTCGAATTTTGTTGAAAATTTCTGGTGGTATCAGGATAACAGAAATGAAACGAGCAGTCGGAATTTAAAGTTTATACGCTTTAAAAAAGTGTCGAATTATATGTAGGCATGTATTTAAAATATAAAAATAAGATATAATTAAAAAATCAACAAAGTTTAGGGGTCAATGACGTTTTGAAAAAATACCTATCAGTAAAATAATAAATAAAACATTTTTTAAAATAAAAATAAATATTTATTGCAATAATTACAAGTACATTATTGTTACAAAATTAATAATAGTACACCCTCTACACAATAAATAACAATCACAATTAGAACAATTACAAACATTTTATTTATATTATAAGCTAAAAGGAATTCATGGGTGAAGGTAAAGCGTACGTTATTTGAAAAAAAAAAATATTTTCTTGAATATATCCTACACTAACTAAATTTTATAATTAAATTAATTATTTAATAATGTATCCTGAGAAGTCCGTAAGTGGTCCTTGGTCCGCTTTTGATCCTGTAATCACACATAAAAACATTATTAGACAGTTATTTCCAAAAACCCACTTCAGACTTCAATAACTCCCTTAACATCAACCCCTAGTGGCTCAGATTTAGCTATCCATTAGTCCTTTGTCCCTAGTTAACGTATACATTTGAAACAAATTGGAGTCAAAAAGATTTTTTTACCAAAAAAACACCAGCTTTTTCAATTTCGATCGGGACATTTTTTTGATTTAAACATGGCAACCCCTTAATTCGAACCCAAGGATTTCGAATCCGGCGTCCAAATTGGGATTTGATAATAGCTACCGAAATCGATATTTTAAGAACGCAAGGGGTAAACAGGGTAGATCCATAACCTATAAAAAAAAATAGAAAATTTTAAACAGTTTAGAAATTTAATATAGTTAACAAACTGAGCAGAGTCCTACTTTGAACACATTTCCACTTTTAACGCATGCGCTTCGCTTTGCATCACTACCTTTTTTTGAGATTAGATTCTTCATGAATCCGGTAAATGGATCTGGTAGATATTGTACAATTTTCGAACACGGTAACTTTTTACCACTCGTGTTTTCGAACACAGTCGGTAGATGCGGTATCTACCGGTAGAATTTGCGTAAAATGCCTATGTATTTTCGATAAAAAGTTTTTAGACTTTTCCTTCTGGATATCGTAATAGTTGTTCAAACATTATGAAAATTGGTATGCTTATGTAATTTTGCTCGTAGAATTTAATGGTGATATCGCTAGGGGTGTATAAATGACCGTTTTTGAGATATGGCCCAAAAATTGAAAATATCGCAAACGGTACCCTTTGCGATTTTTTCAGTTTTTAATCTTTTCCTTCTGGAGATTGTAATAGTTGTTCAAATGTTATAAAAATTGGTATGCTTATGTAATTTTTCTCGTAGAATCTAATGGTGATGTCCCATAGATTTGCAAATATATGTGATAATTATTTTGTAGTGAGACATGAATATATGTATTTGTATTTAAAATATTTTTCGTTTTATGCGTACAACCAGGTAAAATATCTGGCGAGAGGTTATATGCTGGCCACATTGGATTTTTTCGTGATAACTTTTGTGGAAAATATATTTTATAATCCAAAACTTTTCAAATTTGCTATTTAATACTTTTATATTAATGTTAGATTTTTGATAAAATTGATAAACGGGAAGTGGTACTTTACTGGAAGCTCCAAACAGATATTCTTGAAAAAATATATTAAATTATAATCCAAAACTTCTCAAATTTGGTATTTAAACCTCGTATATAATTTGAACCAACATATGTTTTGACTATATATGATAAACCGGAAGTGGTACTTAATTTGTAGCTCTTAAGGTGCACTCACAAATGAAAATTAGGTTTAGTTTTATGGTTTATACTTTAGATTTAAAGACTTTGGCCGCATATTATGTAGACTCCATTCACATTTCAGAATTTAGGGTCTCTAAATCAAAATCATAAAGCTAAACATTGCAAGGTTCAAACTTTAGGTTTATGATTTAGTTTGACGTCACAAACTTCACCAATGAGAACGAGTCTGAAATGATATAGATATATACACCCATCTTTATTTAGTATCCACTTGGTGGATTCGGCTTTTTAAACAATGCGAGAAGAACATAGAGACTGTCATAAATTAATAGCTGAAATATAACCAATAATGCCAAGTGAATGACAGTTTCACGGCGCACAGGTGTCTTGTTGAGTACTGCTCTTCCGATATTTTAATATTGTTTTTGAAGCATTTACATAGATGTCTGTACATATCATAATTAATTTTCAGGTAATTTAAACTCACATTTATGAATGACTTACTTAAACCTAAAAAAAAAACCATGCACCTTGAACAAACATAAACACAAAATCTGTGAAAATTATTTTATTTCAATGATAATGAATTAGCTTTGTATTCATAATATTGAACAATAGTTACTATTGTGATAAAAGGATGAAATGTAAATGTAATTAATCAATACCAACTAATGTTTACAATTATGAGCATAAATTAGTTATATAATACATGAATGTATAACATTTATTTTATAACTTTTGTAAATAATTTGTAAAGAATTGTTCTTCCGTCTTGCAAAAGCTTGCATTAGATGTTACCTTGAAAAAACAGCTGAATCACTGCATACATCAGGAATAAAATATAACAATGACTAAATTTCAAGGGAACCGAGTTCTGCTAACACACAAAGCATTGATAAAATCTGAAGTGGTCACTATTGGAAAGCTTTGAAAATCTGCATGTTTCGTCACAGCTTTCTTGACCAATCAGAAACAAACTTCGAGCTGTGCGTGACGACGTCTGACACGCTACTTCCGGCGCAGAATTCTGATTTGCGTCCATTCGAAACTCTTACCTTGCAATCTACTGCCCTTAAAGTACTCGGACATAAGGGACAGTTTGCTGTGAAGAAAAATATTAGGGATTTTTACGGATACACACCGTGATTCAAGCAATTTTACAAGGTCTGTGGGTGTAGGTAGAATGCTTTATTGACATTTTTATTCGACTAATCAACTAATCTCCGTAAAGAGAGTATATTCGATTTTTTTAAAATTGATATACGGGAAGTGGTGCTTTATTGGAAGCTCTAAACAGATTTTCTTGAAAAATATATTAAAATATGATCCAAAACTTCTCAAATTTGGTATTTAAAACACTTTTATAATTTGAAACAACATATTAGATTTTAACTATATATGATAAACCGGAGTTCTTAACAGATATACCCCTTGCGATTTTTTCAGTTTTTGACAATTTTAAGGAATGTTTAATAATTAATGTAGCTGTTGGAATATTTTGATGAAAATTGATATACTTACGTTTTTCGATACGAGGAATTTACTGGTGAGGTCGTTGAAGGTGTACCGCACACCCATTTTTGGGTATGAGGATGGTAATTTAAAAAGATGGAAAATTTTAAAAAAATTAAAATTCTGAAAATTTGTGTTTAAGTAGTTTGAAGGGTGTAGATTTAAGATTTTAAAACCACAGGTCGATATCTCTTTTCGTGTCCGAAATATTCGTCCTCAAAACTTTGCTCATAAATGCCCATTTTTGGGTCATATCCCAAAAATGGTGCATTATACACCGCTGACGATATCACCATTAGATTCTACGAGCAAAATTACATAAGCATACTAATTTTCATAATTTTTGAACAACTATTACAATCTCCAGAAGGAAAAGTCTGAAAATGGCCAAAAATCGCAAAAAATCTAAGGTGCGCAAAAAATCTAAGGTGTACCCCTTGCGATTTTTTCAGTTTTTGACAATTTTAAGGAATGTTTAATAATTAATGTATCCGTTGGAATATTTTGATGAAAATTGGTATACTTACGTTTTTCGGTACGAGGAATTTACTGGTGAGGTCGTTGAAGGTGTACCGCACACCCATTTTTGGGTATAAGGATGGTGTGATTTAAAAAAAGATGGAAATTTTTAAAAAATTTAAAATTATAAAAATTTGTGTTTAAGTAGTTTGAAGGGTGTAGATTTAAGATTTTAAAACCACAGGTCGATATCTCTTTTCGTGCCCGAGATATTCGTCCTCAAATCTTTGCTCAAAAATGCCCATTTTTTGGTCATGTCCCAAAACCGGTCAATTATACACCGCTAGCGATATCACCATTAGATTCTACGAGCAAAATTACATAAGCATACCAATTTTCATAATTTTTGAACAGCTATTACAATCTCCAGAAGTAAAAGTCTGAAAATGGTCAAAAATCGCAAAAAATGTAAGGTGTACCCCTTGCGATTTTTTCAGTTTTTGACAATTTTAAGGAATGTTTAATAATTAATGTATCTGTTGGAATATTTTGATGAAAATTGGTATACTTACGTTTTTCGGTACGAGGAATTTACTGGTGAGGTCGTTGAAGGTGTACCGCACACCTATTTTTGGGTATGAGGATGGTGTGATTTAAAAAAAGATGGATATTTTTAAAAAAATTAAATTTCTGAAAATTTGTTTTTAAGTAGTTTGAAGGGTGTAGATTTAAGAGTAAGACTGTCGGTGAAAATCCGCTGACAAAATTCCTATTAATAAGCGAGTTATAGTTTGAAAATATAGATGTGACGTCACGTATATAAGTTTTTATATCAAGCTATTTTCTTCGTGGACCTAAATGTTTTTGAAATATATGCTATTTCTAAATTATATTTATAAAAAAATAAATGAATATTATTATACTCATTGACGTATTATATAAATGGACGCAACGTAGGTACTGCTTTACTGTATAAGCATTGACGCACACCTTAGAAAAGGATAGAGCTAAGTTAGGGGCAAAGTCAAAAGATGAAAAATAACACAGAGTGCTTATGAATATTCATCTCATTCATAATAAATGACAATGTAAAATATAGTTCATATTCAATTTAACATAAAATATTTCATACGTATATTAAATTATTTGTAAAAATAACAACTATAGAAAAGTACTTTTCCTTTAGCTAATATTATTTATTTAAAACTATTTTTATATACATTTTAGGTATAGTCCGTCGATTGAAAATGATTTCTGCATCACAGAATGTTTGGATGGCTTGAAATTGTGTCTTCTAACTGGAATAAGCCAGTCTGTTCACAATTCATGATGAACTGTGCATCCATTTGCACTGCATGGCATTACCATTTTAAAAGAATTCTGAAATATAAATGAAATCATACTTATATGCATAGAATGAATGACAGAACATAACCTGAATTACCAGCAAACTACATTCAAATTATTTCTATTTCACATTAAATCAAAATTACTCACTTTGTATTGTAACTAACTCTTAGTTAGAGATATGAATATTATTTTTACTAATATTCTGAGGAAATATATTGCACTTTTACTAGCTGTCACTACTGTCAGACCAGCAAACAAAACAACAGTCTGCAACAATGCAATCAAAATAATATATATATATATATATATATATATATATATATATATATATATATATATATATATATATATATATATATATATATATATATATATATATATACAGGGTGATTCATCGGTCTGTCCTCTCTTTATAACTCTTTTATTTTAAGTCAGATAGAAAAACTCGATTCGATTCCTTTTAAAAAAGTATAAAGTAATAAGGGGTCTAAAATTATAAATTAAGAAGTTATTTACCTTTATTCGTTGAATGATATGTTTCTATCATGTTATTATTAACAAAGTAAGCTATGGATAATTTGATCAATTGTTTCAAATTTAAACAAACAAATTGCTCAAATACTCTTAGTTTATCATTGTTGATGTTGATGTGAAAATGAATAATACAAATTTTAGTAAAGATGAGATGGTTAATATAATATTTATAATAGAAAAATCTATTGAAGTTGAAGTACAAGTTTTCGAGCATTTATTATAATTTTGCATTATTTAGTCTGTCACTAAATTTTAATAGCTTCTTTGGAATTAGTGTAATGTTTAAAATAAGTATTAATAAAAAAGGATCAAAATTTTGTATTATTATGGTTTTTTCCACTCTGAACTACTATTTTTATGAACGTAAATAACTTCTTAATTTATAATTTTAGACCCCTTATTATTTAATAATTTTTTAAAGAGAATCTAATTTACTATCGAAATAAGTAAATAAATATAGGGTGTTCCATTAAGAAATATAAATTTACATTTTGTTACGCTTAAACGGAGCACTCTATATACAAATGCATATGGTACGTAGATAGACAATAATATATCATATAAATTATATTTGAAGAGTTTTTCTATCTGACTTAAAATAAAAGAGTTATAAAGAGAGGACAGATCGATGAATCACCCTGTATATATATATATATATATATATATATATATATATATATATATATATATATATATATATATATATATGGATTTCATATGTCACGAGCTGCTAAAACAAATACCCCCTTAGCTTACAAAAGTTAACCTTAAAATGACAGATAGATATTTTATTTCAAACGTCGTAGAAATGGCATTTTTTGTGACTTGATTTAGAAGGTAGAAGTTTTATTTCTACTCCGCTGGAAATTTCTACGCCGGCGGCGTAGAAATAGCTAATTTCTACGCCGCCGGAGTAGAATTATATAATTTCTACGCCGCCGGAGTAGAAATAAAATAAATAAGTATCCATATAAACTACATAGATTTAGCGAATAAAACGAATAGTGCGTTTGAAAAAAAAAATTAATGTGTCATTCGGAATAAAAGTGTCTGTGTGCCTCGCTTCTCTCGTCGTGCAAACTTCCATGCTCGCCACACAAAGTATCACTTTTACTCCTAATAACACAATATACTATACTTCTTAATTTATAATTTTAGACCCCTTAGTACTTAATACTTTTTTAAAGGGAATCTAATTTTCTATCAAAATAAATAAATAAATATAGGATGTTCCATTAAGAAATATTGTTACATATTGTTGCGCTGAAACGGAGCAGCCTGTATACAAATGCATATGGTACATAGATAGACAATAATATATCATATAAATTATATTTGAAGAGGTTTTCTATCTGACTTAAAATAAAAGAGTTATAAAGACAGGACAGACCGATGAATCACCCTGTATAGCATTTTCTTTCTCTGCAATATTAAATATGCATTGCTGTTATCTCTATAGATAAAATTGTATAGACAAACAGAAAACGGTGTCAGATAAATTATCTGGCAGATAGCTAACCGGAATTTTATCAGAAAGTGGAAAAGCCGGTCCTAAACCTTAAGATAGAAAATATGACCTATAATAAAAACAAATAACACATATTCTACCACTTACCCAAATCACCATTTCCCAACATATATTACTGAAAAGAAGAAGTAATGACAAACACAGAAGAAGAAAAGACAGTAATCAGTTTAATCAAATAATGTTTTATTTTTAAAATAAGACTGTATTCTTTACAAAACAAAAAAAAACACTTTCAGCTGCCCATTAGCAATAGATACAATAAATATACACAGGTTGCAAAACTATTGGTCCAAACACCCCTCTTTATACAAACAATGCATCCGCTTTCGATAAACCAAACGTTAAAAAATTCATAGAGTGGTATTCACCAAGTAATTTATCTTTAAAGAATAAATCAGTTGATGATATTCACCCATAGAGTGATAAAATAAAATCCTCTACAACACTACTATAAATTTATGTCCATGTAAAAATCGTTAATATTAAAATTTTTCACACAAACAGAATTGTTTGGTTTATGAAATAAAAAATCTATATTAATAACGCATAACGCAATCAACAATGCTGACCATCAAACGGTATATTTGACATACTGTCGCAATCATAACAATTTTAATTTACATTTAATAGTTAACTGTAATACTGATAGAACTATTTTTAATCGTCCACAAACAGATCACAACCCTACACAAATTAAATAATGTTGTGTTTTGTGTAAAGATCCAGTTTAGCTCTCGCAAAAAGAGAACTAAACAGGAATCGTAATGTATAATAGATATATTATTATAATTATTTATATAAAGCTTTGTACACGCGCATGAAGTAGTATTAACGTCCGTGACTATGAGACCCGATAAACTATATGAATATACTCGTACAATAATTAAAATACAAAACAGAGAAAAACAAATAAGAGCGCGATTTAAAATCTTACCTTAAGTTGTATGTATACTGGACAAAAAATAGAACATAACAATGAAGTTAATAAATATTTGATTAGCGAATGGTTGTGTGTGTGTGTTGTGTAACTTACGTTAGACCTCGAGGTCCTCGGACCAGCTGCAGTCCATGGCCTCGGAGTTGGTGGCGGACTCGGTGAGGAGGAAGAGGTCGTACTGCAGCTTGGACTTGGGCATGCATTTGTCGCCAGAGCCGCCCGTGCGCTCCTCCGAAGTCTCAGTGTCACTTGCGCTGGGCGAGCGCTCGCTTGTACTGCTAGAACATTCATCCTCAGAATTGGACTCGGATATCATGGCCTCACCGGCAGAGTTCTTAGGGAATGAAGATTGCAGAAGCAACAAATCCCCGGACGGCAGGGATGGAAGGCTATCAGGTTTCGAGCAATTATCTTTTAGTTTTTTGCGGCTAATTTCAGACGGCAACGCCGGCAAACTGATTGCCACGTCAGAGTCGTGCTCTAAGTCTGGATTGTTTTCCAATTTCACGGTGCTCCTGATAGTTTCCAGGCCTGACTTTGTCGGCGTGCTAGTGCGTAAGCTGTAGTGCCAACTGTTTGATAGGTAATCGCCCGGATGGCAAATCTCAGGGGACTGAGAATGAGAGTCTCTTAAAGAAACGGATTTGGATCTGTACCGGTTATCGTTTTTGTCGTCTGGACTGACGATCGCCCCCGCCGACGCGGAGAGACTAAGATTGTTGACTTTGGTCCTGGGCCGTTTAGAGGCCGGAGACTTGGTCGGCGTGGACTTAGGTGGGGTGACATTACGGAAGCTACCAGCTCTACGCACCATTCTGGAGGCTATGACTTCGGGGGACTCATCCATATCAAGCACCCAACTCACAGAATCACTCTTCTCCACCACCCCCTTCACCTTGGGAGAGCTCGGGGGCGAGTCATCCAAATCAAAGGTATTGTGAAACCGTTCGCTCGGGGTTGGGCTCTGACTTTCTGGTATACGGTTTGGTATTGGTGTTGTATCTTTCATAAAGTGACTGGCTCTCTCTCGAAATGAAAGCGTACGTTCTAATATGTGTGATGTGCCGTGGTGTT
Source organism: Harpalus rubripes (assembly GCA_963082715.1). Taxonomy (NCBI): domain Eukaryota; kingdom Metazoa; phylum Arthropoda; class Insecta; order Coleoptera; family Carabidae; genus Harpalus; species Harpalus rubripes. The sequence continues at coordinate 82,756,671 of OY720448.1, forward strand.
TCTCGTTAAAGCTAGATGTGTGATGCGTTCGGTTCATGAAACTTCCAGTGGGCGTTTTGTATGATAGATCATCACAAAGAGATTGGTTGGAGCCGTGCAAGGATTTGCGGTTAGGAGTTTGCCCCTGGAGGATAGCGTTTACTACCTCTGAATTCTGCTTCAGCTTCCACTGCAGTTCTTCGTTATGAAGTGTCAGTCTCTTGTTCTGTTTTGACTCTTGGCTAAGCGATTCTTGCAGTCTCTTATTATCTTTGGTTAGTTGTCTGGAATTACAAAAATAATACATTAACTAACATCTACGTATCGGGCACTCAAATTGAATATTATTTTATCTACAAACACTAATGCACTTAGGGCTGGTATTTTCACTTGCGAATAAAGGTTTAGATAAATTCATCCTTTGGATAAATATTTTAGTCTTTTAAATAAATAAATATATATATAAATAAATATATCATCACGGCTTATTACCCATTGCTGGGTGTGCCAATCTGCTTTGTAACAGATATCGGTAAAGACGATATATTTGCACCGTGCGGGCGCTTATAAATATATTTATTCGAGAAAATAACATGTTATTGGCGGAATAAATTATTCGGTACTTGGGTAGCGAATAACCGTTATTCGTAAGTTGATTACATTTCCACATAGTGCAGATCTATTAGGAAAATGGGTACATTATAGTAATTAACGTATCAAGGGTGTTATAAGGACAATAACGCCTGAGGTCAACAGTGTACTTTTCGAGGGCCTCTGGCCCGAGATATGTACGTTGACCAAAGGCATTATTGTCCGTTTAACTCCCGTGGTGCGTTCAACGTTTAACGCCCGGCTATAATTTTTAATATTCTACGAATTACGGATCAGAAAGTTTTAATTAAATTTGCTGAGTAGGTAGGCTATGAATGCTTTTTCTTGTTTTTTAGGCTTTATTCCAGTATCATTATTAATTTATTTACAACATTACCATAGCAACAACTCATAACACGCTCTTGGGTGTTATTTAGTATATAACAACCCTGAAAGCAGGGTTATTATGACAATAATAACATACCAGTCGGACGTTAAATATTTTTTTCTATTTCAGTGTTCTTATGAGTCTATAAAAGCACTTTTTATCACTGAAAACACGACGTTTAGAAGATCTATAAACGTACTGTTTTGGCGCCTTTCGTATTCTAGAGGTGGTACTCATGACAGATGAATTAAATATAACCTCAAAATGATAAGTTGTTTATGTTGAAATACTACATCTAATTATCTTTTCTCCAAGTGATAGGACTAGAAAGAAGAGAAATTTATAGCTACAGCTATGTTAGTTCTGAAAGAAGAATCTGTGAAGTTAAAATTTTTCAACTAAACAATTATGAAACAGTGCTCTCAGATTTACTTTGTCAAAACAATTTAAACGGTAAGTTTTATTTATTACAATTTAATTTTATGGTAATATTGCAATTTTCAGCTGGTTGTATTGTTATATCAAACAGGTTTTGAAATGTATGGTGCACGTTACTTGAAATGTTGACACTGTCAACTCAATTTGTGGCTACTTGCAAGTAAATATGAAAATTTTACGATCCATGATTTCCAGATCCACGTCGAGGCGAACTGTCGAATATCAAAATTTTAAATATGATTTAGACATAAGTGCCATATACAATTACAACATATGTTTTGTATTGAAAAATGTAAGAACAGCTGTTGCTGTTATGTCTGCAACTGAGCAGTGGATGTTGGCAAAATGGTGGAATGTAAAAGTGTAGATCAATAAATTGCTCATTAAAGTATTTAATTATTTAAAGAGTTTTATTTATGTTAATAACTATCACGAACCAGCAATCCCGATTCGTTATTTGATAAATTTACCTTTATTATAAGATATATCAAATCAGGTGGTTCATTACTAAACCGGTAGAGTACATTGTAAATATTGGTTTTCCTCTTACATAATTATATAATGCTTGATACAATGTTTTAATGTACACAATCAGTCAGAATCACACAATACACGCTGTCAAAATGTGAAATTTCAAATGTTAGCGGAAAGCGCTACCAATATAACTGACAAAAAAATACCAAGACATCTCCTATGATATGTAAAAGAACAGTTGCCTGAACTTCAGCTGATTTCCTTGTGCAGCCGGATGCTAATATGTATAGCTCAAAACTTTATTTAAACTTCTTGAAATTAAGAGCTATATCTCCACTTATGAGCATTGGTTTCGGTTGCTTAAGATGTTCCATTTTTCTGTTTCTATTTCTGACCATGTGCTTGGCTAACCTCAAAATACTTTTTCAGCAACTTCTCACTTAATTCAGGTTTCTTCACAATAGTTATTTGTATATCAAGGCCGCGAAATCACTCTTTAGCGTACCGAGAGAAAAATTGTCGCCGAGGCCGCTTGCGGCCGAGGCAAGACAATCTCGAGGGCGCTAAAGGATTTCGCGGACAAGGTGTACACAATATTTTTTATGCAACCTTAAAAAATATGTAATTACAAATTTTATTAATTTTAAACAGTTTCATTGAAATAGAAAGTTAGCTTTCAAGGTGGCTATGGGATTGACATTTGATAAACAAAACCATACAATTCTCAAGTGTCAAAGTGATTGTTTACTTAATTTCGCTGCCGCTACCATGACAACGACCGCGAAATTCATTTCGCGGCCGTTACCATAACAACAATCGCGAAATCCAATTTCGCGGCCTGTATTGCGGCTGCGAAATGCTTATTTCACGTCCGGTTGCACAAAAAAATATTTATGTACGATGATTCTTGAATACTGCGCCATGTTGTTTTTATTTATATTGGATGGGTTGTCAAAATGATACACATTGTAGATATTAATTTTAATATTCAACTATTGAGTACACTATTATTCACGAAAGATGACTATTCAAGGTTATTTGTTCGAAGAAAGAATACACATCACTTTATAGCAGTAGCTTAGCAACATTTTGTATTAGAAAGAGAAAGATTATTTGACCTATTTCTATTTAATTTGTGGTGTGACAGATATACGCTGATAGTGACATTACTTTCTAACACACTATAAATAATAATGACACATGTCGTAGAATTACAGATACCTAATTATCTACTGCACTGCCCTCTGTGCTAATATTTACCCAGTGTCGACGTTTAAATCAAATTATTATTCCTTGGTTTATAAGTTAAATCTATGTTTTTGTATTTTGTAAAAACATAAGTGAAGAACATAAATCTTTCAGAAAGGCATTATTTAGAAAGAAAAATAATTTTCAAATGAATTACTCATATTTTTTTAGTTAAAATGTTTCCATAAATATTTCATGTTGGACGCCTATGCAAACTAAATGCAATGAAGTTATGTGCAAGCAATATTATATCGCACGGCTCACAAATGACCTTGAATAGTCATCTTTCGTGAATAATAGTGTAAATGTAACACACACAAGAGCCGAAACCACAACAATAATAACGATGGCAGGAGACAACGACTTTGTTTTGTACAAATTATCAGTTCCGGAGTTGTTGCCAACTGCCCATAAATTTAATAATAAATTTTACTATTACAAATATAACACTCCTTAAAATAATGAAAATGTACTTACAATTCTACATCTGTCTTGCGTTCAAGTTGCAATTCTAAATCTTCTACGCGGGCTTGGAGAGACTGTGCCCTGAGGAGGGCAGCGGGCAGTTCCTCAGCAGCTTGGCTGAGTTCGCCGTGGGCACGGCGAAGTTCGGAGAGTTCGGCGAGTTTCAGGTCGAGCACAGTGCGCAGGGACTCCACCTCGTCTTGCAGCTGTGTGCAGCGCCCCAGTGCGGCCTGCCCAACAACAGAACACTTGTCTGGGCTGCCAATACCATTCTACGTGCACCGTGCAAGATCAATTAATAACAAACATAACAAAACACAAATTAAGAAATGCAAAATTATATACAAAAATACGATCGTGCAAAAATAGGACTATATACAGGTGCTTCACGAAAACCGACCACCGTCATTATTTTCTTTATTATTATAGTTACAAAAAAATACTATAGAACAAAGTTGTAGGAGACCAAAAGGGACATCCCATGAGAGGTGAAAATATTTTTTTAAACCAGTGGTTCTCAAGTTATAACACAAAGTTATATTTTTTCAAATGGGATCCTACATATTTTTTATTCCTATTCGATAGCGTATTTTTTTCTGAATTCAACCATGTATTAGTTTAATATCCTTACATAAATAAATAAATAAATATATCATCACGGCATATTAGCCATTGCTGGGTGAGCCAATCTGCTATGTATGCAGATATCGGTAATGATGATGACATATTTGTACCTTGCGGGCGTTTACCAGGCGTCACCTCACGGGCACTCATTGCTGGCGTGGAGAGTGCACCACAGGGGTCATTTTTGTGCCATTTAAAAATGGAAATATTTGGCGTCGGTCGGGATCGAAGCCGGTTCCCCAGATTCGCGACCTGACACTCAGGCACGCGGCCACGAGACCCCATTATATATATATATATATATATATATATATATATATATATATATATATATATATATATATTATATAATAAAAATATTGAAAAAAATGAGATTGAAATTTAACAAAAAAAATATTTTTCATATTTATGTACAGTAGGCTATGGATGAAAAACAAGAGTGAAAAAAATTAAATTAAAAAATTAATAATTAATTAATGCCCGGTTTTATAAACATCGAATAAACTGCTGAGTTATTACTTTGAAAGTAAATTTAATCGACGAGTAAATAAAAATGTCTGTTTTATAAAACAAGTTACAGAGTAAAATAACTACTTGCAGAGTACAAAATATTTTATCCCAGTGATTTACCGACAGAGATATGACATCTGTCATTATTTTGTGATTTTTGCGTATAAATATTTTAGTATTTTCTATAATTATATACATTTAATATTGTTTTTCACTATATTAAGAACCTATCTATAGGCCAGAGTGGTAATAAAATTATATTTTTCTTCAAGCGTATTATAATATTCATATTATGCTACTGTACACACACTATAGAAGTTGTTCATTGTCTTACTAGTACAAAAATGTTGTTATTGTTGTACTAGTAAAAAAATGTTAGTGTCTTAGTTCACCGCTGGCGGCGGCAGTTGTCACAGCAACACACATTATATCGAAAATTGTTATTTGACACTTGTATCGTTTTTGTTTTGTAGTGTACACCGCCAGCTTTGGCTGAAATTGCAAATACTACAATTATAAATTCCAAAAAAAATGTCAAAAAATTCTTTGAAACACTTGAAGAAAAAATAGTATATGTCATTCGGAGTAGAACTCCCTTTTTGTGTTTTACCCAGCTTGCCAAGCCTCGGCTAGCGCCTCGGCCGCAATAGCTGAGTTCAACACAAAAAGACCGCTTTCTACTCCTAATAACATAATATACTATTTTTTATGAATTTGCAACTACAATTTTAACTGGGAACAAGGAAAAAAGCCTCCATGAAGAGTGTGTGAATACCGTAGTACACTCAGACTACGGTTTCTTATACTGGCTGATCTTTCTACTGCTGGAGTTTAAGAGAGATTGATAAAACCAGGATATAACATTACTAGACGGTATCCCTTAAAACCACTACTGACGATAATGTTAATCTCCAACTGAAGAGTATCTATTCCAAGCCACGTTCCGCAGAATGTTTTAATAATATTGTATTCTGTATGTTCCTGACACGAAATAAATTCAAAAGTCAAAATAGAAAATAAAGTGTGTCATAAAATGCCAAGTGTCAACTAACATGGAAAAAAGAGATAACGGGGAAAAAATTACACAGAAATAGACAAAGCAAATATATTGATATAAATAAATAAATAAATGTAATAATGATGCAAGAGATGAAATTTATAATGAATTTAATTTAATTAATGCTGATGTGTCAAATTTATTCTACAGAATAAAATTTACTTCCTCGAAAATCGGTGGAGTAATTTATTCTGTAGATTTACTTAGTTAGTATTTTTATTCTTGCTTTATAAAACGAAAATCTCTGAAATAAACTATTTTACTTTAAGAGTAAATTTTACTTTGCTAGTAATTTACTTATCCATCTTTTATAAAACTGGGCATTATTCTTATTATTTGACAGCAGCAGCAGATACATTTTGTTCTTTTATTATTGTTTTTCATCCATAGCCTACTGCACATAAATATTAAAAATATTTTTTTTGTTAAATTTCAATCTCATTTTTTCAATATTTTTATTATGTAAGGATATAAAACTGAGAGACTGATTTTTTTTTTGATGATATTGTTATTCTTTCGGGTTTGTGCTAACCCACTAAGTGGGAAATGCGTGATTTTATGTATGTATGTATGTATGTATGTATGTATGTATGTATGTATGTATGTATGTATGTATGTATGTATGTATGTATGTATATAAAACTAATACATGGTTGAATTCAGAAAAAAAATACGCTATCGAATAGGAATAAAAAATATGTAGGATCCCATTTGAAAAAATATAACCACTGGTTTAAAAAAATATTTTCATCTCTCATGGGATGTCCCCCTTGGTCTCCTTCAACTTTGCTCTATAGTATTTTTTTGTAACTATAATAATAAATAAAATAATGACGGTGGTCGGTTTTTGTGAAACACCCTGTACACTATTTGAGAATAAAAAGAGGGTCTTTATTACAGAGCGTGCAAAAAACTTTTATTTCACCTACCAGTGTATGTGGTAGTTGTGATAAATTGTGCAGCCAAAATATTATGTAATTTTGTGTACTTTTCTTGAAAAAAATACATCAAAAATATTGTAGGCACATCTTATTAAACAAGTTGTAACATGCATTTTTGCACTTCTTACTAACTATTAAATAACATAACGGGTGGTGGCGGTTAAAGATAAACATCGGGATTTGACATGTGATATGTAGTTTTAAGCAATTTTTACCTCCCGTCATACCGTAGGTAAAGGCTGGTTTATGATGGATTTAATTTACAAATTTAGATTTATGAATTTACATTTATAAATATAAATTGTACATATTTGCCTTTACTGGTTATGATGAATTTAAGAAATTTATGATTTAGAATTTACATTTAAAATTTCACCATATTTTATATTCTCAATGTAAATTTGTAAATGCGTCCAATCATTTCATAGTATTTCAAACAATGATTTTTGGTGGGGAAAATGACAGTTTCGAGTGACAGTTGAAACATTTTAATTTTGATTTGACAAATGGATTCTGAAAATATGGATATATTATTAATATTATCTGTAGAAAAATACAGATTGATTATGATAAAAATAATAAATATCATAACTGTCATCCCATTTGTGTTAAACCACGTAAGTTGATTGGGCATATTTCATATCATTAAATTCACTATAAACCAGCAAGATAAATCATAAATTTCAAATCTAAATTTGTAAATCTAAATTTATAAATTAAATTCATCATAAACCAGCCATAAATGTAAATTTGTAAATGCGTCCAATCATTTCATAGTATTTCAAACAATGATTTTTGGTGGGGAAAATGACAGTTTCAAGTGACAGTTGAAACATTTTAATTTTGATTTGACAAATGGATTCTGAAAATATGGATATATTATTAATATTATCTGTACAAAAATACAGATTGATTATGACAAAAATAATAAATATATAACTGTCATCTCATTTGTGTCAAACCACGTGACCCAATGTAAGTTGATTGGGCATATTTAATATCATTAAATTCACTATAAACCAGCAAGATAAATCGTAAATTTCAAATTTAAATTTGTAAATCTAAATTTATAAATTAAATCCATCATAAACCAGCCATAAGGGAGGTAATGTAATCGTGGCAAAAATTCGATGGTGAATATTCAGTAAATAAGCACGAATTAGGGTCCCCACAACACGTTTTTACTATTTTTACGATGATGTCTGTGTGTCTGTGACGATTTTTTTCGTCAATGATAACTTTTACAAGAAACTTCCGAAAAGTTCTATTTTTCGTATTTAAGCTTTCTACATTCATATAACGAGTTGATTAGATTTTGGGTAAAATTATACAACCAGAAGTAACACTTTACTTGAAGCCCATAACAGTTTTTAATGAAAAATTATATTAAAATATAATCGAAAACTTTTCAATTTTTAAGTATTTAAGAATTTCATAACAAGGGGAAGTGATAGTTTACTTGATATAATCGAAAACTTTTCAAATTTGGTATTAAAGACTTTTAGATTAATGAGAACGACATATTAGTTATTTTAAAAAAAAATTGATAAACCAGAAATTGTACTTAAAGTATTTCAAATGAAAAGTTTATGCAATATTTTTCATAGTAATAAAATTTATTATTATTGTTACACCAGAAATAGTCATTAAAAACAACCCCCCACTCCTGTTACGTCAGAGTACATACAGCACGTCATTCATAGCCAATGATGATGACATATTTGTACCGTGCGGGCGTTTACCAGGCGGCACCTCACGGGCACTCATTGCTGGAGTGGAGAGTGCACCACAGGGGTCAATTTTGTGCCATTTAAAATTCGAAATATTTGGCGTCGGTTGGGATCGAACCCGGTTCCTCAGATTCTCGACCAGACACTCAGGCACGCGGCCACGAGACCCCATTTGCAATCGAAATTAACGATAGAGGCGCTGATTTTCAAAACAAGATGGCCGCCATACGATGGGTTTGACATATGACAGTTCACATTGTTCACTATGTTTCGTTGACTGTTTACAAATCGAGTTTAAAAATTTATTTATGTGAAGGCGATAAGTTAAAATATTTAATTATTAATTACTACACTACAAACTCAGCTGTCATTTATTTAATATGACGCTTGTACGATTGCTTTTCGTAGTACTGATTTGCGCCACTAGAGGGATTTTTTTTTATCTACGATTACGAATAGGAAAACAGTTTACGCTATTTATATAAATAAAAGTAGGCGATAGTTTATCACATGTTAAACTGTATGTGGGCTGACGTCACATTCTGTTTTCAAAATATTACACACACTTCAATATTTAATTGTAAAATATCTAATGGATATTTCGTGATATTTTCAAATTTGGGGCTCTTTAAAGAACAATCTTTTACAATTTAGTACTTAGAAGTCATAAAAATTATTGCAACAGACGTATTGTGATGAAACTAAAAACATAATAAAAGTCTGCCGTAATATAAATAAGAGAGCAGAAAACTGCAAAAACCAATATCACGTGATAAATCCTTAAGTTCCCCAAACCGCCACCACTAGTTATTTTAAAAATTGTGGTTACTTCAATATTATTTAACATGCTTTGTAAAACTATTTTTTACATACCTGTAATTTATTATCTTTGGTATCGGATTTGAAAGTTTCTAAAATTTTCTTGTTTTCTTCTTTCAGGAGTGCAATTTCATCCTGGGCAGCTATAAGTTTCTCTTCGAATTTTCTTTCTTTCAAAGTAAATTCATCTTTGAGTTTGTCATTAATATACTTCAACTCCTTGAGATCTTCAATCATGGAGGTTTTCTCATCCAGCTGTTCTCTAATTGCTTCATTTTCTTCTCTTAAAATTTCAACAGCAGATTGGTTATTTCTCAGGAGTCTATCATTTTCTTTTTCTAATTCTAGAAGCTTGTATCTATGTTCGCTAACATAAGCTTCAATACGAATCGAGATTTCATTTTCTCGATTGGAAATTTCTAAATCTAGTTGGTTTCTCAACTCGCTGTTGTCTTCTGCGAGGCGTTGTTCTAATTCTATTAATTCTTGTTTGTTCCTCTCGTTTACTGTAAAAAATAAGACAATTACTTTGTGTCACATTTATTCCGGTTGCAGAAACGTTCATCAACGCCTTTGTTAAGTTAGCGGATCACCAAAATTAACAATTTTGAATCAGTTTTCTTGTTCGCATGACATTTAAAATATTGCTGTCAAAAATCGCAATGCATTTGATCGTTTCGATGAACCGCTAACTGAACAAGAGTTGATGAACGTTTCTGCAAACCGGACATTATACAGAATGTCTCTTAAAGAAACCGATAAACTTTAACAATGTATTCTAGGGGTCATTCTAAGTAAAACTAGGCGCCAATAGACCATTTCAGAAATTCAAAGCGCATGCGCCAAGTGTTAGACTGCGACAAAAGTTAGTTCCGATTGTCATATACGCGTCCTTGTTTATATGACAGTTCTGTCAATTTTACACTTTTGTTTTTGTTTCGTTGGTTTCGTTTTTCAAATAATTATGACGGGTACTAAACTTCTGGTCCACAATATATTACCATTTGAAATGTTTAGTCTGGTTTAATAATAAAAATTTAGGTTAGGTATAGCAATACAATTTTTATAATTGATTAATGAATGAATTTTTTCACATAGTAAAATAAGTTTTTATTTGTAAAATAAGAATTGAAATCATATCTTATACTCAAATTCATATTAACAAGTTCTGTGTACTTCTAAAATTTAAAACAGAATACTGGGATCGCGTATAAATTTGAAATGCCGCCATTTAACGGCACTAACTTTTTAGTTCAAAAAGTAAATGTAGTGGTCGCTCAAATTTCTGAAATGGTCTATACACTGTTCCATTTAAGCCATTTAGTAGATGGAGCTAGCAACAGTAAAAACTTGAAGTAGCCGAAATTACATTGGGTAAACTTGTCTCTTGTCTCCAATTTCAGCCAATCAGAGAGGTCAAAACTATTCCCTATGTTCTGCAATACCGAATGGCTTAAATGGAACAAGGTATATTGTTCTCCGTTTTGGAGATATTGATAAATATAGAGCGCGAACAGACACGTGACTGGAGCGATCTTGAAGTGCTTGGAATCAGTTGATTTATGTGCGCATGTCATTTTGACAATAATAATGTCACTCTGATAAGACTACTGTTTTGACTTTTTTTGATTTTGAACTGCCAAAATGTTATTACTGTACAACTTACAGGCAGTAAAACACTTGAAATTAAAAATAATCACTTCTTAACAGCTCAAAATTAAAATAAGTTAAAACATTGGTCTTGTCAAAGTAACATTGTTCTCGTCAAAATGACAAGCGCACACAAATCAGCTGATTGCAAGCATTCAAGGTCGCTCGAGTCACTTGTCTGCTCGCGCCCTATAAAATAAACAAAAAATTAAACAAATGTTGTAAAATAACCGGCAAACTTTAACCATGTATTCTAGCTAGGCGTAAATTGAAGTAAAAAAGTTTATGAATAAACTATGGGTTAATTTTTCTCCGTTTTAGAGACATCGACAAAAATAAAATAAACAACAAATAAATAAAAAATAAAACGGAGAAGAATGGGCTAATAGACCTTTTCAATTTAAAGAGATATAAGATATGCGCAATGAAGATCTGCGCATAGGAAAAACAACTGAGATCCATAGCGTTTGTTTCTAAAAAAAATTAAGACGTACAATGTGAGAAATATCTCAGGTAACTTTAAAAAATCTTATCGAAATAAGTTACAAAAGCTTTTATTGAAGTTAAAATGTCTAACACTGCAAATTTTCACAGGTATTTTAATGACTGTAATATTTTTAACGTTTCGTTTGACAGCCCAACTGGCAGTTCTTCGCGCCATTTTCTTACTATTTGCAGCGATAGAAAGAGATAGCCGTTAAATTGAAAAGGTCCACTGCGTGCCATTTTTTTATTTTAAATTTTTGAAGAGACTGTAACTTGCTACCCATATTTTTTCTTTTGACTAAATTTTCATTAATGGGGACTTATACAATTCAAATTGTTCGGGCGCCATCTAGAGAGTTAATAAGAAAATTCGGAGGCCATCTAGTGAGTAAAAAACTATTTTTTCTACAAACACTATTAAAAATTGAATTTTTAACACGACATACTTCGATTAAAAATGAGATATTTTAATTTTTGTGTTAAAAGTAAATTACCTTGTAACGATGAATGGAACAACAAATCGACATGTTTGACATATGTCTATTTTTTTACAGATACAAATTTAAATTAAATAAATGTGTTTGTAGAAAAAATAGTGTATGATATACGTGTTAAAAGTGATTTTATTTTGTTCGAAGTTTTGGATCACTCCGCTTTGCGTCGTGTTCCAAACTTCCTTCTCACAAAATATATAAACTATTATTCACGAAAGATGACTATTCAAGGTCATTTGTGAGTCGTCTGATATAATCGGCCTAATTCAGTAAGGAAGTTGTTAAGTTTGAGCAACGTTGCTAAAATTTGTAACCAATAAAAACAAATGTAAAGCCTGTCATTTTCTAGTTTTATTCTGTATTCGCAATTATTATTGGTTATTTACTATAGCAATGTTGCTAAGACTTAACAACTTTCTTACAGAATTGGGGCGAATATTACTTGCAGATAACTTCATTGCATTTCGCTTGCATAGGCGTGCAACATGAAATATTTATGGACACATTTTAACTGAAAAAATAAGAATAATTCATTTGAAAATTATGTTTCTTTCTAAATAATACCTTTCTGAAAGATTTATGTTCTTCACTTATGTTTTTGCAAAATACGACGAAATAGACTTAACTTATAAACCAAGGTATAATAATTTGATTTAAACGTCAACGCCACTGGGTAAATATTAACACAGAGGGCAGTGTAGTAGATAATTAGGAATCTGTAATTCTGCGATATACGTCATTATTATTTATAGTGTGTTAGAAAGTAATGCCACTATTTACGTATATCTGTCACATTACATAAATTAAATAGACATAGGTCAAATAATCTTTCTCTTTCTAATATAAAATGTTGCTAAGCTACTGCTATAAAGTGAAGTGTATTCTTTCATCGAACAAATGACCTTGAATAGTCATCTTTCGTGAATAATAGTGTAAAATGTCGTACGTTAACAGATTGCCTTATGATACTTGTGTTTTAATGTACTATTACAGATAATAGTTATGTATGTAACAAGTGACTAAAGTATATTTTTTTCACGAGAAGGAATATTTGCAAGCACATTTTCCACTTCAAGTTAATAGGAAACAGGCTCTAAGTTGATTGCAAATCTATCTTATCATAAAATCAAAAATTAGAGCAACTTACATTCAGCTACATCTCTGCGTTGTTTCTCGAAGAGTTCTGTGATTTCGGCTCGGAATTTTATGCGTTCTTCTTCTATAGTCTGTGCCGCAAGAATCTTTTGTTCAGAAACTGCGTCTTCGAGACGGCGGTAGCCCATACGCGTCTCTTCCAATTCTAATTTATCTTTGATCCATTGCGTCCGAATGTTTTCTATTTCACGTTTCAAACTTGGCGTTCGGAACGCATCCAACTGCAACAGAAAGGTTAATAATTAGTTCAATGTGGGTAAATTTATCGATTGTGGTGTAGATTTGGTTTTAACAAATACTTTAAATCTTACATACACAGTTAAAAAAACAACGTTTAAGGTAGTTGCTACCCTACTATGTTATTCAAAATATTCATAATTTGATTTGTTTGAATTACGTACACCATTCTGCGTATGCTCCGCGTAGCGACAAGCTGACGTCACATATGAGGCGCAGGCGGACACGTGACTTTGACAAATGCTTGTACGGCCCCACAAAGTTGCCAAGTATACACAGCTTGTGTACCTTGCCTGTGATACCAAATCAATTTATAATAAGCGTAAAATTAATAAATAAAATTGTAAAACTATGTAGTTATTATTAATGAATACCGTGTTGTTTTATTTTCTGACACTTACTTAATTTTTAAAATATTTTTTGTAAAAATAAAGCGATTAGTGCTGCCATCTATGATTCAAAGATTTCTTGGCGCGCTAAATTTGAGGAATCCATCAGTTCATGTTGAACGCTCTATTTTTATAAAAAAATTATTTAAAATAAAGTTTAATGTGTCAGAAAATAAAACAACATGATATTCATTAATAATAACTAGTTTTACAATTGTATTTATTAATTTTACGCTTAAATTGATTTGGCAACACATGCAAAGTACACAAGCTACATACTTGGCACCCTTGTGGGGCCCTACAAGCACTTGTCAAAGTCACGTGTCTGTCCGCGCCTCATTGGGCTCTTGTTATGCTTGCGCGCGCAATTGAGTCATATCTATTTTCTTTTATTATTATTTTTTGTCGTAATTAGTACTACAACAGTATATTTAAAAAATACTATAATTATAATCAATAGCTGTATTCTTTTTGACCTAATTGTAACTCAGCTCAGTACATAACTGAGTTGTGAAGTGTGCAAAAAGAACAAGTGTTATTCCATTTTATCATTTCCTTCTTTACCGATAGCATTTGCTGTAACTGCTATCAAATTTATTGACATTTTTATGATCTATGATACTGTTTATAAACGAAAAATGGATAATGTTGAAAATATATTACTGTAAGTATATCTGTATAGGGCGCGAGCAGTCACGTGACTTGAGCGTCCTTGAAGTGATTGGAACCAACTGATTGATGTGCACGTGTCACTCTGACAAGATAAATATTTAGACTTATTTTAATTTTGAACTGTTAAAAAGTTTTTATTTTTAATTTCATATATTTTATTGTCTGAAAATTGTAAAATAATAACATTTTAGCAGTTCAAAATCAAAATAAGTCAAAACATTGGTCTTGTCAAAGACACATTTTTGTTTTCATTTGATTTGTCTTTGCAGCCTGGTGCACAACAATGTATTAGAACCATAATTTTAGTAGACAAAAACATTTCTTATTTGGCGATGAGAGATGACAGTTTGATATAAACAACTATGAAGTTAGCTGACCATATCATCAACGACATGTAAATAATAATTATATTGTTGAGTTATCGTGATGGAATTATCAGATGAGGAATGAAACTTGTCCTATACATTTTGGGTTAATAAAACTTTTTGTGTTTTTGTGAAGAAAAGTACAAGTTCCATTCATCTAATATGTAAATAATTTCTCAGGGTAGTTCGACCTCTCACTCTCTAATCATGCGCACAACACCAGTGTAAATTAGGGTACCTTTATAACCAGGGTATGGCCATGGCGTGGCTCATGTTTCGTCCGCCATTACCGGGACATCTGTTATATGTGTTGTTCTTGCGCAAATTATTATGTATTTTCGTGGATATTTGTTTTATTTTAATGAAACACACATTTAATTATCATTTTAATACGTATTTATAGTGTAAGTAATATATTTTATTTTATTTACTTGTGTAGTTTGTTAAGATTCCCACCACGATTACGAAAACAACTATAAATTACAAATATTAAGCACAATCATTTAAATTTTAAAAGGTAAGTTTAGAATATACAATTATTATGTAAATAAGAACGACAGATATTAAATTGGATGTGATAATAACAACCCATGTCATATATTCTACATAACCTCTAAATGTATGTCTTAATAATAATTGTGTATCTGTTAAATTAATGAATTTTTATTACCTTTATAAATTCACAGTGTGATAATTTAATATTCTTTTATAATATAATATCACATTTATTACAAATAAATAAGGAAATGAATTACCGACAATGGCGGCACTCTTGGCCCATGGCCATACCCTGGTTATAAAGGTACCCTAGTGTAAATAGTCTATTTATTGTCCTGTGCTTTAAAAATTTACATACGTTGTATTTAATAGCTCCCTTCATTAAAAAGGCAATGTTAATTGTATTTGGGTAGCAACTACCTAAGTATACACATTTTTTTCGGGGTAAGTAGGTTCTTACAGATTCTTAAACATAAAAAAAATCTTGTACACATAAATCGACAACATAATGTATTGACGATTTTTAAAGCAAACAAATGTGCATGTACTTTTTGCTAATTTTTGTACAATGTTTAAAAAATTGAATGTTTAAAATCTGTAAAATCTTACTTTGCCCTGAAGGTCGGTTTTGAAAAATAAATGACAGATTTCCAGTATTTGTTAACATCTAATTAGTTTAATATTCAAATGAATGATAAACCTATTTTGTATATGTACTGTTACATGCATTATTTGTGGTTATAAATTCCAATAATTCTGAATTTTGGAAGTTCTGAATAATAATCACAAAACAAATTTGTTATCAGAAGTATTTACTCGATGACTAACCTAACACAAATTTCACTTTTGTTTTGTTATTATTAACCTCATCATGATACAAATTTTGATTACCTGAATTAGAAGAAAATAAAGATATGTCAAATCAAGCCGAGATGTCAAATAAAAATGAATATAAACCAAGAGGAACAACGTAGAAATCCTCATCGTGGTGTCAAAACAAGATAAACTCCTTACCGTGCTTTTAAACCGTTTATTAAATTTCATCACTAACTTACTAACACACAACTGTCAAACAAATGCGAAACCGTCACAAATTGAAATGTTGATGTTCACTACTGCAAGTGTAAACGAAAACTGATGGGGAATTGGGAGTTCGATTAGGCTTTAAGCAAAACAGCCCTGTTCAAACAGCCGTTATCTCCACAAACAATTAGGGAGGGATGAGATGCAAAGTAAGTGGATAACGAGTTTGGACTTGCTGAATGCGCAAATCGGCAAATTCAATAAGTGCTAATAAGTTTAGCTTTGAAGGGTGAATTTGCAGTTCGTTAAATGGCAATTAAAAATATTGATTTTCAAATGATAAATATCTACTTTGGGAAAATGATTTTATTTCATACTGTGTCGCATTTCCATGTTTACAATTGTGATTTCAGTCCGGTAAATGAGACTTTACGGTATTATTATTCTTTACCGTACTGTATCGTTGCTAAGCAACCAATTTCTTATTATGATAATTTATAATGAACTACGTGATGGAATAGTAGTAGGTTGTAGTTAACTTGTGACGAATTTTGTTATTTTGATTTTAAATAAACCTTTTATTCACTTTAAAGTATTCTTAATATAGTAAGTTTACAGATATACATTACTTAAAAATTAATGTTTACATTTATCGTACAATCTTTGTTTTCTCTAATATTAATTGTCGGAATGCCATCTTGAACTAATGAAGTAGTTCTAGAAATCGATGTCGATGTGGATTGTTGTTGAAGTACTTCAACAAAGTTCTCACCACCTTGTATCATCCGTGCAATTTTTTGCTTCCCTTCGATGGAGTCTTCTATATATTTTTCGGCGACAGAAGAACTCTTCCAGCCACCGTGCCTTTTTAAAATTGTCAAATCAGCGCCGGCATTTGCGAGAAGTGTCGCAGACGTGCGACGAAAGCAATGCCCAGTGTATTTTTCTGGATTTTCTAATTTCAAATATGTGGCTATTTTCTTGGGCATTCCTCCAATCATGTGTATCCCAAGTCTCTGAGATATACACTTTCCATTTCGGTAACCCACGAATAAATTATTAAACTTCAGTTCTTTTGGTCGCAATTTAAGGTAGCTTCTGTACAATTCTAAGAAGTTTATGCCTTCCACTTCATTAATTACTGTAAAAACTCTTTTTTGGTTGGTTTTAGTGTAAGGTAACGTAACGACAAGTTGGGTGCCAGTATCTTCCACATTATCAACTGACATATTATGCAACTCTTCACGACGACAACCGCCGGCTATTCCCATCATAGTAACGACCTTTGCCAGAAGATACTCGTTATCAGGTGCTTCTTTCATGAATTGGTGAATTTCATCTCTTGTTAGTGTTTTAGATTGATTCGGTTGGTAACCCACTGAGAGTTTTTTTAAAAATGCGATTACTTTCGAAAAACGTGATATGTCTATATTTTCGTTCACCAGCAGCATAGATTTTACCATGGAGTATTTCGACCATAAAGATGAACTAGTAATTTTCTTCGACTATAAAATGATATACACTCTATAAAGGTACAACTGCAATATAATAATCACTAATACTCACCAGATCTAACATGTATGCTAAAATTACATCCTCTGTTATGTTTCTTACTTGATTTTCTTTTTTCCATTCCATGAATAGCCGATATTCGTTATTATATCTATCTGCGGATTTTTTGGGGATCAAATTTCCCTTTGCTTCCGCAGATTTTAATAAAATTTGATCCGGAATATCATTTTCCATATTCATTTTTGAAAACGTTGCAAAACGTTGTTAGAAATATCAACAAAACAAAATTGGTTGCTATGGTATCATGACTATTTTATTTTTATTAAGACCCAGACGACATGATTGTTTTTAAAGAGAAAAAGAAAGGTTGAAATAAAGCAAACTTTCATCCAAAAATGCGACACAGATATGAAATAAAATGTTGTACGTCATACGTCCGTTAAATGATTTTCACGGTACTCATTTCAAAATTCCAGACTCGGCTCCTTCGTCGCCTCGTCCGGAAACATCTTATTCGTACCGTAAAAACTCATTTACCGGACTTATAACGTAAATTACTATTAATTTTATGGTATTATTTTTACCTCCCGTCATACCGTAGGTAAGGGAGGTAATGTAATCGTGCCAAAATTCCGATGGTGAGTTTTCAGTAAATAAGCACAAATTAGGGTCCCCACAACACGTTTTTACTATTTTTACGATGATGTCTGTGTGCGTGCGTGACGATTTTTTCGTCCACGATAACTCTTATAACAAACAAATATTTCTATTTTCCGTACTTAAGCTATCTGCATTCATATAAAGAGTTGATTAGATTTTGGGTAAAATTGGATAACCGGAAGTGACTGTTACTTGAAGCCCATAAAAGTTTTTAATGAAAAACTATATTAAAATATAATCCAAAACTTTTCAATTTTAGTATTTAAAACTTCTATATCAAGGGAAACAACATATTAGACTTGGCTAACACTAATAAACCAGAAGTGACACTTTACGTAAAACTCTGAACAGATTTTCGTGAAAGATATATTATAATATACTCCAAAACTTGTCAAATTTAGTATTGAAAGACATTTATATGAAGAAGAACAGACATATTAAATTTTGGCTAAAATTGATGATCCGGAAATGATACTTTACTTGAAGTTCTCAACACATTTTCATGAAAAATATATTATGATATATCCCAACAAAACTTCAAATTTCGTATTTAAGATTTTTATATGAATGTGAATGACATTTTCGATTTTTTCTAAAATTGATAAACCGGAAGTGATACTTTACTTGAAGCTCTTAACAGATTTTCTTGATAAAATATATTACGATATATTCCAAAATTTGTCAAATTTGGTATTTAAGATTTGTATATTAATGAGAATGGCATGTTAGATTTCTTCTAAAATTGACAAACCGGAAGTGATACTTTACTTCAAGCTTTGAACAGATTTTCATGAAAAATAAAACGATACAATCCAAAACTTTTCAAATTTGGTATTTAAGACTTTTATATTAATGAGAACGACAGATGTTTTTTAAAATTGATAAACTACATTACAGGAAGTTAAACACATTTTTTTTGAAAAAATATGGTGAAACATGATTCAAAACTTCTCAAATTTGGTATTTCAAACTTGTGTATAATTTGAAATAACATTAGATTTTGATTATACCTATATGATAAACCGGAAGTTGCATAATTTGGAGTTGCTAACAGATTTTCGAGGAAAAACATAAAAATAAATAAATATATCATCACAGTATATTACCCATTGCTGGGTGTGCCAATCTGCTTTGTACGCAGAATATCGGTAATGATGATGACATATTTGTACCGTGCGGGCGTTTACCAGGCGTCACCTCACGGTCACTCATTATAAAAAAAACATAAAATATAATCCAAAATTTGGCATTACAAACTTTTCTACTTATTGGAACAACAAATTAGATTTTGTTTACAAACGATCAACTGGAAGTGATACTTTACTTGAAGCTCAATGCTATTTCAAACATGGAACTGACGGGAGGTCATGTGTTGGCCACATCATTTTAAAAAAGCTTTTTTTATTAAAATGGATTTATAAAGTATGTCTTTTTTTAACAAAATAAAAGTGTGAAAAAAGTGCCCCTTTTCAACCCAAAGGAATAAAAAATGAAACTCTATGGCACTTTTTTTCACACTTTTATTCTATACTTCGTTTCACGTAAGAAAATAGCGTTGGTTTAGATGAGGATATAAATTCTGCCCTTTGATTGGTCATAATACAATCCTAGTTCAGTTGTCAGTTATCAAATCAAATCTACAGAATTAAATGATGTTTAACTATGTTTTGTTATAATTTTTAATTTACAGACAAAAATATTTATTATTGACAAAGTTTGGTTTCATAAATTTAAATTATTTATTTAATGCATATAAAACCGGTCGCCATTTACTATTTTCTTACGTGAAATGTAGTATAGACTAACTAACTATTATATCTCCATCCATTAGATATTAGATCATTATAACAACGATATTTTAATAATTAAGATATCGAAATAAGTAGAAACGCAAAGATGCAACACCCAAGAAGATAAGTGATCAAGGTCCACACCTTTTATTTATTTAATAAAATAAACAATGAAAATAAAATATGTAACACAAATTTACTTTTGATGTACAAGTAAATATGTTGTTGAAAATAATTCTGAATGTAATATTGTTAAAATTATCTGTTTCTAGATAGAAATATGACGCAATACTAATACCGAAGTAAACACAGTGTTTAACATTCTGTTCAACGCTACTGTAAACTGTAACTAAATTGTCTTTCTGAATCACAGTAATTTGACATCCATATTTACTACGCTTATTTGTAATTTGATAACACGCAATTCTGGATTCCCATTTTCTCATTACTTTTAAATGGACTATTTTTCAAACATGTTTCGTCTAGTTTGCGTTCATCTGCATTCAATTTCCAGAAATTCCCTTTAATCCCGGTTTTCCGTACTCCCTTCGCAATAAACAGGTAGTCTGTAAGTCGAAGGCGCCAGCTTCTATTGTATTCAAGAGCTGTTAAGCCATTACCGACAAGTATTTGCATGTTAGGACAAGACGTAATGTTCCAAAAGCTCAAGAGTTCCGTGATGAAATTCTTTTTGAAAATAAAATTGGTTTATTGCTTTCTTAAGAATAAACAGAAAAGGAGAGTTGTAAAAGTCTCACACCCCTGCAGAAGGGAAATTTCCGTAAAGTATTAGTAAACAAAAATTGTATTATTTCCTGAAGAAGATCATATAATAGTATGGTCGAAACGTCGGCAAGAATAAATTTTATTGACTGCTAGTCGGAATCATTGTTACTTCTTGTTCCATCTACATCCCAAACACAGTCGAACATCGTTTTCTTTGAATGTATTATTTCAGTTTATTATTTTCGAAGAATTTCTGAAATATTTACTTCAGATTTAACAAGTGCGATTTTGAGATTATAAATGAACAAAATATAACTTCCTAGATTGAGATTAGTATTAATATAATATAATGACGCTTTCATCATTAATTATGTATTATATCTGTATTATGATTAATTCTTGTTTTATTACTATTTAAAATTTGACCTATTTTAATGATTTTTAAATAATTGATACCTGATGGTATTACTGAAGGAAATAAATCTAAAATTGTTGACCAAGTATACTTAGTTAAAATTATCTGCATTTTCAAGCAAGTTAATTTATATGTTATTACTAATATTTTTTGTATATCTTTTTGAAATTTGTTAAAAAATAAGTGTAACACATTCAGGACATATACAGAATGTCTCACAACTCGCGCCCCAGACGATACTGACACTTGCCGACGACAATAGGTTGCCAATAAATAGAAGAAAATAATTTGCGGCTGCTTGCATAAAACTGGTTGCTAGGTTTTAAAAATACTACTAGTGAGTTACAAAATTTATTTGACTTACTGTAATTTTGACACTTTAGACTTGACTTTTCACTGTCAACAAATTTAGGTTAGCGAAGGTGTCATCCGAGATCATCATTTATATCGTACAGTGCAACGTTCCGAATAGACTTGTGCTGCCTCTCTGGCGTTACGTCCACATTTTCCGAAAATTATAATCATTTCTAAAGGCCCATTCAGAATAAAAAAAATTAGCGGTAGTGTAAGAATTAGTGGCATCGGTAGCGTAAAGTATCATTCACAACAAAAAAATTAACGTAGCGGTAGAAATAGTGGCAGTAGTAGTGGCCTGGGTAAAAGATTGAATGCGTTATAGCAAATGTATTCGTTCACATCACATCCAAAAATTAAAAAAATTAGTAGTAGCGCAGTGGCAATGGCAGCGGTATGAGTTTGCAATCTCCAAACATCTACGTTGCCACTACGCTACCGCTTAATTTTTTTGACAGTTTTGACGTTTATTGACATCTGATTTTTTATGTCATCAGATAAAATGAGCAATAGAAAAATGATCATTTTGTGGTGTGCTTCAGATGTTGCGCTATATATACAAACAGACTTATTAATAAACTTTGCACAATTAAAAGTGAACACGTAACTTACCATTTTCGCCTATTTCAAAGGCAATTTGTGCCCACGCATTTTCTTTTTTTGAAATAATTTTAAACTCCCTTAATCTCTGCGCTTATCTCACACAATGGAGTGCTTGTGGATAAGTGTAATTAATAAGTCATCATCTATGTCAGTTGCTTTTTGTGCAAAAATAAAATGACAGCTATAACTGTCAACCTTGCATCCTAGTAATTTATAATAAAAAATTCCTAGAAACTATAATTTCAATAATTTTTCATTGTGAACGGAAATAATTTTTACTATAATTTCTTACGTTACCGATGCCACTAATTCTTACACTACCGCTAATTTTTTTTATTCTGAATGGGCCTTGAGAAATTTATAGTAAAAATGATTTCCGTTCACAATGAAAAATTATTGAAATTATAGTTTCTAGGAATTTTTTATTATAAATTACTAGGATGCAAGGCTGACAGTTATAGCTGTCATTTTATTTTTGCACAAAAAGCAACTGACATAGATGATGACTTATTAATTACACTTATCCACAAGCACTCTATTGTGTGAGATAAGCGAAGAGATTAAGGGAGTTTAAAATTATTTCAAAAAAAGAAAATGCGTGGCACAAATTGCCTTTGAAATAGGCGAAAATGGTAAGTTACGTGTTCACTTTTAATTGTGCAAAGTTTATTAATAAGTATGTTTGTATATATAGCGCAACGTCTGAGGCACACCACAAAATGATCGTTTTTCTATTGCTCATTTTATCTGATAAAATAAGAAATCAGATGTCAATAAACGTCAAAACTGTCAAAAAAAATTAAGCGGTAGCGTAGTGGCAACTTAGAAGTTTGGAGATTGCAAACTCCTACAACTGCCATGGCCACTGCGCTACTACTAATTATCTTAATTTTTTGATGTGAACGAATACATTTGTTATTCGCAATCGTAGATTAAAAAATTCCCTCTAGTGGCGCAAATCAGTACTACGAAAAGCAATCGTACAAGCGCCATATTAAATAAGTGACAGCTGAGTTTGTAGTATAGTAATTAATAATTAAATATTTTAACTTATCGCCTTCATATAAATAAGTTTTTAAACTCGGTTTGTATACACAGTCAACGAAACACATTGAACAATGTGAACTGTCATATGTCAAACCCATCGTATGGCGGCTATCTTGTTTCGAAAACCAGCGTCTCTATCGTTAATTTCGATTGCGAATAACGTATTCAATCTTTTACCCAGGCCACTACCACTGCCACTAATTCTACCGCTACGTTAATTTTTTTGTTGTGAATGATACTTAAGTAATCAGTGGCTGAATACATGGTAAGAATTTGCCTTTTTTATTCACCTTGTCAAATTTAATTTGAGACTGACATTTTTCGAAAACTACAGTCGCCCAGACATTTTAAAGAAGATTTGATTTGTATAAAACCTAGTAACATAAAATTACGGCAAACACACGTTAAAAGTGTAGGTCTCTGATTGGTCAATTTTAAGACGTCTTTTCTCGAATATTTTTAAGCTAGATTTTTTTCTTCGAAATTACACATCCGAGGTCAGTCTCGTGTTTCCTCTTTCGCTCTGGGGCGCGAGTTGTGAGACAACCTGTATATGTCATTATCGTTATCTTTGGATACGTGCAGCACACAACAAAACATAAGAAGCAATGATACAATCTAATTTTACAGGAAGATTTTGTCGCCATATCTTTTTTTTATCAAAACGAAAACGAAATACTAAATTTATGTTCATAGTTGAATATAAGGAGACACGTTTATCTAAAGTTCTATAGAAAAATATAGTTCTATTTAAAGTTCGTCTTGATTTAACTTTTGGTGTACATTGTCCAACCGGAAATGTTGTTTGTACATATTTTAAAGTAAATTTGTTTGTCCAATTAATAATGAAATTTGTTTAAACTTAGTTTACAAATTAAACAAGTTTAAAAATCTGATGTGGCCAGCACATAACCTCTCGCCAGATATTTTACCTGGTTATACGCATAAAACGAAAAATATATTTAAATACAAATACATATATTCATGTCTCACTACAAAATAATTCTCACATATATTTGCAAAATCTATGGGATATTTTAATATAAATTATGTACAATACATATACATTTTCTTTATATTCAATATCCTGAAATTTTCTTTTTCTACTTTCCTTTTCTTTTTCTGTATATTCGTAATATTTTTGCAAATTCCTCTTATCTTCTTTTTTACGTATATTCTTTTACGTTGTTGATTTTTTTTTATTTTCATAATCTTCATAATAATGTACAAATATTTTTGACAGCGGCATACAAATATTTTTGACAGTGACATTTATGTGTCAAATACAAACATTTGAATTTCTTGCCTTGAAGTATCAAATTATTTTATATGCATTTCTTTATCTCTAAATCTAAGATATAATAATGAATTTATATTTATCGAATAAAGAATTTAACGTTCTTTAATATAAGTATTTACATAAATTTTCGATAAATAATATTTAGATGGTTTTTTTCTTGTAACTACTACTTCCGGTTGTCCACACTCACACACACACACACACACACACACACGCGCGCACGCACGCACGCACGCACGCACGCACACACACACACACACACACACACACACACACACACACACACACACACACAACACACACACACACACATACGCACACGCACACACACACACACACACACACACACACACACACACATATATATCCACACACATACGGACATCGTAAAAATGTTATAATCGGATTCTAGGGACCTTAAAACGTGCTTATTCACTAAAATCTGGATATGCGATTTTTAGCATGAATCCAATACCTCTCTTAACGAGAGGTAAAAATGATCCAAAAGAGGTTTTTAGGCAGATTTTGAAATGTTTGTATTCATGGAGATAGTGATACGTACATTAAAGACGAGGTACTGCACTAGGACACCCAACGCCTCGACGCCCTTGGCGGAGTGTTTGACGTGGGGCAGAAGGTGCGTGGCCTGGACAGCCGCCGGAGTCTTCTCCGGCAGTGGTTGCGTGCGCAGTGGGGAGCCACCTTTCTGGGGCGTTACGCCTGTCACACGGCTCTGATCTGCAAACGAAAAACACAACTTTTATTTACTACTTATTTCGACAGAAATAAGTTTGGGGCATAAAATGATTTTTGTTTTAATTCGTATGACATAGACCCTACATCGGCTCAAATTTAAAACTGTTTATATTTGACCCTACAAAATTATTCATATTTGTACTATTTAAAATCTTGAGTAAAACTATTCTAATTTACCCGGCGCTTATTTACAGATCCTATCCCAATTCACCACCAATCGATAACCGACACAAGCCAAAGTAACCTTCTACCAATACTAACGCTATTCAGCGCCAAACGCTGATTTGGCGTAGGATATGTATGTGGTCAGTGTTAGTGCAAACTATTTACTTACTTTTACAAAAAAATACCAACAATAAAGTCACCTACCACACAAAACTCATTAACAATAACCCCTCCGAATTTTTCAAGAGTAAGTTAGGTATGCGTTAGGTGATGTTATTGTTGGTATTTTTTTTTGTAAAAAAAAATAGTTTGCTCTGCACTGGCAATGTACATATCCCAAGCCAATAGGGTCCCCCACCATAACAGAAAATTGAGTAAAATGTTACTTATATTGAAAGTAGATACGAAAAAATCTTATGTGGCCGGCACATTACCTTCGGTCAGTTCTATATATTTTTATACAGACAGTTTCTTGCGAAAGACTCTATATTTCCAGTAAATTATCATCCCTAAGTTGCGCTAAATTGCTAGAAAGTTACTTCGGCTTGTGTCGGTTATCGATTGGTGCTGAATTGGGATAGGATCTGTAAATAAGCTACCCGGGCCAACCTAACATTCTGCACGTGCAAATATTTGTATCTACTTCATAATTAAACAATCACTTTCTTTTTCATATTACATTATAAAAGTTTTTTAAAACGTATTTAATAATTATATTTCATTGAACTGTAGAAAACAATTTATTCTCTACTCACAATTTTTTTATTAACGAATTGTTCTGAAATATTGTATCATTTAACAAGAATAATTATATAAGTATAAGAGCAACCTATTTGTGTATTTTATACGTGATACATTAAAAATGTTCAAATTGTAGAAAAGTGTGATTTTTATCCGTGGCGGCTTGTCAGGGTAGGCAGTGCCTCACCAGAAAAGGAATAACTCAGAATTTCATTTTAACAAATTAATAATTTAATGTAAATTAAATTTCAACTTATTCCGTTAATGTTGGTCTTTATAAATATCAAAAACAACAATTTAAGCCACCACCATAACTAATTTGTAATGCAGTTCACCTAATTTACACCCCGTAACGCTTGCCTCTTGAAATGAGTAGTATAATGCATAATGTTTTTGATAAAGCTTTCATTCCGTTAAGAGATACGTACACTACACAATGAGCTGTTTGAGGCATGCTTCAAATGCAATATGCAATGAGTGCGTAAAGGATAAAAGAGACCGTGACCGTGAGCCTTGGTTTATTTGGCCTCTAGCGTGGTTTACACGTCGGGTAACCTTGTAAACTGAGTCTCCCCCTCTTGTTGCTTAAACTCGGCCTCTAGCGTGGTTGACACGTCGGGTAACCTTGTTTAAGACAGCACTAACCCCCTTGTTCCCGAAGATGCCCCATACGACTGCGGGCGAAACGTTGAGCTCTGACTCAAAATATGACACAGTCCATTCCCGGAAAACGAATATTTCTCAGAATTTTCTTATTATAGTAGCTGTTTCCATAGTTACAGCATTGCTGGCTAATTTATGAAATTTAATTTCTTTATAATTTTATAACTCTATATCCATTTAATATGAAGTATAAAATGCAGTCAAATCGTGTACAGAAGAAAATATTCTTCAATATTTATAATAACAATAAATGTGAAAAAATGATATTTAACGTCGTTTCTTCAAGAAAAACTGTTAAAATCTTCAAATGAAGGTACTTCCGGTTTCCGGTTGAACAATTATAACTAAAATCTGGTCAGCTCTTCATATGTATGTAACGAAGAAGAATACGAAAGAATTATAATTTTTGGATTTGTAGTATTAGAGTTATCGCAGGCGAAACTTTTGTCACACACACACGCACGCACGCACACACACGTACGCACGCGCACGCGCGCGCGCACACACACACGATTTAAATAACGGAGAATATAATTCATATTTTCCGCTAATTAGTATTCAGAAACTCCCTAGTTACATGTCTTATCAAAGCGAGGATAAAAAAACAAAAAAAATATCACCTTATTTATATTCGTTACTAGGGGATTTTTTTTTCTTTATATACAACATTAACAGTTAATTTTGAGTATAAAAATGTGCGGTAATCGTTTTTGATATCAACAACGATGAAAATAATAAGGCAATTCTAAAATTAACCATGTTATAAAGCAATATATGAAAAGTTAGGTTAGCACAACAATGTGCCATAAAAATTCATTATATTCTCCCATTAAATATAAGCTCGTGATATAATTAATAATCGACGATATTGCTCGTGAAACCGAAGCAGCACATTTCACTCGTGAAATCTGCAACCCGGTTTCACTCGAGAATATCATCGATGATAATCATATCACTTGTTATATTACGTATGATAATACATTTGTTTTTACTGGCAACAAATTTTAATAGGCTACAAAATTAATATGGTACGATACAGAATAGATAAGTGCATATTGCATTCGAACATCGAACATAAAAATAACTTCTAGTATTTTTATTGTAATGTAACGTAAGCCCTGTAAAACAGTCGCGCCATATTGTGTTGTGTTTAGACTTTAGACAGTTTAGCTAGGTAAGTCAACAATTCGTTATATATATATATATATATATATATATATATATATATATATATATATATATATTCTCGTTTCTAAAATGTTCTGTGGTCTGGCGATTTATTTTTGTACATGAAAGGGGAAAAACATGCAGCTTCACATCCCTTAAAAAATGTAACTTTGGATCATAAGGCATTTGACCTTGAATGAAAAAAAAATTCGCTTGCGGTGCCTTTTTTCCTGAATAACTTGCCTCACCAAAGTTTTGGTGCACGAGGCAGCACTGAGTAAAAGTAACAATACATTGAAAATGGAATTCAGTGATGATGAACAGGAAAGCGCACGCAACCGCAAATTTTACACACTTGTCGCATAAATAACTACTATTTCAAGGTACTGTATGGCCAGCAATTTGTATCATTTTGTAACATGCAAATCTTGTTATAACGCCACGTATAATTCACAACAAAAATTAAGAACAATTTTTAATCCCACTTATAGAAGTATCCCAATACGGTGTTTACATAAATTTGCACAGTATTAGCATAACTCAATAACTGTTTATAAATATAAATTGATAAACAACGTTGATAATACGTATTACATCGTTTAATACTCGCAGTCGTATTTTATTTTGAAACTTGTAACAGTCACACTTGTTAGTTATAGACCTGTGCATATTGCGTGCTGGTTCTATTTGAATATATTAGCAAGTACATAGTATCAAGTTACGAATAATCCATAATTAAACGCACTCGAAACATCCGTATATTGTGAAAGATCTATTATGAAATTCTCGCTAAACATGGATTTCCGATGATTGTGATTTTAATGTCAGATTTTTATGAACACAAAAAACATTTTATTGTTGCAAATTATAGGTTATGGCAGACGATTAATAAAAAAGAATACGTGAAAGTGTAACTGGTCTAAAATTTTTAAACGATGTAGGTGCTAATTGAAAGCGATTTAATTTCTCCATATTTGGTGTAATGCTTTCTATTTTAATTAGTGTACTAAATATTTACATTCATTTAAGTTTTTGTTAATTAGAAGCCACTTTAATTAGATTTTAGTTTGTTTAGAAGATAATTTGGCGCACACTTTCAGAAGTCATTTATATATCATCAGATAAATTAAGTTTTTCTTCAAGCGTATTATAATATTAATATTATGCTCCTGTACACACACTGTAGAAGATGTTCATTGTATTACTAGTACAAAAATGTTGTTATTGTTGTACTAGTAAAAAAATGTTAGTGTTTTAGTTCACCGCTGGCGGCGGCAGTTGTCACAGCAACACATATTATATTGAAAATTGTTATTTGACAGTTGTGTTGTTTTTGTTTTGTAGTGTACATAGCCTGCTTTGGCAGAAATTGCAAACTCTACAATTAAAAAATTCCAAAAAAAATGTCAAAAAATTCTTTGAAACACTTGAAGAAAAAATAGTATATGCCAGCTTGCTTAGCCTCGGCTAGCGCCTCGGCCGCAATAGCTGGGTTCAACACAAAAAGACCGCTTTCTACTCCTAATAACATAATATACTATTCTATGAGTATAATATAATAAGTCATATACAATGAGAAATAACGAACTTGATTTGTTATTTCTAATTTGTATTAAATTTCGTGTTAAAAAACATTTACTAACATATTTTTTTAGTATGTACCTATGTTGGGCCTGTTTCTCAAAAAATACGGGACTAGTATTACTAGTCCCTACACTAGTACTACTAGTGAAGTTTACTAGTTTTTGTTTCTGAAATATACAAGTGTAAAATACTAGTTACAAGTTGGGAACTAGTATTTACTAGTGTATTTGACAAAAAAATACTAGTATTTTGTTTCTCAAAATATTTGAGTAGTAATTTACTAGAGAAAACCTACAAGTGTCAAAAGTCTTGTAAATTTTGAATATAAATTTTACTAGTATTATTTTACAGTTCGTTTGTTTTTTCTTTTTCGTATGTAATTCAATGGTTCTTTTTTAATGTTAATTCAGATTCATATAGTGTATGTCGTTGTTTAGTGTTAATATTTTTTTTAAATAATATAGTAATGTGGTCTAGTGATGAAGAAGTAGTGCGACGTCAAAAACTAATTAAAGCAAGAATTAATTATGTCCATGCAGAAACCCCATATGAAAGAGCGGTTACTCATGGCAAATAAGTAAGAAACATTAATTATTTTATTGGGACCTATTCTTCAGCTATATATGAAGAGAAACCAGAAATCATGCATTATCCGTAAAAATACAACTATTTTTTAAGTTTGGCAAAAATATGTCCCTGATATATTTTTAGTTTTTGTCTTGTCTGCGCAACCCGAAGCGTGACAAGTTTGACAGATTTTTGTCCATCCATTGAATTTAACTGCTTTATGCCCGGTTTTATAAACATCGAATAAACTGTTGAGTTATTACTTTGAAAGTAAATTTAATCGACGAGTGAATAAAAATATCTGTTTTATAAAACAAGTTACAAAGTAAAATAACTACTTGCAGAGTAAATATTTTATCCTAGTGATTTACCGACAGAGACATGACATCTGTCATTATTTTGTGATTTTTGCATATAAATATTTTAATATTTTTTTTATAATTATATACATTTAATATTGTTTTTCACTATATTAAGAACCTATAGGCCAGAGTGGTAATAATTTTTTTTTTATGAATTTGCAACTACAATTTGAACTGAGGACAAGGAAAATAGCCTCCATGAAAATTGTGTGAATACCGTAGTACACTCAGGCTACAGTTTCTTATACCGGCTAATCTTTCCACTACTGGAGCATAAGAGAGATTGATAAAACCAGGATAAAACATTACTAGACGGTATCCCTTAAAACCACTACTGACGATAATGTTAATCTCCAACTGAAGAGGATCTATTCCAAGCAATATGTGCTGCAGAATGTTTTAATAATATTGTATTCTGTATGTTCCTGACACGAAATAAATCCAAAAGTCGAAATAGATAATAAAGTATCATAAAGTGCCAGGTGTCAACTAACATGGAAAAAAGAGAGAACGGGGAAAAAATTACACAGAAATAGACAAAGCAAATATATTGGATATTAATAAATAAATGTATAAATAATGCAAGAGATGAAATTTATAATGAATTTAATTTAATTAATGTTGATGTGTCACATTTATTCTACAGAATAAAATTTACTTCCTTGAAAATCGGTGGAGTAATTTATTCTCTAGATTTACTTAGGTAGTATTTTTATTCTTGCTTTATAAAACGAAAATCTCTGGAATAAACTATTTTACTTTACGAGTAAATTTTACTTTGCTAGTAATTTACTTATCCATCTTTTATAAAACTGAGCATTAGACAATTTATTTACAGAATGCTTTAGAATACCTTTAGCATCTCTAATAATCCCCAAAATAGTTAATTTTGCAACCAGTGTAAACATTTTTATTGAAAAATAATTGAATTTCAAATTAAAACACTTGAAATTGTCAACGTCAGTCAGAAAATTAAATCACTTGATTTAAAGAATATTGGATTAAATACTAGTATTTATTAAAAAAAAAAAACTACTAGACTACTGAAAATGTTTCAGAAACACTAATAAAATTTCACTTGTAACTAATAACTTGTGAACTAGTAACTTGTAAACTACGAGTAGTAAAATACTTTTCAGAAACATAATTTACTAGTACTATTAGATATTTCACTTGTAACTAATAACTTTTAATATTTAAATTACCGCCGTGTATGACGTAGAATTACGCCGAACCAATGAATGGCCGTAAAGCAATAACATCGGTACGTCCAATAGCAACGGCTTGTGCGGGTAATTTAAACATGACAGATCATCTGTTTGACGTTTGAATAATAGTTTAGAGGTTAATATTTTCGTTTGTCATTTTAATCTTGTACGAGTATAAGCTAAGTTAAAATCCATCAAAATCCTGCTTAACAAATCGAAATACGTAATAAAAGTAACAGAAACCACGCAAATTGTAAATAATAAAGAAGAGAGACAGTGACAGAAAAATAAACTAATGTCAAAATCAAATTAAAACTCGCACTCGCTCGCCATCTACAGGCTACATTCTTAAATATGCATCCTTTTCTCCAGTTCAAAATAATGACGTCAAAGAAATTCTTCTTTCTTAATTTATTAAAAAACATAAATTTTTTTTAAATAAAATTTATATTTTCATATATCGGTATATATACAGAGAATTTATTTTAAAATGCAACATATGATTCATCACTTCCATGGTTACACTCTACTGTCAAAAAATGACAGCAATGTAATATTTGTCCATTTTAAAATGCAACATGGGGTCTCGTGGCTACGTGCCTGAATGTCAGGTCGACAATCTGGGGAACCGGGTTCGCTCCCGACCGACACCAAATATTTCCAATTTTAAATGGCACAAAATTGATCCCTGTGGTGCACTCTCCACGCCAGCAATGAGTCCCCGTGAGGTGACGCCTGGTAAGCGCCCACAAGGTGTAAATATATCATCTTTACCGATATCTGCGTACAAAGCAGATTGGCACACCCAGCAATGGGTAATAAGCCGTGATGATATATTTATTTATTTTATTTATTTAAAATGCAACATTATAAATAGTACTGCAGCACAGGAGATACCTCTAGAACACATCGCAAATTGTGTCAATTCTTTCTACGACCGACAAGGATGTTGCCCCAGTGTAAATGGAGGTATTTTTGAACAATTATTACAATAAAAATATGAATTTCTGTAAGCAAAAGTTTGTTAAGATGTGCTACATTAAAAATTTGATTGTTCGTTAATCGTATATAGGCTAATTTATTGGAAATTAGTATTGATAATACACGTAACTACAAATTTTGTATGTTGCATTTTAAAATGGACAAAAATTACAATGCTCTCATTTTTTGACAGAGATAAGTGTGTAACCATGGAAGTGATAGACCATATGTTGCATGTTGAAATAAATTCCCTGTATATATATATATACATTTAGTACTACGCAAAGTAGCCTATTCTTACAACATTTAAGTTAAAATTCCTAAAATAATTGTAGCCTATTAAAAATTATAAGGAAATCTCTTACGTTGTCTTGTGAAGATATTGTGTGAAAATAAAATAACTCACAGCAAATTTTTCGCAATTACTATACTAAGACCACCATGTTATTATTTCGGTTCTCACATTAAAAGTTAAGAACAAAATCTCGGAAATTCTTAAAAAATGATAAAATAACATTGCAAAAACATCTGTTCAATATGACACCGTTGTTTTACCCAGCAAAAGTCAATAAACTTTGCTAGAATCAGATAGTAAATGAAGAGTAATCATCCGGCAGAAATCAAGATGAATTGCACGGTTTTGAGTTCAAACGTTCCCGCACGATTTCCATTCGAACAATGATCTCTTGCAACAGCTCTGATTCAAACATCCCGCCATCGCAAATGAAAGAAGTGTGCGCAATAAAATAAGAAATCTGCGAAAACAAAGACTATGTAAAACTTTCTAATCATATGCTGTGATAGAGTTTGATATGTAGCAAAAGGTACCAATTATTTGGTGGTTTTTCAAAGTGAAATGGAAACTAACAGTACAGGTTAGAATCAGTTAGAATGCAACATGTGGTTGAGGTTATGTCTTGTGTGCGTTTGATCATATGATGTTTGATGTTTATGGGGCATGTAAATACACAACATATGTTCGTATTACTTTTAGTTTCTTTTGTAGGTCACTTTTGACTTTTGACCCATACACACTTACGAACAAACACCGGTTGGCGGTTGCACCAACGATCACAAATACACTATATATAACTTCAAACCATTTGTTTTGTTTTCGACTGGACTGAAAGAGACAACTAAGGATAGAGATATGTTAAGTCTCCTCACGGAGTATTCGCTAGATGTCACTGCTTGTTCTATTAACATAAACTGTACTATATTTGAAACATTTGAATTATTATTAACGAAAAGAATTATCAAATGTATTAAACAAATTGATATTAGTATTAGAAAAGGATAAAAAGAATTGTATATAATTATTTATATTATTCTATTGATTTTTATGGGGTCTCTAGGCGCGTGCCTGAGTGTCAGGTCGCGAATCTGGGCTGGGGAACCGGGTTCGATCTCGACCGACGCCAAATATTTCGAATTTTAAATGGCATGTAATTGACCCCTGTGGTTCGTTCTCCACACCAGCAATGAGTGTCCGTGAGGTGACGCCTGGTAAACGCCCGCACGATTCAATTATATCATCATCATTACCGAAATCAGCTTACAAAGCAGATTGGCACACCCAGGAATGGGTAATAGGCCGTGATGATTTATATTTATTTACGTATTGATTTTTAAACAATATTGTTTTTGTCTGGATCCGAATTTTGAAATAAATGTCTAAAATTAAATTGATCATTTGAATGCCATGATTATTTAATGAATCCTGGTCCAGGATATGGTTTAATTAATAAGAGTTTTTAGAATTACGCACATTTTATTTCAAAACTCACTTGAAAAAGGCATATTTATAGAGAATAATGAAACTGTAAAACTTTGAACAAGTAAAATTAGGCCTCGATTTTCTAACTTTAAATTCTGTCTGATTTCAAATTCTGTCGGAATTGGGTTTTCCCTACTACGAATTCTACTGCTCCAGACCAGTAGAATTTGAAATCTGACAAAATTGCGATTCTTCCAATTCTTTCTCAGGATAGATTTCAAATTTGAAATCTGTCAGAATTGAGATTTCTCCAATTCTTTCTCCGGATAGACTTCAAATTCTACTGGTCCGGAGCAGAGAAAACCCAATTCTGACAGAATTTGAAATCGAGGCCTGAACGATTTCACAACTTCCAAACAAAGGAACAAAATGTCACAAAAATATTATAAGGACCGTAGAGACATCTCTCGACAAACTTTAGAGTAGACTTTATATATCTATCTCTAGTTGTCTCTTTCTGTCCAGCCGAGAACATAAACAATAGTGAAGTATAGGGCATGTTTTGTCTAATATATTTGTGGTGGTCGTTGGGTTGCACTAATGTTAAATGTAACTTATATATTAAACTTTGCTCAAATGAACAATATTGCATGAATAATAATAATATAGCTGACTATTTCACTCATAAATATATAAACCAATCCAAATTCAGGATTCTACCTAGATACCAAGTTTCAGTTCGACAAAACACTGACACAAAATTTTTTCGCAACCTTTAAGCCAATAAGATGTCGTATTTTTACAAGTGAGTTTTGATAAGCGAAATTTTTTTGACGTTTTAGAAATATATTGTTTACATACGTGTCAAAATCTGTATAATTTCAGTGTTATCAGTTTTTATTAAAAACGAGTCGATTCGGACAGGAATCTATTTAAAACGTTGAAAAAGCAAACTGAAACATAATACCTCTAAACACAATAAAAATTACAAGATTTTTGTCAAGAAAAAAATTATATAAATGATAACCTGATTTTTATTTTGGAAATAGTCATCCGAATACCATTCGTGGTTAAATTTTATCCTGGAAAAATTTTCCGATTGCTTTACTCGAGCCTGTTGCCAATTTGTCTCGTGACATTGATCAAAAATCACTCGTTTGACAACTCGTGATTTTTTTTGTCAATGTCACTCAATAAATTGCTAGGCAACCGGCTCTCGTAGCAATCTGAAAATTTTTCCGGCAAAAATGTACCACTATATTATATATGACAAAATGACTTTTGGTATAATCAACTCCAAACACAGCTCAAAAGTCAAAAAAAGTGCGTACAAAAGTCTGACTACAACCCATTTTTAAGCATTCGTTGACTGGACTAATTTCTTTATAGTAGAGTAGCGCTTTATAAAAGTATGCCAATTTAAAATTTAGAGTAATGTTGGCATTTTTTCATTTAATAACCCTGAAAAAAACATTATTCTTCATTATATGTGAATATATCTCCTCCAATTTATATTCTATGTGTGTGAAGTACTTAATAAGGTTATGGCAGTTAAAGGATGCAGATATATGTCATTGCTAATTGGTCGCGGGTGTTTCTAGAATGCGAAGAGGCCGTTAACAATAGAATATTTCATAGATAACTAGATAATGAACCGAGGTTTACTGGTACATCTAGATCAACAACTCCATCAACATTCGAAATACTTTTACGCATTGATTTTCGTCTGTCAATGACTTCAAAATAGTGATAGCTTGTTTTGAAAACACATCACAAAAGTAATTGTTTTATGTTCTATGAAATAGTTTGTGGTTAAGAATTTATTATGTGATGATTGTAACATATGTTATAAACTGTGATGATATCATATTGAAGTGTTACATATGGGATCTTTTGTTTTTACTATCAACAACTTGGCAGTTATATGTTTTTTTCTTGTTAAGATTAGCTAATGTTTTCTATTTGTGTTCATATATCAGTGAACTAAAAACTATTATATACACAGTTCTTACGGAAAGCGGAAACGGAAAAATATTGCTGATTTGATAAATGAAATGTAGTACAAGCTTTTTTGTAAGTGGAAATATATTATATGTGACACTTTGAACAATGCTTCTTGTTCTAGAACAAGTGAAGAAATAATTGCAGTTGTCAAGTTATATCCAGTTTGATAATCTTTTCTAGAGGTGGGATTATAGAACTGCGGGGTATAATCCTATTATTATTATTATCATCCGAGAAGAAACTTGTGAAATGAATAAGACTTGTAATTTAATTAATTTATATGTTTTGTTGTATCTTTCTACCGAAGCATCCCGCGCGGTCGAAATCCACGCGGTCGAAATCCCACGCGGTCGAAATTCCACGCGGTCGAAATTCCACGCGGTCGAAACTCCACGCGGTTGAAATCCCACGCGGTCGAAATGTACCCCCACCACTTTGTCCGTTCTGCCGAAATACAAATATTTCCACGCCGTCGAATACCACCCGGTCGAAATGTTACACGATACAAAAGTGGTGGGGGTACATTTCGACCGCGTGGATTTCGACCGCGTGGAATTTCGACCGCGTGGAATTTCGACCGCGTGGGAATTCGACCGCGCGGAACGTACTCATTTGACCACAATAATAGTTACAAAACAATCATCCTTAGCCACACATTCCTGTCTAAGCACATTTCTTTCGCCTTGGCCACATTCATAATCGCATTCATACCCGCTCTTCTTCTCTTCCCACTCGGAAACTTTTTCTCTTTTAGTACCTTATCAATCACATCCATCCACTTACACACTGGACGGTCACGCAATCGAACACCCTCAATTTCACCAAGATATATACGCTTTACAAGCCGTTCAAGGTCATATATGAGCCGTCTGATATAATATTACTTGCAGATAATTTCACTGCATTACGTACCCATAGGCGTGCAATGCGAAATATTAATTAATACATTTTAAATAATGCTTTTCTTCACCTACGTTTTGCAAAAAACAAAAATATAGACTTGATGTAAACCATAAAATAATAATTTGATTTAAATGTCAACTTCATTGGATAAACATCAATATAGAAGGCAATGTAGTAGATAATTACATATCTGTAACTCTCCGACATACGTTACTGCTATATGTGTGTTAGAAAGTAATGCCACCATTTACGTATATCTATTATACCACATAAATTAAATAGACAGTCCCGAAATCGCTATAATTATTTAAAAATTATCCATAAGTTCCCTATTTTATGTCATTTTTGATTGACAATTGCATTAAAAATAAAAACAATCAAAAATATTAGATTGCGTATCAAATGGTGAAATTTTCCAGTACAGTACTCTAAAGGTCTAAAGAATCAGCGAATCTGCGCATAATAAGAACAATTGAGATCTATGGCGTTTGTTTCTAAAAAATTTAGACGTAAAATGTAAGAATGTCAGATAACTTTAAAAAATCTTATCGAAATAAAGTTATAAAAGCTTTTATTGAAGTTAAAATATCTAACGATGCAAATTTTCATTGAGAATATAGGTATTTTAATGACTGCATTATTTTTGACGTTTCGTTTGACAGTCCAACTGGTAGTTGTTCGCGCTATTATCTTACTATTTGCAGCGATAAAAAGAGATAGCCGTTAAATTGAAAATATCCATTGGAAATTTGGAACTACGCCTGGATAAGCAATTTAATATATTAATAAAAACCTTCATATTATAATAGTTCAACTTTTGAATGCCACTGGCAGCCTATGTCATTCTACAAATCTTTAAATTTCATACAAACGCATGTGTTTTTTATCTGGCGATACATCATAAGTTCAAGCAAGTATTATTTGTTCTATTTTCGTTTTCGTCGTTTGGGTATATTCTACATTCATTTACGTGAAAAAGAATTCCATATTTCAAAAAGGCGATAGTAATTGATAATTCGAAAATTTTGAAAAATAATTTTTTGAAAACTTTGGTAATCCCCTATCAAACAGTTTTAAATTTGTTTTAACATAAATGCCCCATTATATTTACTTTGTTACTGTAGTGGAGGACCCCATTGTTAAATAATCTAATAATACAATTCAAGTTTAAGATACGACCGATCTTCGTAGTTGTCATGAAGTTTTATTTTAATGTAAATATAATATAAAAATTGTTGAAAGATGTCCGACAAGGTCATCTACGAATTGTATGAATTAAGATTTTGTGTCAGATAGTGTCGTTTAATTAGTTTTTATGAGGGTACATAAGATACTACTATTATTTTATTATTATAAAAATATATGTAACAGTAAAAACATTCAAAATTCAAAACTAAGTCAACTAGTAAGTTTATTAGCAAATGTAAAACCAAATATGTGAAAAATAAGATACGACAAGCCGATTTCTATTCGAATACCAAATGTTGAAATTTACATTTCATGAGCACTGTTATCTTCTCCCAAGCTATTAGATGTCGAGTATGTGGAATCTAGATCTCTGTGAACCGACAGACAGGCAGTTGTTTGTTTTTCCCGAAGAGTAGGATCAAGTAAGCGTGACTGAAAATTACAATGCCAGAACTAAGTAATTTAACTGGCTTCCTGTCGGTTGCATTGCAACAATGAGGGAGTTTCAGATGAGTCCAATTCCAGCACACACACTCACAATTTATTTCAAAATGCGTAAAGTTACCGTTGTACGTAAGAGCCAACTGTGGTTATTTCTTTATCAACTTTAATTGCTTTGTTTATATGCATTAGATTTAACAAATACTGAATAATTAACTACTTACAGAAATTGTAATCAACTGAAACTACTAATAAGTATAGTTATAGGTTACGGTACAAGGTTCAAACTTTGGAAATAAAAGCTACTATTAACTAAATTATAGTTGTATTCGATATACTATAAATAAACTGTGTAGGTCGTAATTTCGAGCTTTGGTTGCCGGCGCCGGTTGCCTTGAAAGAACTATATGGTAGCCGGTTCTTTAATAAAAGTTCACTGCGGCTTTAGTGCTGCAGATATGGAAACCTGCATTTGTCATTTTGTGCGTTATGTTAGATTATATTATTAGAGAAATATTTATATGTTAAAGATCCTTATTTTAATTTTGTAGGAGTAATTTTGGCTATGAGGATCAAATTTTAAGGAAATGATGTAAATTACATTTCTTTATTGTTTTTTGGACGATTCGGCAGACGAAGCTGCCATTATCAGCAATTAAAATACATTGTGATTTTTACAAAAAAAAAAAAAAAAAAAAATTAACAAAACTTGACTAGTAGGTACTATGCTACATTGAATGGAAACATTTTTTTAAAATAAACGTGGTCAAAACGATTGCCCATCATGGGCAATCACGTTTATTTTTAAAAAATGTATGGTTCAAAAACTTTTTTTGTAAGAAACGCAATGTATTTCAAATGCTGATGATGGCAGCTTCGTCTGCTGAAACGTCCAAAAAACAATAAAGAATAGTTATTTATTGTATGAGTGTGAAATGTATAATATTAGTCACGAAAAAAAAAAAGTTTTTGTGCAACCGGACGCGAAATTAGCATTTCGCAGCCACAATACAGGCCGCGAAATTAAATTTCGCAACCGTTGTTATGGTAACGGCCGCGAAATGAGGTAAACAATCACTTTGACATTTGAGAATTGCATGGTTTTGTTTATCAAATGTTAATCCCATAGCCACCTTGAAAGCTATCTTTCTATTTACATTGAAACTGTTTAAAATTAATAAAATTCATAATTACATATTTTTTACGGTTGCACAAAAAATATTGTGTACACCTTGTCCGCGAAATCCTTTAGCGCCCTCGAGATTGTTTTGCCTCGGCCGCAAGCGGCCTCGGCGACAATTTTTCTCTCAGTCCGCTAAAGAGTGATTTCGCGGCCTTGATATACAAATAACTATTAAAGTTTTTCTTTGGTGAATAATATACATATACTTGAAGCTCTCAACAGATTTTCGTGAAATAGTTATTTATATATCAAGGCCGCGAAATCACTCTTTAGCGTACCAAGAGCAAAATTGTCGCCGAGGCCGCTTGCGGCCAAGGCAAGACAATCTCGACGGCGCTAAAGGATTTCGCAGACAAGGTGTACACAATATTTTTTGTGCAACCGCAAAAAATATGTAATTACAAATTTTATTAATTTTCAACAGTGGCTATAGGTTTAACATTTGATAAACAAACCCATGCAATTCTCAAGTGTCAAAGTGATTGTTTACCTGATTTCGCGGCTACTACCATGACAACGGTCGCGAAATCCAGTTTCGCGGCCTGTATTGCGGCTGCGAAATGCTTATTTCGCGTCCGGTTGCACAAAAAATATATTATGATACACTCCAAAACTTGTCAAATTTAGTATTTAAGACTTTTATATGAGGAGAACATATTAAATTTTGGCTTAAATTGATAATTCGGAAGTGGCTCTCAACAGATTTTCGTGAAAAATATATAATATACTCCAAATCATGTCAAATTTAGTATTTACGACTTTTGTATGAAGGGGAACAACATATTAGATTTTGGATACAATTGATAAACCGGAAGTGATATTTTAATTGAAGCTCTGAACAGATTTTTGTGAAAAATATATTGATACAATCGAAAACTTTTCAAATTTGATATATAAGACTTTTATATTAATAGGAATGACCATTTAGATTTTTCTAAAATTGATAAATCGGAAGTGATACTTTGCTTGAAACTCTGAACAGATTTTCGTGAAAATATATTATGATATATTCAAAAACTTTTCAAATTTCGTATTTAAGATTTTTATATTAAAGAGATCGACATGTTAGATTTTATTTAAAATTAATAAACCGGAAGTGATACTTTATTTAAAGCGCTGAACAGATTTTCGTGAAAAATAAATTGATACAATCCAAAACTTTTCAAATT
Organism: Harpalus rubripes; assembly: GCA_963082715.1. Classification (NCBI taxonomy): domain Eukaryota; kingdom Metazoa; phylum Arthropoda; class Insecta; order Coleoptera; family Carabidae; genus Harpalus; species Harpalus rubripes. The sequence continues at coordinate 82,798,110 of OY720448.1, forward strand.
TGGTATTTAAGATTTTTATATTAATGAGAACGACATGCTAGATGTTTTCTAAAATTGATAAACCGGAAGTACTACTTTACGGAAAAAAATATATTAAGACGTGATTTAAAACTTCTCAAATTTTGGTATTTAAAACTCATGTATAATTTGAAACAACATTGTATTTTGACTATACCTATATGATAAACCGGAAGTGGTACTTAATTTGGAGCTATTAATAGATTTTTGAGGAAAAACAATAAAATATAATCCAAAATTTGGTATTACAGACTTTTCTATTTATTGGAACAACATATTAGATTTTGTGTACAAACGATCAACTGGAAGTGATACTTTACTTAAAGCTCATTGCTATTTCAAACATGGAACTGACAGGAGGTCATGTGTTGGCCACATCAGATTTTTAATATTTGTAATCATGAGAGAATACTATATTCTAGCGTGACTCTCATATAAATATTTCCATTTTTAAATGCGCTACAATTCAAGATTAATAAAATACACAATTTTTTTTGTTTTCAGTAGCATAACAATTTATTACCTCAGATGTAAAATGATAAATTTTATGTTTCAGTCATAAGTTCAAGTTTGCGGAAACCAGTCATCACATAAACTTTACAGATAAAGCAAAAGTTCTCATAAAGAAGCGACTATTAAAATGATAACAATTATCCGGGGAAGCCATGAGAGAAAATCATATATTTTACAGACTGTGGAAACCTCTGGCAATTGCATTGTCCTCATCAGGCCATTGTTTGAACCCTGCAGGCCTCGGATGCACTTCGTAATGTTTATGCGCTGTTAATGCAATCCTGCATTATTATTTCTGTGCACTGCACATTTCATAATAGTAATTACTACTAATTTGAAACAATCTTTGAACAGTTAATTATAAAGAGGTGTTCATTACCACGATTTAGTTGGAAGTGCTTGTGGAAATAAGTTATTTTTGCTAATCAATTTTTGTAATGATATCGAGAATTGTAAAGAAGGGAAATTTGTAAAAAAAAATAATGAAAGTAGTAGAAAAAGGAAAGAAATTATAATATATTCAGAAAACATGTTCCACAAGTATTTTTCTTTATTTGTAGAAGAAAGTAGTTATTCAAAAAATTATTCTTATATTTAATTATTTGTTTTTATCTATCGCAATAAATACCACATATTAATTAGAACTACACAACTTTCTTAAAAACATATTTTATTAAAAAAAATATTATTCTTAAACATTTACATACTTGGTTTCAGATAAAAAAGTGGTACAGTATGACTAGACGAAAGTTGACGTTTAAATTATTTTATAGATGCGGTTTCATTTTACATTCAGGTACGAGACTTTTGCAAGTACGTACTTGCAAAAGTCTCTGGACTAGGCAGTCCTACAATAGTTATTTGTATATCAAGGTCGCGAAATCACACTTTAGCGTACCGAGAAAAATTGTCGCCGAGGCCGCTTGCGGCCGAGGCAAGACAATCTCGAGGGCGCTAAAGGATTTCGCGAACAAGGTGTACACAATATTTTTTGTGCAACCGTAAAAAATATTTAATTACAAATTTTATTAATTTTAAACAGTTTCAATGTAAATAGAAAGTTAGCTGTCAAGGTGGCTATGAGATTAACATTTGATAAACAAAACCATGCAATTCTCAAGTGTCAAAGTGTTTGTTTACCTCATTTCACGGCCGCTACCATGACAACGGTCGCGAAATTTAATTTCGCGGCCTGTATTGCGGCTGCGAAATACTTATTTCGCGTCCGTTTGCACAAAATAGCTATTTGTGTATTAAGAGCGCAAAATGGAACATTGTCGATTGAGAGGCATTCTCTCGAAATCGACAATGTCCATTTGCGCTCGAAACACACACACAAGATTTTTTCTACAGTCCTCCACCATAAAAATATAATAAAATGTACACTTTGTACTTACAGTACTATTCAATAGTTTGCAGTGAAGATAGGAACATATTCAAATATGACCAAGATATTTTTTGGCTTCCGTTTTTACAAAAAATTAATGCCAATTTTGTAATGAATATTATAAGCTTTTGTACAATTTATTTGTTTCAAGTACATTACACTAGTGCAGTGGAATAGTGGATGTCCATTGGGAGCGTTCACGCCAAACTTTTGCAGGTGGCAGCACAACTGTTCACACAATTTATTTTATATTTAATTTTAATTTATCGTTATTTTCCATTCTTCTTGAGCTATTGCTTCAATCTAATCTAAGCATTTTATATTTTCGTATTTGTAAGTAAATGCGCTATTTTATTCTCACAGCAGTGCGGCATTTTGTTTGGTTATGTAATATACCGACAGAGCAGTTATATGTCAGATTGACTTATGTGCCATTAGTTCCTGACTAAACGTTTCTATTAAGAATGTAGACAAATGACATTTCTCAACATTGTAGTTAGAAATTTGGACAGCGAGCGTTTTTCTACTTTGTCGCGCATAAGCGGCAAAGTGACATTTTGCGTTGACAAAAGAGAGCGCAAATGGCTAGTTTGTATATAGACTGTAGAAAAATACATTAGCATACATTACTCAAAATAGATGAGTGACTACTTTCATTCGCTAGTTATACCACCAAGTATCCAATAATTTACCAGCGCCTACCATCCAATCGAAAAGCTTCTTTTTACATCCATATAGTGAAGATGAATTAAACAACTTAATGAAGAATAAATTAAAGAGTAAACGATCAAGTGGATCGGATAATATCCCCAACTTTCTGGTAAAAGCAACATTTTCTTTTATAGTCCAGCCAGTTCTATTCTTAGTTAATCTTTCGTTTAATTTGGGGGAATTTCCAAATAAATTAAAAATTAATAAGATAACGCCCATTCATAAAAAAGGCGAGAAGACCGAGTTAAATAACTACAGACCAGTATCGGTCATTTCGGTATTTTCAAAGATTTTTGAATACTCCTTCCTCAATCGTTTAGAAGCATTCCTGAAGGATAATAATACTATTAGTGACTGTCAGTTTGGCTTCAGACCTAATAAAACAACCCTCGACGCTATTCAAAAATCATTAGAAACTGTTGCAAATTATATGGACAAAGGAGAAAATCCTGTGAGCATATTTTGCGATCTTTCAAAAGCCTTCGATTGTGTGAATCAGGCCAAATTATTGGACAAACTGTTTGCTTATGGCATTAGAGGAATACCCTTAGAATGGATTAAATCTTTCCTAGACAATCGTAAGCAGTATGTCTCAGTTAAAAACTACGAGGGTGATATGATAACACAAGTAAATTCGTCTACTTTAATAAGTAATGTAGGATTACCCCAAGGCAGCGTGATATCACCTATATTATTTACGCTGTACGTAAATGACCTGCCATTAGTTTTTGGGGATGAATGTCATATAACGTTGTATGCCGATGATACATCTATAATTATATCAGATGTCAATCAATACTTGTTGCAGCAAAAATGCGAATATATTTTAAATAGTCTGTCAGACTGGTTTTGTTGTAACGAGCTATATTTTAATCTAAATAAAACTCATTACATAAGATTCCATTTTCCACAGTGCAGAAAAGAATTAGATCTAAATCTCTCAATAAATGGACATGTAATTGAAAAATCAAAGAACGAAAATTTCCTCGGTTACAATTTCAGTGAAACTCTAGATGGGAAATATCATTTAGAAAAATTATCATCAAAATTAAATTCCATATGCTACCACTTCTGGCATCTGAAAGATTTTATAACAAAAGAACAACTCGTAATATTGTACTATGCACAAGTAGAGTCCAGATTAAGATATGGCATCTGTTTTTGGGGTGCCTCATCCTCGGCATATGATGTATTCATCATCCAGAAACGGGTAGTCCGAACGATAGCGGGCATCTCTCGCAGAGATTCGTGTAGACAAATTTTTAAAAACTTAAATATACTCACTCTAACTTCTCTGTATATTTATGAAGTTTGCCTATTCGTATATAACAATAAAAAAAAATTTAAAACGAATGCAGACGTACATTCTTTTAATACTCGACAAAAAGATTTATTTTATACACCTACAGTGAAGCATAGTTCGTTGAAAAATACACCACAAATACAAGGTATAAATATATTTAATAATTTGCCAAAAAATATTAGAGAAGAGAAAAGCAAAATTAAATTTAAAACTTTACTTTAAATCTTTCTTTTGGATAAAACGTATTACTCGTTAAATGAATATCTGAGCAGTTCATAATGAAGTCTCCTTTCTATCATTATTATTTCCTATTTTATTATTTTTATTGTTTTAAAAGAAGTATGTACGAATGACGTATTCTATACATATGTATATATGTCGATGGAATAAAATTATTATTATTATTATTATTATTATTATTATTATTATTATTATCCAATAGCCAAAAAAATGTCAGCTGTCAAATTAATGGTTCTATTCTGAACAAATCTGTAATGGTAATGTATCGAAATGAAATGTCAAATGAATTAGAATAATATATTGCTGTTAAAATTTCAATTTGCATTTTCTTGTTTAAGCTTAGCTTTAAATTGGTGCAACTGGACATAAGTCTAAATAATTTTTTTTTTAAATCGCAACGAAAGCTGACACTTTTATGTATAATTTTATATTAATCAACAAAAATAGATGCGTTTTAGTTTTTTACTTCCTTGTACATAGTAAAGGAAGTACATATTTGTAATCGCGAAAAATTTCGTTTTTCAGATTTCAACGGAAATATCCATATTGACCATCACTGAATCCATTTTGACTAATTTCGTCGTGACGTCTGTACGTACGTATGCATCTCAAAAACGGTAATCCGTAGAAAATTGAAATTTTGTATTTAGGACTGCTACATAACATCTAGTTGTGCACCTCCCTTTTTGGTCATTACATAATTTTCAGAAATGGTACTATACATGAAGCCTATAATAGATTTTAATGAAAAACTATTTTAAAATATAATCCGAAACTTTTCAAATTTGGTATATGACTTTTATGTGAATGGGAATAACGTAGTAGATTTTGGTTAAAACAGGCTAACCGGAAGTTATATATTACCTGAAGTTGTTAACAGTTTTTCTTGAATACAATGGTTTTATTTTCATTTTAGAAATAAATGCTTCAAATAAGAGTTTTAGGGCCAGTTTTATAAAGAAATTTAATCTTCACTTAAAATTTAGTTGTCAAGTAAATTTAATGAAATGAACAAATTCTAATCAGTTTCCATGTTCTTATGACATTTAAATCATTGCTGTCAAAAAATCGTGTTGCATTTTTTCTTTTCATTAAATTTAGTATGGAAGTAAATTTTAAGTGAAGATTCAATTTCTTTTTAAAACGGGTCCTTAAAGAATTAAATTCTGCGTCTAGCACATCAAGTATTATTAAATTAGCCCTTTGTATACGTGAGATATGTATATTTAAAAATTATATACTTTTTGGTTTTTATAATAAAACTTACTATGGATTAGGACAGAAAATAACAAAAAATAAAAAAAATTAATGTTAATGTCAAAATACGTCAAATACGTGCAATTTTATATTTGGGTCTATACTTCATGTTGGTCTTGCATACAAGGAAGTCATCTAGTGTCCACATCAGATTTTTTTACAGATTTATTACAGAATAGGCGATTCCACCATTTTTTTAAATAATTTCATCAGAAAGTATAAGTAAAAGTAAGACTACTGGTGAAAATCCGGTGAAAAAATTCCTATTAATAAGCGAGTTATGGTCCCCCGAAGTTTGAAAATATAGATGTGACGTCACGAATATAAGTTTTTATATAAAACTGTTTTCTTCGTAGATCCAAAATATATTTGAAATGTTTGCTATTTTTAAATTATATTTATAAAAAAACAAATTAATATTATAACACTGTACAAGTCTACGTGCTTTATAAACGTATCAAAATTATTAAGTTTAATGCAAGAAATTTATATTCAAATAAAAACTGTTTGAGAATTGTAGTACTGAACTGGTAGCCACGTGTCCGCTATTTGAATTTGTCTACTTCCATTGGTAGTAGACTCCACCCCCTAATTCGGTATTCGTTAAATATTTATAGGTGGTCTTTGAGTCGCCAATCAAAATAATATATATGGATTTCATATGAGTGACGAGCTGCTAAAACAAACCCTTTTTCCGAAGTATTTCAATTATATCATTTTATTACTTCCTTGTACGAAGTAAAGGAAGTATTGTAATCGGGAAAAATTTCGGTTTTCAGATTTCAACGGAAATATCCATTTTGACCATCCCTGAATCCATTTTGACTAATTTCGTCGTGACGTCTGTACGTGCGTATGTATCTCGCATAACTCAAAAACGGTAAGCCGTAGAAAGTTGAAATTTTGTATTTAGGACTGCTATAACATCTAGTTGTGCACCTCCCTTTTTGGTCATTACATAATTTCTTGAAACGGTACTTTATTTGAAGCCTATAATAGATTTTAATGAAAAACTATTTTAAAATATAATCTAACACTTTTCAAATTTGGTATATAAGACTTTTATGTCAATTGGAATAACATAGTAGATTTTGGTTAAAACAGGCTAACCGGAAGTGATATATTACCTGAAGTTGTTAACAGTTTTTCTTCAATAAAATGGTTTCATTTTGATTTTAGAAATAAATGCTTCAAAAAAAATTAAATTGTGTCTAGAACATCAAGTATTATTAAATTAGCCCTTTGTATAAGCGAGATATGTATATTTAAAACTTATATACATTTTGATTTTTGTAATGAAGCTTGCTATGGATTAGGACAAAAAATAACAAAAAAATTAAAAATAGATGCTAATGTCAAATTACGTCGAATACGTGGAATTTTATACTTGGGTCTATACTTCATATTGGTCTTGTGTACAAGGACGTCGTGTGGTGTCCACATCAGATTTTTTTTTTGTTAATATTCATTATTAAACATATACTTTCACTATTTTTTACTAATTTCTCTTAATTCGATTGAGCTGTAATTCCCTGTTGACCTAAAAACTTATATCGACATTCCCGAAATTTGCGAATGTAAATAAATTGGTATGCATGGCGCAAACGACAAAAGTCGTAATATTTTTTAACAAGATTTCATTATATTGTGGACAATAGCTTGTACTTTTATTCTTTTTGGTTACACGACTCCTTGAACAGATCGTGCAAAAAACTAATGCGCATAATTAAATTTAAATAATTTGTATCGATATCTCCTTGCATTCTCACGACTCCCGGGGATTTCTTCGTTTTCTGATTCCTGAATGAAGCACATCACAAATAGCGTAACATTTAGAGTGACGTGTGCTGTGCTGCGTGATCTGACGTGAGATCTGGCATCTGACATGCAGCTTCAAATCAAGCGAATAGCGAATGTAAACAGATGACGTGATAGTAATTTTACAGTGTGCCAATTCCATTGTTTACAGTGTTTGCATGCCTTCCTCATTTGCCGCCATATGTTTACCAGTTAGTCGCAACCACAACTGTATACAAATATGTCATCTGGAAGATTTGTTAGGAACGTTACTCCCATCAGGAAGATGACTACTTTCGTTTACTTTTCTTATTTCCTGTGTTGACTAATACAAAATATTTGCCATAAACTTGTCTTATCAAACTGCAAACCTCTATTTAATTTTTCTATTTCGGTGTTCTTATGTTTCTATAAAAACAGCTGTTTATCACTGAAAACACGACGTTTAGAAAATCTATAAACGTAATGTTTTTGGCGCTTTTTGTATTCTAGAGGTGGTAGTCATGACAGATGAATTACATATAACCTCAAAATGGTAAGTTGTTTATGTTGAAATATTACTTCTTATTATTGATTTTTATCATATCTTCACGTGATAGGACTAGAAAGAAGAGAAATTTATAGCTATAGCTGTGTTAGTTTAGAAAGAAGAATCTGTGAAGTTAAAATCTTGCAACTAAAAAATTATGAAACAAGCAACAATGCACTCAGATTTGCTTTGTCAAAATAATTTAAACGGTAAGTTTTATTTATTACAATTTAATTTTATGGTAATATTGCAATTTTCAGCTGATTGTATTGTTATATCAGGCAGGTTTTGAAATGTATGGTGCACGTTACATGAAATGTTAACACTGTTAATTCAACTTGCAAGACAATATGAAAATTTTACGATCCATGATATCCAGTTCCACGTCGAGGTGAACTGTCGAATATTAAATTTTTAAATATGATTTAGACATAAGTGCCATATACAAATACAACATATGTTTTGTATTGAAGAATGTAAGAACAGCTGTTGCTGTTATGTCTGCAACGGAGCAGTCGATGTGTTGTCAAAATGGTGGAATGTTGTGTAGATCAATAAATTGTTCAGTAATGTATTTCATTATACATAGTTATTTGTATATCAAGGCCGCGAAATCACTCTTTAGCGTACCGAGAGAAAAATTGTCGCCAAGGCCGCTTGCGGCCGAGGCAAGACAATCTCGAAGGCGCTAAAGGATTTCGCGGACAATTTGTACACAATATTTTTTGTGCAACCGTAAAAAATATGTAATTACAAATTTTATTAATTTTAAACAGTTTCAATGTAAATAGAAAGTTAGCTTTCAAGGTGGCTATAGGATTAACATTTGACAAACAAAACCATGCAATTCTCAAGTGTCAAAGTGGTTGTTTACCTAATTTCGCAGCCGCTACCATGACAACGGCCAGAAAATGACCGTTGTCATGGCGACGGCCGCGAAATTGAATTTCGCGGCCTGAATTGCGGCTGCGAAATGCTTATTTCGCGTCCGGTTGCACAAAAAAGAGTTTAATTTATAATAACAAACACGAACCAGCGATCCCGATTCGTCATTTGATAAATTTACCTTTATTACAAGAAATGTCAAATCAGGTGGTTCATTAATAAACCGGTGGAGTACACTGTAAGTATTGGTTTTACCTTTGATTATATACTACTATATAATCAAAGGTTTTACTTTTCCATAATTATATAATGCTTGATACAATGTTTTAATGTAAACAATCAGTCAGAATCACACAATACCCAAACTGTCAAAATGTGAAATTTCAAATGTTAGCGGGAAGCGCTACCAACATAACTGACAAAAAAACACCAAGACATATTTATGACAAGTCCTTTTAAAAAAAAATTATTTGTAAAATTACCTCAATAGAAAAAATAGTATAAAAAACATGTATCATAAGGCCTGTTAAACTTGGACTCGTACGTTAACAGATTGCCTTATGATACTTGTATTTTAATATACTATTAATGTAGCACTTGTTCTAAATATGTATCTATGGTTGGTTACATATCTGAGTGCCTTAATGGTTTTCACTTAAAATAATAATTATTGTAAGACGCGCTTTGTTATTATTTTCATTAATACATTCATGAATAGTTGTAACATTTATATTTAACATGACTGTGTAAAATTAAATAATACGTTGTTCGTTACGGTGTTGTACGCGAGACAACCACTTTACTTAATATAAATATACTCGTATGTATGTAATTTGTGGGTTAGTAAGGTCAATAAACTTGGAAATTAGAAAGGAATCAATTATTGGCAAAAAGAAAATTACTCGTCATATTTTTTTTTTATAAATATATGTATTTCGTCGGTGAGGTGGCCGTGCACATTAAAGCGGTTGATATGATTGGACCTGAAATATCTTTATTCGAATCTATTAAACAATTTGATACTTGAGATCTTAACTCTTCAAGTGCTATCCACACAATATTTTTCTGTTGTTGTTGTATCTTGATAAATTGAAGAAAATCAAATTTTGTTTAAAAAAATAACTTTGTGAAGGTTAATAATAATAATAAACTTTATTTAGCATTGTGCTATAAATAGCAATAATAATATAAATACTTATCAACACATTTCATTAACTTAGTAATTTACCTCTGTTAAATTCTGAGTTTTAAATATCCTTAGCTTTTAATTTAAATGACTTGATTTAACCCTGAGGATGATCATAGTATGATCGAAACGACTGCAATTCCGAGAATTTTTCTTCTTTTTTTCTTTTAATTTAAAATTTCTTAAATTTAAATTCTTATGATTATCAGGTAGTTTATTATATATCTATACTCCTTTGAACATCAGTGCATTTTGTCCTTGTGCAGTGTTTTTTTTTTCGTGATATAAAGGGTTTTTCAATAAGGGCGGGTCGATGTTGGCAGGCTGTGGCGGCGATGTTGTTTTGGTGGCGTCTGTCAAATCTGTTGTTTATTATACTGTCACAGATGCCAAATCACCATGGCAAGTTACACGATTGAGCAGCACTTCCAAATGATAAAACTGCATTATCAAAATGAATGCTCGTTAGTGAAAACGTTGCGCGCGTTGCGCCCATTTTACGGCAGACGCGGTGGCCCTTCAAAGTCGACTCTCCAACGTTTGGTGGCCAAATTCGAGACGACCGGTTCGGTAAATAATCAGCCAACACCCGTACGTCAAAGGAACGCCAGATCGGCCGAGAACATTGCCGCGGTCCGAGAAAGTGTGCAGGAGAACCCGAGACAATCAATTCCTCGCCGTGCACAAGAACTCGGCCTTTCGCAGACTTCAACTTGGCGAATTTTGCGCCGGGCCTACACCCGTACAAGAACCAACTGAGCCAGGAGCTCAAAGTTAATGACAATAGACAACGCCGTTTGTTCGCTGACTGGGCTTCGGAGCGTTTGGGAGAGGACCCCAATTTTGGCCGAAAAATCATCTTTAGCGATGAGGCGCATATTTGAATGAATGGCTATGTTAATATACACAATTGCCGTATATGGGACGACACCAACCCACACGAGGTTCACCAGGTCGGAATGCATCCACAAAAAGTTACCGTTTGTAGCGGATTTTGGGCCGGCGGCCTCATTGGTCCGTACTTTTTTAAAAACGACGTTGGTGAGGCCATCACCGTCAATGGCGAGCGCTACAGAACGATGATAACAAATTTCTTTTTTCCAAAATTGGATGATATGGAGGTAGACGACATGTTTTTCCAGCAGGACGGCGCTACGTGCCACACAGCGGACGCCACAATGGACCTTCTGCATGAACGATTTGAGGGTTCGGTTATCTCTCGCAGAGGTGACGTAAATTGGCCACCAAGATCGTGCGAATTGACCCCACTAGACTTTTTCTTGTGGGGTTTCCTGAAGTCGCAGGTCTATGCCAATAAGCCGCAATCGACGGATGCCCTTAAAGTTAACATTACCAATGCCATCGCACAAATTCAGCCGGATCTATGCGGCAGAGTCATTGAAAATTGGACCACTCGGATCCGTGCCACCGTGAGAAGCCGCGGCGGACATTTGAAGGATATTATATTCCATACATAATGGCATACATGGGCCTTTCAAATAAAAAAAATAATTTCGTTAATACCTCACACACATCTTGTTTTATTCCATTTCAACATCGGCCCGCCCTTATTGAAAAACCCTTTAGTACTGATTTTTGTTACGAGTATTGTAATTGTGAATATCTTCAATTTTAATTAATTTATTTCTAAAATATTCTGGTTGCAGTTCTATTTTAATTTTATGTATCAGTACAATTACTTGTAATTCTAATAAATATTTTACATTACACCATCTTAATTCACTTAACATTGAATTTACATTGGTATATGTATTTCATTGTAATATTGTTCGCATTGCCCTGTTTTGAATTAATTTCAATTTATTTAAGGTTGACACTTAAAGTTTAGACTAATGGGGTCCCGCACCATAACAAAAAATAATAAATTGTACACTTTGTACTTAAAGTATTACTGAATAAATAGCGATTAAGATGAAATTTTTTTTTTTTTTTAAATAATTACTTTGCGAGATATTTGAGGTTTGTCAGTGTCACTGTGACGTCACATTAGTCATACCTTTCTCTCGCTGCCTACTATAAAGCTTGTGCGACAGAAATATATTGAAGTAGATTTCACTACAGTTAGTAAATAATACCTAGCTAACTCGTCCGCCATACTGGAGCCAAAATGAACGCAGTAAATTATGAAATAAACGTAATTTTTTATAAGCTTATATAGTAACTATTTTTCATAATTAATTATAACTTCCATATTTGTCATATTATGTTTATTTAAAATAATAAATAAATAAAATAAATATATCATCACGGCATATTACCCATTGCTGGGTATGCCAATCCGCTTTGTATGCAGATATAAAATAATAAAATACGAAAAAATACGGTTTGTTAAGATTTTTGAGGTTAGAGAAAAATATATGTATTGCAAGTACCTGTAAAAATTATAACTATTGTTCAAATGATTTGCACAATATGGAACAGAATAACCCGTTAATGTAGATAATTTCTATGATTAATAATACTGTAACACTGATATTGAATGATTGACATGGCTCCATAATGGCGGACAAGTCAGCTAGTAGCTATATGTTTCGCCGTGACGTCATATTAACATTAACAATCAAATGCAGTTAAAATTAAAAGAACTTTCATTTAAAATAATAAAAAAATCAGAGTGCAGGAACCCATTGTTTACAAGTAGTATGCTGGCCACATCAGAAATTATCTCATTATACTTCCCAATTAACTAGTAAACTCATCGTTATATTACTTTTATAGGTACTACAATGTGTTCAAAAAAAATCCTAATTCGAAGTAGGCTTGAACAAAGAAAAATATTTAATTAAATGTCAATTTGACATGAGATATTGTCAAAAATGTTATCAAAGTTTTTCTTCTTGAATCTTATTTTAGAAATGGAAACAAATTAGAAAACGGCGACTGCCAATATACTGTATCTTTCTTTATTGTCTTTTCTTTTCCCTAAATTACGTTTTAAGATATATTTTGACAACTTGATTTTTGAATTAAATAATGATCAGACATACGTTTCACTGTTCATAGCCTATTCCGAAATTTTTTGAACACACTGTACTTGCTAAATTATAGTAGGTTTGAAAACAATTCATTCTTAAATAAAAGGACTTTGATTTTAAAGTTTGAAGACGCCCTACCAAATTAACTTATGACTAAGAACGTTCTATTAAGCTAATGGACCGTCCAATTAGTACACAAAAAAATATTCGTTTAATAAAATATCAAATTTTATCGCTTTTGGAACCATATGAATAGTATTACAGTCCATTAAAAGTTCATAATATTATTTATATTTTTTTCCATGTTATTAATGACATTCACTATTTGTACAAATCTATTTTCTCTACACAAACATTAAGTAAATATTGATTGTTCTAGATACGAGTAAATTCTAATCTGATTCCCACAAGCTTTTTGTTCCATTAAAATCCGACTTAGAACATATGTATTTACAGTTCAAACCATTTAAGAACGTTTAACAAGACAACAAAAAAATAAACAGTTCTGACAAGAAATTCATTGATTGTCACAATAATTATTTTTTTCCTGAAACAGGGTCATAGATCTGGGAATGAATCAATATAAAAAGCATTAAATCAATTAAACATGTAAAAAATAGCACAATAACTTTGTAAGAGGTTGTGAGTTCAAATTCAACATTCAACAACATTAAAAAATTGCTGTTCTTTAATGATTTAATACATGTAACGCGAAATACCGTTTAAAATACCAAAATTGAACAGTACTAGTTATGGCTAGAAAGCAGCTCTTTTGCAGACGGAGGTTATTATTCTAACCTAAAAGTCATTAACCATTCATATAGACGTTTGTAAATTACTGTAATTTGTCGAAAATTGGGTTACAAATAAAGTTTGATTTGCTTCAGTTTCAACATGTTGAAACAAGAATTTGAAACTGGTCCATTTAAAAAAAGTCAAAAAAACAATGTATTGCAACGTTTTATTTATTTGGGTGAAGTGTAAAAATCAAAGAATTATTATTAAGTTAAGTAGATGTTTATTGTGGCGAATGAAAGTTGACGTTAGCTATTAACATACCTAGGAATGTTATGCACATCATAACTGCCGTAGATGTCAGTTTGAAATCCGAGCTCGTAAAGCGAGGATTTCAAGACATCTAAGGCTTATTATGATTAATAACATCCGTGGTTTGTTCAATAGTTTATCGGTTACAGAAAATTAAGACATTATTGATAAATATCATTTTTTGAAATTCTCTCATTAATGCTACTTTCAGATTGCTATGGTTAACAGAACAATTATTTTGACATATGAGAAATATTCAAATTATGTGCTTTATTCCTCATGTTTATTACTGTATGTATTAATGAAGAGCATTATATTTTCATTTTATTTTATTTTTGATTTTGTAAACCGTTGTTGACAAGTCAGTATGGTAATAATATTACCATACAGATACAGTTATTACTTAGTTACCGGCCTACTTTTGTACATGCAAACATCGGAATAATATCCAGAAACCGGTAAATTATTTAATAGATTGGTTTCTTTTGAAAACATTTCCCTATATTTGATTTGAAAGGAAATTGACTCCTATTTATTCCGTTACAGATGATTAGAATAGGCTACTTGCATGGTACTGAAAATCTGATATCTATCACTAAATACCTACAGTAAAGTTGAAAACGAATGTAAAAATATAAATTTTATTTAAAAAAAAGATTTGTTTTTTTAATAAATTAAGAAAGAAAATTTTCTTTGACGTCATTATTTTGAAATGGAGAAAGGGATGCATATTTAAAAATGTAACCTGTAGATGGCGCGCGAGTGCGAGTTTTAATTTGATTTTGCCATTAGTTCATTTTTCTGTCACTGTTTCTATTCTTTATTATTTACAAATTGCGTGATTTCTGTTACTTTTATTACATATTTCGATTTGTTAAGCAGGATTTTGAAGGATTTTAACTTAGCTTATACTCGTACAAGATTAAAATGACAAACGAAAATATTAACTTCCAAACTATTATTCAAACGTCAAACAAATGATCTGTCATGTTTAAATTACCCGCACATGCCGTTCCTCTTGGACGTACCGATGTTATTGCTTTACGGCCATTCATTGGTTCGGCGTAATTCTACGTCATACATGGCGGTAATTTCAATATTAAAATTTCATTAATTTTTACTGACAAATTAATGAAAATTTTGCCAAAAGAAAAAATATGGGTAGCAAGTTTTTATCGTCTCCTCAAAAATATTTAAAAAATATTAATTAATAAGTAGCCCATTGCACGCGACGATTACGTCATCGATTAACTTGCCCGAACTTTGTAAACTTGACTATACTACAAGTTATCTATCAAATTCACTGTATGCTCTCAAAATGCAAGTAAACTTGTCTTAACAGGTGGAATTCTTGCGTCATTCGCTTTACAAAAGAAAAGAGAATGCGTACTCAGTATGCTCCAAATACATACAAATTGAACTTGGCTAGAAAGTATCTAAAAATATCCTCTATTTTTTTGGTAGTTTGCCATGAATTGCATCACACGATGCCGAAACTTTTCCAAGATCTATCTGGAAAAGTGACGTAAGCAAACACTAAAAAAGCTATGCAAAAATAAATACAAACATTTTTTACTTGGACAACCACATCAGAAACGAAGTTGGTTTAAACTGGAGCACTACAAATGAAACAAAAACAACAATACAAATTTCACTAGTTATAATTTAATGTAGGTACATTTTTATTAATGAATCATCCTACCGAAATATAATTTCTACATGTACACAGCTGTCTGAAATACGTGGGCTACCCTTGCAATTTTACTACATATTTAAAGAAATAGAAAAACGATTTTGTTTCAACTTTTGATCTTCATACAGGTACATAATATTTATGTATGAAAAAATAAAATCAATTTCAACAGGTGTTTCATACACTATTTTTTTCTAAGATCGTCATTTTAAATCCACAATCTTGTATGCCAATGGGGTCCATTTACCATATTTTTTTATAATTTTTTCTGAAAGTTTAAATTCATGTATTTAGTCTTTGTCCGATTTAAAAATTATTTGTAATAACTGAAAAATTAAGTTTTAAAAATTGTATGTTATACTTGAATTCCTTTCTGATGACGTAGAATTCACGCAATGACATTAATGACGGAATTATCCGACCAAACCCGAACCTATATACTCTTAACAAGATGTTTCAGATAATAACAACTGGTGTCATTGTCAACCACATGGTATGGTATGGTATCATTGTTTGTGATTGTTTGAGTTGAAAGTGTGTCGAAATGGACCCTGATTATATCAATAATGAAAGCTGAGACTCTTCCACTTGTTTTTTTAGGTTACCGTCAATCAATTTAAAATATGTCCAATTTTCAGCATCGGATTCCAACTGGAGAATGTACAGAAAGTTTGCTGCAAATGTTTATAATTGTTATTTTATAAATATACATACATCAAAATGATCTTCACAACAATACAATGTTCTGGTTTTGGTAATTTCATTGTCATCACACTGCCCCAAACCACATTTTACTAATTTAATGGAATTATTAAAACAACCAGGTACAAAACAATTACGTATTGCAGACATTATAAAACACTGGCGAGAAGAGCACAAATCTCTTCGTCACAATAAATAAACTAACCTCTCTGCCACAGCTGAATTGCTAAACATGTGTCTACCAAACGTCAAAATTAATCATGTCTCTCTCTTTTCCGTCTCTTTCTGATGTCTGTGATTGAGACGTCACACGGGGGGCGAATATATACAGGCTGTCTCACAACTCGCGCCCCAGAGCGAATGAAGAAACACGAGACTGCAGTCGGATGTGTAATTTCAAAGAAAAAAAAATCTAGCTTAAAAGAAATTCGAGAAAAGACGTCTTAAAATTGACCAATCAGAGACCTACACCTTTTACGTGTGTTTGTCGTAATTTTACGTTACTAGCGTTTTATACAAATCAAATTTTCTTTAAAATGTGTGGGCGACTGTAGTTTTCGAAAACTGTTAGTGTCAAATTGTATTTGACAAGGTAAATAAAAAAAGGCAAATTATTACCATGTATTCAGCCGCTGATTACTTAGAACGGAGGACATTTTGAGCATCTGCTCTGATTGAATCGTTCCATGGGTGATATTACCATTGTATAAATTGCATTAAAATAAAAACGGTTCTTTTGTTGTTTTAATCTGAAAGAATTCAAATGACAATAATATTTTCGTTTAACACATTTTACACAGCTGCTACAACACGTTGCACTGTACGATATAAATGATGATCTCGGATGACACCTTCACTAACCTAAATTTGTTGACAGTGAAAAGTCAACTCTAAACTGTCAAAATTACAGTAAGTCAAACAAATTTTGTAACTCACTAGTAGTATTTTTAAAACCCAGCAACCAGTTTTATTTTGTAATAATATCACACCTCAAGATATCCTTCCGAGATTGGTAGATTAAAAAGTATTGTAATTCCGTTATGCAAGCAGCCGCAAATTATTTTCTTCTATTTGTTGACAACCTATTGTCGTCGGCAAGTGTCGGTTTCGTCTGGGGCGCGAGTTGTGAGACACCCTGTATGTATATATATATATATATATATATATATATATATATATATATATATATATATATATATATATATATATATATGTTAATAATAGTTAGTGGCCATCTAACGAAAGTGATTTAAATGCCATGATTGAAATATTTTTAAATTAATGAGATCGAAGCAAAAGCATTAAAATTACGTAGGGGAAGGGGTCAAAACATAGTTTCGCCCAAGGTTTCGTACCTTTTATATTTTCTCAAGAAGCGCCAAAACATAGTTTCGCCCCTCATATATTTTCTCCATTTTTATAGAACGCCCACTGCCCCACCCCCCCATAGTCGGTGCCTATGATCCCGCCGTATTTTTATAATATTTGCAGAGAAATTTTAATTAAACTCATTAAAATACTTCATTTTATTGTATACTACTAAACAATGCCGTAATTAAATGTAATAATAAAATAATTTATTGTCATCTTGACATCATTTATGTTGAGCAATTATTTATAAACAAACTATTTTATTATTCAAAGATTGTAAACAATTGGCGATATGTTTACATTAAACTTTTATCCACACCTAATAACTACATAAATATAGCACGTGAAGTTTTTCTAATGTATAATTTATGTCCAAGCAAATAAACTATGTACTACACACAGACAACATGCCAATACTTTATTATTAGAATGAGGACATTATTTTTGCTTGTTTGATTCAAACTCAGTGAACACTGTCGCAAATTTTCCAGACGGTTAGTTAGGAAAATAAGCCTGTTGCTATGCAACGTAAAAACAGGAGCGAATATGATTTATTTTATTTATTCAACAGAATATTTAGGAAAATAGAAGCTTAATAGTACATTAAAAACAAGTATCATAAGGCAATCTCTTAACGTACGAGTCCAAGTTTTTTAAAACGAGCCACGAGGTTTTTTATACAATTTTTACCTCCTGCTACCCTTGGTAAAGGAGGTATAGGGATCATGCTAAAAATCGCATATCGAGATTTTGGTAAATGAGCACGTTTTAAGGTCCCTAGAATACAATTTTAACATTTTCACGATGATGTCTGTATGTGTATGTGTGTGTGGATCCTCCACTCTAACTCAAATACTATCATTCAGAAAATTTCGAAACCTTGTATTCCGAACTTTTTCTGTAATGGAAAGAGCCCATTAGATCGGATAACCGGAAATGGCACTTTACTAGAGGCTCAAATAGCTTTAAATGTTATTTTTCGAGATTAATGTTATTATAAAAAATCTGATGTGGCCAGCACATTACCTTCCGTCAGTTCTACGTATTTTGTATAAATGTCATACAGAAAGTTCCTTGCAAAAGATTATATTTCTTGTACATTACCTTAAGACAGTTGTATGTATTTTATACAAATTCCATACCGAAAGTTTCTAACAAAAGATCCTATATTTCCAGTAAAATTATAACATACTGTCAACTGCACTTGACACTGACACCTTTCAATCAGAATTTTCTTAATGTAGCAGCTGTTTCCAGAGTTATAGCAAAGCTGACTAATATATATGATATTTAATTTCTTTATAATTTTTTAACTCTATGTCCATTTAATATGAAGTATAAAATGCATTCAAATCGTATAGAGAATAAATAATTCTTTAATATTTATAATAACATTAAATGTGAAAAAATGATATTTAACACCGTTTTTTCAAGAAAAACTGTTAAAATCTTCAAATGAAGCTACTTCCGGTTGACCAATTATAACCAAAATCTAATCAGCTCTTCACATGGATGTAACGAAGAGGAATACGAAAGAATTATAATTTTTGGAATTGTAGTATTAGAGTTATCGCATTAGAAAATTTTGTCACACACAGACACACACACACACATACATACACACACACATACAGACATCATCGTAAAAATAGTAAAATCGTATTCCAGGGACCCTAAAACGTGCTTATTCATCAAAAACTCACCACCGATTTTTTTTACCAAAGACAATACCTTCCTTACCTAAAGGTGACGGAAGGTAAAAATAAAGATTATTAAATTTTCTATAGATTTGCATGAATACTTTTTCTATATATTTTATAGGTAAATTTATAAAATCATCTATAATTTAAATCCCAGAGCCTCCGCTTTAAACAAACAAAACGCAGTTATTCAAATGTATATAACAAACAGATAAATGTCACTATCAAAGAACTAATCATTTCAAAATAATATTAGTAACATTTTAAAAAGGAAAAAGTAAATAGAACAGAAAAGGAATTCAGTACCGTTTCCAGCGTAAGTAAATATGTAGGTATGTATTTAGACGAATGAAAATTAACGATACGCAAAAATGTTTAAGCTAATCCTCATTTTTGGATTAGTCAATTCTATTCTATCCCGGTATTTAAAATTTAATCTTAATTTTCTCCGGCGGCTCAAAGGTTAGAGCAACGCCTCATGTCTTGAGTGCCCTCGGGGCTCAGGGTTCGAATCCAACTAAGGCATGGATGTGTATGAATATGAACCCACTCTGTAATTGGGATTTAATGCTGTTGAGGGGTTTAAAAAAGGTAGTTACTTGGATTAGATTAGACTATATTTTAGGAAATAAACTGTCAAAATTAGAGTAAAATTCGCTAATCCAAAAATAAGGATTAACTTAATCTTTTTTGTGACTCGGGCAGATTTTTTCTATTGCGGTAATGGTGCAGCCATTAAGTGGATTTACTCTGCAAAAGGTCGGGTATTTTTGATTTTTGGATGTTATATATTTAGGAGTGCAAAAAAATCGACCTTGGGGCCCCTCGGGCACCACCGTCAACTTGGAAAAAATGACACCAAAAATAGTTTTTTTCAAAATATCTCTTCACCAATATGCGGCTAAACAGATTCTGATTTGTCGAAAGCCGTGTGGAATTATTTCAAATGGCATACGGAATTATACCACACGGTTAGTTGGAATAATATTGATTCCAACATAATTTTTAGATGTGTAATGTGTAGTTTCCAAAATACTGTTGGAGAAATCAGTTTTTTGAAATTACCTGCTCGCCTAATTATTTTAAACAAAAACACGTCAAATAAAAGTTTTAGGGCATAAAATTTTGAATCTAAATCAATACGAGTCCAGCATTTAATGTCAAATTTCAATCTTACATACCGAGATCCCTTGAGTTCAATATCAAACAAATATTTTATTGATAATATGGATAAATGCCATGTAGGTTTTCAGGTCAATATCTAAGTGTAAATTAATCGTAGGTAACATTTCTCAAATTTATTTCTACTCCTCGCGTAATTCTTGGCAGCCGTAAATGCAACAGTTTTGCAATTATCTTTTTAAGTTGTTTCAAATACTGCGCACTTCAATTATATTCTATTTTAGTTGGCTAGGCAGCGGTTTCCAATTATTGATGTTATTGTAAAGAACGATTGGGTTTGATAGAATAGCGAGTCAAGTTGAATTAAGTAATGTTTATGACTTCTTACTCGATATTAATTTGTGTAAAAAATATAAAAGATAAACAAACAATAATGTTGTGAATAGTATGTTTTTACGTGCTCTGTTTTGAAATTGTCGGTTGTCTGCTCCAGTCAGTAGTTTATTTTTATGAATGAAGTCGACTGGATGATTCATTAATTTAAAATCCAGCTGGACTCGTATAATAAAAGCTATTTTTACTGTTAACGTAAAGTTTCGCAAAAATTGAGATAATGTAATTGATTCCAGACGGACAAAAAATACTAAGATGAACAGACACGATGTTGCATTTACTACAAAATGGTTTAGTTTTTAATGTTCAGATGATAATCCGTAAGCCAATATTAGGAGAAAAAAATTAAATATTTATTTCTCAAATATAACAATAAAGCAACAATTGAAAATAGCTGGCATTTATTATCGACTACCATTTACCTCTACATAATATTTTATGCAGGTCCCATACAGAAAATACCTAGATTCTAAAGTATCATTTCTACCTCCCGTTATACCGTAGGTAAGGGAAGTAACGTTATCGGTCCAAAAATTCGATGGTGAGTTTTCAGTAAATAAGCACGAATTAGGGTCCCTACAACATGTTTTTACTATTTTAACGATGATGTCTGTGTGTGACGATTTTTTTCTCAAACGATAAGTTTTACAACAAACTTAGGAAAATTTCTATTTTCCGTATTTAACACTTTGGCTGCCGTAATATTACCAAAAATGTAGTCTCTTCTGGCCGGATTTTTTTTTCTTTAATTTGATAACAATAGGAGCAGTAAGTATTATAGGATGTATTTTTTCTCAAAAAACGTATTTTTTTTTGTTTTGGGCTGAGAGACATCACATGATTCACGCGGCCTTCATAGTTGATGCTTGTTCTAATGGCCGTAAGAATCATACGAGTCAAAATTCTTGCAAAAATTGATCATAAACATGCCCCAACAAAAACTCTTTAGTCAAGATATCGCTGTGTGTGCAAAAGTTATTGTTTGACTTGCCTTTTTGAAGTTCATAAATGTACAACATAGTCGTTTACTTCCAATAATATAATTTTATGTTCCCTTTATATTTTCATTTATACGTAGAAAAACACTTCATTTTATTGTTGCGAAAGTGTCAAAATACTTTTCAATGTATGAATAAAGGAGAATATTTATTTATTCAGTGTTTCGTTGACATATTCATTACGAACGTCAACTACTTACATTTCAGGCCATGAGAATCAGCAATTGATTCACTTACATACAGGGCAAATGCAGTTTCTATTGCTTACAGCCGTGTTTTTGATGTTGCCTATAACTTACATTGATGCGAGCCGCGACAACTGCTTCTAGCAGCCTTTGAAGCATGCAGTGTTTGAGAATCAAGTGATGATGCTCGCGGCCATTGTTGTAAATTTGCAGAGCATCGCGTTGAGATTCTCATGGCAGTCAAAGTGTTAAGCTTTTTACGTTCATGTAAAGAGTTGATTAGATTTAGGGTAAAATTGGAAAACCGGAAGTGATACTTTACTTGAAGCCTAATAACAGTTTTTAATGAAAAAAATATATTAAAATATAATCCAAAATTTTTCAATTTTAGTATTTAAAATATTTTAAACATTTTTCTTTTATGTTGATTAAAACAAAATATTTTGATCTTTGAACTACACTGACCGGCACGAAAAACGGGCCATTTTTCTTTTTATAAAAAAAATGTTGTTACTGCTTTATTATTTAGTAATATCATTACATATTTTTATTATGGGTTTACAGACGACCATTTGGTATTATTAAATGAAAGATTAAAATAGCTAATAATACATTTGTATTGGGTTGCAACATAACGTTGACTTCTTCAAGAAGCTTCAGTTTCTGCATTCAGTGACATTTTCAACACATTGAATTGACAAATAAACAATGAAACAAGCAAATGAAATAAATAAAACCAATATAAGCCTACTAATACATTTTGTTAATTTCGTGATTTAAATAAATAAATAAATAAATATATCATCACGGCTTATTACCCATTGCTGGGTGTGCCAATCTGCTTTGTACACAGATGCGGTAATGATGAAATATTTGCACCGTGCGGGCGCTTACCAGGCGTCACCTCACGGGCACTCATTGCTGGCGTGGAGAGTGCACCACAGGGGTCAATTTTTGTGCCATTTAAAATTCGAAAAATATTTGGCGTCGGTCGGGATCGAACCCGGTTCCCCAGATTCGCGACCTGACAAGTTAAGAATAGGAATATTGAAGTTAATTAGTGATGGTTTTAGGAGTTGATGATTGATGTGAGGGCGAGGAAGTTCAGTTGACATCTATCAATAACAACATTTTATAGAAATTACTGAAATTAAGTGTTATTAGCATTTTTGTTACAAAAAAATGGCCCGTTTTTCGCGCCGGTCAGTGTATTTAGTTTGGCAATTCTATGAAATAGTATTATTTTTAATTTCCTCTAACAGTAATTCCGACTCGAGGGTTGCTTACACCTGGGACGAATGAATTAGAATAGGGTATTCTCTCATATTTTTTTTATTTATTTTTCTTAAAGAATAGTTATATCTAAGAGTATCTGTGAAAACCTGAGTAAAAATTACTTTTAATAAGCAAGATGTTAATTTTTAAAATTTGATTTTCTTGTGTCACGTGATAGTGACGTACTAGTTGTACAGTACCAGCGGTGTGCTATCAGTGGTTCATGCGGCGTCTTATCACATTCAAACATGGAGTAGGGATTTCAACTGGTCTCCCATTGGAAGGTCATCTAGTACATCAGCAAAATTTAAATGCTTTATATCTTTTGTAACATTCAATTTATATTATCATTTTTTGTTTTTACCCTGTTGTTTACCTATCAACACTAATATTTTAAATAAATTTTTAATTTTAGTGATCCTCAGAGAATACCCTATTTGCGGTATTAAATTTTTTGAATACATCCGTGAATCCTGTTGCTAAGGTCATTTTAAATGCCTCGTGGTATTGAAAATTCTAATCTTTTGTAACGGAATACATAAGGGTCAGTTTCCTTTCAAATCAAATATAGGGAAATGTTTTAAATAATCTAAACGTCAACTTTCATTCGCTAGTCATATACCAAAGGTCAGTATATTTTTGTATTTCTAAAGCGTATCAACTATATATTTCAATTTATTACTCGATAATTAACAGGTGTGACAATTTGCATTTTTGTTTTGTTAATGGCGTTATCATAGAGTAATTTTATCAGGCATCATCTTCTACCATTTAAATTTGCTATAAAGAAGATATCAAAATAATCATTATTGTGTGCTAAATAATATCACCATTGACTGCGGATGGATAAGATATAAGTTCGTCACGCGATTAAACATTTCCAATTTTATTTGTCGGCATTGCAGATTGCAGTATTTCTAAATTTAAATCTCATCTACTACCAACAAAACTGCATTTAAAATTACTATTTTTGTCTAGCTAGAAGGAAGCAATTTTCTTGCATGTTAGAAACAATATAGCTATATCTGTTTTGAAAATAATATTCCAAGTTATTTATAACTCAATACAGACCCGTTGGAATATTACAGTAAACAGTTGGCTAGATTTCCACCTCACAACTTGCGAAGAATATAAAGCAAAATATTGGCACCGTAAGCGCATTTGTTGCTAAGTAACAGTACTAGCAATATGGAGTTGAAAATTTAAAAGCAGAAGAACTCATATTGAAAAATAAAAGTCTATTTTAAAAATTTCAAATAAGAATTCACAAACATGAATGGAATATAAATAGATTGGAATCAAAAGACGATAAATTCATATTTATGACCCATATCCTGTTTTCATCTAAATTTTATATCTTCTTAAACTTTATTTCAGGTTTAAAGTTCTTCTATTGTATGCTGCGTGTTGAAATAATAGTACAAATTTGAGTTTTATTACAAATTTAACTATAGGAAGGTATGTCTTTTGGCCGATTTCAACATTTCTTAACCAAGAGTTGATGCACAGATCAACGTTCATTCCATCATTAAAACTCAAGCTAATTTAGTAATCCAAATTATAGATCAACGAGTTTGTCATATTTCATGAATCAAACACTGATCACAATTTTCATCCTAATTTTGACATTTATAGTTATGTCAGGATTCTGGCAATTTTACTCATTTGTAACTTTTGCCTCATGCTACTTCTTTATTTTTATTTAAAACTGCATTGGTTTCATTATTTTCTATTTTAGGCAATTTCAAGTAATTTTTTTTTAATCACTTAGTGCTTTATTTTGCATGTTCCGTAACTGAGCAAATCAAATACTTCTATATAGTGTTAGCCATTGAAGTAAAATAATAAACAAATGCCAGAAGAAAACTTTGGGCGTGTATACTACACATACAGGGAATTTATTTTAACGTGAAACATATGGTCAATCACTTCCATGGTTACTACACACTACTGTCAAAAAATGACAGCAATGTAATATTTGTCCATTTTAAAATGCAACATACAAAAATTTGTAGTTATGTATTTTCAATACTAATTTCCAATAAATTAGCCTACATACTATTAACAAAAAATCTATACTTTAATGTAGCACATCTTTACAAACTTTGGCTTACAAAAATTCATAATTTTAATGTAATAAATACCTCCATTCACACTGAGGCAATATTCTAGTCACTCGTAGAAAGAATTGCCACCATTTGTGATGTGTTCTGGAGGTATCTCCTGTGCTGCAATACTATTTATAATGTTGCATTTTAAAATGGACAAATATTACATTGCTGTCATTTTTCGACAGTAGTGTGTAACCATGGAAGTGATAAACTATATGTTGCATTTTAAAATAAACTCTCTGTATATGGCCAATAAACCACAAAATTATAATCGGATTGTTATTTATTTTCGAATGTGTTGCACAGTTTTCTTCTTCTTTGCTTTAATCGAAAGATTAAGAAATAATATTTTACCCCTATTTTTTTTTCGTATTATTCTTTATTCATGAACAAATTGTCTTTGAAATTATAATGTTTGAATTTCCGCTTCCCCTTTCGCCTGATGACGTTCGAAATGACCTAACCAATGAGGGTGTCGCTTACATTTGTCACCGACGGAAATTAAACGAGTGACAGTCATGACAGCTGTCAACTACTACTGATTTTTGTATTAGGAAATAATAATGGTCGCTGGAATATGCTTTATATATGTTTTAACAAATATGTATTCTGTATGTTCCTAACACGAAATAAATCCGAAAGTCAAAATAGACAATAAAGTGTGTGTGCGTGTCATAAAGTGTCAGGTGTCAACTAAAATGGAAAAAAAGAGAACGGGGATAAATTACTCAGAAATAGACAAAGCAAACATGTTGGAGATAAATATATGTAAAAATAATACATGGAATGAAATGTATAATGAATTTAATTTAATTAATGTTGACATCTATCAAATTTATTTTACGGAATAAAATTTACTTCCTCGAACATCGATGGAGTAATTTATTCTATAGATTTAATTAGCTAGTATTTTTATTCTTGTTATGACGAAAATATCTGGAATAAAGCATTTTACTTCAAGAGTAAATTTTACTTTGCTAGTGCTTTACTTATCCATCTTTTATAATACTGGGCATTAAACTATGAAATATAATACTGTATTATAATAATAAATGACTAAGAACTACACTAAAGAACCAAAAATCACGCTGCGCTATAAGTCAGACCTTATGTCACACAGTTGTTATTAAAGCAATCATTGACGTTGATGTATGATACATTTGTTTTTTTTTTCACCATCTTTCCAGTTTTGTCATTGGCTAATGTATTTCTGACGTCACAGGCAGCGTAATTTGGCGCCAATTCAAAAAGTAAATTTTTAAATTGCTACTGTGTTTAATATATACATAAATTTGAACAGAAAATCATATTTAATAATACTGTAGAACATACTTATTCGAATTTCAGAAGAAAAAAGATATGATAATTATTGTTGAAATAATCATTCATTATTGATTGTTTAAAAGTAAAGTTGAAAAGTGAGTTGCACAAAACAGAAGTGAACAATCGAGATGCATAAATTTATTGTATTTTGAATGTTACGGCTCGCATGAAGGTACTTCATGATATGCTTCAAGAAGAGCTCGACAGAGGAACACGTGTCTCAGTAAACGAGTAAAAAAATGTCTGGAGATCCATGGATACATTTTTAATTCTTTTTTTGACAAATATGACAGTTATGTTTTTAAAGAATGACAACAACAATGTATAACATATTTTGCGGTCTCATATGAGGAACTAAATTGGAAACGAAGTTTTTTAAATTATAACCTGTAACCTGTCACTTCAATAGTTACATAAATTATATTATACATTTCGTCTTTTGTTCGTTTTTATTTTCTATATATTATTGTTTTGCCAAGCGTAATAGATATTAATTAGTTTATTGAAAACATTTCATTAATTTTATTTTAATTACACTTACATATCCTATATGTGTTATAATATCCTGTTTTCATTAATTTTATTCTTGCAAATTCAATTACATTTTAAGAAAAAACATAATTCGTTTTTCCACCAATTTATCGACAACAATTTCAATGACTACAAAGTAAATTGAATCGTTTCTCATTCCACGTTTGTGTTTGTGAAATGACACATATTATTTCCGAAACCATTACGAATTCCAACCCAATTCAACTAATTCAACTAAACTATAAAGTTGTTAGCTTTGTTAAGCGGATATTTGCACTCACCTTGATTATCAATAAACATCACACACGGCACACATCCCAAAGAACAATCAGCCCTGAAATAGATTCACTACAACTCAAACTCCAATTGTGATGACACTCCTATTTATAACTACACTTTCAACAATGCTTTTCACTATAGATAAACGCAAAAGAAAAACGAGTTTTATGTTCATTCTAATGGAGTTGATTGTCCACAATTTTTCCATAATTCTTCACAAATGGTATTATTTTTCAATATTTGTTGTCAGAATGTAACTTTTCGTGTCAGGTGTGATGTTTTTGGATGGTAGCAATATAGACACTGTTTGATTAGGAAGAAATAAAAATAAATTAGGTAAAATTCCAAGGAAAGACTTGTTCAAACGTTACTGCAAAATAAAATTTTAAAATTATAAATATATGAAAAAAAAATATACGTATTTCGTAGACAAAATCAAATGACTATAAATACGAGGATTACGCTAATTTAATGAGAATATTAATCAGTAAATTTAAATTAAATTGCAAAAGTTAGATAGAACTTATTTAACAATTTTTATCATTGTGAATGAAAATATAGAATTAACTAACTAAATTTTCGACTAAAAAACGAGGTATATGGCCTTAACAAAATAAGCCCGAGTAAATATTAAAAAAATAAACTAAGTTTTTATAAATTATTAATCCATACATACTTTATAATTCACACTTGTGATTACAGAAATAAGTGAAATCTTAAATACCGTGGGTCCCTCAGTCCGTGTACGTGTAATGAAGAATTAAATACTCCCAGTACCTAGTTTGATTGCTTTGGAAGTTTTTAATTCACGCGAATAGCGATTTCAGTGTTATTTTTTTAACACTGCTATATCTCTTTACCTATTAAATTTAGTGCAAAGAGGGTAAGAATATAAGTTGTTCAGAAATTAAAAAGGCATCCTGTAAAGGCAACTTACATAATCATTCATATTTCACGAGATATTAATTGTTATTTATTATATGAGTGTGGAATGTATCATAAATATTAGTCACGAAAGAAAAAGTTTAGCCACGTAGCCCGCAGGACGAGTGGCTAATTCCACACGAATGTAATACAACGTTTTATCCAACATTTTTTTTAAAAACTTCTTAAATCACTTTTATGTTTTCATTCACGGTTTGACACTGACAAGTCAATTGATGTAGTATTTTAAATTACAAAGTAGCTATTGAATGGTTGTTATAGTTTTGTTATATTGTTATTGAAAAAAAATTGTTATAATATTTATTATATAATATTATTGTTTGTCATTGGGAAGTATTTAAAAGAAAAATACATTAAATTGCGTGAAAATGTGAGCCTTCCTAACGTATTCACTTAGAAGCACAAGCAGCATCTTTGAATTTAATTCCGAAGCAAGTAACCACTAACTTGTTTCTCGTTTTCGTTTCGTCAACCGTATGACAGCTGTCATTGTGTAAAGATAGGTAACCTATTTTCGCATAAATGTTAATATTAATTTAAATAAATAAGTTTCGTAATGTTAAATTGTTTCAATAATAAAATAATTTTGTAAAATTCCTTTTTATTTATATTAAAAAAAAAACACAAAAATCAGTAATAATTCCTGCGTGACTTCTAAAATATTCTCTCACGGAGTGACTAATGTTGTACATTAGTTATTGCAAATAACCATAGTAACAAGTATGAGTCGGTGATGGATAAATAAAATTTAATGTTCTTTTAGAAAAATCGTTAGAATGCTTTGAAATATGAAACAAGTAACCTAAATACAATATTCACTTTGATATTTGTTGTATAAATTCCGAACAAATTGAGTTTATACCTAAAAGAAATTATACAACAAATAAAAAATGTTAAAGTGAATATTATATTCAGGTACTTGTTACATTAAATTTTATTTAATTAATAACTCGTCAAATATGAATAATTATGCAAGTAAATCGCCTTTATGGGATGCCTTTTTAATTTCTGAACAACTTATATTCTTACCTTTTTTGCGCTACAATGAATAGGTAAACAGACATAGTAGTATTACAAAAATAACCCGGTAAAACCCTAATAGCGAAGTAAAATAACACGCTAAATGAAATATTGGAAAATACGAATATGGTTTTGTGCTTTATACAGGCTGTTATGTAACTTAAGTGTACAACGCTTAACCCATGGTAGAACTGACCCCATAGATAGTAAATGTGGCGATGATTTTTGTTTAACATGCTATCTACAAGAATTGGAGGGATTTAAAATTGAGCAATCACGGCATAGGTCAAAATTTTGTAAAAAAGTAAAAATAAATCAATCAAATTAACTTGTCATCATAATTTACTGATCTATAAATAACGTGAGAAAGTAATAAAAGTAGTATCCATAAAAAATCAATATATTTCAAACACAAATTACAACAAATTTTCAGAAACTGCACCAGTAACAATTAAACAATAATTTAGATTAATATAAAAAATTTCATATAGACAATGTAATATTTCGGGAGTTATTGTTGACGAAGCCTCTCTAATTTTAAATTAAGTTTTTCTAATAGTGTTTATGATGGATTTAATTTACAAATTTAGATTTACGAATTTACATTTATAAATATAAATTGTACAGATCTGCCTTTACTGGTCATGATGAATTTAAGAAATTTATGATTTAAAATTGACATTTAATATATCACCATATTTTATATTCTAAATGTAAATTTGTGAATGCGTCCAATCATTTCACAGTATTTCAAACAATGATTTTGGTGGGGAAAATTGCATTTTCAAGTGACAGTTGAAACATTTTTATTTTGATTTGACAAATGGATTCCAAAAATATGGATATATTATTAATATTACCTGTAGAACAATACAAACTGATTATGATAAAAGTGATAAATATCATATAACTGTCATCCCATTTTTGTCAAACCATGTGACCCAATATAAGTTGATTGGGTATATTTCATATCTTTAAATTCACTATAAAATAAACCAACAAGGTAAATCGTAAATTTCAAATGTAAAATTTTTAAAATAAATTCATCATAAATTAGCCATAAATCTTATTTTTCTTCTGTCCGAATCGATAATTTTCTCAAAAAATTGCTTACAAAAGGCAATTTTTTGTCATGGTTATCGTTTTTAACTCTTAGTGATTTTGAAAATGGCAAGAAAGAAATTTTTCGTCTTTTCATAATCTAATTACAGAACTTTTGCTAATATTTATTTGATTTGCCAAAATTTTCGTGGACTACTGATTATTTTCTTCTATTGCTCGTAGTAAATTATTTTTCTCACAAATTTTTTAAACTAGCAATGTACCAAGTGACTATTCGAATCTTTTCTTCTTTACTAAACATCTTTAAAGAGTAATGACAAGACAAGTTAATTTGACATTGACAAGTTTGATAATCTATGTTGCATTTGATCTGGAACGATACGGAACCATATAATCAGCCCTATTTTGTAAAAAAAGTTGTTATTTCTTAGCAACGTTGTTATAGCAAATAACCAATAATAATTGCGAACACTGAATAAAACATGAAAATGACAGGCTTTACATTTGTTTCTATTGGTTAAAATTTATAGCAACGTTGCTAAGACTTACGGCCGGTTTCATAATAATTCGTAAAAGTGAACTTTACATAAAGTTAAACTTTATTTTAAAGTGACTTTATATACACTTTAAAATATGTACGTTTCACAATAAAAATTTCCTTTACTTTAAGTAAAGTAGTTCTAAAAATGATTAGAACAAACTGTTGGTAAGATTGACTGAACAGTGTCAAGAAAACTACTGGTGGCCCACCGCTTGGCCCGCCAATAATAAAAGATATTGCTTTATTGGATTTTTAAAAATGTTAATAAATATATCTTTTGATTTACTTATGTTACTAATTTTATTATTTCTTCTATCTGTTCCAATACAAATAAAATTGTATTTTCCTTAACCTAATTCTGTCATAAAACTCTTTTTTGTTCCATACATTTAATTATTAATTCCTGGCTAATATACTTTTCTTTACATCTTCGTCGGAACTTGATGAAGAAATTGAAGAAATTTTTTTTTATCAAAAATGTGGTTTCGAAACTAAATTAAATTTCCACTTTAAGCTCGTAAAGGAACTCTCACATGACTTTATTTTAAAGGACTTTAAACTAACAACTTTAACTTAAAGTTGAATTATGAAACGCTTTTTTCACTTTTAGATCATACTTTAATATTAAAGTAACTTTATATTTATTATGAAACCGGCCGTTAACTTCTTTACGAAATAGGGGTGTATGACTAGTATCCAAAATAATACATTAATAACAGTATAATAAATGATGCATCATAGCTGAAACTCACGGTATATTTTGTATTTAATTTTTTGTTAAACATGATGTCAAATTTGCTTTTTACTACAAATTTTCGATAGGCCAAAAACGGTTAACTTTTGAGAACGCTTTAATTTATGACAGAAATGATGTGACAGAATTGGTATCACCCTCTTTTTCAGTTTGCAATTTGTAAAAGTAAACAAATTTCACAGAACATTATGATAACATTTCTTCAAATTTTTATTTCAATTTCTCTTTAATCATAAGGTTTGATTTTACTATTTCTGGATAAATTGCATGTTTAATATCGTTATAAAAAATATTGCACTGAAAAAAATATCACTTATAAACGAAAACAATAGCATTGCTCTTGTACAGTTCATACTTTTAAATTAATACGTTTTACCCGGAAATTCGCTATAACCGAGTTAGTAATAAGCTATACGATAATACCGATACAACATTTTTCTATAACTTTTTAGAAATGGTAAAATCGTACCTAACATTAATGACTGTTTCGATTTTTTTTTAGATTATACTGCTACCTTATAAGTTATTAGGTAATTATGAATTAATTGAACACAATATTTACGGTGAATATTACTTTATGCTTGCTTTTATTTATTTTTAATATTAATTTTTCCCAGAACATAATGGCAGTACGTTGATTTTTTAGCATCACTACTGTTTTATTCACTTATTCTTTTTTATATATCACTTAACTATCTGTTAAAATAAGGGTGCCACGAATTTAACAACAATTGTTTTAATTCAACTAATTTGATCACCTATTTTGTCTTCTGTACACTAATGTCTTTTCTTATCAACTACACTGCGAGAAAAAACGCATACTAAATATTGGCGCTTCTTCTCTGACGTAAGCCCGCAAGCTTGCTAAGCGTCTAGCGCGGTTGACAGGCAGGTCGCCACTGGGCCTCTGTTCAGCCTTTGGCGCTCAGCGTCACACATAAGCGCGACTAGCGGTAATAGCGTCACGGGACGTCACTCATCATGATTTACTCCTTGGAATGGAAGATGAATTATGTATAGAATATGGTAATTTGTCGATAAGATACATACAAGGAGGTGTGAAAAGAAAATTAGGGTTGATGGTGGTTTGATTTTCTTAAAAGGTTATTAAAGTTTGTAGAAATTGAATGAGTAATAATTGTCCTTGAAATGATAACATCAGGAATTAATCAAAAGATCGTTATAATATTTCCTTCAAAGAAATTTGTTTATAATTCCATAGAACACTTTTATTTCCAGTAAAATTATGTCATGAACTTACTAAGGAAATAGGGAGTCTAATTTTTTCCACTCCCGATATCGTAAGTAGGCTATTAGGACATTGTTCGTACGAATGTATGTTTATTTTACCGACAAGGTATCGGTTTCTATTATCGACGGGATGTAAGAATTGTCCTTACTTCCCTACAGCTGAACTTACTTCCCTCTTTGTGAAATACCAACAGTTAGGTATTTTAAACTTATGTCAAATATTTGCTAATTCTTATAATTTATGATTTTGAATTTAATTTCTATCAAATTGTCCTCATTTCATGAATATTTTCATTCAAAAGTTACCATTGACGGTTCAAATGTGACAGATGACAGCGTTTTTCTTTTTAAATTTTCCATGGAATACTAAGATTCTTCTTTTAATGTATCAATATTCAACGATATTCCTTGACATTATCTGGGCCTCTATTCTCGAATCTAAACGTATACGTTTGCGGCGTTCGAAACGTATGAAATGAGATTTTGGTATTCTCCAGCGTCCGTTTCATGAACGTATATGTTTCTGAACGTACAAATTTCATACGTTTGACAACGGGCGGGGACTGACCATACGTTCAATGAATTTTCCATATGTTTACATCTAAGTGCAATAGTATTATATATAAAAACACTATACTATGGGGAATGATTCTATTATAAAATATTTAGTGATGAATTCTGTTATTATTTTTTAAGGCAAGTATATTTTGAAAAATATAAATTGTTATTTACTGAGTTTACATGCAGTTTTCAAACCGTTTTCAAAACGTTTTTAGTTTTGAAAATGGCATGTATATAGTGTCAAAACGGTTTTGAGTTCTCACAAATCGAAACTAAATTTCATGGGTTTGACTTGAAAACTAGTTTCAAAATTACTCATGTAAACACTTAAAATTCAGTTTCGATATTGCGCATGCGTACATAGCATAACGTTTCTGTCGCTTTGTGTTACTTGGTGTTAGTAACCTACAAATAAACTGACAGTTGTGTAGTTTTAGTGCGCAGTGGTACAAAGTAGAAAAAATAATTGAAGAAATGGCAAAACGAAGAATTTAGAGTGACGAGAATCTGTCACTTGCTTCAGCCAAATGCGCATGCGCCGAAACTGTTTTCAAATCAATCTATAAACCAGTTTTGAAAATTGCATGTAAACAGTTTCGCGTAATTTTGACTGAAAACTGAAACCTTTTTCAAAACTGCATGTAAACGTAGTAAATATAATATAATATGTATAATACAATATATGTATAATAGAAATATGATAAAAGTATTCAACCCGACTGTAATTTATTATTCCTAAGAAAAAAAAAAATATTTTACTTTCGTTTGCATTAGAGCTCTTTATAAGTAAATGTAAAAAAATATCCTGCCAAACGGATATTTTTCTGGAAATATTAATTGAAATAATAACTGTGAACTTGTTTATTACAACAAATGATATTTTAGTTAAGAATATTGATTACAAGAATGAATCCAATAAAGCAAATTGTATGTTTTAGATTAATTTTTTGTAGTTCATAGAAAAAATTTAAATTCATGAAATGATCCTTTTCCGAGGCTCCTCCGGAGGATGTAAGGAAAATATATATATTGTAAAAAGTACATAGTATCTTAAATATTTTTCTTATATGTTATATTTCTTCGCATGAAGGCGTCTTTTACCCACAGAGCTATCGTACCGTCTAAAATCAATCAGTAAATACATTTCATATGTTTATATGTAGATCTTCCCTCAGTTTTTCCACTCTTTTTTGGTACAGGCATAACATCATTAATAAATCTTCTCAAAATTCGATTGCTTTTTTGTGTGTAAAAATCGATTCAAATTTTCCACGTTCTAATAATTATTATTTATTGCTCTTCAGGGAAAAGAAATCCTTTATTTCGGTATTTTTTTTATGTTCAAATAAAATTGTAGGTTTAGTGTATATCAATGTCAAGATGTCAAATTTTGACATTTAATCTAACACATGGAGCGTGGTGCTGTTGTCTGATTGGTCCATTCACAAATGAAAAAGTGTAGTGGAAGCGTCCTTTAGAAAGCCAAACGTTTTCGAATGCAAATCAAGCGAGACAAACGTATACCATTGGAGAATAGAATTTTTGAAACGTATACGTTTGGACACTATACGTTCATGAACGCATACGAATGTGAACGAATGATTTGGAGAATTGAGGCCCTGGCAGTGAAAACGAACAGATAAAAAATAAATCATCGTGAATGGAATGGCATAATAGTTATTTATGCTGTATGTAGGTACAATTTACTAATCGAGGACGATTTTGCGCCCGAGCGATAGCAAATAAGTTCAAAAATGGTCAAATGTATCTACATCTCGTGTTGCATATAAGATTTTTTCCACTCCCGATGATTTATTTTTTACCTGTTCATTTTCATTGCCAGATATGTCAATTCTGTCAAGAAATACAGTTGAATAATGATACATCCAAAAAAGAATCTAAAGGTGGATTTATGCAGTCTACTTTTTATTTTACTTTTTCTTTTCGCTTTTACTTTTACTTTAAGTTTGGTACTGTATGCAGCTACTTCAAAGCATTCAATACACATGCGCAGATGTGATTTTTCTGGCATATAGTCGCAAATGTAAATAGATAAATATATCCTGTTAAAATGGACAAGAATGTAATAATTTGTGCATACATAAATATTATTACATAGTAAGTAAATATACTAACCAATTTCACTTAATACAGACGCTATACTTTTCCAAACATTCTTTTTGGCCACTTTATCCTTGAATAAAATATCTGTTTTATCATATAAATGAGGATATTTTTGAATTAAATTTTATAATATACAAACTTGTTCTTTATTGATATTTCGTTTGCATAACCTAAAACCTACTCACAAAAACAAATACACAACACGGTGACGTTTGTGAAGTGGAGCTCATACGCAGTTGTGATATTCTTTTACTTTAACGGTCTTAAGTTGAAAGTTGGTCAACTTAAGGTCTTAAAGTAAAATTAAAAGTGTGCACATAAAGCAGTACATATATTAACAAACATTTAACTTTTATAAAGTAAAAGAAAAAGTAAAATAAAAAGTAGGCTGCATAAATCCACCTTAAGTATTCCATGGAAAATTTAAGAAAAACGCTGTCATCTGTCACATTTGTCACGTCAACGATAACTTTTGAATGGAAATATGAAATGAGGACAACTTGGTGGAAATTAAATTTAAAATTATAAATCATCCATATGAAGAGCTGATTCGATTTTGGTTATAATTGGTAAATCGGAAGTACCCACATTTGAAGATTTAACAGTTTTTCTTCCTTCTTTACAGATAGTATTTGATGTAGCAGCTGTCAAAATTATTGACTTATTTTCAGATCTATGATACTGTTTATAAACGAAAAATGGATAATGTTGAAAATATATTACTGTAAGTATATTTGTATATGTGAATATAAAATTTGTTGTATTATACTCGTATAACCTTAAAATGCAAACTGAGTGTTTCAAATCATTTTGAGTTTTTTAAACTAGTAGGTAGTGTAGTATCGGAAAGGGGGGGAAGTGAGTTTACTCATAACAACTCAGATGAGTTGTGTCAAAAAAAACAACGATTTCTTGAGTTTATCTGAAGTGATCTGAGATGAGCTGAGATTTTGTCCAAAAAGAATAGAGCTACTATTGGCGAAAAAACTGAACTATAGGTGGCAGGCCGAACGGTAGCAAGATGGCGGAGGAATAAAGAGAGTTCTAATTCCTTATTGCTGGCAATATGCATTTCAAAGTGCAAAGTATTTAATATGGAGAAAATTAACATAAAGTTAGGTGATATTTTTTAATTCATTGTTTGCTTCTGCACGTCCTATAAAGGCGAGATCCTCATACGATTGATATTTTATTAAATGAGAATATAAATTACTGGACAGCAAAATTTAGTTGTAGAGGGAGGCAAATGCAAAAATATTGTTACAGTTTTGTTGCATATAAACAGGTTAGTAAAATCAAAACTATATTTGTTTTACAACAAAAGTTGTCGTTATTATTATGCTATTAATATATTTGTTTATGGTTTGGAACAAGTAAGGGGACAACTTGTTGAAAAGTGTATAGTTTGGCTATAAAATTAGAAGAATTTTGCCATCCTGTTTTAAAAGAAAAAATTGAACCGACTAGAGATGTTAACGCTATATGCGAAGAAAATTTCAAGATCATATTTTGTCACTTGGGATATAGTGTAAACTTACACTTTTTGACTTGTAATTACTGCATTGTGGCACTGAGCAGTATCTATGGTATTTACTGATCATTATTTAAACCTGAAAATGTAATAGACACTATATATGTCACTTTCTTTTACAACAAATATAAATTAAACCTGTTTAAAATTACATAAGTTTTAATGTATGCTATCAACGTTTCCTTATTCCTCTAGTTCACAAATCTGCCACCAGACGTCACCCACTTTGAATTTTTTCGCCAATAAGGGACCAATTGGAGCCGATGAAGATGTATGTGTTGTGACGTCACATTCTGCTTCAGATTAAGTGACTTTTCCAAAATATTATCCAAATTTCAAAAATTAATTGTAAAATATCTAATGGATATTTGGTGATATTTTCAAATTTGAGGCTATTTAAATAATATCTTTTTAAATTTAATATTTAGAAGGCATATAAAAATTCTTGCAACGGCCCTATTGGATTTACAAATGGCTAATTGTAAGTTTTCATGTAAAATGCTTACTCTATTCTTTAATCAGTTTTTATTGATTTCTTCAAAACTACTATTAACGGAACTTTTTCCTTGTACATCTCACCGCTTGAATTATTGAACACTTCTATAGATTAAAATTGTATTTAAGGGTTGGATACATTTTTTTTTATTTAAGAGACCATCACTATTCGTATTTTTTGTGAACGTCTGCTGTATAACATTGTTTACACACATAATGAGTGGCAAAAATATTTTCTTTTTTAACTCTACATCCATCTCTACTTTTTGATGCATTTCCGCGTTTATTTTTATACAAAAACTGGGACAAGAAATGTATTTAAAAATTACAAAAATACATTAAACTTTGTTTTATAAACTCGTCTAGTTAATATGCTTTATTGAAAACAAATATTTTATAACGATACGTTGTGCTTTATTGATATGTAATACGAATAAAAAGTTGGTTGTTCCAATTTCAAAGAAATAAATTATTTTATATAGAACACGGTAGACATTTCAGTTCTTGTATTTGAAATAACATTGATAAAGGCAATAAAATACTAATAGTTCTAATGTTGATGCGTTGCAGTGGTATTTATTATGCGATTTGCATAGAGCTACAACTACACTATCAAATAAGGATCATCAATAACGTGCATAACTTAAGTATTCTCTAAATGAAACCATTAACTATTTTCCAACCATAACTTCCTATATTAGCCGTTGCTGAGACAGGAAATAACCGAACAACCATCCATCAATTAGGTGCGCAACGTTAACATTTACAAATTTTCTATTTCCATGATTTTAAAGGTTAAGAGATTCGCAAAATAATAATTTATGTGATGTAAATATCAAGATGAAAACATTCAGAGTAAATATAATGTAATATTTGTTGACTTAACCTCAATTATACATATACAATGTAAAATGTACAAAACGAACATTTTCCATAATATAGTAATCTCCCGTAAACGGCAGTTTGGACCTTAGAAAATAGTGCGAAACCATGCTATGCGCTACTAAAATTTGGCACTAACTCTTTTCACCAATAGAATGACTTGTCTATGTTCAATAATTAGTTCCAAATTCTCTCGCTATCGGGAATGAAGTATAGTTACATACGAAAACTTACCAAAAATATTATATCGAGCGATCAGAAATAACTGTTTATAAGATTTGTTCGCGTTGGATTCCGCATATTTTGACAAACGCTCAAATAGACCAACGAGTCGAATGGTGCAAAGAAAATCTCAAAATATACAATCGTGGTGTGTCAAAAGCGGTATATAATATCTTCACCAGGTAACGTATCTTGGATTTAGTGATACAAGACGAGGCGAGAGTACTCTCGCATCTCGTCTCGTTTCGTTGCATTATGTGAGACGAGAACGAGAGCGAGATTGCAGTTTAAAATTCGAGGCAAGATCGATATAACAACTGCGAGAAGCGAGAAATCTCGCGGGAATCTCGCAATAAAAAATATTTGTAGCTTTATAGCTTGATTCATAAATTTAATTAAAAATGCACCGTACAAGGAGTAGAGTCAACGCTAATTCATGTATAGAACACGTAAATGTGAAAATTATATGAATTCACAATATTTTTTGAGTCTATTTAGAGTCGATTAGTATCGGTCACTGAGCGAGAAAATGCAAAAATTACGACAAAATCGGTATTGCATCCAATAGAACTAGTTTTCTCTAATATTTCAGCCCTTAATTCACCCCAATTAAAACCACGGTTCATAAAACTCTTGTCCCCACTGAAAAGTAAAGGATGTTATATTAAGCGTCGATGGGAGCCCACAGGGAGAGAAGCGGAGTGATTGGTTGCCAGCGGGTTACTAGTGTAGCGGTTTGTTATGACTTAATCTTACTTAAATAGTGGCATATATTTAATGAAAAAGTGTAGATACTTTTAGTTACAAAAATTTTTTTTTAATGTTTAATTCGTTTTACTGATGACAGAATGTGTTCTTATTGAAATAGTTTAGAGATCACAATTTGATGATAAATTGAATATTTTAGAGATAAATTAAATTATTTACTAATTTATCACATTTTCTGGTGACCGTAAATGAATAAACATTATGTTCGTATTGAAATAATTTGGTGACCAGAATCTAATGTTTCGTCTCTTTATTATAATTATACGACTGCAAATACATGGAAGACGGTGTTATTGGTACGAACTTGTCTCTTGTAGTTAAATAGTTACGTAAACACGTAGTGCGCAATCGCTTATTTTTATAGCGAGACTCTCGTGCGAGAACGAGATGAGACTCAAAAATATGTGCCAGAACGAGAGCGAGATTACAGATCCGAAAACGAGACGAGATCGATATTTTATATTTCTCGTCTCGTCTCGTCTCGCGTGCACCACTATCTTGGATCTATGCGTATGAGCCGGAAAGCAAAAAACAGTCGACGGTGTGGGTGTTCCGAGATGAGCCAAACCCATGTTCGCGCAAGAAGTACTTCAAAACAAATGTCGCCTGTTTTTTTTTTTTTTTTTTTTTTTTTTTTTTTTTTTTTTTTTTTTTTTTGGCAAAAATGGTCATGTGTCTACAGTACCAGTAAAGGATCGTAGAACGGTCAATTCCGGATGATACACAAGCATTTGTTTGCCAGAAGTTTTTGGAGAAATAAGAGAAAACAACCAGCGACGCAGGGTTATTCTTCACCATGACAGTGAGAGCTCTCACATAGGGATGGCAAAAGTAGTAGCATATATCGATATATCGTATCATTCGATATATTTTAAAGTTATATCGATATATTCGATAAATCAATGAGAATATATCGAGTATAAATACAAGAAATAAATAAAACACATAACTAAGCAACACAACTTAAAGGTTTATTTATTATTTTACAAAATAAACAGGTATGATGCATAAGTAATGTATATATTAATTCAAATTTTATTTAAGAAGAAAAGTAATCTGAAACTGACGGCAAGAATAACTTGTTTACTCTTTTACCACTCAGTCGATACGAATTTCTGAACGATACATCGCTTCTCCATATATCATATACCGCCATACAGCCCTGATTTGGCACCCAAAGATTACTTTTTGTTCCCGAACGTGAAGAATAAACTACTTGGTTAACGATTTTTGACGCCAGAAGAAGCGGTTGATGCGTTCAAATTGCATGTTTTCGAGATACCTCAATCGGAGTGGACAAAGTGCTATGAAAATTGGTTCAAACGTATGCAAAACTGTATCGATCATCACGAAAAATATTTTGAAAAACAATGATACTACTTTCATTAATAAATATTTGTTTTTGTTTGTTATTCCGGATACATAAATAGCAACCCTAAATAAATAAAAATAAATAAATATATAATCACGGCATATTACCCATTGCTGGGTGTGCCGATCTGCTTTGTTCGCAGATATCGGTAATGATGATGACATATTTGTACCATGCGGGCTAAGCTCGTACCTATAATTTTATATTAATCAAAAACAAATAAATGAGCTATCGTTGTTTTTTATGCCAAGTTGCACCAACAATATTTAAATGTTAAGCATCCTTTAAACAAAAAAATGTATACAGCAATTTGACAATACATTATAACTCAACCCTTAAATAATAAATTGGAAATCGAAACTGACAGAAATGCATAATTCGTTGGACATTTCCTTTCGAAGCAACATTGTCTATTTAAAATTTAAGTTAAGCATAAAAATGACCAATAAAGACTATTGGTAAAT
The DNA here is from genome assembly GCA_963082715.1 of Harpalus rubripes. Lineage (NCBI taxonomy): Eukaryota > Metazoa > Arthropoda > Insecta > Coleoptera > Carabidae > Harpalus > Harpalus rubripes. Next base: position 82,839,654 of record OY720448.1, read on the forward strand.
AACAAAAAAATAACAAACTAGTTTTACTGATAAGTAATAAAATCATTCAAGTAAATCTTCTGCAAACAGTGGAAATGTCTTCCAGTAACTACGATACTAAACTCTTCCTCTTTCTTTGAAGATTTCCAAAAAATTGCAGCGTTAAAATCAAAGACTAATAGACCTATACTAAGAAAACCAACATAAACAAAAAATCAACAATGAAAATAAACTCACCAAAAAAATTAATTGACCATTAAGGTTTGTCAACGCATAGTAAAACCGAAAAAAATAAAAAATCTGTTTACACATCCACGTGGTCGTTTTAAACAGAGCGAACCAAAATAAATAAAGGAAAGTAGCCGAACGTGGGCGTCTGCGATTTTTTGCGTTTCACTTCGCAGACTCCGGATATTTATATTTTTGCGACGATCAAGTACACTGTGAACTTGATTCGAGATTATTTTTACGCGATTGTGTATTATTCCACAGCTTCCTTCGATACGAATACTTGGCTTGACTTACATTAACGATATGACATAACTGATCATTTGCAAGGTTCATTTTACGTCATACGACACGATACCGTTTTGTCACTTTTATAATTTTAATCAGTTATATGCAAAATTCCTACGGAAACTAAACACAGGGGTAATGACTTGAAAAGTTAGCGGCAGTATTCGTCGCGCATTTTTTTATTTATTTTTTTGTGAACTGTTATTAGTGTCTCTGAGATGTTTTACGTTATACCGCTAATTTATGGCTTAATTATTGAATCTTGAATTACGGTGCCTTGACTTTTTTTTATCAATATTAGCCGGAATTAAAGCAACAGTCTAAGCAATGGAAACAGAAATTTACCACTTATAAAAAAAAATTTAATGCACTCATTAATTTAAAAAAAAAACTGATTTGACCAGCACATTACCTTCCGTCATTCCTATGTATTTTATACAAATTCCATACACAGTTTCTTGCGAAATGTTCTATATTTCCAGTACGTTACCTTCCCTCAGTTCTATATATTTTGTACAAATTCCATACAGAAAGTTTCTTAGAATTGGTTCTATATTTGCAGTAAAATTATAACACAAACATACTATGTCAATCGCACTTGACATTGACATCTGTTTAACAGAATTTTTACCTTCCGTCACCTTTAGGTAAGGGAGGTATTGTCTTTGGTCAAAAAATTCGATGATGAGTTTTTAATGAATAAGCACGTTTTAGGGTCCCTAGAATACGATTTACTATTTTTACGATGATGTCTGTATGTATGTACGTGTGTGTGATAATTTTTTCGTATCGCAAACCATTTTTCCAAAAATTATAATTTTTGCGTATTCCTTTTCTTTAGATCCATATGAACAGCTGATTAGATTTTGATTATAATTGATAGACCGGAAGTACCCTAATTTGAAGATTTTAACAGTTTTTCTTGAAAAAATGCTGTTAAATATGGCTATTTCACATTTAATGTTATTATAAATATTAAGAATATTTTATTCTCTGTACGATTTGATTACATTTTATACTTCATATTCAATGGATATAGAGTTAAAAAACTTTAAAGAAATTAAATTTCACAAAGCAGCCATTTGTGCTATAAACATGGAAACATCTGCTACATTAAGAAAATTCTGATTGACAAACGTCAGTGTCAAAGTGTAATTTACACAATATGTTTGAGTTATAATATTACTGGAAATATATAGAATTTTACAAGAAACTTTATGTATGGAATTTGTACAAAATACATAGAACTGACTGAAGGTAATGTACTGGAAATATGGAATCATTTGCAAAAAAAACTTTCTGTGTGGAATTTGTACAAAATGCATAGAACTGACGCACGGATCACCTCAACTACAGATAGGACACACAATGTATTTTTCGAAATACAAAATAGTGACATCTACAGATTGCTTCCATAAACTAACGCACACTGTGATGGCTTGGTCGGCTAGGTAGTCTGTGACACTTTGACATAGATGACATGTCATTGTATACACAAATTAAAATTTTGAATTTTGAAAATAGAAGATAAGAGAATTGAATATAGATACAAATATATTTAAACAATCACAAAACAATAACTACAAATTCACTTCTAAATAAATTTAAAATTACTAGTCACTTAGACATACACTATTTTAATATTTCTATATATGTAAGATAAAACGATATTGAAAATGGTACATTTCGTCATTAAATATAAAAGTAAACGTCTGTCTGCTTCTTTGCATTGCACTTTATATCAAACAGCACAACGAATGTTCATCAGCTTATTGAATTTCAGTTCTATATTACATCAAAAGAAAAAAAAACACAGTTAATACACATTAAAACTGAAGAATTCACGAAATAAATCACTACTGACACCATAAATAAAACTATAAACTTTTACAAATTGAATTACCAAATAATTAAAGATGTTAAAACGTAGGTTCAATGACATGTGTGATGACTTATGTGACTTTGCAATACAAAATATTGCAAAATGTTTTCAACTCAAAGGTGACTTAATCCATTTTCTTAAAATTTAAGCACGGTCGCGCCTCTACAGTTTGCTTCCTGGAACTATGATAGTGTTTTGGCACATTCATTTAGCTGTCCGGTGCCTGAACTGACGGAAGGTAATGTGCTGGCCACATCAGATTTTTTAAATTATATTAGCTGTTTCCAATGTTATTGGATAGGTGGCTGCTTTATGAAATTTAATTTCTTTATAATTTTTTTTAACTCAATATCTATTGAATATGAAGAATAAAATGTAATCAAATCGTATAGAGAATAAAATATTCTTTAATATTTATAATAACATTAAATGTGAAAAAATGATATTTAGCAGCGTTTTTTTTTTAAGAAAAACTGTTAAGATCTTCAAATGACGGTACTTCGGTCGACCAATTATAACCAAAATCTAATCAGCTCTTCATATGGATGTAACGAAGAGGAATACGAAAGAATTATAATTTTTAGAATTGTAGTGTTGGAGTTATCGACGGAGAAAAAATCGTCACACACACACACACACACATACACACCATCAATTTTTTCACCAAAAACAATACCTTCCTTACCTAAAGGCATGACGGAAGGTAAAAAAAACAAATGTCACAAAATAACGGTTTAACGTAAAACTTAGCGAAGGCACTAATGACAGTTCACAAAATCTCACAAAAAATTATAGGATTCCATCAGCAATTTGGAGCGACCAAAATTGTATCGTGATTGTATCGCTAATGTAAACAGATCTTTAAATTTGTATGTGTAAACTGTTACGATGACATACGAACAGAAATAGTAATTATGTTCTTGGTTTTTTTCTCGGAAACACTTCTCTGTGTTTGTACACATTATTTTAATTGCCTAAACAGATCTTTATTTTTAATTACAGGATTTCCTCAAAAAATAAAGAAAACAATAGGGTGTTATTCACCCTAAATAAAAAACTAGAAGTTTTGTAATTCAAATTCTTAGAGTTTATGGTTTTTCTTCGAAAATACATAAATTTTTATGAATGGATTTCAATTACTGGGAAAATAGTTTCATATTTTGTTGAACTATAAAACTGTTGCATTTATGCATAACAATATGAATGTTTTGAATAATGACAATTTAATGAACAATAAATCAATAGTTTCAAAAAAATTACCTTTTCTATTTTTGTATTCAAGCCAAAACAAATATACATATTTACTAAGTTTACATGCAGTTTTCAAACCGTTTTCAAAACGTTTATAGTTTTGAAAACGCCATGCATACTGTGTCAAAACAGTTTTGAGTTATCTCAAACCAAAACTAAAATTCATGGATTTGACTTGAAAACTAGTTTCAAAACTACTCATGTAAACACTTAAAATTCAGTTTCGATATTGCGCATGCGTACATAGCTGTGTGTTTCTTCGTGTTACTAACCTACAAATAAACTGACAGTTATTGTGTAGTTTTAGTGCGTAGTGGTACAAAGTAGAAAAAATAATTGGAATAATAGCAAAACGAAGAGTGAAGAGGATTTGTCACTTACATCGGCCTAATGCGCAAGCGTCGAAACTGTTTTCAAATCAATCTGTAAACCTGTTTTGAAAATTACATGTAAACAGTTTCGCGTAATTTTGACTGAAAACTGAAACCATTTTCAAAACTGCATGTAAACGTAGTAATTAATAGGTAATAAATAACTAATACTAAATAGTAAACATAACAACTGACCTATAGAATTTATAATAAATATAAATGTGCTTGAATTTAATAACTTCAATTCTATATTTTCCTTCTAATAATTTATGTAGTATCTGCACCCATTTTTGGGTTATTTCCAAAAAATTGTTTTTTAAGGAACAATAATAAATACAAATATGTATAGGGAGTCTCATTTACGATGGTTTTTTAAGATATCTCGGGTAATATTAACGATACATCAAAACTATTTGCACATTGAAGGGTATACTTTTCTAGGAAAGATTAATGTCACCATAGGAATTTTTGATCTTCTTTTGTTTCTGAGCTACAGACGTGTTTTATAAGACATGTTTTTTTCGCACGCGTTAAAATTTAGAAAACGAGCGTTAGCGAGTTTTCTAATTGACAAGTGCGAAAGAAAGTGTTATAAAATTAGTTCTTTATACTATTTTTTATATTTTGCGCCTTCTACAATAACATTTACTTACTCAATTTGTGATTATATTTGTAACCATTTGTACATTTTCATGTAAATAATCTTCCCTGAATAAAAAAAAAAATTATAATAATTTCGACATTATATTATTAAAATGAATTGTCAATTAACTAAAAATAAATTAGGTAAAAATGGGTTAAAGAAACGTCATCTAGTACCAACCGTCTAAAATAAAAATGATACGCAATTGCGTATCGTAATGACTTCGTTATGAACGCAAAATATAAAAAACTCGTTTTTCGCTCATTCTGAAAATATATCATAACTTATTTATTATGATAGAAAAAATTGTTTTTACAAAATTTTTACCATTTCTTAGATAGAATAAAACGGCGTAATTAGATTTTTTGAAAACCTTATAATTCTCGAGATATAGCACAAACTTATGATTTTTTAAATGGGAACCTATGTCGAAAATAGTCTCATCTTTTTGCTTAATTTATAAGCTTTTCAATGATATATAACAAGTCTACATTCTTTTGTTTTAAACATCAATAAAAGACAAATTATTAATTAGCCATAGCTTATCAAGTTGTGATTAAGATGTTCATTAGCGGCATGGCAACCAGTACGTTTAACAACAGGAGTAGAAAAATAGTTATTTGTATATCAAGGCCGCGAAATCACTCTTTTGCGTACAGAGAGAAAAATTGTCGAGGGCGCTAAAGAATTTCGCGGACAAGGTGTACACAATATTTTTTGCGCAACCGTAAAAAAAATGTAATTACAAATTTTATTAATTTTAAACAGTTTCAATGTAAATAGAAAGTTAGCTTTCAAGGTGGCTATGGGATTAACATTTGATAAACAAAAACATGCAATTCTCAAGTGTCAAAGTGGTTGTTTACCTAATTTCGCGGCCTGTATTGCGGCTGCGAAATGCTTATTTCGCATCCGGTTGCACAAAAAATAAATTTTTATTTACAGAGACGAAAGAATGTGGAACTAATTATTGACCAGAGACAAGTCATTAAATTGGTCAAAAGAGGATAATTGTTTATGTTCAATAATTAGATTAACATTCTCTCGTCTCAGCGAATGGAGTATTTATGTGAAAAATTAAAGTTTACTTCGGTTAAATTCCACTGCAATTTGTCCAAATTATAACGGACTACTAGCCTTTAACATTTCCATTTCTCGAACCATCAAAACTTGAAATGAAAGTCTTGCGTATAACGTTATTCCAATCTGTCATTTGTTCGACATGGAGGCTCGTGGGCCGTAGAATCAAATGTAATTGTTTATCATTTGTCAGTGTACAATGTCTGCAATTGGATAGTAATTTTTTCTAACAATGGACATGTGTCTATAGAAACCGTTATTTTGTTCAAGTTACACCAGACAGTGTAGTATTATTTTATTGCTTGTAAGCATTTTTACTCCTTCAGGAAGTAGTTTTTATCGAGTTTTTTATGATAGAAATTGCAGGTTACTTGATGTATTCTGCAATAGGTATAAAATTAGTCATCACTTTATCTAGATATTGCAAGCTATGAAAATCATAATTACATTTTCAGTTTCCGCTAAGAAATATGCATAAATTATATAATAATTTTAAGAACATATTACTTACACAAGTAAAATGATTGTAATCATGCACAGAACACAGAATTTCATCGAAATTTGCATAAGTGTTTATACCTAATTTTATACTTATGTGAGCAACTTGTTATAAAATTATATATTTTTGTATATGTATATGGAGCTAAAATTCTATAATGTTTTAAGATATACTTTACATAATGTCGCAGTCAGATTGTAAAATTAGTCTTGGTGTCAGTACATGATTTTGTGTAAAATTCTTTGAAATCTATAAGGGCCGGTTACACCAACGTAACTTTAATATTAAACTTGGATTAAATTGACAATTGCACCGAAATAAAATATCAAATGAATTACAATATATTGCTGTCAAAATTTCGATTTGCATTTTTGTTTAAACCCAATTTAAAATTTAAGGCTTGTTGGGGTAACTTGCCATTAAAAAAATACACAATAATAATAATAATAATAATAATAATAATTTCTTACCAAATCTATCATAATCTACTTCATAAATATATACCGGGTGTAGAAATGAAAAGTGGCGCATAGTGATTTCAACGTTATTTTTTAAATACTGCTATATCTCTTTACCTATTCATTTTAGCGCAAAAGAGTAAAAATATAAATTGTTCAGAAATTAAGAAGGCATCCTATAAAGGCAACTTACATAATCATTAATATTTCACGAGATATTAATTAAATAAAATTTAGTATTCTTTTAGATAAATCGTTAGAGTGCTTTGAAAAATGAAACAGTAACCTAAATAAAATATTCACTTTGATATTTGTTGTATAAATTCCGAACAACTTAAGTTTGTACCTAAAAGAAATTATACAACAAATAAAAAATGTTAGTGTGTATTTTATTCAGGTTACTTGTTTCATTTTTCAAGGCACTCTAACAATTTTTCCGGTGTACCGTGTCTGTCTTATACTATGTTCCGTAAGTCAACCAAAATAACCAGTATCTTGATTCCGGGTACACCATGGTTCCTAAATATTTTCATCTATTTCGGGACAGATTGACATTGAATCATATGACATTTAAAATTGACATAAACTAACAAAAATAAAATTTAACCAAATGAATAATAACGTTGAATATGACAACGAAATTGAACATTCTATTACATTTAATGTCAATAATAATAACACAACCAACAATATATCAAATATAATGTTTTCATACTTACATCTATAATAATTATTAGTAATAGCGCTAATGCGATTTAGAAATTTGACGTATATCCTTTGATTTTCTTGTGATGATGTTTGAAAGTAGCGGTAGTGGGGGTAAAAATACCAGAGAAACCAGAATTATTTCGTAGTTGCCGTGGTCCGACTTTTTACCAATCTTTTTCAGGAACCGCGTTCCAAATAGAAACCGGTAAACAATTTCAGGACTTACGGAACACAAAACCGTAAACCTGATCGAACCGGCTGCGTTAGGGAACATACTATTAAAGATGTACAGGGTGTCTCATTTTCGATGTTTTTTAAGGTATCTCGGGAAATATTAACGATAGATCAAAACCAATTGCACATTGCAGGGTCAACTTTTCGAGAAAAGTTTAATAGTCACCACAGGAATTTTCGATCTTCTTTTGTTTCTTAACTACAGGCAACAATTCGTTTTTCGCTCATTTTGAAAATATATCATATCTTATTTATTATAATAGTTAGAGAAAAATTGTTTTTACAAAAATTTTACCGTTTCTTAGATAGAATAAAATGGCGTAATTAGATTTTTTGAAAACCTAATAATGCTCGAGATATAACACAAACTTATGATTTTTTTAATGGGAACCTATGTTGAAAATAGATTCGTCTTTTTGCTTAATTTATAAGCTTTTCAATGATATATAACAAGCCTACATTTTTTTGTTTTAAACATTAATAAAAGACGAATTATTAATTTATTGGGGTGAAAATATTGGAAATTATTAAGAAACAAATGAAGAAAATCTATTACAGATCATCATTTGCATATTTCTAATACTATTTGTTTCAGTTTTACTCATTTTTTCAAATTATGTACTTCAAAAGCATATTAAACCATCTTTTTCGAATTGTGTCAAAGCCAACTGTAACGTCGATAACTAGTAATTTAACTATCCCGAAAATAATTGGTAAAGAATAATTTTGAGAACATGATTGATAGATATTGAATCAAAATAAATAAATGATGATTTGTAATAATTTTTTCACTTGTTTTTTAACAATTTCCAATATTTTCACCTCAATAAATTAATAATTCGTCTTTTATTAAAGTTTAAAACAAAAGAATGTAGACTTGTTATGTATCATTGAAAAGCTTACAAAATAAGCAAAAAGACGATTATTTTCAACATAGGTTCCCGTTTAAAAAATCATAAGTTTGTGTTATATCTCGAGAATTATTAAGTTTTCAAAATATCTAATTACGCCATTTTATTCTATTCAAAAAAACGGTAAAAATTTTGTATAAACAATTTTTCTCTAACTCTCGTAATAAATAAGATATGATACATTTTCAAAATGAACAAAAAACGAGTTTTTGCCTGTAGCTCAGAAACAAAAAAAGATCGAAAATTCCTGTGGTGACTATTAAACTTTTCTCAAAAAGTTGACCCTGCAATGTGCAAACGGTTTTGATCTATCGTTAATATTACCCGAGATACCTTAAAAAAACATCGAAAATGAGACACCCTGTACATAGGAGATTAACGTGGGAAATCAGTTTTTTTCAATTTCCTGCTCGACTAATTATTTTAAGCAAAAACGCGGCAAATAAAAGTTTTAGGACAAAATTTAAATATAAAATAATTGGCTAATTGCAAATACTAATAGTATATTGCGTAACTTATACTATGTTCCGTAAGTCAACCAAAAAACCTGTATTCCGGGTATACCATGGTTCCTGAATATTTTTATCTATTTCGGAACAGATTGACATTAATTGATATGACATTTAAAATCGACAACCTAACAAAAATACAAATTAACTAAATGAATGATACCGTTGAATAATGCCAATAAAAATAACACAATCACCAATATCTCAAATATACATAATGTTTTCATACTTACATATATAATAATTATTGGTAATATCACTAAAAATGCGGTTTAGAAATTTGACACTGACGGATATCGTTTGATTTTGTTATGAACCAGGATTATTTCGTGGTTGCCGTGGTTCGACTTTTTACCAACCTATTTCAGGAACCGCGTTCCAAATGGAAACCGGTAAATAATTTCAGGACTTACGGAACACAAATCGTAAATCTGGTTGAACCGGTTGCGTTACGAAACATACTATTAACCACGGTACCCAAGGTACTGGTTAAGCGTTCCGGAATGTAACCAAAACATAATTTCAGGATCGAGGTTCCATTTCGGAATGTGGTTCCTGAAAGTTTTGGTTACTTTTTCGTGACCACAACGACCACAATTATTTTGTGGTTGTTGTGGTCATTTTCTTATTTCTTATAATATTATAAATAAAATTGTATAAACATATAATTATTATTAATAAACTGATATGTATAATATTTACGTTCGTATAAAATAGACAAATAGAGTTACATTGTCACTTATTTCTAATGATGCGGTGGTTCCCTGCTTTACCGACACAAATTAACCAAGATATTCCGAATCACAACCACTCTTCAATAACCATAACCTGACCACGTGAACCATAAGAATATACTATAAATAAAACATTAAAATGACAGGCTTTACATTATTTTCTATTGGTTACAATTTACAATTTTTTTGCAATGATAAGACATCAACTTACTTACAAAATTGGAGTGATAATATAATCTATTTTAAACTTATCCGTAAACACAGTAATATACGTCATTATTATAGTGACAGTTATACGTATATTGATGGAAACGTCTAATTTCGGGGAATGCCCTACAAATACTACCATTCTCCTTTAACATTCATTGTTTACACTCAAAACTATAAACTACAATACACAGATAATTTTATCTTCTTCGATAGCCGCTGTTTTGTATTACATAAACAAACCACCATTGATAGGCCAGCGTATAATTACGTTTAGCAAACATAACTTTACTCTTACTAGATAATATTCTTAGAATAATTAAGTACTAAGTAGTAAGGTCACGTTAAATGCACGTTTTTCTATGAGAACCCTACGTAGTTATGATGGCGCTATAGCATTGTTCTCTCAACGGATATTTCTATTTTAATCCATTAGCTCATATGAGACTAAGCCCTTGAATGCATATGTAGAATGCACGAGGGACAGATTAATATAGGAGGAAATTATAGCGAATCAAGGCACTTAGAAATATATTACAGTTACATATGTTTCCAAGAAAAAGTGTTCAGGATTTTTTAACAGTCCGTATTTTTTAATTTGTGCCTGTTTTCTTATACAGTTGGAAAATATGTACAGTTAAATAATCAGCGACAAAATATAAGCGAAAAATATATACATAGCAAAATAGACGTGCATATGTAGTATGATCAGATAAATACTGTTAGGTTATAAAATGATTCTACCTTTTATTAGGAATTAAATTAAATCTAGAATTTAACCGGTTTCATGCCCATATTCATAAACACTTGTAAATTTTTAACGGTGCGTTATAATTTTTATCAGAAGTAATATCACAAGACCTCCTGATTTTATCGATAAATTTTTATTTTGCACGATTTTTTTTTGCTTAGCAACAAACACGAAAGCAAACTGCGTGGTAAATCCCGACTCCGAAGGAGGAGGGGTTTTACCTAATGTCAATTTGCTTGAGTGATTTTGCTTAAAAGCATAAAAAATGAGTGCAAAATAAAAATTTATCTGAGAAAATCTGAGAGGTCGTGTGGTATTTGGTGAGATAAATTCCAAAGACAAAGCAAAATGAAACAATTTAATTATTAATATTTTATTTTTAAACTTGAAATATTAATTAACTGTCACACTGACAGTTATAAACAATAACAACTGTTTATTTACTTGGTAGCGGAGAATTATCGGGTAACGGGGTTTTATCAGTATAATACTGTTACCATTGGTTGAATTTTCAAGTGTTTTGCATCATGATTGGTTGAAAACTGGTCGTTGGAATTTATCCAGTAAAAACAGTCGACACTGACAGAAAAATCGAAATGTAACTTGTCAAGTTTGATTTTATTTGTCAAAAAATTTAACGAGCCATTTTGAAACTTTATGATTGTTTATAAATATGGGCATCAGGATATTAAACCCTTGTTTACATATACAAAAGTAGGCTGGTAAAAAAAATCAAATGCATTCTTTGGGTGTTTTATTAAAGATTTCGTTCTTGATCATGAAATAAAATATTTTTTGTGCAACCGGACGCGAAATAAGCATTTCGCAGTCGCAATACAGGCCGCGAAATTAAATTTCGCAACCGTTGTTATGGTAACGGCCGCGAAATTCATTTCGCCGACGTTGTCATGGTAGCGGCCGCGAAATTAGGTAAATAATTACTTTGACAGTTGAAAATTGCATGGTTTTGTTTATCAAATGTTAATCCCATAGCCACCGTGAAAACTAACTTTCTATATACAATGAAACTGTTTAAAATTAATAAAATTTGTAATTACATATTTTTTACGGTTGCACAAAAAATATTGTGTACACCTTGTCCGCGAAATCCTTTAGCGGCCTCGGCGACAATTTTTCTCTCGGTACGCTAAAGAGTAATTTCGCGGCCTTGATATACAAATAACTATTTTGTGCAACCGGACGCGAAATAAGCATTTCGCAGCCGCAATACAGGCCGCGAAATTGGATTTCGCGACTGTTGTTATGGCAAAAGCCGTGAAATAATTTTCGCGGCCGTTGTCATGGTAGCGGCCGCGAAATTAGGTAAATAATCACTTTGACACTTGAGAATTGCATGGTTTTGTTTGATATATAAATAACTATATATTGCTTTTAAAAAAAATTCCGAGACTAAAGAGCGATTCTAATCACTCATTTCAGGGACTACAGTTCAAATTCAGTCCCAGAGGGATTAAATATGAAAAAATCCCTGAGGGACTAAAGTAAAAGTAAACAAAATGTTTCCATAACATCATATAGTATCTGCACTACATTTTGAGCAGGTGTTGAGTTTAAATTTGAACAAAATTTTTGACATTTGTATTGTCAAATTGTAAGATTAATTTCTTTTACACTAATATGGTTCCATTTGATACGGGAGTGCGAAAAATAGCATATATACCAAAGGACTACAGTGCATTCAATCCCTCAGGTGATTATTTCCCTCACCTTCGGCTCGGGAAATAAACTTCACCCACAGGATTGAATATGCACTTTAGTCCTTGAATATATAGTATACTATTAGTTACCGTGTTTCTGAATGAACAGAATTATATGAACGTTGATTATTTTAAACAGCGTTTAAGTTACACTGTTTAAACAATACCTTCCTTACGAAATAAATAAATCTAGGAGACGAGATGTGAAAATTTAAATATTTGGTCACCTCCAAGTTACTAATTTTGTAAGAGAACTGAACACCCTTGAGATTATCTGATTGCAATGATTGAAGGTTAAAATATTCCATTTATTTTTGGTTCACATTTTTATCTACTACTTTATTTTATCTTGATTCTTGTTATGATTCGAAACATGGAATATTCATAGAATCTTTTCCATATTCCTAAGAAATAACCGTTAAACTACGAGATTAGAAAACAAATTTTCTTTTTATACTCGTACATGTTGCATGTTCACTATCTTGTTCTTAGTTCAATGTAGTTTAAATTTGTAAGTGGCTCAAGTAAACAACCCACTCACAAAATATAATTCAGTTATAAATAGGTTACGCTTTGATTTAAATCTCATAAATAAATCTTTTATGATTCATTAACTAAAACCATGCGGACTTCTGCAAAATTTCAAGCGCAAAAATATTTTCTGTTTGATTCAGAATAAATATACAGATTTGGCACGGATGTTATAGCTTTAAAAATTTGGAGGTATATGGAAAACTAAATTTAATTTAATAAAATAATCGATTTGTAATGAAAATATACAATGGGAATCAAAATATTCTTGGAAAATATTATTATCAAATAAGAAATAATGAAGATAATACTGACAGACGCACAGACAAACAAACGAATCAGAATTACGTCATATTGATATTAAATACGAAAACGATGGAAAAAAAACATTTGCAAACACAAATATTTGGTAACAAAATCCTTGTTATCAGAAAGGAAGAAACTGTTCCCGCTAAATAGTGGATAAAAATGAAGAAATTATTTCTTCTGGAAAACAAATACACTATTAAAATGATCTTCTGATGGAGAAACTTTTATCTAATTTAACCGCCTTCGCATTTTCTTATTTTCTATAATGAGGTGTTGCACGGTTTTTTTTCTTTGCTTTAATCGAAAGAATAAGAAAAAATATTTTAACCCTATTTTTTATTTTTTTCGTATTATTCTTTATTCATGAGTAAATTGCCTTTGAAATTATAGTGTTTGAATTTCCGCCCCCCCCCCTTGCGCCTGATGACGTTGGAAAGGCCTAACCAATGAGGGTGTGGCTTATAATTGCCAATGACGGAATTTAAACGAGTGACAGTCCATGACAGCTGTCAACTACTACTGATTTTTGTATTTGGAAATAATCAAACATGGTTGTAAAAAAGTGTTTTGTGTAGTGTGCCCAAATAGAATTGACAATAGGGAAAAATATTTCTAGTAGTGCCTCAAAACGAAGAAAGAAATGATTGTCGCAAGTAAAGATAAAAACATAAAATCATAACTTCTTTGTTGTAAAGATCATTTTGATGTAAATATAAATATTTTTATAATTAAATAAAAATTACTGAATATATTTAATTTTTAGCTGAAAAATGATGCACTCAGGCTACGGTTTTTTATACCGGCTAATCTTTGCACTACTGGAGCAGAAGAGAGATTGATAAGTCCAGGATAAAACATTATTAGACGGTATTTCTTAAGGCCACTGCTGACGATAATGTCAAATAGACAAAGCAAACTTGTTGGAGATAAATAAATGTAAAAATAATACATGGGATGAAATTTATTATGAATTTAATTTAATTAATGTTGACACGTGTCAAATATATTTTACAGAATAAAATTTACTTCCTCCAACATCAGTGGAATAATTTATTCTGTAGATTTATTTATCTGGAATAAACTATTTTACTTCAACAGTAAAATTTACTTTGCTAATGCTTTACTTATCCATCTTTTATAATATTGGGCATTAAACTATGAAATATAAGGCTATAATATAATAATAAATAACTAAGAACTACGCTAAAGAACCAAAAATCACGCTGCATTATAAGTCAGACCTTATGTGTGTTAAATAGTTGTCATTAAAGCAATCATTGACGTTAATGTATGATACAATGATTTTTTTCATCATCTTTCCAGTTTTGTCATTGGCTCATGACTTTCTGACGTCACAGGCAGTGTAATTTGGCGCCAATCCAAAAAATATATATTTAAACTGCTATTGTGCTTAATATATACAGAAATTTGAACAGAAAATCATATTTAATAATACTGTAGAATGTACTTATTCGAATTTCAGAAGAAAAAATCTGATGTGGCCAACACATAACCTCTCGCCAGATATTTTACCTGGTTGTACGCATAAAACGAAAAATATTTTTAAATACAAATACATATATTCATGTCTCACTGCAAAATCTATGGGATATTTTAATATAAATTATGTACAATACATACATTTTCTTTATATTCAATACCCTGAAATTTTCTTTTTCTACTTTCTTTTTCTTTATATTCGTCATTTTTTCGAAAATTCCTTTTATATTCTTTTTTACGTATATTCTTTTGCGTTATTGACTTTTTTTTATTTTCATAATCTTCATAATAATTTACAAATATTTTTGACAGAGGCATACAAATATTTTTGACAGTGACATTTATGTGTCAATTACAAACATTTGAATTTCTTGCTTCGAAGTAGTTTGATCTGAGAATTTTTACATCAAATTATTTTATATGCATTTCTTTATCTCTAAATCTATAGAAGATATAATAATGAATTTATATTTATCGAATAAAGAATTTAACGTTCTTTAATTAAGTATTTACATAAATTTTCGATAAATAATATTTAGATGATTTTTTATTGTAACTACTACTTCCGATTGTCCAGTTGTAACCAAAACTAAATCAACTCTTCCCATTATTGTTAGATTGAGGAATCCGTAGTTAAAAATGTCTTAAGTCTTATAGTATTTGAGACATCGTGAATCCAACATCCACGCATACGGACATCATCGTAAAAATGTTATAATCGGATTCTAGGGCCCTTAAAACGTGCTTATTCACTAAAATCTGGATATGCGATTTTTAGCATGAATACAATACCTCTCTTAGCGAGAGGTAAAAAGATATGTAATTTTGATGTATATGCACACTATATCACAATCAGTATACACGTAATTTGTGTCTGTGAAAATTTTAAAAAATTGCCAAAATAATGTCTGCTTGTCATGAAAAATCTCATGATTGTGATGTAACCTAAAATGTAACAATCAATAACAATTACTTAAAGAATATGTAGAGAATGTTTTTTCTTAAGCAACAACTATTGCTTTTACTCATTAGAATAACCCGTTTAAAACTGTGAGATACTCCAATCACTGACTGCTTGCATTATTTTCGCAACAAATGTAACAGTTACATAAAATAACGGTTCTACATAGAACGACTTACTTTGGGAATCTTCTTCTACGGGCAACATTCTATTCGCACTCGAAAAATGGCGGTAGATGCAGAACATTATAATCACTAAAGGCATTTTTAACACTTTGACACTACTACAAACTCAAATTATCATTTGTTATTTACATATCTTGACACATGCAAGCAAGCTCACTATGCAATAAGAAAAACTGAAATATTTAGAAATAATTATGCATAATTAAAACCGGACTTCATTACTGCGATAATTAAAGCGAGAGAAAAATTCATATTTGTCGTGCTATTAGCAATTTCTTTTGCAAATTTTATTTTCTTTAATTATGAGTTGCAATCTAAAGAAAATAGAAAATTTCTTATTTTACGCAATTCATGCGGTTTCTCCATTCATTTACAAACGTTTCAACAGTAATAACAGCATATTCAATATGCATACGTCATCAGCACATGGGCAATATTTAAAAAGTGTAGTCATTTTAAAAAAAATGTATCTTGATTATATCTTAATCTCGCTGAACCTCGCCATTGACTGTCAGTCAATAAATTTATTATTTATTTATTTTAATGAAATTTAAAAAGTCGAAAAACTTAATTACATTAACTTTGTATTTAGAGTTTAAATCAGGTGAATATGGCGGGTGTTCTATTACTTTTATATCTTTTTTCGCCAAAAACTAAAGAAAATGTTCGTTGGATAATAACATTTATTCAAAAAGCCTGTAATATAGCAATTTTTTTATTCATAAACACTCGTTATCCATAACAACCGTAAAATCCATCGTAATATTTAACGACTCGAATTTCGGCTGTAATACGTATAACGGCGCGTTAAATAAAAAAATTTCATTTGTTGAAATTCGATCCATGTAATCTTGACATTGACATTTTAATTTATTATAATTGTCATAAGATACGTTTAATTAAAATATGATTTAAGGATATTACTAAATTACTGGAAAATGTAATATTTCTTATCGATATCATCATCATCTGCTTCTTCAATATTATTACCACACATCACCATAACTTTATTTTTCAGCATTGAATTTTTGTGTGATTTTTTTCCAGGTATCATTTTGCAGTTTCATATTTTCTGAATCAGTTTTCACATGTCTATTAACATTTTCTTCTATTAAATCTGGTAGAATATAAATGTCCACATCACAAATATGTTTTCCCTTTGTCATTTTCTTCACCTGATACATCTTTACAACCGCAAAATGTATACTGGCTTGCAAAAAAATCGCGTATCTATTATTCACGAAAGATGACTATACAAGGCCATTTGTTCGAAGAAAGAATACACATCACTTTACAGCAGTACCTTGGCAACATTTTGTATTAGAAAGAGAAATATTATTTGACCTATGTCTATTTAATTTATGTGGTGGGACATATATACGTAAATAGTGGCATTACTTTCTAACACATTATAAATAATAAGGACGTATGTCGTAGAATTACAGGTACCTAATTATCTACCACAATGCCCTCTGTTCTACTATTTACCCAGTGGCGTTGCCGTTTAAATCAAATTATTATTACTTGGTTTATAATTAAGACTATACTCTATCCGTTTTAACTATAGACTAGATGGCGTTTCGAGCGCGGCCGTTTTTACATGTATTAAAACAAAATTCAAATTTTGGCGCCATTCCTGGATTTAAAAAAAATCTTTCTAATTGACATTTTTTCAGTAATTTTGTCTTGTATGTACATATCTATCTATTTTTATCCATAATATTTACGAAGAGAACAATAACAAAACTAGCGAACTACTAACTAAAATCTAAGAAACCCGCACAATGAAAACTATGTAATATGAAATATAACGCCAAAACACTACGAGAATTATATAAACGAAAAGAACAATAATATACTTAACAAACAGAACTGAACAGAAATTAATAATATGTAATAAATCGTGTACTATTGATTTTGTTGACTTTTATTTATTTTAAGTCATACGTCAAAATAATTGATACAGTTGTCAAGCAAATTAAA
Organism: Harpalus rubripes; assembly: GCA_963082715.1. Classification (NCBI taxonomy): domain Eukaryota; kingdom Metazoa; phylum Arthropoda; class Insecta; order Coleoptera; family Carabidae; genus Harpalus; species Harpalus rubripes. The sequence goes on from OY720448.1 coordinate 82,857,574, forward strand.
ATTTCGCGTCAATTATTTTACTGTGTAAACTCGGTTCACGTTTGAACCAATCAGAGAGCTAGAATCGTAGGCCCTATCTCACCCAACGCTCTATAGTTAAAACGGATAGAGTATACGTTTTTGAATTTTGCAAAACCATTATTGAAGAACATAAATCTTTCAGAAAGCCATTATTTAGAACGAAACATAATTTTTAAATAACATACTCTTATTTTTTCAGTTAAAATGTCGCCATAAATATTTCATGTTACACGCCTATGCTTACGAAATGCAGTGAAGTTATCTGCGAGTAATATTATATCAGACGGCTCACAAATGACCTTGAATAGTCATCTTTCGTGAATAATAGTTTACACTCATTTTTTGCTGTATTGAGTCGGTCTTGATTAACTTGTCAGTGTCACTAGTGTCAATTAAGATGTCAAAATTATCAGAAATTTAAATACATACTTGGTTGTTCTTTGATTTTTCTGGAATATATTTGTAATTTAATAGTAAGTAATTGAAACATAATGAAGAACTTGCTCCACAATAGATAAAATAGTGACGACAGTGACAACATTGTCAGTTTTTACATTATTTGCATAGCTGAAAAATGGTAAAAACTCGGTTACTTGATTTTTAAGGTGTACGCGATTTTTTTGCAAGCCAGTGTACAAAATATTGTCAAACTCTGTACACTTAAACAAATGTTTTGTATTTGTTTGAACTGATGTTAATATTTATAGTATATTCCGTAACTTAACCGCGGTGACCAAGGTTCTGGTTATGCGTTCCGTAATGTAACCAAAACATAATTTCAGGATCGCGGTTCAATTTCGGAATGTGGTTCCTAAAAGTTTTGGTTACTTTTTTGTGACCACGACGACCACAAATTTTTTGTGGTTGTTGTGGTCATATTCTTATTTCTTATAATATAATAAATAATATTGTATAAACATATAATTATATACACTTACACTATATACTGATATGTATAATATTTACGTTAGTATAAGGATAGACAAAAGTTATGTTGGCACTTATTTCTAATGGCGCCGTGGTTCCCTGCTTTACCGACACAAATTAACCAAGATGTTCCGAATCACAACCACTTTTCAGTGACCATAACCTGACCACTTGAACCATAACCACGGTCGAGGTTAAGTTACGGAATATACTATTAATATCAAATATCACTAGGAATTAATGAAATCTGTCGTTATAAAACGAAGCGTTATATTTTGCTTTTACATTTTGTGAATACTGTTATATATAATGAATGTTAACTTATTAAGGTTCGTTTTGTTACGAAGCGTTATATTGACTTTTATGAATCACAATGATACTTGAAAGTGATTAACTTTAACTAACTTAATTTCAAATGACAGATAAATAACTTTTTAAAATGATAGAGCAAATTTAGTTATTCACGACCAAAAAGTAAGAACTCTATTTAAAAAATTACTATTACTGAAGAGCCATAACTAATTATTAATATGCATCCATTATTGTCAAAATAGCAAAGTTCGACAGTTTGAAATGTCAGACGGTCGTATGAAATATTAAGACCATTTTCCTTCAAAGTACAATGACATCTATAACTTTCATTCAATATTTATGAATCCATAAAATATAAATTGTAAATAATGAATCAATCATTTCTCAACAACATTTTCACCATTCATAAATCATCGTTTAAAAAAATGTAACATATCATTTCGAACGAACACTTGCAAAGTATGAAATTATCCACTTCGAGGTGGTAATTTCAGGCAGGATATCATTGAACGTGCTGCAATTATACGATTAATTTTGTTTTTTCGTATACATATTAATTTTCAAACAAGAAACAAGAACTGTATAATATCAGATTTCCTTCGAAGAATTATTTAATTATAAATATCCATAGTCATGCTTCCTAAGATTATTATTGTATTTATAAATATTAAATATAGAAAATAACAGACACGATATTCTTGACATAATAAGTAGTGAATTTTAAATATAAGGTGAACATCCGTTGATTGTAAAAATAAAAAATTTATACGTTTTCAATGAAATAAAACAAGGAAGAGATATTTTAAGTTATGTTGTAGTAAACAAAATTTCTCGAGTAAAAAGTGAAAAGAAATTGTAAGTGGTCGTTTCTTTTTATGCAGAACGAATGAGATATCGGGGATATCCGATTGGAAAGATTTATTGCAAACATGGTAGTTCAGATTATAGCTATTAACATACCTAGGATTATTATGACTATCATAACCGCCGTAGATGTCGGTTTGAAACCCGAGCACGTAGAGCGAGGATTTTAAGACATCTAAAGGCTGGTTTACATAAGCTGTGAAGTTAAGAATTTATCATAGCATTAGCATTATCACTTTGCATTAATAATTCGAGTATAGACAAATGCGTGCTACGGTAAATGTAGCTGTAACCTTAACCTTAGCATTATGCCGTAAACCTAGAACACAGTAATTTCTAAATTTTTAAGTCATAATGCTAATGCTGACCAATCAGAATAGTACGTCAGTGCCCGATTGCTTGATTCCAGCAATTTTCGCGACTGGCAATTGCAGGTTTAACGTTTGTTATTTTTGAAAATTCTGTCACATTGGCTTCAGTAAAAATCTGGTGTGGCCAACACAATACTTCCCGCTATTTACAACCCGAGTCACAAAAAGTTTATGTTAATCCTTATTTTTGGATTAGCAAATTTTACTCTAATTTTGACAGTTTATTTCTTAAAATATAGTCTAATCTAATCCGAGTAACTACTTTTTTTAAAAACCCTCAACAGGATTAAATTCCAATTACAGAGTGGGTTCAGATTCACACACATCCATGCCTTAGTGGGAATCGAACCCAGAGCCCCGGGGGCACTCATGACATGAGGCGTTGTTCTAACCACTGAGCAACCAAAACTATAATAAAATGAAGATTAAATTTTAAATACCGGGATAGAATAGAATTCACTAATCCAAAAATGAGGATTAGCTCAAATATTTTTGTGAACCATTAATTTTTATTAATCTAAATAAATACCTACATATTTACTTATGCTAAGGAATTCCTTTTCTATTGTTCTATATATTTTTTTCTTTTTAAAACGTTTCTACTATTATTATTAAATTATTAGTTCTTTGTTAGTGACATTTATCTGTCAGTTACATACATTTGAATAACTGCGTTTTGTTTGTTTAACGCGTAGAGTCTGGGATTAAAATTATAGATAATTTTATAAATTTATCCATAAAATAACCGGTGAATTATATAACAGTTTATTAACTCAATTGTTCTGTAACAAATACATACTCAAATTGTTGCTAATTTTCATAATAGATATTTTGAAGTATTTTAAACTTAGTTTCAAATTTTATTTATTTTTTAATAAAGAAAATACTTGAACTAACCAAAATATATTTTCCTCATCCATTGTTTACGACTGTCTTCCAACAATCTGGCACTTTTTTAATTCCGCGTCTGAAGAAATTTGATAGTTTGGAAGTGAAGAATCGGTCATCTCAAAATGGCCATCCTTGAAACGAGAAAACCATTTTCGTGATATACTTTCCCCAATGATGGCACAAATAGTTCTAGCAACATCCGACGTGTTAACTCAATGGCTCGTTCCACGATCACAGTTTTAACTAAAACGCTGTTTAAATAAACTTGATTTTGGCCATCTGATTGGTCAAAATTAGGGAGTATAAATACTATATGCGTGCCAATTCATTATAAATATCATATTTACGAAGTTGACATCCGCCAGATGTCTCAGCCACTAGCCACTGTCTCAGCGTTAACGGTGCGAAATGTTCCGGAACTGTCATTTATCAACTCTTTCCATTTGAGTTATAGAAATTCGTCTTTAAGAGCGAACAGGGGTTTGATTTTGTAACTTTGAAATCTACTGTACATTGAAATCCAGCGGATTTCAAATTTGCCCCTCCACTTTTCTCCCGTACTGTCGAAACCTACTCTGTTAAAGAGATTTTGTAAATTCTACCGTGATCGGTGCTTTTAATTTGGTTATGAATTCGTATGAAATTTACAGGAAATACAAAAAGAACTGAAAATCATTTATTTATACTTAAAATTTGTAGAAAATGATGTTTTTTTAATGAAAATTCTATAATCTATAAACATTTAAAACTTTACCATTTCAAATCTATAGTGTTTTTTTTTTACATCTGCTGAAGAAATCCTTATCTACATCATCATTTCCTACATAAGTGTTCCGTGGGTCGAGGATAAGTGTACCGTGAAAAATTGTTGAAATTAATGTGATTCGTATTTTATTATGCACATTATACCTGTCACTTTTTCTTTTCTGTTCTTGTTTTAAATTGTTTACTTTGCAATAAAAAAGACTTGTGTTACTAATGTTTATTAATATTCTTTGATGTTGCCGAATGACAGTATAAATTCTATAATTTAACCTAACCTAACCGAACCTGATATGAGTACCTGAATCTACATAAATTTATGTATGCAACTTTTGTAGTATGTTTGACAAGTTAAAAAATAATATTAGCTAATTATTATATTGAATTAACGTCTTGTAAACACCCAAATAAGTAGCTTAAATGTCACTTTTGGTATGAAACGATCTTGAATCTTTTTGCCAAATATTTAGAATTTTAAATGGCACAAAATTGACCCCAGTGGTGCAGTCTCCACGCCAGCAATGAATGCCAGTGAGGTGATGCTTAGTAAACGCCCGCACGGTACAAATATATTATCATTACCGATATCTGCGAACAAAGCAGATTAGCACACCCACCAATGGGTAATACGCCGTGATGATATATTTATTTTATTTTAGTTCATAATTGTCTAAGAATCAATATAGACTCAAATCTAAAATTAAATTTAAATGCAAATAATAATTTTTGAACCATATGTATCCAAAATACATTGCAAAATAAGCCTCGTTATAGCTAACAATGTGGTTAAAGTTAACAATGTTTATGCAACTGTGCCTAAATATTTTTTTTAAATGAAGAAGATACAAATTTTATAGCAAACTGATATTGCATTAAAAATTCATAATGCATCACTACAGTAAAGCTAATTTAAATTATTTTCTGAAAATATAAAAAAATTATATATTATTTAAAAAATCAATCGCCCCCAACTTCGTAATTTTAACTATAGGTCTAAATTTATTTCTTCGATCATCCTGTACACCGTGTGTAACACGAAAAGCGGGTCATAGGCGTTTAACTTGGGAAAACAGTTCTCCATTGGTCATAAGTGAGTGTCAGGCCGCGAATCTGGGGAACCGGGTTCGATCCCGAGCGACGCCAAATATTTTGAATTTTAAATGGCACAAAATTGTCCGCTGTGGTGCATTCTCCACGCCAGCAATGAGTGCCCGTGAGGTGACGCCTGCTAATCACCCGCACGGTTCAAATATTTCATTATTACCGATATCTGCGTACAAAGCAGATTGGCACATCCAGTAACGAGTAGTTAGCCGTGATGATATATTTATATTTATTTTTGCACGATCGGGTTAGTTTTTATATTTACCGATAGTGTTTCCACGACAGTAGGTCTTATTTACAAATTACTGGACGGTAAGTGATGTGACTCACGTCGGTAAGTAATCTGTTTCACTTACAGTTCCGGAGGCGAGACGGTAAATAAATAAAAACAAAAATCAAAGCTTACTTAAAAAATGACAAATATATTTTTTTTAAATGTCAAAATAATTTTCAAATCTTATTTTTCTTTTAAATTTTGTGCGTCGATCGTGCAAAAAATAGTATAAGCATCACGAACGTTAAGGAATTACCGATCTTAATACTTAATATACTATTTTCATTTATTTATTTATAAGTAGAATTTAAAATTTTATAAAAGTCACTCCTTTATAGTATTAGCCATGGAATTGAAATAAATAAATCACAAACAAATATAATCCCGTTTTACTTGTTAGAAACGCTCTGTTTGAGTCATCATCGTTGAAAATGGAGAATTATTCCCACGAAGAAAAGTTTCAAATTATGAAGTAGTATTATTTTGATGCATATTATATTTTATAATTTCTGCCAAGTAAAACGTTATATATAACTTATGTTTGTGATTTTGTTTCATTCCATAGCTAACACTATATATATAAAAATAATTATACAGAAATTTTAATATAAATTGCTGTTTCGAAACGTGCAATAAAGTGATTATTGAATTGGTTGCACAATTTAAATCTCCACATGTATTTGAAGCATTTCTGTCTAATATTAAATGGCCTCTTTTGCACAAGAAAAAACTGATTATAGCCCGCATTCTGACTTACATCATATATATTTCGGCAATGGCGATAAAATATTTGCTGTTACGGAAATAATGAGAACCAGAACCGTTAATTTTATGCACTTAAACTTTCTTGTAATTTTTTTGCACGATCGGTTTTTTTCAATGTTTGCCGACAGGGTTTCCAAGGCAGTAGGTTTTATTTACAAATTACTTAACGTTAAATGATGTGAATCACTTACCGTTCAGGAGGCAAGACGGTAAGTAAATAAAAACAACAATTTTTTTTAAATATTTCTTCTTATTTTTTAAATTTTGTGCGTCGATCGTGCAAAAAATGTTATAAGCATCTCGAACGTTAAGGAATTACAGATCTCAAACAAAATTGGAGGCGTCGTTACGTTTTTCCCCACACTGTCGTTACCGTTTTTGGTACTTAATATACCCAAATTACAACAATAGCAGGATTGCAATCTAATTTTTTTTATTATTTAATGAGGCCAACGTCTCGCTTCCACTTACAGCTTCATCAGGGCAAAAGACTAATGCCCGGTTGCAGAAACGTTCATCAACGCATTGTTCGATTAGCGGTTCATCATAACGAACAAATGCAACGCGATTTTTTGACAGCCATGATTTAAATGTCATAAGAGTAAGGAAACTGATTCAAATTTGTTCGTTTTGATGAACCGTTAACCGAACAATGCGTTGATGAACGTTTGTGCAACCGGACATAAGACGTTTGCTTCAGACTAAATAATAAAAAAATTAGATCTGCAATGTGGTCCTGCACCATAACAAAAAATAATTCAATGTACACTTTATACTACAAGTATTAGGTACTCAATAAATAGCGATTAAGATGAAAAAAAAAACAATTTTTTCATAATTACTTTGCGAGATATTTGAGGTTTGTTGTCAGCGTGACTTTGACGTCGTATAAGTGCTACCTTTCTCTCGCTGCGTACTATAGAGCTTGCGCGAGAGACAGATATAGCAACAGGTGTCACTATAGCTACTAAATAAATTACAGCTGACTCGTCCGCCATTATGGAGCCACTTCAGTCATTCAATATCAGTGTTACAGTATTATTAATCATAGAAATTATCTACAATGACAGGTTGTTCTGCTCCAAATTGTGCAAATCATTTGAGAAATGGTTACAATTTTTACAAGTACTTATGCAATACATACATTTTTCTCTAACCTCAAAAATATTAACAAACTGTATTTTTTCTTGCTTACTATTTTAAATACATATAATATGGTAAATATATATAAGTAATATTTAAATAAGAAAAATAGTTACTGCATAAACTTATAAAAAATGTATTTTTATTTCATAATTTACCTCGCTTATTTTGGCTCCAGTATGGCGCACAATTAAGACATTTTAATAATTTTTTAATTGCTTCAAAATAAACAGAACTTAAATTAAAATAAAAAAATCAGACTGCAGGACCGCAACATCAGTCATTTATTCCATATTACATTACAAATTAGATTCTGAACGGTAACTAATAGCATATTCCGTAACTTAACCGCGGTGACCAAGGTTCTAGTTATGCGTTCCGTAATGTAACCAAAACAAAATTTCAGGATCGCGGTTCAATTTCGGAATGTGGTTCCTGAAAGTTTTGGTTACTTTTTCGTGACTACGACGATCACAAATTTTTTGTGGTTGTTGTGGTCATATTCTTATAATATAATAAATAATCTTGTATAAACATATAATTACTATATACTATATACTGATATGTAATAATATTTACGTTAGTATAAGGATAGACAAAAGTTATGCTATCATTTATTTCTAATGACGCGGTGGTTCCCTACTTTACCGACACAAATTAACCAAGCTGTTCCGAAACACAACCACTTTTGAGTGACTATAACCTGACCACTTAAACCATAACCACGGTCGTGCTTAAGTTACGGAATATACTATTAATAAACTAATTTGCACGATCGGATTATTTTTTATGTTTACCGATAGTGTTTCCAAGACAGTAAGTCTTATTTATAAATTACTGAACGGTAAGTGATGTGACTCACGTCGGTAAGTGATGTGTTTCACTTACTGTTCAGGAGGCGAGACGGTAAATAAATAAAAACAAAAATCAAAGCTTACTTCAAAAATGACAACTAAATTTTTTTAATGTGTCAAAATAATTTTCAAATCTTATATTTCTTTTAAATTTTGCGCGTTGATTGTACAAAAAATAGTATAAGCATCACGAACGTTGCCAGTCCCTACCTACAGCTCTTATGGGACTTTCAATGCATTTTCAACATGTAATTTCTCGATTATTAAAAGTGATATTGATTTGAAATTTTAAATTTAAGGTGTCCACACCTTTTTCTAGGTCTTAACAAGTTTATATATTTTGTAATAGTTTATTATCATATTTAAATAAAAATTATGTTTCTGTCGAGGAATCTACTTTCACTATATACCGTTTTCTATAAAAGCAATTAATTATATACTCCAGTTAGGACATAGATTTCAGTATTTTGAGAACAATGCCGAAAACTCCGCTGGAAAAAAATATTAAATAAAAGAGTTATTAGCTTTTAAAGATTTCTGATGAATAAATTCAGTAAATTTTTAAGATTTATAACAGGGCATCATCGCTTACCCACAAACATCGTAAAACTGTATATTCATTTTGACCTGCATATAATGAGGGTTTTCCTCGGGGTTTTCTGAGTCATGTACGAGTACATCTGCACTTAAAATTTACCTAAAGAAACATTTACTAAACAGGGTCTAGAAAAGAATGTGAGACGGTGAGGGGTGATACTGACGGCGACAGCAGTCGATTGCTGCTCTCGCAACCCACTACGAAAATTGTGAAATTATAATTAAAATTTAAGAATGTATCCCTACTTTATTTTATAAACTTTTTTCTAACGCAATTTATAAATATAATGAAAGAAATATTGTGTTTTTGAATTACAATTTATTGTATTGTTGCAAAATTGGCGCCGAATCCAGCGATATACGGAGATACATGCCCCCCCATGGTGGTCCATGAAAACTTTATGAAAAATTTCAATACATAATTTACTATTCGGTTTCGTAAAAACCATAAATAGATACACATTATATTAAATTGACGTGTCTATCATCAAATTACCTAACTCAATTTTCAATAGTAGATATATGGACAATTTGAACTTTGAGCTCCGTGTCGACTATTATATGTAGTTGCAAATTTTTGATTTATATATTCTGCATATTTTATTCTATATAATTCGATAGAGGTAAAGATGATTCACTTCTTGGAAAGCAATTTCTTGAGTTGAAGGAGATGTACCTGAGGGATTATTTACCTCGTATTGACCACATACATACTATTAATAAATATCTAATATTTAGCTTAACGAAATCAAATCATAATCAAACTCAACGTGTCTGTCTTTTGGGTATGAATTTGGACCCAAAACTTCAATTAAACTACCATATACATGAGATATGTAGCAAATTAAGTAAAATAATATACCTTATAAGAAACATCAGGAATAATACTGATGCAAAAACCACAAGATTAACTTATTTTGGATTATTCCATTCTACTATGTCCTATTGTATACTGCTTTGGGGACATATTTCATATGCAAATAAAGTTTTTCTTCTTCAAAAAAAAGTCGTGCGTATTATGTGTGGAACCAGTATATATGAACATTGTAGACCTCTTTTTATAGAAAATAAGATCTTAACTATGCCCTCACTTTTCATATTAGAAAACCTATTGTACGTAAAGCGTAACTTAAATAAATTCAGTATGCATAAAGAATGCCATACCTATAATACTCGCACAAAGAATGATATTATTATTCCGAGTAAAAGATTAACTGCGTCTCAAAATGGTCCTGAATTCCTTTGTACGAAATTTTTTAATAAATTGCCGCCTGATGTACGTATGCTACCATATGCAAAGTTTAAAACAACCGTCATAAATATGCTTCTTGAGAAGGCATTTTACAAGTATCAGGAAATGCTAGAATAGCATATTATCCAATGTATACTATTATTGATTATGTACCATAATTTTATATTTTATTATTGTATTCAAATATCTTTTTTTTTTGACTTGGCTAAACATTATGTATGTATTTATGCTTGAATAAAATTATTATTATTATTATTATTATATACAACGAGAAAAGTATTGAATTATTACAAGTTTTCTTCAGTCTTACACAATTAGTGCTCGAGTGCTCCTGTGTTTCCGTGTCCGTGAGTATCTTTATCCATTATTAAGTATTGTAGAATAGTTTGAAAAACAAAATAGAATTCACTTCAAGCTAAAAAGCTGGAAGTGTGTATGCGTCAAGCTACGATTTACGTGCAAAAAGTCAGATCTCGCCATCCGTTCTATGCATGCACATGTCACTTGTGATGTCACAAGAGTTCCATGATATATAATTAATTATAAATAAATGGGAACATAATTTTAACTTTCAATTACATTTTAACTTATAATTATACATATATTTACGATTAAAAAAATATTTCACATGTAATTTCAATCACGCTAACAGTACATAGAAATAAGACGGCTGATATCGGTGTTCAACTGCTTTCTCGTATACCGAAATACGAAATACTATACCTACTCTAAATCGTTGAAACCAGTCCGGCGCTTATAAACCTTGCCGATCGGGGCTGTAAATTATTTCTATGATGTTTATTACTCCCCCTTAGGCGTTGAAAGTCGTGATAGACAGCTGCCAAAATTTAAGGGCGTGCAAAGACTGGCCTGGCTAGTGACTGGCCTTAAGGAATTACCGATTTCAGATAAAATTGGGACCTTCGCTTCGCTCAGTCCCCAAACATTATCTTCGATCGGTAAACTGTCCATACCGTTCTTAATACTTAATGTACTATTACAAATTACCTCTTAATGGTAAGTAATTGTGATTAAAAGAACGATCAAACTTTAAAAATGACAACTAATATTTTAATATATCAAATTAATGATCAAATCTTTTTAAATTTTAATTTTTTATTGCATTGATCGAGCAAAAAACGTAATAAGCATTGTGGTCATTAAGTTCTTTTTCCACCGGTATCTGATGTGGCAGTTTATCCAGAGTAGTAGAAACTGCAATTTTTTTGTTGTAATGTCTTATTTTAGCTAAAATAAAATAAGGAAACATAAAATTAGAGCGCGGAAACAAGTATTTATATATATATATATATATATATATATATATATATATATATATATATATATATATATATATATATATATATATATTTGAAATAAAAGTTTATTCCTTACAAAAGCAATACCTAACGCACAGTAATGTTTTAAGAAATTTTTTAAAAAATCCGGGCAAAAAAGTAGTACCTTACACACGTATTTTTTAAGAAATTTTTAAAAAATCTTGACAAAAACAATATCTAACGCTCACCAGGCACATACATTCGACATCGCTCGGCCAACTATCTTCATGTTAATTTACAATAGATTGACAGATGAACGCAAAATTATAAAAAAAAAAATGTTATAAAACGTAGGATAAGAAGGAAAATAAGACAATTTTGAAAATATACATTATCTGAAACAGTATTATTCGCATGAAAGCGTAAGTACCTACTTAAACATGGAAATATATGTAGTTCATCTAACCTAATTTTTTTCACAAAAAATGCCAAAATCTCTATAAATATAGCTTTCCGCACTCAATTTTTAGCGGTATTTAGTGTTTTTAATGGTTTACCAAGTATATATAACCATTAATATAAAATTCTTGAATTCTGGATAAACTGCAATTTAGCCCCGGATGTATTCGAGGTCGAGATCCTCAACCGATAGGAAGCACTTACTGCCCTTAATACTTAAATAACTATTGCAACACAAGAAAACTAGTAATTGACATGCAGTAGTTTTTATTGAATTATCATTTATCTTTGAATAGTTACAGCTATTTTATGACATATTATTGTTGTATTGTTTACCTTTATTTTTCCTGGTTAATCTCATAGAAGTCCATATATGCGCTTTAGTTTTGATCTTCTCCCCTGTGAAAATATTCAAATCACTGCTGAAGTTATGCTTCTTTTTTTCACTGAGTCCATTATTGTTCAGATCTAGCGAGCTGGCGTTGAAGAGCGAAGTGATACGATGCAGAGGCCCCATCGTCACAACCGTACACTGCTCTCGATCCTGTTAGTTAGGTTAGAGTTAGGTTATGTTAGCTTTAGCTGGTCTTGTTTATCCGTAGGTATGGTTCGCACAGTAACACAGACACGCCACTACTGAATTCGAGTATCGCGAAATCGCGGCTTTTTTCTCTCGACCGGTAAAAACTTTCTTCGGCGCCAACTACGATGATTGTGTTGGGGCGTTAGAAAGTATGATGGTATGGTCGCAGGGAGATGGAGAGGACGAAGACGTTCTCTTGCCGGCCGGTCAGCCATCAACCGCTAACATTGTATGACGTATGTTCATACAACATTTTCTTTTCAGGGGATACATAAATTATATCATTACCTGTATCCATAACCTATTCCATATTCATATTTTTGATACTGACTACATATATATTCTGTTAACATGACACATATAGTATCGATATTATAGCATTAATTTTAAAATTACACATTCGATGCTGAATTTTTCTTAAACTGACAGTGGTTAATGGCCAATCTTACAATCTCCGATTAAAATTTTAAATGTCAGTTCAATAAACAAAATTGAAGCGAAATGGGCTCTTAAATGAGACATTTATAATAAAGAAGGGGACCAAAGCACAGTATAAGTAAGCCAATATTGGCTTATTTATACTGTGACCAAAGTCTGACGTGGAATATTCGAAACTAAGGGTTTTTTCATATACTGGGTGTTTGGCGTAAGTCCGGCACCAAGAATATTTCGTTTATCTTGAGAGATACAAGAAAATGTTAATAAGCAAACTTAAACTAGACAAAGGGGCTCATAAGTTAACCATAGTAGGAATTTTGCATCACTTCTAGTTTTAGAGGAGATAGGTACAACTTTAAATCTAGCATAGGGAATCTGTATTTTTATATACTTTTTCTGAATGTACATAAAATTAGCTTTACAATGATATTATAGTTTTACTTCAACCATTTTAAAATAGTGACCATTTATTTTCAAAATATGTATTAATAAAATTTCATAGAAAATTAAACATAGCAAGCTATGAAACAATTTTATTACCTTAAAACAAAAGAAAAGTAATTATCTACATAAAGTTGAAATGCTTTAACAATTTTGTGATTTAATTTAAATATTAAAATTGTTTCATAGCTTGCTATGTTTAATTTTGTATGGAATTTTATTAATAAATATTTTGAAAATAAATGGTCACCATTTTGAAATGGTTGAAGAAAAACTATGATATTTTGGTATCGTTGTGAAGCTAATTTTATTTACATTTTGGGGGAAAAAATATCGATTCCCTATGCTAGATTCAAACTTGTACCCATTTCCGCTAAAACCGGAAGTGATACAAAATTCTTACCATGATCATCTTATGAGCCCCTTTGTCTAGTTTGAGTTTGTTTTTTGTATCTCTGAAAATAAACGAAATATTCTTGGTGCCGGACTTACGCCAACATCCTGTACATTAGGTACGTTCTATCGGTGTCAGAAATATTCCTACTAGAATAAGAATATTCTTAAAGCAATAGAACGCTCAGTAGCAAATAACTGTCAAGTGCTGTCAAGTAAAAAAATAAATACAATAGAACAGTGGCAATGGCTATGTGATATTGTTAGTTAACAACTAAAGATAACTTTGTATGTTTATTTTGGATCTTCGAAATGTTGTTATGCAAATATTACAGAGATTATAATTATATAAAAATATATTAAATAATAAAAACGTAAAGGAGATATTTTTGTTGAGCACAGTCTACTCTAAACAATCACAAATGTGACAGAAATGTACGCGCGACAGTCGGCTAGTGAAATTTTGAATTTATCTCTACTCTATATATGTTCCTACCAACGCTTCCAACTCTGAAGTTGGAATGATTCGTAGGAATATTTCGATTTTTTTGACGCAAAAAAACGACCATTGATGTTCTACTAGAAGAAGTAGGAAGACTTCTGATACCAACAGAACGTACCTAATATCATAAGTGGTAATTTTGTGCCGGAAAATTTTTGAGATTGTTACGACAGCTAGTTGCCTAGCAGTTTATTGAGTGGCATTGACAAAAAAATTACTACGAATGATTTTTGCCCAATGTCACGAGATAAATTGGCAACAGTCTCGTGTAAAGCAATAGGTAAATTTTTCCAGGATAAAATTTAACCACGAAAGGGATTCGGATGACTATTTCCAAAATAAAAATCAGGTAATCATTTAAATATTTTTTTCTTGACAAAAATCTTCTAATTTTTATTGTTTTGAGGAGTTATATTTAAGTTTGCTTTTTCAATGTTTTAAATAGATTCCTGTCCGAATCGACTCGTTTTTAATAAAAACTGATTACACTGAAAATATACACTTTGACAGGTATGTAAACAATATGTTTCTAAAACGTCAAAAAAATTTCGCTTATCAAAACTCACTTGTAACAATACGACATATTATTCGCTTAAAAGGTGCGAAATTTTTTTTGTGACGTTTTTTCGAAATGAAACTTGGTAACTACGTAGAAACCTGAATTTGGATTGGCTTATATATTTATGAGTGAAATAGTCAAATAAAAACCAAAATTCTTAATCACATTGTTCGATTGTTCTATAATACAGAGTGATCAAAAATAACTGATTCAGTTGGCAATAAGCAAAATTACTTGAAATTGGTAAGACTGATACAGAAATTTATTTCCTGTCAGAATGCTTTTTTGTTTTTTTTTTTGCGATTTTTTGTACAATTTTGTGAAACTCAATGCTTAAACGATTGTATTTATGTGTTCATGAAATTATGTTATTAATCTGTAAGATCTTACGCATCCGGTACCATGATGAAGGTGTAAGTATACTGAAACGTTGCGTTGGTAAGAATTGGTGTATAAATAAAATGTCGAGTAAGTTTAATACCTATACAAATAATTTTTAGTTTTTACAATCGATACTAATAAATACATTGAGAGTTAAGGGCATTAACATTTGTATGGCAAGTATAGAGAGCGAAATACAAGCAGTTTATGATACTTTTCTAAAAGATACATAATTCATAAACATATTTACTTCTTGAAGAATTTCTAAACGTTTTGAGGCGATACATATAGGGTTTAAGAATAGTACAAGAGAACTGTTAACATGAGCGCCGAATGTATGGGTGTTCTGGGTGCGTAAGCACCCAAACAAAATTTGTAATAGGTGCAGAGCACCCACACAAATTATTCAGTAATTGATGGTTATTTATTCAAAATTAGTATTTAAACGCAATTTCCGAGTTAAAGATGAAAAAAACTCAAATACTAATTGTTATTTTTAAACCTTACAATGACTATACGTATTATTTGTTAAGAATTTGCAATAAAACCCTATTTAGTAGTAGCTTGTGACTATGCCTATTTATTAGAGCGCGTTGCGCCGCGTAAGCGGAATCAGCTTGCTATTAAAATGAACGTTTGGACATGGCGATTTAGTTGCACCACACAGAGTAAGTAATAACATAGTCACAGTCACTCAATTTCCTTTAACCACCAAGTAAGAAGCGACGAACAAAAGTACTTTTCACGCACGGTTGTAGGAAATAGTTATTTATGTACCTAAGACAAAAAATTGCGAAACCGAGGTAAAGCAAACTTTTCTATAATATGCATTTTTTGCCGAGGTACATTTTTCTGTCTACCTTACTAATAATAGATCTAGAAGGGTAGTACACACAATTACAATAATTATTAAATTGTAGTAGGCTTTGCGGACGAAAAGTGATGGCTTAGCGTAAGAAAAAGGTATGGGGACGAAAAGTGATAACCTTCAGAAAAAAGTCATTTCTTGTCTGAAAATAAGTTCATAAAATTTCACTTTCCGTACAGGCAGACAGAAAAACATGTTTCATAAGGTTTGTTAATAGCCTCGCGGCTCGTTTTCCAAACTTGGACTCGTGAGTTAACAGGTTGCCTTTATGGTATTTGATTTTACCTTCCGTCACCTGTAGGTAAGGAAGGTATTGTCTGGTCAAAAAATTCGATAGTGAGTTTTTCATGAATAAGCACGTTTTAGAGTCCGCGGAATAAGATTTTACTATTTTTAAGATGATGTCTGTATGTATGTATGTGTGTATATGTGTATGTGTGCGTGTGTGTGACGATTTTTTCGGATCCGATCTCAAATACTACAATTCAAAAAATTATAATTCTTTCGTATTCCTCTTCTTTACATCCATGTGAAGAGATGATTAGATTATGATTATAATTGCTCAACCGGAAGTACCCTAATATTAAGATTATAACAGTTTTCTGGAAAAAGTACTGTTAAATATTATTTTTCATTTACTATTATTATAAATATTAAAGAATATTTTATTTTCTATACGATTTGATTACATTTTATACTTCATATTCAATGGATATAGAGTTAAAAAATTATAAAGAAATTAAATTTCATAAAGCAGTTAGCTATGCTAGGAGTATAACCATGGAAACCCCTACTATATTAACAAAATGCTGATCGACAGATGTCAGTGTCAAGTGCAATTGACATGTGTGTGTCATATCATTATTTTTCTGGAAATATAGAAGCTCTTAGATACATGACACTCTCTGTGTGGAATTTGTACAAAATACATAAAGCTAACAGAAGGAGCATGAAATATGGAATCTTGTGCAAGAAACTTTAGGCATTTACGAAAATTCTACCGGTAGATACCGCATCTACCGATTTATCTACTGGATCCATAATTTGTGGATTGAGTAATTCAGCCGGTAAATGCGGTAAATGAAGAATCTAACCTTAAAAAAGGTAGTAATGCCAAGCGAAGCGCGAGCGTTAAAAGTAGAAATGTGTTTAATATTGGAATCGGAAGTAGCACTGTGCTCAGTTTGTTAACTACGTGAAATTTCAAATCGGTTTCAAATATTTTTAATAGGTTAGAAATCTACCATGTTTACCACTTGCGTTCTTAAAATATCGATTCCGGTAGCCATAACCTGGTAAACAGTTGTTTACTGATATATACAGGTAACAGCTTACCGGTAGAATTTTCGTAAATGCATTTTATGTATGGAATTTGTACAAAATATGTGGAATTGACAGAAGGTAATGTGTTGGCCACATCAGATTTTTTAATGTACTGTAGGAAAATATGAAAATTGTGCCGAGTTGCACCGATGATCCTTTAATTTTAAGCTATGCTTAAACAAAAAAATGTAAATCGAAATTTTGACAGCAATACTTAATTTCTCATTTGACGTTTCAATACGATATTGTCAATTTAAGGATCACTTAAAATTTAAGAGTCAGCGGTGAAACCGGGCATTAATGTTTTGATATGTGAAAATGAATCGGTTAGGGTCTTCTGAAAATATTGTAAAACTGTTTTTGTTGGAACATTGTTTAATAATCGAATTTATAAAATAATAAAAATAATGACAATAACTGGTTAAGCGTGATTAGCAGTATATTAACTCTGTCAATCGGTTATGGATTATTTTAGAGAAAAAAAAAAACTTTTGTCAGGAATAAAACAGTCAGGCCCAGTTGCATAAAACACATTGTTAAATTTGATAAGACTTATTTTCCAACGTATTTTTGATACGTATCCATGGTTACATCGTGCAGTTAAACACATGATCAGCTAACAACATTTTATGCAACTGGTCCTTAGTCAAGTCCTTGCTAAATAAACTTAACTACTTGTTCGTGCTATCATCCAATGTAATTATTTTTTGACAAGTACCAAAATAAAATTCCTTTCATACTCGTACAAGTGTACCTACTATATTATGCCAAAAATAAATTAGTATTATTGCTGCAGACTGTTCAATAAAAATATGAATTTGCAAATTGATTTTTAAGAATTCCGTTAACCTTAATGTTATATTTAACTTGTATGCGTGTTAACTAATATAGATCGCAATCTAAGAGTAAAATTGCCCTTGAAATTGAAATACTACCAATTGCCATAAAACCAAAAATAAACTCCACTCCAACGAATCAGAACCTTTAATAAGCCGTCGAGAAATATTGATGTGGTTTTCTTCTTCGATTGACCTTCCATTCTTCAAAGTTAGACCATGACAGCTTAATGATCCAATTATGTTAAATATAAATCATCTTTAAGTGAGTTCGCACCAATTAATAATGTATTTATGTTATCTATATCATTTCATAGGCTTTATTTGACAGATCATTTATCAATTCATGTGATTACGGGAATTTTAATTCTAGTAACGCTCTAATAGTAAGTTATGTACAATAATTCATGACAAGGTTTGTACTTCATAAATTGACTAGATTCTCCAACTTTAGCCAGATAATTTGGTAAAAGTATGAATTATCTGGTTAGTGCCAGAAGAGTGTAGCAATTCATATAGATTTGAAAATTAAATACTTTTCTTCGTTTAGGAATAAATGATTAATATTCTACCATGTTTATTGAAGCTAGAATGAGCTCGATTCTTTTTTGTTATTTTGCTATTTGGGATTGATATAAATGCATCCATAACATAAATTGCTGATACCCTCGACCATTTTTGAGTTCTACGTCTCAAAACTCAAATATACACGCATTGAGATAAAATTATTAAACAACTTTATAGTTTTATTGGGACTTCATTGGGATTTCATTTGAAAATATGTGGCATATAAGCGAATTAAAGAAAATGATCATAATTATACACCATAAAGTGCTGGATTGAAAGATGTACGAGTACAATATTCAAGACATAATCCATAATTTTCCCGACTCTTCGTTTCGTTGCGAATTCATGGAATACTGTTCATATAGCAGCCAGAGGGTATAGTATGACTAGCGAATAAAAGTTGACGTTTAGATTATTTAATAGATGCGGATTTTTTTTTTTGAAAACAATTCCCTATATTTGATTTGAACGGAAACTGACCCTTACGTATTCCATCACAGAAGATTAGAATGGGCTATTTGCGTGTAATTTTTTTTATTTATTTTTTCTTTTGGCAAAATTTTTATTAATTGGCCAGAAAAAAATTAATGAAATTTTAATATTTAAATTACCGTCATGTATGACGTAGAATTACGCCGAACCAATGAATGGCCGTAAAGCAATAATATCGGTACGTCCAATAGCAACGGCATGTGCGGGTAATTTAAACATGACAGATCATCTGTTTGACGTTTGAATAATAGTTTGGAGGTTAATATTTACGGTTGTCATTTAAATCTTGTACGAGTATAAGCTAAGTTTCCTTCAAAATCCTGCTTAACAAATCGAAATACGTAATAAAAGTAACAGAAACCACGCAAATTGTAAATAATAAAAAAGAGAGTCAGTGACAGAAAAATGAACTGATGTCAAAATCAAATTAAAACTCGCACTCGCTCGCCATCTACAGGTTACATTCTTAAATATGCATCCCTTTCTCCAGTTCAAAATAATGACGTCAAAGAAAATCTTCTTTTTTAATTAAATTAAATAATTATGGGCCAGTTTTATAAAGAAATTTAATCTTCACTTAAAATTTAGTTGTCAAGTAAATTTAATGAAATGAACAAATTCGAATCAGTTTCCATGTTCTTATGACATTTAAATCATTGCTGTCAAAAAATCGTGTTACATTTTTTCTTTTCATTAAATTTAGTATGGAAGTAAATTTTAAGTGAAGATTCAATTTCTTTATAAAACCGGTCCTAAATAAATTAAATAAAATTTATATTTTTACATACGTTTTCAACTTTACTTAAGGTATTTAGTGATAGATATCAGATTTTCACTACCACACAAGTAGCCTATTGTACTCAATACCAGAAAGCATTTAAAATGATCTTAGCAACAGGATTCAGGGATGTATTTAAAAAATTTAATACCGCAAATTCTAGTTCGTTCGTCTCAGATGTAAGCAACCCTCGAGTCGGAATTACTGTTAGAGGAAATTAAAAATAATCCTACTTCATAGAATTGCCAAACTTAATAGATTAAAGATCAAAATATCTCGTTATAATCAAGATAAACGAAAAATGTTTAAAATATTTGAAACGCACCCCTGTTTTGATATTCAGTTACCCTAGTCGGCTATCTATTTTCAGCCAGACATAGTAATGTATTTCTGTGCTTTCCTAGTCCAGTATTTAAATGGGTTCAAGCAAAAATTTTATACCTAAATATTTCATACAATTCTATTCTTCTCTAGGGTTTCAAAAGAAACCACATTTATAAAATAATTTAAACGTCAACTTTCATTTACTAGTCATACCATACTTAATTCTGAAAAAAAAAATCGAACCCAATCAAATACTGTTATTCTGATCATCCTTTTGTTGTTTTATAATTTTTTCCCATATTATCATAGTTAACTCAATAATGCTAGCAATCACGTAGTCGTATTTTGAAGAGAATTATACTGATTAGTTTTGTATTTGTGTGGGCAACAATGAAGTAGTTAGGTTGGCCAGAGTAACGCATGAGTTCACAGCAGTTCAGCTGACGTCATTGAGTGCTGGATGCAGATCAAAAATTCGTTCTGGATTCACTAAATGTTTCAATGTCATTCGCGAACAATTGCGCCTTGAACAGACACTGAACATGACAAGAACAATACGAAATGAGCTCTTAAAATAAAACCAAGAAATGGATTACGGTACGGTACTGTTTTTGTATTTACTAATGTAGGTTTGTTATCGAGAGAAATAAACAAAAATACCAAAACGTTCTTTACGCATATTTTAGAATTACCTGATTACTGTTAAAATCTAAATTTGAAGGTAAACTATAAGAGCAGATTAAGTTAAATTTACTTCTGTGAGTCATATTCAGAAAAAAATGGAAATTGTTTAATTGTAAATAACATTTATAGGAAGATCATAATTCAGATAAGCAAATTTAAGTTTCTTCATAAATGGTTATGTACCTTTGCATTTTAAAAGTGCATTGTAGAGTGTCGCAATACATGGAAGTAATAAACGATAGCTAAATGATACAGTACCGTAATATACATAACAAATTTTTTACGACTTCAGGCACGATATTGTATAGATATACGTGAAAAAAAATCAATATGGAAAGTTGAATCATCAGCTATAAGTAACGTATGTTATTTTGAAATTTTACAGAAATATACTTCACTTTTAAACTTTTAAACTAGTGCCTAATTACACCAACAAAACTTAAACAAAAAAGCTGGTATGGCCAACCCAATACCTCCCACCATTTACAGCCCCGAGTCACAAAAACGATTAAGCCTATCCCTAATTTTGGATTAGCAAAGAGCAATCTAAATTTGGCAGTTTATTTCTTAAAATTAGTGATGCACGCGAGGAGAGACGAGACGAGAAATATAAAATATCGATCTCGTCTCGTTTTCGAATCTGTAATCTCGATCTCGCTCTCGTTCTCGCACATTTTTTTGGGCCTCATCTCGTTCTCGCACGAGAGTCTCGCTATAAAAATAAGCGCTTGTGCACTACGTATTTACGTAACTGTTTAACTACAAGATTTTGTCTGTATTTTTTCATTTCCTCGCTCTAAGACAGATACTAATCGACTCTAGATAGACTCAAAAAATATAGTGAATCAAATAATTTTCACATTTACGTCTTCTATGCATGAATTAGCGTTGACTCCACTCCTTGTACGGTACATTGAATTTATGAATCAAAGCTATAAAGTAACAAATACTTTTTATTGCGAGATTCTCGTGAGATTTCTTGCTTCTCGCAGTTGTTATATCGATCTCGCCTCGAATTTTAAACTGCAATCTCGCTCTCGTTCTCGTCTCGCAATGCAACGAGACGAGACGAGATGCGAGAGTACTCTCGCCTCGTTATGCATCACTACTTAAAATATAGTCAAATCTAATTCAAGTAACTACCTTGTATGATAATAAAATGAAGATTAAATTTTAAATACCGGGATAGAATAGAATTCACTAAACCATAAATGAGGATTAGCTTAAATTTTTTTGTAAATCGTTAATTTTCATTAGTCTAAATACATATCTACATATTTACTTATGCTGGAGACTGTAGTGATTTCTTTTCCTATTGTTCTATTTACTTTTTTCTTTTTAAAACGTTACTATTATTAATTTGAAATTAGTTCTTTGACAGTGACATTTATCTATCAGTTACATACATTTGAATAACTGCGTAACCAAGGAGTTTTGTCTGTTTAAAGCATAGGCACCGGGATTTAATCTATAGATAATTTTATAAATTTATCCATAAAATATGTAGAAAAAGTATTAATGCAAATCTGTAGAAAATTTAATAATCTTTAATTTATATAATTACATTAATCTCGAAAAAATAACATTTTAAGTTATTTTTGAGCTTCAAGTAAAGTGCCATTTCCGCTTTACACCAAAATCTAATGGGCTCTTTTCATATTAGAAAAAGGTCGAAATGATAGTATTTGAGTTAGAGCGGAGGATCCCCACACACAGACATCATCGTGAAAATGTTGAAATTGGATTCTAGGGATCTTAAAACGTGCTCATTTACCAAGGGTAGCGGGAGGTAAAAATGCACATTCAAATTTTAACAGAAATACTTATTAATTAAATTATTTTATATGAAAGTTCGTTAAATTTTGAAGTAATTCGTAATATTAAAAAGTCATGATAGTTTTTATTTCAATTACATTTGATTTTTAACGAAACCTATAGCTATCTCTCTCGCATCAGTTTCTGTAGTATAGGCTGCGTGAGAAAGATAGCAATAGTTGTGACGTAGATGTATAGATGCTTAAAATTTCAAATATTTCAAAACCCAACATTTTTTGTATAAACTTTTTTGTCTCAGTCGTCATTTATCTACTTTCAATATAACTAACATTTTACTCGGTGGTCGTGCGGATTGAGGCAGTGGACAGCACTCGAAGCGACCGACATCTCTCGGCCCTGAGGTCGTGGGTTCGATTCCCACCAGGGGCTTGGATGTTTGTGGCGTCTTTATCATCTCATCTCCATCAAACGGAACGAAACGAATAAATAACAAGGTTACAGAAATATGGCAAAAATTTACTCAGCCCCATATAATCATCAATTGTAATAAAGTTGTACACTTTGAAATACAATAAAAGATTATTATTACTCAATTTTTGTTATGGTGGAGGACCTTCTTCATTTATTAACAATCTTTGTAAAATATTTAAGTCTTTGTGAATACATTTTTGATTGCGATTTGCGGAATATTGTGGTAATATTTTAAATAAAAAAGAAAAGTTGAACCATTTTTAGGTTAAAAAGAAAAGTAACATATAAGTAATTGTTTTTTCTACACAAAGGTTTTTTCATTCCAATAATTTGTGTTTACATCATTAATTTCGCAAATCATTTCACAAGAAGTTCACCAGACGTGAAAAATTTTGTTAAGATAGTCAAATTTTTTTGCATAATCAATTTATCTAATTAGATATATGAGAAACAGTCAGAAGTCATTAATAACATATAAACCATATGTCAAGAACTATTAAATATCGTGTTAATCATAAGTAATAACTCTAGACTTTCTTTTCGTTTTATGCCAAAAAAATAAAACTCTTTAAGAGTGAATTAATTTCTCTCTCATCTTCTACATTCTATTTCATTAAAATGTAAATGTTTCACATTTCACACTAAAATTTTAATTAATATACGGCGAATATCCTATTATCTATTCAATTTCAAAACCTGTGACGTAAATATGAGTTACAATGTTAACATTCTCATTTGAAAACACAACTAATTAAAGAAGTTAGAGTTTTTCACGCAAGTAATTACTTAATTGATAATAGTTACCACATTTTTAACCTCCCTTGAACTCAAGTTTTCTTTTTTTATGATGTATTCATCTGAATTACGAACCATTTAATTTAATAATATATTATATGAATGTTAAGACATATTAAAAAAAATATTTTCAAGAAATTGTACAAGAAAGAAAAGTTTTATCAAACAGGACGATTTGTTTTACTTTATAATCCCTAAAGTAGAACGTTATGCGAATTAGACGTTGTGCGAACACCATAAAGGCAGTATATAGTAAAATAGAAGAATTATTACTAACAGCAAGGCGCAATAATAAAGAAGTGCAATATATATATATATATATATCGGGTGTCTTACGGCAACCGACATAATAGGGAACATGGAAAATCAGTTAATTGTGAATAGTATCTCCCCAGAGCAAGATATTAAGTTGAAATTTCATTTCACATCAGTCAATTTACTTGTGTGATAATAGAAAAAAAAATAAGAAAAATTGTCTAATTTCCAGGATTGTTGTTCATATCTCATATTTCTTAATTCTTACTGTTGTAATTAGTGCGATTTATATTTTATAAAATAAAGTTGTGTTACTTATAATGTATCCATTTTATTAAATATTAATGATAGATTAAAAACATTAATAATAAAAACTATTTTGAAAAGTAAAAATTAAAAAATAAGTTTTGCTGTCTATAGGTTCTGAACCCCTCTCTGAATTATTTTTGTTAACAAGCGTACACGCTACCACCATACAATCAGGATCAGGACCTTTGCTTAGAAACAATTTTTTTCTGGATATGAAGAACAATCCTGGAAATCCTACAATTTTTCCTAATTTCTTCTAATATTACAAATCTTGTTATTATTTAAATAAATTATAAGGTATACAAGGTGTTTCCTTTAAAACAACCAGCGCGTTTTTGGGCGAACTAACAACTTTAGAGAAAAATGTTTTATAGCAAAAATGATCAAGAATAGGGGGATAATGTATCAATAGTAACAAACCGAATATTTAACCAGTGGTTCTCAAACGGCAGAACAAAATTATATTTTTTTAAATAGCACCCTATATAATTTTTTTAGCCCTTTAAATAGAATATTATTTTCTGATTTCAACGATATAAATATAGCATAGGGTTGTATAATAATTATTTCGAGAAAAATGGTATTAAAAACTAGAAATAATGTAATAAAAAATGGGTTTACTACTAGCGAAACTAGGCAACAGACGTATCAATACCTGTGTATTGTGTAGCCTATTGTAATATTATAACATTATTTTTAATACCATTTTTCTCGAAATAATTGTTATACAACCCTATACCATATTTATATCGTTGAAATCGGAAAAATGGGCTAAAAATTATATAGGATACCATTTAAAAAAAAATATTATTTTGTTCTGCCGTTTGAGAACCACTGGTCGAATTTTCGGTATGATATTATTAATAAATTAGCCCCATTAGTCATTAGTTCGCCCAAAAAAGCTCTGATTGTTTTAAAGGAAACATCATATATATAAAGACAGAATTCACTATAACAATAATGATGCTGACTGTTCATGTATATAAAAATAGTATATTAAAGAACGTGTTTTATAAGACTTTTTTTCGCACGCGTCAAAATTTAGAAAACGAGCGTTAGCGAGTTCTCTAATTGACAAGTGCGAAAGAAAGTCTTATAAAATGAGTTCTTTATACTATTTTTTATATTTTGCGCCTTCTACAATAACATTTACTTACTCAATTTGGGATTATATTTGTAACCATTGGTACATTTTCATGTAAATAATCTTCCCTAAATATAAAAAAATTATAATAATTTCGACATTATATTATTAAAATGAATTGTCATTTAACTAAAAATAAATTAGGTAAAAATGGGTTAAAGAAACGTCATCTAGTACCAAGCGTCTAAAACAAAAAATTGCGTATCGAAATGAAGGTCATTAATATACGCAATTGCGTATCGTAATGATTTCATTATGAACGCAAAATATAAAAGATTATTTTTTGTAAGCAGATGACATTGGCTCTTTTTGTACATAGTCATATATTTATCTGTAATTGCATTCTATGAATTTGGAATCATCCTCATATGTACTTAATTATTTGTATAATCATCCTGTAATTGGAACTTTTGGATTGTTTAAATAAATAAATAAATAAATCCATTAATATAATCGATGTTCTACCATACATTTTTAAATTGTTCAAACAGCGTGTTTAAAATGTAATATACATAGTAGAATACCTTTTACTTCTAATATTTATTTTATGTGCATATGTAATAAATGCAAATTTAAATATTGGTATATTTTCTCCTGGGAAACTTGCTCATACATCAAACTTTAATCACTAAAAGTAAAATTTAAAAGCATACTTCATGTATATTCAAACCATATGCAAAACATTCAATAATCTTATCACATTAATGTGTTTAAAATTTCGCGCATCGGTAATAAATATTCATCACGTCCTAATTTTACTGAGTGTTTACCAGACCACTCCGTACAGTAATAATTTCTCTCCGAAATGTATTTTCACTATAGACGCACTATTTAATACGGTCTATTAACACAATTATTAAACTAACATATTAAAGAGCTAAACATAACATTGCTTGGGAGTGTACTTTACGGTCATTTCCTTCCTAATAATTAGTATACTCAGAGGAAAAAGTAAATGATGATACAAATGGAAAAAGATGTGGGCAAATATATTTAATGACGTACCCGAGCCCGTATTACACGATAATAATTATCTTATTGTTAAGTTATAAAATATACAGTTTTAATAGTTGTTCCTGAATTGCATGAAAATGCTTTCTAGAAAAAACAATCAATTCATATGAATATTTATACATTAGAAAAAAATTGTATTTATTTTTATAGCTTTAATATATA
Source organism: Harpalus rubripes (assembly GCA_963082715.1). NCBI lineage: Eukaryota > Metazoa > Arthropoda > Insecta > Coleoptera > Carabidae > Harpalus > Harpalus rubripes. Next base: position 82,884,545 of record OY720448.1, read on the forward strand.
ATTAAAGGTACGTTTTGTAATTATTTATACCTTTCATTTTTAAAATTCGTTACACTCTGAATATTAGTTGATTTTAATGTTTTGAGATATAATATATTTTTAGTTTCACATTTTTTTTTTTAATTATACGTTTCTGTAATTCTAGGCAATATTACAAATTGGCTAGTAAATTTACAACGAACCATTAGATGACCAAATATATCATAATACTTTCTATAGAAATTAAATGTAATACATTTCTTGTAAAATAAACATTTACTACGTTTACATGCAGTATTGAAAATGGTTTCAGTTTTCAGTCAAAATTACGTGAAACTTTACATGCAATTTTCAAAACAGGTTTACAGATTGATTTGAAAACAGTTTCGGCGCATGCGCATTTGGCTGATATAAGTGATAGATCCTCTTCACTACAAATTCTTCGTATTGTCATTATTCCAATTATTTTTTGTTCTGTGTACCACTACGCACTAAAACTACACAACTGTCAGTTTATTTGTAGGTTAGTAACACCAAGTAACATAAGCGACAAAAACATTATGCTATGTACGCATGCGCAATATCGAAAATGAATTTTAAGTGTTTACATGAGTAGTTTCGAAACTAGTTTTCAAGTCACAGCCATGCATTTTAGTTTTGGTTTGAGATAACTCAAAACCGTTTTGACACTGTATACATGGCGTTTTCAAAACTAAAAACGTTTTGAAAACGGTTTGAAAACTACATGTAAACTGTCAGTCTTCATGATCAAGATTATTTTGTCAACAAATGAAAAGAAGAATGTGTAATGTGACTAAACTGTTCTTAGTCTATCTAATGGGGTATTCCGGTGATATGGAAATAATGCAAAATAATAACTTTTTTCTATAGTTTACATCTTCATAAAGTAGGAAAATATAATAAAACATGTTTATTAAAAACTTTTAATTCATAATTTAATGTTAGAAAATTGGAATTTTTACAGCTCTAGAAACGTCCTTGAAATTTGTGACGTGGAATTGATAATTTTTTGCTCCTTTCACGGTAGATATTTACGTTTAGAATCATAGATGGTGCCAGTAGTTAACACGCGCGTATATTTCTTGTTTGACATTTCGTCCACTTTATTTGCAACAATTCTCGAACAAAACATACCTTCGGCTTTTAACATTATGTATTTCTGCACTCACGTATTGTGAGTTATGGAGAAAATAATCATTTACCATGGCAGAACCCACAGCAGGTTACCAGAATCAGTCTTTGTAAAATCAGGTTCCATAATTATGAAATATTACTCGTATTTTTACCACAAACAAACACTGTAATACACGCTGCTACTGAAACCATGTGTAAAAATCAAATGGCTGTCATGAACATGTGGATTTAGACGCTGAAGTTTGTTGCAGATGTCACTATCGATTTGACGTCATAAGCGCGCCAATGACAAGAAAATTTGAATTGCGATGAAATTTTTAAAAATCATATCTCACGTGATGTATCCATTTTCTTACTCAAAATTAGATATTCAGAGTCCTATTGGTACGTACTAATGAAAAGAAATATTTTTAAAAAATGTCGGAATACCCCATTACAGAGTTAAAAATATTTCCGATTTTTACCTCCCGCTACCCTTGGTAAAAGAGGTATAGGGATCGTGCTAAAAATCACATATCGAGATTTTGGAAAATGACCACGTTTTAAGGTCCCTAGAATCCAATTTTAACATTTTCACGATGATGTCTATATGTGTTTGTATATGTAAGTGTGTGTGTGTGTGTGTGCGTGAGTGTGTGCGTGAGTGTATGTGTGAGTGTGTGCGTGAGTGTGTGCGTGAATGTGTGCGTGAGTGTGTGCGTAAGTGCGTGCGTGTGCATGTGTGCGTGTGTGTGTGTGGGTATGTTTGTGGATCCTCCATTCTAACTCAAATACTATTATTCAGAAAATTTTGAAACCTTATTCTAATATGGGAAGAAACCATTAGATTTTGGTGTAAATCAGATAAGCAGAAATGGTACTTTACTTGAAGCTCAAATTAGTTTTTCTTCGAAAAATACCTTCAAATGTTATTTTTTCAAGATTATAAAAATTAAAGATTATTAAATTTTCTACAGATTTGCATAAAAACTATTTCTATATATTTTATGGATAAATTTATAAAATTTATAATTTAAATCCCGGAGCTTACGCTTTAAACATGCACAACTACTTGGTTACGCAGTTCATATCACAAATGTATGTAACTGATAGATAAATGGCACTGTCAAAGAACTAATCATTTCAAAATTAATAATTAATAAAATGGAATGGATCTTAATACAGTTTCCAGCATAACTAAATATGTAAGTATGTATTTGTAATTTAATAAAAATTAAATAGCGGGGGGGTATTGTGTTGGCCACATCAGATTTTTTCTTTTTAATATTTGTTAAATATAGCAATAGCCATGGAATTGAATCTATCTATACCTTGTTCCATTTAAGCCATTCAGTATTGCAGAGCATAGGGAATAGTTTTGACCTCTCTGATTGGCTGAAATTGAAGACAAGAGACAAGTTTACCCAATGGAATTTCGGCTACTTCAAGTTTGCGCTGTTGCCAGCACCATCTACTGAATGACTTAAATGGAACAGAGTATAATTAACAAATGTTAGCGATTTATTTGTCGGTCTAGATTATTTTAATTTTTACTATTATTTGTAATTTCTGTTAAAGTGAAGAATTATTTAAATTAATAAATAATTGTCACTTGAACAGATATTACAAATAATACTTAATAAAAATATATCAACCTAACTTGACAGGTAAAACGTCAAACATTTGTTAATTTATCTGTTTCAAATCCACGGCTATCGCTATCTTTGTGGTGATTTTCGACATTTTTATAATATGTAAAAGTAACATTTACTTGAAGCATTATTACCTGAAATGACTAGAAAACAGGAAATTCCGGGGTCGCGGTCACCACCCTGTACATAGGTGTTACACCGTCATTTGTTATTTGTTGTAGATGTAGAATTACATCACAAATATGAAAGACAGAGGGTTCATACTTTTTTAAATAGATAGATTTTTTTGGCGTTCCCCTAATTTTGCGGTGTGTGTATATAACATCATTCATTTCTTGGTATAAATGATTGCTTATGACGTGTCTAAAGTAGCATTAACAATTTTAACAAGCAGCCCGCAAATTAGGTTATCAATTACAGACTCCATCTTCATCTCAAGCATGTAGTGCTACTACTCGTGCACCATCACCATCGTGATGCGCTTGCATTTACAGTACGCTTGACCTGACTTTATACACATCGCATACCTTATCGTCATGCTGGAAATTAATGCTTTTACTTCCACACTTACTCGCGTACAATCAGCTGCAAATTATCGCTTATCTACACAGCGAATATTTAGGTTAGATAGGTGCATAATTATAACATAATTGCAACTTAGCTAGACCAGAGGAAAACTGTGAAAACAACTTTATATTTAGATGTGAATCAGTTGATTTGACTTTCGTTATTTAGTAGTTTGCTGGAATATGAGATTTAAGACGTGTTTACCGTTGTTGTTTGAGTAATGGTCGATACAGGATATGTTAAAATAAATGGAATGAAAGCAGAAAACAGAGCAACTAATCGGGAAAATATGCAAGCCAAATTAGTACTAAGTTGAATTTAATATATGTGATGTATATAAACAAATATTCAATGAGGCGTTGCACGATTTTTTTCTTTGCTTTGATCGAAAGAATAAGAAAAAATATTTGACCTTTATTTTTTATTTTATTCGTATTATTCTTTATTGATGACTACGTCATTCATTAATTTATAAGCCAATCCAAATTCAGGATTCTACCTAATTACCAAGTTTCATTTCGACAAAACTCCGTCACAAAAAATTTTTCGCACCCTTTTACCTAAATAAGAAGTCGTATTTTTACAAGTGAGTTTTGATAAGCGAAATATTTGGACGTTTTTGAAATATATTGTTTACATTGTCAAAGTGTGTATATTTTCAGTGTTATCAGTTTTTATTAAAAACTAGTCGATTCGTACAGGAATCTATATAAAATGTTGAAAAAGTAAATTTAAATATATTATTTCAAAACAATAAAAATTATAAGATTTTTGTCAAGAAAGAAAAATTATAAATGATTACCTGATTTTAATTTTGGAAAGAGTCATCCGAATACCATTTTATTTGTTGCTAATTATCTCGTGATATTGATCAAAAATCACTCGTTTGACAACTCGTGATTTTTTTGTCAATGCCACTCAATAAATTGCTAGGCAACCAGCTCTCGTAACTAACTGAAAATTTTTCCGGCATAAATTTATCACTTATGATATTATATATGAGAAAATTGTCGTAAGGACCTAACCAATGAGGGTGTGGCTTACATTTGCCAGTCACAGGTGGAATTTAAAGGGGTGACAGTCATGACAGCTGTCAACTACTACACTATTTTCCACATAGTGTTATATTAGTGAGAATATAATTCGTGAGTCACGTGACATGTTTTCCGCTAATCAACATACAGAATCTCCCTAGCGATGATAAAAAACAAAGAAATTATCACCTTATTTATATTCGTCACTAGGGGATTTGTTTTATTTATTTACAACATTGACAGTTAATATTGGGTATAATGGCTGTATTAAACTTAACAATAAATCGTTCAATTTATTGACGGATAAATCGATCAATTTATCGTAGATATCTTGAGAATTTACAATCAACGATTTTGAATCAATTTATTTTTGTTGGAATCAAGGCTACCAACCTACCAACTTCTCGCGCCTTTTATAAATGACAGTACATTTCTGACTTCAGTAGTTTTGTTTATTAATTTTGTGCTGTGTACTTGCCATTTCTTGACTAAAACTTATAACCTTAATGCACATGTCAAATATAGTTTGAAATGTTAAATACTATAGAGTTGGAACTAGAAAAGTAACCAAAAATTCCCTAAAAATTGACGGAAAATCGCGGAAAAAAGAACTCGTTCTATTTTATCAATTTATTGATCGATTTATTTTCGTAAAAAAATCGATCGATTTTTCTGTTTTACACGTACCGATAAATTGAAGGTCGCAATCGATCAACAAATCGGTCGATTTATCGTTAAGTGTAATATAGCCATAAAAATGTACGGTAATCGTTTTTGAAATCAACAACAATAAAAATAATAAGACAATTGTAATATTAACCATGTTCTAGTACAATATATGAAAAATTAGGTTAACCACACACAATGTGTCACAAAAATTCATTATATTCTCTCATTAAATATAAACTCTTTTAAAGAAGATTTGTATAAAACTATAGTAACGTAAAATTACGGCAAACACACGTTAAAGATGTAGGTCTCTGATTGGTCAATTTTAAGACGACTTTTCTCGAATATCTTTTAAGCTAGATTTTTTTTCCTTCGAAATTACACATCCGAGTGCAGTCTCGTGTTTCCTCATTCGCTCTGGGGTGCGAGTTGTGAGACATCCTGTATTACATATGAGAATGTCATTTTCACTACGTGTAAAAATTCTGTACTAAAAATTTAACCCGGGCCTAATTTTTTTTTACACTAGCAATTATATTTAATTTTTAATTATTTAGTTTAGAAGTGGTACATTTTAACAATCATAGAACTTACATTTCTAGGAATTAATTAATTTTGTGTACACAGCATTACAAGGAAAACTTTAATAACACAAACAAGTATTACTATGTTTATGTTTACATTTACTTTGTTTTATGCAAATATTAAACCTCCTATTTCACAAGAAATAAAGTGTATATATATAAACTTCATGGCAATTAAAAGATGAGTCTAAAAACTGTTAATCATGAACACAGTCAGTCACGCTTATATTTCTTGTTACTTATTGAAAAATGTAGGTTGAACTTTCCAAAGGAATTAAAAATTGTTCATTCTAATTAGTTTTATATTAAATAGTGAGTTTAGTATTTGAATCTTTGCATATTCAAGATCCACAAAAAAAATTATTTCGATTTAATACTTTCACAAAAAATATAGTCACGATTAATCACAACACACTATATCACTAAAAGGTAAAACATCGTAAACAATTAAAAAGAATATCAATCAACTGTTTTTTGTTGCTGTCAAATATTTTAAACAGATGAATATCACCATAGCCTGCTTGTTGTTATTTGTAGTTGTTCAAAATTTTAATTGTTTTAACACTAGAAGTAAATATAGGTCGCTCTAAAATGGCAAAAAACTTTAATGGCAAAATCACATACAATTATTTCAATTTTAAAATTACAATTAACTGCACGAGTGATCACGAATTACACATTTAAATAATTACCTATTGCCAACTGCAAATTTGGAAAAAATAATCAATATGAAGAAGAAAAAGTGTGAAACAGTGGCGTAGAAAATATAATAACAAAAGGGGCACATTTTTTATAACTAAATATAACATCACAGCTTTTTATTTATTACTAATTATAATACGATAGTCGCGCTAGAATTACTAAGAATAAGAAAATCAGGTACGAAAACAAAATTTATACATTTATATTTATCTGTCATTCGAAATTAAATAGGGTCCTCCACCATAACAAAAAATTGAGTAAAAAATTAGTTATATTGAAGTAGATAACAACAAATCATGAGTGAGAACAAAAAGCTTTTAAAAAATTGTTAGTTTTTGTAATATTTGAGATTTTAAGCATTTATACAACTATGTCATAACTATTGGTATCTTTCTCGCGCGGCCTACTACAGAAACTGATGCGAGAAAGATAGCTATAGGTTTCGTTAAAAATCAAATGCAGTTTAACGAAAAACCATGGGCTATACTTGCGTGCCATTTTTTTATTTAATATTTTTGAAGAGTCGATAAAAACTACCCATATTATTTTCTTTTGGAAAAATTTTCATTAATAGGCCAGAAAAAAATTAATGACGATTTAATATTTAAATTACCGCCGTGTGTAACGTAGAATTACGCCGAACCAATGAATGGCTGTAAAGACATAGCATCGGTACGCCCCATAGCAACGGCATGTGCAGGTAATTTAAACATGACAGATCACCTGTTTGACATTTGAATAATAATTTGGAGGTTAATATTTTAGTTTGTCATTTTAATCTTGTATACGAGTATAAGCTAAATTAAAATCCTTCAAAATCCTGTTTAACAAATCGAAATACGTAATAAAAAGTAACACAAACCACGCAAATTGCAAATAATAAAGAAGAGAGACAGTGACAGAAAAATGAACTGTCAAAATCAAATTAAAACTAGCACTCGCTTGCCATTTAGAGGTTACATTCTTAAATATGCTTCCCTTTTTCCAGTTCAAATTAATGACGTCAAAGAAAATCTTCTTTCTTAATTTATTAAAAAACAACTTTTAAAAAATAAAATGTATATTGTGATAGATATCAGATTTTCAGAACCACGCAAGTAGCTTATGACTTCTTAATACTACGACATGCATAAATTAAATGAAAATTGAATGCATGTGCATATTGACATTGACAAGTTCGGTTTGTAAAGTTAATTTAAACAAAAAATGTTTAATGAAGGACGAAGTTTTGGCGTTAGTTTTGAATTTATTTATCATAAAAAAACAGAAAGAAACTACACCGGAGATTCGTGGTACGTCCAATGAATAGGTGTTGCCCAAAAATGAGGTTTTATAATAATTTGCTAAAATTCATGAAAGAATATGACCATGATAATTTTTTTATATATACAAAAATGACACCAAATTTATTTGATAATTTATTAACATTAATTGAACCGCATATACAAATAAATACAAATTATATTGCATTGATAACCGTACCCGTGCTTTGTATTTCTGGTCCAATTAAATTCCAAATATATCTTCTTGCATCCCTACTTTTAAAAAGATCGGTTGCAGTGAATTTTCATTTTCATTTATATTCAAAAGTTGAAAGTTTGTTATCTTATAAATTAAATGAAAATGAGAACAAAATTAAAATGGTTCATGAATGCCTACATTGGTTTACATACATTTAATTTTTAAATTAAATTAAATGTAAATGTAAATGGCTGCATGAACCCGCCTTTAGAACAAAAAAGTACAAAAAAATAAAAAATTAATGTTAATGTCAAATTATATTAAATACACTAGCTTGCAAAAAAATCGCGTACACCTATTTTTTGCTGTATTGAGTCGATCTTGATTTTGAACTTGTCAATGTCACTAGTGTCAATTAAGATGTAATAAACAGAAATTCAAATACATTCTTGGTTGTTCTTTCATTTTTCTGAAATATATTTGTAATTTAACAGTAGATAAATTAAACACAATTAAGAACTAGCTCCATAATAGATCAAATAGTGATGACAGTGACAACATTGTCAATTTTTACATTATTTACAGAGCTACAAAATTACGAAAACTCGGTTACTTGATTTTAAAGGTGTACGCGATTTTTTTGCAAGCCAGTGTACATGCAATTCTATAATTGGGTCCATATTTTATTATTATAGGGAAAAATAACGGAGCTGCAGTCACTTCTTGTTGAAATTTTATTGAAATTTAAACATATAACCAACGTTTCGATAACAATTTGATCATCACGTTGAAGGATAAAATTAAACGTTACCCTGATGATGATCAAATTGTGATCGAAACGTTGGTTATATATTTAAATTTCAATAAAGTTTCAACAAGTGACTGCAGCTCCGTTATTTTTCCCTATATTAATAATTTCTACAGTCGAAACATTCCTAACTATCTATATTTTATGTTGGTCTTGCGTACAAGGAAGTCGTGTGGTGTCCACATCAATTTTTACTTCCTTGTACGAAGTAAAGGAAGTATTGTATTCGCGAAAAATTTCGGTTTCCAGATTTCAACGGAAATATCCATTTTGGCCATCCCTGAATCCATTCTGACTAATTTCGTCGTGACGTCTGTACGTACGTATGTACGTACGTACGTATCTCGCATAACTCAAAAACGGTAAGCCGTAGAAAGTTGAAATTTTGTATTTAGGACTTCTATAACATCTAGTTGTGCACCTCCCTTTCTGGTCATTACAAAATTTCCAGAAAAGGTACTTTATTTGAAGCCTATAATAGATTTTAATGAAAAACTATATTAAAACATAATCCAAAACTTTTCAAATTTAGTATATAAGACTTTTATATCAATTGGAATAACATAGCAGAATTTGGTTAAAACAGGCTAACCGGAAGTGATACATTACCTGAAGTTGTTAACAGTTTTTCTTGAATAAAACGGTTTCATTTTAATTTTAGAAATAAATGCTTCAAATAAGAGTTTTAGAGAATTAAATTCTGCGTCTAGCACATCAAGTATTATTAAATTAGCCCTTTGTATAAGTGAGATATGTAAATTTAAAACTTATATACTTTTTGGTTTTTGTAATGAAGCTTGCTATGGATAAGGACAAAAAATAACAAAAAAATAAAAAATAGATGTTAATGTCAAATTACGTCAAATACGTGCAATTTTATAGTTGAGTCTATCATCTTCATATTGGTCTTGCGTACAAGGAAGTCGTGTGGTGTCCACATCAGATTTTTTTTTCAATTTTTGTGTCGATCATTCAAAAAAACGTAATAAACATTGCGATCAGTATGTGCTCTTCTCCCGGTATCGGATGTAGTTATTGTTTGTTCTTAATAAAGTTTTAAATGTTAATATTTGCTTTTATCAATAACTTGAGAAAGTAGGATAATCAGAAAATAAAATAGAAAAATATTAAAAGAAACTTCTTAGCACGGTTAATAAAAATTGCTGTACGTTTGTAATAAATATTGAAAGCAAAGTTCCCAGGTTGGATTATACGAAAATTGACAACATAATTTAGCTTTAAATAAACTTATTATTTCCAAAACATATAATTAAACCAGAATAATATAAAATAAATAAATTTACATCAATTTCTAAAACTATTGTCTCTTAGAAATTTCTAGATTCTCCTGCACTGCATGTACGATTACGATCACATGTCCATCAAGTGATGCCATACAACTTGTGAAACTTTCCTTGTCTTTGAAAACCTGGTTAACGCTTACTGCAGGTCGTTCACATACACGGCGTTTTACGCCCACATAAACCATGTATTATTTTCATGTTCAAGGAGAAAATACCAATGAAACAAATAAAAATACATTGGACACAAAAAAGTTGTTGCGCAAAAATACATCAACCAACTATACACGGAAGCGTTTGGTTGCATAAGCAAGAGAAATAAAATTTATACAATATTTTTGGCTTTAATTATAATAATAAATATATGTAAATGCATAACATAAGTTATTAAAATCTGTTTTTGCACGATCGGGTTATTTTTTATATTTACCGACAGTGTTTCCAAGACAATGGGGTGTATTCTGTAAGGAAACTGTTAATTTTAAACAGCATGTTAAAAATAAACTTGCTGTTAGAATATATTTTCTATTCTGTAACTATCAATAGACCATTTCAGAAATTCAAAGCGCATGCGCCAAGTGTTAGACTGCGACAAAAAGTTAGTGCCGATTGCCGTATATCCGTCCTTGTTTATATGACAGTTCTGTCAATTTTACAGTTTTGTTTTTGTTTTATTGGTTTTCCTTTTTCAAATAATTATGAAGGGTACTCACAAAATATTGCCATTTGAAATGTTTTGTCTGGGTTAGAAAATAAAAAGTTAGGTTAGTTATAGTAATACAATTTTTATAATTGATTGATGAATGGACTTCATTTTTTCACATAGTAAAATAAGTTTTTATTTGTAAAATAAGATTTGAAATCATATCTTATACTCAAATTCATATTAACAACTTCTGTGTAGCTCTAAAATTTAAAACAGAATACCGGGGTCGCGTATAAATTTGAAATGCCGCCATTTAACGGCACTAACTTTTTAGTTCAAAAAGTAAATGTAGTGGTCGCTCAAATTTCTGAAATGGTCTATTCTGTTAAAATTTTAACACATGTGTTAAAATTTGGAGTTAAAACTGTATATTTTAACGTCATTCAAATCGATGCCTTTAAAATTTTTACCGGTTTCAGGATATTATTCCATTGTTTACATGTACAAAAGTAGGCTGGTAACTAAGTAATAACTGTATCTGTATGGTAATATTATTACCATACTGACTTGTCAACAACGGTCTACAAAATGAAAATAAAACAAAATGAAAATATAATGCTCTTCATTAATACATACAGATAGCGATAGTGTATCGTTTTAAATACGGTCTACTTTATTCTAAAGTAATAAACATAAGGAATAAAGCACATAATTTGAATATTTGTCATATTGACATATGTCAAAATAATTGTTCTGTTAAGCATAGCAATCTGAAACTAGCATTAATGAGAGAATTTCAATAAATGATATTTATCAATAATGTCTTATTTTCTGAAACCGATAAACTATTGAACAAACCACGGATGTTATTAATCATAACAAGCCTTAGATGTTTTAAAATCCTCGCTCTACGAGCTCGGATTTCAAACTTACATCTGCGGCAGTTATGATGTGCATAACATTCCTAAGTATGTTAATAGCTATAACATCTGTTTATACAATAAAATTATAACAGCATTTGAATATGTTGCAATTCTAATTAATGAAAATGTAATAGAAAATGAAAGAAAATTACCGTGGATGATGATAAAAAATATCTAGGTTATTTTTAGTACAATATACAACAGTTTTACGAAATATTTTATTTAATACGGTCACCCGTTCCATCGTATGTCTTTGTATATCACAGCTTGATACCAGTAGAAATATTTAATTAACATAATTCGAGCAAGATTCATAAACGAAACTTTGAATGGTATTCCGAGAGCACGATGGCACGATTTAAACAAAGTTCTTTATTATGTGTTGTTAGTCAAAGCTTAACATTTTAGAACGCCAATTCTGAGGGTCAAGAAGAAGAAATTTTTACATACCTAATGATAATTTGTTACAATTTCAATATAATTCATTTTTAATATGGTACCTAAAAATGAGACATGATTATGCAGCCGATTTTTATTTATTTTCAGAAGAATTATTACCATTCGTTTTTCTAAAAATTCAAAGTGACAGATAAATTGATAGTTGTTTACTTTTTATTATTTTTATTTATTTGTGTTATGGTTACAAACCACATGACAAGCAAAGAAGTATCTTTCTCTAACACTACTATGGAATTTATACATTCTGTATCTGAAAACTGTTACAGAATGAGGACATTCTGTCATACTGTTACGGAATAATATTCCGTAATAGGCAGTCACAGACCACTAGTTTTCCAATTCACCCATTTAAAATACATGGGAAAACGCAATTGTTTTCAAAATCAAGCCGGCTTTGTTTGGCGCTTTGTTTTTTTGCTATTTTCACTTCAACTGCCTTTACTGTCAAATTATAAAAAAAAAATGATTACAAAATCTAATTATACGCCTTGTTTTATGCGTTTTGAGGCTTTTACATGGTAAGTTAAATAAAAATGATTGGTTTTATAACATACCAATAATATTTTATAATTTTTTGCAAAAATGTCAAGTGATGAGCAAAATATATTTTTTAAATAGTGTTAGAGAAAGTATAGTCTAAAACTCGTATGGAATAGTATTTTCGCCACTCGCGGAAATTATCTATTCCATACTAGTTATAGAATATACTATTCTCTAACACTACTATGGAATTCATATACATTCTATAACTGAAAATTGTTACTGAATGACGACATTCTGTTATACTGTTACGGAATAATATTCCGTAATAGGCAGCCACAGACCACTAGTTTTTCAATTCATCCATTTAAAATACATAGGAAACGCAATTGTTTTCAAAACCAAGACGGCTATGCTTGGCGCTTTGTTTTTTTTATTTTGTCACCTCAACTTCCTTAACTGTCAAATTATAAAGGAAATAATTACAAAATATTATTATACGCCTTATTTTACGCGTTTTGAAGTTTTTACATGGTAAGCTAAATAAAAATTATTGCTTTTATAACATACCAATAATATTTTATTATTTTTTGCAAAAATGTCAAGTGATGAGCAAAATATATTTTTTAAATAGTGTTAGAGAAAGTATAATCTAAAACTCGTATGGAATAGTATTTCCGCCACTCGCGAAACCGTAGACCTCGCCTACGGATCGGCCTACAAACTTTTCGCTTGCGCGGATATTATCTATTCCATACTAGTTATAGAATATACTATTTTTCTGTCTTGTTGATCACTTCCTTCTGGTGTTTAACAGACATGTTAAAAATTATGATTTTAACAGCAGTGTCAAATTTTCGCGTAGAGAATACCAAAAAATGAATTTATTTTTAACAGTCTTGTTAAAATGTAATTTTTAAAGGCATGTTAAAATTAACATACACTCCATTAGGTCTTATTTACAAATTACTGAACGGTAAGTGATGTGACTCACGTCGGTAAGTGATGTGCTTCACTTACCGTTCAGGAGGCGAGACGGTAAATAAATAAAAACAAAAATCAAAGCTTACTTCAAAAATGGCAAATAATTTTTTTTAATATGTCAAAATAATTTTTAAATCTTATTTTTCTTTTAAATTTTATGCGTCGATCGTGCAAAGAATAGTATAAGCATCACGAACGTTAAAGAATTACCGATCTCAGACAAAATTGGGGACTGAGCGAAACAGAAAAAAGAAAACAAGTGTTCTGACAATAACTATTAATAAACCGAAATTTTGAAATTTCTTTTTAAAATTATGAAGAACTAGAAACATAATAACATATGTAAAAAGTTTTTTATACAACTTTTAATTCTGTACAACTTTGCACTCTACGGGTTTTGCCGTAAAATAAACAGGAGAGCAGGAAATTGTAAAACACTAAAATCCCATGTTAAATCCCAATGTTCGCACGTGACCGTCAATACAACAAGTGTATAAATGCTGTATGACTGAGACTACGCGTAACACACAATTATTATATAATGAAAAATGTTAATGAATATGGTAAATTTTGTAATAAATTTGGTAATAATTTCATAAAAATTTATTTAAAATATATAGAAAATATTTACAATATAAGGAAGGATAACAATTAAAAAGTACTATCTACAAAATTTCAGTTATTGACAAATTTTTGGAAACTGTTTTAAATTGCACCTGTACATTTAATTATATATGAAAAATTATTATTATATATTTTTTAATCGTTAATACATTTAAAATTAGGTTTTTAATTTTTTGTTTCAAATTTCCCGCTAAAACGCTCTTCCTTCTCATGACGTCACAATCTAGTAGCGTAGTACATATTTTTTAAACATAAGAAGATATTTATACTCCGTTCGCCGAAACGAGAGAATGTGAAACAAATTTTTAAACAAAACTAGTCATTCTATTGGTTCGGCTCCAAAATTAAATTCTTTTGACCAATACAATTACTTGTCTCTGTGCAAGAATTAGTTCCACATTCTTCCGTTTTAGCGAACATATCATAATGGTTATCTGTATTTTTCTTTAAAAAGTTAATTCAAAAACTTATAAGTGGCGGGCAGAGAAAATAAAATACAGAAAAACACTAAAGAACTTCATATGTTTCTAAACTACTAGATCGTGACGTCATGAGAAACAAGAGCGTTCTAGCGGGAAATTTGAAACTAATAGCTGGTTTATGATGGATTTAATTTATAAATTTAAATTTACAAATTTGGATTTGAAATTTACGATTTACCTTGCTGGTTTATAGTGAATTTAATCATATGAAATATGCCCAATCAAATTATATTGGGTCACGTGGTTTGACACAAATTGAATGACAGTTATACGATATTTATCACTTTTATCGTAATCAATCTGTATTGTTCTACATATAATATTAATAATATTTCCATATTTCCAGAAGCCATTTGTCAAATCAAAATTAAAATGTTTCAGCTGTCACTTGAAACTGTCATTTTCCCCACCAAAATCATTGTTTGAAATACTGTGAAATGATTGGACGCATTTACAAATTTACATTTAGATTATAAATGTAAATTTTAAATCATAAATTTCTTAAATTCGTAAATCTAATTTTGTAAATTAAATCTATTAAAAACCAGCTATAAGATTCAAAAACCCAATTTTAAATGTATTAAGAAAATATATAATAACAACAAATTTGTCATCTACCATGTTGTTAAGACTTCATTTGCATATCTAGTAACTAAATTTTGTAGCTAGAGCCTTTTATTTTGCCTCATTAATACCCACAATAATTTAACTGATATAATTTGAAAAATTTCAAAGCCACACATATTTTTGAAATAAGAAATTCAGTTTTACAATTTAAATAATACACAATATGAATTAATCATTAATTTCATTTCTTAAGAAGGTTTGAGTCCGACTCTGTTTGATATCTCCATGAGTGCGACATTCACTTGTCTCTTTGTCCACACAATAGCAAGAAACAAACAAGAATCGAGAAAGAAATATTCTGAACTGATTCTACTTTTACTCTAACCATTGTTATATCCGAGAAATGAGAATGTTTCAACAAATTCAAAAGTTCACATAAATTAAACAATATAAAATGTAATGAATATCACAAAATTTCATTTAAAAAAAATTAAGAATCAGCACAAAACGATTATTTTTTTGATTAGATCAGATCAGAATACTATACCTCGTTCCATTTAAGCCATTCAGTATTTCAGAGAATAGGGAATAGTTTTGACCTCTCTGATTGGCTGAAATTGGAGACAAAAGACAAGTTTACCCAATGTAATTTCGGCTACTTAAAACTAACGCTGAGAAACATCTGTTGAATGGCTTAAATGGAACAGAGTATACTTATTATAATAAAAACCCTTATATCTCTGATATATTTAAACCAAGTAAAAATTTGCAGATAGTACTTTAAATTTAAGTAGTACAATTTAAAACTGAAAAAAGGGCGGTTAGGACCTCTGGCATGGTCGACATGTTAAGTAATATTAAGTTCAATATCTCTTTAACATCATGGTATTGCGTAAAATGTTTCTACTGAAAATGAGAACATTGTTCTCGAAATACGTAAATAGTACTTTTAAGGTATGGGACAATTTTTTGTATATTTTAATAATTAATAATTGAGATTTACAAACACCTATAACGTAGCAGCTTCTTAAACTGTGGCAGAAATACAAACAATTGTGGATTAAAAAAATTCGAGCCTCCACCCATGGATCTAAAAAGCTGTTAATCCGGCTCTGGAATCAAATGTCATTCCAAACGCTTCCCACGGTTTCTTCCTGATCCTATGTGTAAAACAGAATTCATTATATTGTAAACGTTTTTCTTTTTAATTTTAATTCATTAACATTTATTATTTTCTTAAGGTTAATTGATTATGAGAAATGTTATCAAGGAAAATTACTGTTAACAAATTATTGTTCTAATAAAAAAAGAACATGTTTTATAGAATACAAATGGTAATAAATAATATTAATTACAACGTTGATTACTGAAATAACAAATGCATAAAACTATCTTTTAAACAAAACTATTGTACCCAAAATAATATAAAGACGTGTTGATATACTGGGTGTAAATGAAATAAGTGCATTAAATTTAACCAGTAATATAACTCGTCGAGAGCAACTATTTCTCGAAATCGCATATTTTTTTTAGCATTTTTACCACCCCGTAAATTGACAATTCGTTCGGCAAAATGCTTATGTTTATGATTAGCGGATACACAGACATTGTAATTACCTATGGTGAAGTTCTCAAGATCAACGAAGTTACACGAAAATCATCCTCTTCGTAATATTCGTAAATTTATGTTGTACCACAGATTATCACAGTTTGATGTGTCATATATGACAATTTGGATTATTTTAAAAGAGCAACAGTTACTTCCCTACCATGTGCAAAAATTTCATTGTTTCCAGCATTTCAATTTTGCGAATGAGTTGTATTGTTCACTGATAGGGCTGGATATATTAGAGAAAGTGTCTTTAATAATGCACAATACGCTTATCTGGTCACAAAAATCCTCATACTGTAAGAAGGAAACACAATTTTCAACCAAAAATATCATTAATTGCTTGGGCGGGAATAAATTAACGAGTTATTGGTCCTCATATAATCCCACCTCGTTTAAATGGACAAAAGTATGTACTTACATTTTTTGAATAACGTATTTAAACAATTATGATGTGCCGTGTTGACACACGAAAATTCATTTCATAACCTCCATAACTAGTATGCTCTTCCCACGCTCTTACTCTATTTACCCAAGTTCAGAAATCTGTGTTAATATACAATTTTATAATTTTATTACCCAATATTTAATATCTTTATTTTCAAAATTGTACTATAAAGAATTTATTAATAATAAATATGTTTTCCGTTGATCGTTTATTAATTACTGTGTTTACAAGTATGCAACCATTACCCGACAATTTTTGTGCTGTGTACATCGAACTTTGATTCAGACAGCTTAGGGCAGCGATTTCGAGAAAAAATTATTAACAAATATTGTTGCTCTCGACAAGTTATATTACTGGTTAAATAATTTTATTTTACATTTGTATAGTGTTTTAAAAATTGATAAATCGGATACTATACTTTTTCTACGACTGGAAAGACAGCAGAAATTATAATTAATGACTGCTATTAGTGTCCGATCGATGCTACAGCTCAATACAGACTTTTTTTCTATATTTATAATAAAAGCGTGAAAAAAGGAACCATGTCGTTTCATTTTTTACCCGTTTACGTAAAAAATGCCCTTTTCACGCTTTTATTGTGTAAATAATAAGTAGGTACTTTAATGAAAAAAAAATCACTTTTTAACCATGTACACAAACATACACACGCAAACATAGTATAAAATTTTAAAAATAGAAATATTTATCAAAATCTCAAAATCCGATTTATAGCATAATTCCTTTAAGTACGTCATCATTGGTGGCGAAAGATAAAAATTGTAAATTGTCAATCAAAAACTATATAAAATGTTGAATTTATAGTCGACGAAAAGTAAAACTTTAGTGACTTACTACATAAGTACTATTTCGGAAAAACAAGTTATGACTAAAATGAAATAGATCTATTTACAAAGCAACTTTTGTCTTATTAAACTAAATTCGTTTTTCTTATACTGAACATCTGTATGTTCTACCTTATATGTATAATTATTCGCGGGTCGCTGATTATAATGCAATAACGATCATTGATTACATAAATCTACATAATAGATCTTTATTATATACCGTAACTTATTGCATTAATTAATTAAAAATAGAACAGTACAGTATTCAACATTGCATCATCCACACAAATAAAGACAAAGGTATCCGCATTTCTATCTATACGATATTCTTACGAAGATCTGAAAGAAGTTCCGGAAACTTGTAACTCACAGTAGAAATAAAAGATGAAAAAGAAGTGTTGAAATTGCAACCGGATTTGATTTCGCTGCTTTTGATCAAGCAAGAACGCTATAACCTTTTACTTTGATGTATATCCTCTTGGGATGTTTTGCGCTGTGGTTTAAAGTTATTAGATGAGGTAAACAAAGTTGAAAAGGTTATTGGAGAATAAGAGTAAACAAACAAATTAGATTTATACATCAAATGGGTACAAGCAAGCAATGCAAGAACAAATGCATTTGTTTTCGGTAAACAACGTAATCAAAAGATTATATGTAATGCATTCTATCTCTTAACTCTTAACTTTTTAGACTGCGTAATAGACGACGTTTGAAGCCACTTGAATTTAGTAAATCCGTTTTCAAACTTCGGAATAAACGATCGAGATTTGAAGCCGCTTGAAAATGTCAGGTCAAGAAAAAGTAAAAGAAATATATAAATGCTATTATTTAAGCAATTATTGATTGGCGTCAAAAAAATTATTTGATGATATATGATAATTGTTATAATTAATCAACATTTTTTGTATAATTTCTAAAATCTTGTTGGAGAAAGTATAGTATATACATGTTTGGAATAGCATAATCCACACTCACAAACCGTAGTCCTCGCCTTCGGCTCGGACCACAAACTTTATGCTCGTGTGGAACATGGGCCATTCCAATACTTGTTGTAGAATATACTATACCGGTTTCTATTCGGAACGCGGTTACTGAAAATCGGACCACGGCAACCATGAAATAATCCTGGTTTCTCTGGTATTTTTATCCCCACTGTCGCTACTTTCAAATATCATCATAAAAAAATCAAACGATGTACGTCAATGTCAAATTTCTAAACCACATTATAATGTTATTACTAATAACAGGCTACTTGCGTGGTACTGAAAATCTGATATATATCATTAAATACCTAAAGTAAAGTTGAAAACGTATGTAAAAATATAAATTTTAGTTTTAAAAAATTATTTGTTTTTTTAATAAATTAAGAAAGAAGATTTTCTTTCACGTTATTATTTTGAATTGGAAAAAGGGATGCATATTTAAAAATGTAACTATACGAGTAGATGGCGAGCTAATGCGAGTTTTAATTTGATTTTGACATTGGTTCATTTTTCTGTCACTATTTCTCTTCTTTATTATTTATAATTTGCGTGGTTTCTGTTACTTTTATTACGTATTTCGATTTGTTAAGCAGGATTTTAATTTAGCTTATACGCCAACCCATCAACTACTTGCCCGACATCTGGCGGTCATTTTCGTAAAGAAACCGCTGACAGATTGACAACCGATGCATGCTGAATTGTGCGAAAACGCGTTAAATTAAAAGTGCAACTGCTTTAAAATTAGTGTTACCGCGAAAAGACAAAGTGAAGGACAAGTCTGTTATGTTCCCGGCCGCCCTAGCACGTAATATCGCAACCAAGAACTGAAATTTTACGATTTTTCGAATCGTGATTCGGAAAACTGAGCGAAAACAACTTTGGATTGCACGTGTTCAGAGAGAATCGTAAGTATTATTAAATGATAGTAGTTTAAAGTTTAACGTTTTATTAGTGTATTTTATTTTAAATTATTAAATTTTATTTTAAGTTGAAAAATATAACAAAATGGTTATTAACCCCTGGTAGACACACTTTTTTAGCGTCTTTGTCTCATACATAAACTACACTCTAATGTCTCTCTCGTTGGTGCAAATTTGCACTAGTAGCCGCCTCGATGGCCGAATGAGTTGATGCAGCGTTCTTCTGCAGCGCTCGAAGCGACCATCACCGCTCGGTTCTTGGGGTCGTGGGTTCGATTCCCACCAGGGGCTATCATCTCATCTCCATCAACGCAACGCAAAAATATTACAAAGATGTAAGGTAAAAACTGACTCACGCTTATCAATATCAATTGTAATAATACTTTATAATAAGTTAAATACAATAAAGAATTATTATTATTATTATTAAATTTGCACTAGTATGCATACCAGGGGTTAACTAAAAAAATTATATATCAATCTCGAAATAAAATAATCATATTTTTTTTTTTTTTTAGAAATGATTCCAGCAAAATATACTACAATCTGTATTGTATTGCACATTTTGTTGGAGGAGAAAAATCCAATGACTCTCGTAATGAAAATTACAATCCAACTATTTTTTCATGAAGACCAGAAACATCGACATATGCAGATCGAAGAAAAAGTTTAATGGAACAGCATGAAAGAGGGAAAGTACCTATCACTGATGGAAACAAATAATGTTAATAGTGGTATAACGTTTATTTATTTTTCTGTCCTTTTAAATATTTTACAAACATGTATTTTTGTGGATACAATCATATACCGTTAATTAATCATTCATAAATTGTTTTAGATTTTGAAGAGGGTGAATTACCGTCAACATCATCCATAGGAAAGGAGACCTGTGAAATATCTGTTCAAACTGATGATATTGCAATTGAAGAGATCCATGACGCTACGTATATAAATAATATAAATGTATTATTAAATTATTTAAGCAATAAAAAATACTTGGCCACATTTCATTCTACAGCAAAAAAAGAAACAGTTTTTTATCTTCATTTAAACTTTTCTTTCGAAAAATACTAATGTATACCGGTCTAAACCACATTTGATTATAATAACCGACATTGCACAACGGGATTATATTAGTTTTTATCTCAAAAGACACTATTTTGCATTCGTAATAAAACGCGTTCAATCCGTTCTGTTTAAACCTGTCAGCGCTTTGTTGTCGCCCGTGGCCGCTAGAGCGGCGCTCGCAGCGCACAGGCTGATACTGGGTTGGCGTATACTCGTACAAGATTAAAATGACAAACGAAAATATTAACCTCCAAACTATTATTCAAACGTCAAACAGATCTGTCATGTTTAAATTAGCCGCCCATGCCGTTGCTATTGGACGTACCAATGCTATTGCTTTACGGCCATTCATTGGTTCGGCGTAATTCTACGTCATACATGGCGGTAATTTAAATATTAAAATTTGATTATTTTTTTTCTGGCTAATAAATGAAAATTTTGCTAAAAGAAAAAATATGGGTAGCAAGTTTTATCGTCTCTTCAAAAATATTAAATAAAAAAATAGTACGCAAGTAGCCCATTATTATAGATGTAAGTATTAAAACATTATTTCTATTTGTTTTATTGTTGGTTGTGTTATTATTATTGGCATTAAATGTAATAAAATATTCAATTTCGTTGACATATTCAACGTTATCATTTATTTGGTTCATTTTTATTTTTGTTAGGTTGTGTCATTTTTAAATGTCATATAATTTAATGTCAATCTGTCCCAAAATAGATGAACATATTCAGGAATCATGGTATGCCCGGAATCGCGATACTGGTTTTTGTAGTTGACTTACGGAACATAATATTGAGTTGAATAAACAATTTATTTCGATAAGGATTAAGTAATTAGATACTTTTTTGCACGATCGGTTTTTACTGAACGGTAAGTAATGTGAATCACTTACCGTTCAGGAGGCGAGACGATATAGTATATTAAGTATTAAGAATGGTAAGGACAGTTTACCGATCGAAGACAATGTTTGGGGACTGAGCAAAGCGAAGGTCCCAATTTTGTCTGAGAAAATTATAGAGGTACCAGTAAAAACCAGTTGGAATACTACAGTTACATATAGGTAAATAAACATTGTTAGGGGTTATTTATTTTCCCGAAAATTTTCTGATTTGTAACACTGGTTATGTTTTCAAACAAGAGTGAATGTTTATTTTACACCCAAAACTTGTACCTCAGCGTATATTACAGGTTATCTAGCTCACATTGCGCGGGAAATATTTCTTGGTGTCAACAAATGCTGCCACCTATCGGGACTAGGGGTAACTACAGTTTTGAATTTTTGGCGCTACAGTATCTATTTCAATAATAAAAATTAATATGATTTTTTGAATTTTAATGTTCTGGAAATAGCCTAACAAATATATTTAGTGCATTAAAATTGTACATTAAGATACTAGTTTTATAAGACATGATTTTAGCGCACGCGTCATTCTTAGAAACGAGCGGCTTGCCGCGAGTTTTCTAAGGGGACAAGTACACTGAAATGTCTTATGAAACGTGTATTTTACCGTAGCCTACGTTATTAATACAAGGCCGGGAAACAACTCAAATTTTGTTTAAAAATCTGGCCAAAAACTCTAGTTCCAAAACTGCTGATGAGGGCGCGACTTATTCCGGCTGTCATTCAAATGTCATCTTTAGACAGTCAAAATAATATATTGATATCAATTTAACGGTTATATATAATGTTATACGGTTTTTAAAACCATATACATGAATAAAGAATACAACAAATAAAAATGTAAATAATATATAATTTGTATGTAATGATAGTATTTATAATATTTCTTTATATACTGTTGTATTACTATTACACTATTCATAAGTTAAATTAACTTAACAGAAGTTGAACTAACATAAGAAATATGTTGGAAAAGGCTGTAGAAGGGATAGAAAGTGTAGTAACGCCACAACGCACACTGCACAGCTTGTCAATGCGCACGCACATGACCAAGAGTGTTTGCGCGCGAATTAGTAGCCAGTCAATCAATTCCTCAGCGTTGAAACATGTGCTTAACCGTTTCACAGATCAAAAACACACTATGTTCTTGTACAAAAATATTTTCTATTCTATTGTAGCCTAAGTAATAAATAAATGTTCAAGTAGTTAATGTGTTTGCGTGTATTTATAAACAAGATTTAAGATTAGCCAGCAAACCACAGAAGGGAGAAGGTATCAGCCATTGATATGCATTTGAGTTTGAAAACCCATCCAGTAAATAAGATATTGGATATTGTCGGGAACAGGTATTATGCTAACTAATGTATCATAATGAATATAAACTATTAATTATTATTACAGATTGGACATATTCTTATAATTTCAAAACTTTTCGATATAATGGTTGTTCATGTTTTTAAACTGTATGTCATAGGTTTTGTGACCTATATTACTTAATAAGGGTTTGATAAATTTGGAACACAATGTACGTAGAAGTTGTTCGTTCTTACATTTCACATTTCAGTTTTTCTGATATTACAGGAGCAACGATTGATAATAATTGTTGCAAGAGTTTATAGTTTTATGGAATGGCAATTTTTTAAAGGGTAACTCAAATCATCTCGGTGTATGTTCTTAATAAAACTATAACGCTTCGGCATAGAAAGAAGATTTAAAAATTGAAATACACAATATTGTTTCATTATTGTGTTTAATTTCAACAGAAATAAGTGAATAATATAATGATTCAATACAATAATAATTATTAAATAATACAATATTATATAATAACGAATGCTAAATGAAAACTACGTTCAAACTTTATGAAACAAAATCACAAAACACATACGTCACAAATGACAGCGAGAATAAGTCGCACCAAAACGGCAAGTTTGGAACTAGAGTTTCTGTTTGACAGATATTGTGATGTTTCCCGGCCTTGTATTAATAACGTAGGCTACGATTTTACACAATTTTTGTATTTTGGTATTTTTAAAAAAAATGTACGTTATGCCATGTCCGGGAATTTCAATTTCGGTTGTTTAATAAGTACTTTATGAAACTCATTTGCATGTCATAAACAAGTACTTTTATGACATCTAAATGGGTTTCGTAAAGTACATTATTAAAGAACCAAAATAGAAAAATGATCTTAAAATGCAGTATTCAATATATCATCACTGCAACTCTATTCACATCATTTAACATCTAACTTTACGTCAAACTAAAACAAAACAAACATAGTTCTCTTACTCACCCCTAGTGGCGGTGCTAGCGCTGGTTGCCGAGGGCACCTTTGCAGGAAGGGTGGCGCCGGGTCGTCGCGACGCTGCCCGTCGATCTGTCGGCGCCGCAGGCGGAGACTTCTTTACTGTAACACAACACATGTTACAGAGATCGAATACGAGATGTTGTAGGACTGAAGTATAGAATGTGGTAATTGGAAGGGTGATTAGGGTAAGGGGTTGAAAGGAGGTGTAATTAAGATTTATTGGAGGAAGGGTAAGTGTCGGATGGTGATGAATAATTAAGAAAAAATATTACAGTATTAAACAGTATAAAAATATAGAATGAACGTATATAAAGGGATTTTACATAGGAAAATAATTCTTTAGTAAGCATTATTAGAACCTTCAAAATTAGGTAAAATACTTCAATAGTTATTTGTATCACTAGGACAGAAACTGAACATTTGCGAGACCGAGTTTATTTTGACAGACCGAGTTGGAAGCAAATACGAGATCTCGTAAAACAGTTTCTGGGCATGTGATACACAAGATTTTTTGTGCCGACTTCTCCATAAATTCTTCCTAAATCTCTAATTTCTCTACACTTTATTCTGTTACATAACCTAAAAAATGAACAAATATTTTTATCGGTTTTGCATTGCAAGTTTATTTTTATTGAAAATATATCATACAAACATTATATGACTGTTTTTTTTTATCAGGGCCACCTTTGCTATCTCGGAAACTGTAAGTGCTACGACTTCGTTATATTGGGACAAAAGTTGCCTTGTTAGGAGGCCATTTTAGTGATGTATTTGTTTTTTCTAAAATATGCCCTAGGTCACTAGATAATGGCGAAAAACTGATTTTGGTTATTTTTCTCTTATTCAAATAACTCCTAAACTATTAATTATCGAGCATAATGTTATAGTATAATAGTATCTATACAGTGGCGTACTAAAATATTTTTTTCTATTGGTAATTTATTAACACAGCACAAACTACATTTTTTTTTAATAAAAAGCATATTTGATTTTTACCATATAATTTTTCTCACTTTTTTCTCTTTTGAATGATATAATTGTTATTGCGTTTCGTATTTGTTTTCCTAAAAAAAAAATATATTTTTTTCCTATTTTATATTAAATTTACTGTTATTTTCCAAATATTGGTAAGATTTCTATTTAGAAATACTACTTTTATTTAAATTTAAAAAAAACCTTAAAAAAATTACACACCAAACAATTAAATTAATTTTTTTGATCAAAAAATATTTGTAATCAGGTCGCCATTGACTTGTTATAGTTTAATTTGTAAGTGTAAGTTTAGAATGAAAATATCGAGTAAAAAAGTCATAAAATGAATATTAATCAAATAAGGTACAATTAATAAAAATAATAAAATTCAGGAAAAATTACGCGAAACATTAAATTTTGGGGATAAAACAAAAAAGAAACACAATAAAATTTATATCATTGAAAAGAGAAAAAAATGAGAATATTAATAGAGAAAAAACAAATATGCATTCCATTTAAAAAAAATTGTACTTTGTGCCATATCTTGAAAATTTACCAATAGAGAAAATATTTTTGTACACCACTGGATAGACAATATAATATTGGAACATTTTTATTTGAAACATTTTTCTCGATAACTGATAGTTTAGGAGTTATTTAAAAAAAAATAACCAAAATCAGTTTTTCGTCATTTAGTCACCTATGCATATTTTCGCAAAAACAAATACATCACTAAAATGGCCTCCTAATATGGCAACTTTTGTCCTATTACAACCAAGTCGTAGCACTTACAGTTTCCAAGATACCAATGGTGGCTCTGATAAAAAAAACAGTCTCTACCACACAATTCATCTTCAGAATAAGTGATATTTGAATATAGATATTTTGTTTGTTGTGGATTTTTTTTTTAAGTATCAAAGTGGGTTATATAGAATAGTAATTATAAATTCTTGATTCTATAATGATCTTTGATATAGATTAAATTTTGTGAAACTAAAACATAAAATCCACATGTTCCATAATAACAATTTTTATAAGCAATGATGATAGTATTTCCCCAGCGCCTTGAAGCTTAAAGTGGGCACTAACTACCAATAATTATTGGTTTCCTGATTTGAACCCACTATCTCACGTACTTACATTTTCATATTATACGTTCTGATTAATATTATAATACCAACTATGAATAGGACAGTAGGAATTACGCTTCATAAATTATAGAATTAAGATTTAAAATCTCACCAGATACAATAAGACCACGAGGTATTAAAAATGCAAATGACATTTAATTACACGTTTTAAAGTCCCGTTAATAATTTGCATAAAATGTATAAGTTCTAACCATTGTTTAAAAAATATACGAGAATTTGATATACCGTGTGTCTATCTTAAAGGTGTACATAGGAGATTAACATGGGAAACCAGTTTTTTGCAATTTCCTCCTCGCCTAATTATTTTAAGCAAAAACGCGTCAAATAAAAGTTTTAGGGCATAAAATTCTGCATCTTAATCAATAAACAGAATTACCTTTGCATGCTTTGTAAAGACAGAAATTAAATATGAAAATGTCGAAAATTACGTTGAAAATACAACAGCCATGGAATTGAACAAAAAATAAATAAATGCTTGACGTTTTATCTAATTGTCAGAAACGTCAAATGAGTTAACTTACGTTGTGACAGATAAAACGTCAAGCATTTATTTATTTTTTGTTCAATTCCATGGCTGTCGATATTCTCAACGTAATTTTCGACATTTTCATAATTAATTTCTGTCGTTACATAGCATGTAAAGGTAATTCTGTTTATTGATTCAGATGCAGAATTTTATGCCCTAAAACGTTTATTTGACGCGTTTTTGCTTAAAATAATTAGGCGAGCAGGAAATTGCAAAAAACTGATTTCCCATGTTAATCTCCTATGTACACCTTTAAGACAGACACACGGTATGTACAGATAAGATTTTACTGTGTACACTCTAATACTGTAAGATATATCTGTGATATGGTTATTATTATTTCCATATTATGTTAATAAATTATATAACCTCGGTAATGGGAGCGTTTGGGCAAAGCTTATCGTAGATGGCAGCAACGGACTAGCAACCTACGCCCGGGAATATTTGAATTGGTATCATCAAAGTTGTAACTTTATAACCTGTGAACTATTCAATATATATTGTATATTTAGTTCATAAATAATATTAATTTGAATAAATATATTATTGTTGAATATTATCTTTTCACTTTAATTAGTTTGTAATAGTTCATTTTGCATCTTCGTTCGTTTATGTACGAAGTTTTGTTGTGATGTTATTTAAATTTTGTGAGAATGTCGGATAAAGATAATTATAATTTGTGGAAATTAGAAACGCTGAAAACTGCATGAAGATGCCGTGGTGCGAGTGTAAGAGGAAGAAAAAGTCATTTAATTAACAGCCAGGTCATTTTGTTTTGACTATATAAGGTGAAATTTAATTGATTTTTTTTTGTTTTGTACTTCGGGGAAAATATTATTCGCACTGCACATCTTCTCAAAATTCTCCTTTTATTCATGAAAATTTGATTTACAAATAATTAACATAAACAAGTTTTAGATATTTATAAGCCTCACGAAAGTCTTACCAGTATCATAACTTTCTGTGAGGAAATCTGTTTTCTCAAAATGCTGAGAGCAAACAAATGTCGAGTTTGGAGCATATTTTTTTAATTTTAATTCGTATAACCATAACTTTCTTTCTATTCTATCTTTCGCATGTAAGTTTGTTTTACTTTTACAAACACAACAGAACGCATTTTTATTTATGGACCTAACCCCGTTCCTAGTGTTGGCGCGCACTATAGGTCTTTCCATCTGAAGAGACACCTGCGCGAAGTACGCATTTGCGTCTTAAAAAGAGAGACAAATATGAGTAACAAGGAATACTACGCTACTCTCCGTTCTGCGTAACATCAGTTTAAATTTTCCTCATTCTGATGTTGACATCGCTTGGATTCACATCGCGTTCAGTTCTGTATTTTGACGATTGACCTACTCGTTTTGTTACTTGTTTTTATGTTTTCGTGGTATATTCACATTGTTATTGTTTTTTGTTTGTTTTCGAGGTATATTTGTTTTTGTTATTGTTTTTGTTTGTTTGCAATATGTAATTTATCGATTTAATAAAATATATTTCAACTTTTTTGCATTTTCATGAATATTTAAATAATACTGTCAATAACATAATATAAATTAAAATTTATTAATATTTTAATAACGTTTACATTTAAAAAATAATAAAATAAAAACTGTTCATTTATGAATGAAATAGCGTATATACAGTGTATTTAACTGGTGGATTGCAATATAGGTACTTCAGTTCTCGCACCGCTTTGGTAGGTTGTGTAGTATATCATATAAGCACCGCCTCTACACGGAGGCCAGGTGTCTCTTCAGATGGAAAGACCTATATCAATTTTCTTAACAAATTCTGCAAATTTAGTTACACTTTATGCTAGCGCGCTATACTACGTGTACGTATTTCACTACACACTTCCAGAAAATATGCTAGTCCAGTGCTGCCATTAATTCGCACAATGGGCACCAAACACTCCCATATAGAAAAACAAAACACCTTTCATTTAAGTAAAAGGGCAGCAATTATTATTCGAAATATGCTTCAACCTTTATGAATTAGTATACCCAGTGACGTAACAATGGAGCCCTGGGCCTGTGTTCCCGAGTCAATCCGGGCCCATATGTAAATAAGAAAATAGTTTTACTGATCCCATAATACGACACTTAATTATTTATTTAACAAGTGTGTAAAGTAGTACTTTTTTGGTCGAGTGCAATGTTTTGAAATTGTAGCACGAGACAAAAAATACTATTTTACACACGTGTTGCATACAACATTTTTCCTACAACCGACATGGTATTGATGTTTCTCATAATACTGAGTGTATAGGAATCCAGCAGCTTCAAATACTGTTAATACTCTATCTCAACACTATACAAAATTTAACTTAAACACTTGGAAGAATCTCAGACAGACGATGATTAGTATTTTATAATGTACAAATTGTACATTTAATATTAATATTAAAAATTAGGTTAGGTTAGAATACATGTCAAAAAAAAATGTTAATATACATAAACATTAGATCAGTACTCAATCTGTTAAAAAAATATTAATTTGTTTCATTTACAGTGTATATTCATATTTCTTAATAAATTTTATTACTTTTATTAATATTTACTACCTAATTATATACTTGACAGGTAAATGAACCGAATTTCAATGTTGCCTAGCAACGCTTATTTACTTTTCAAGCACTAGTGCGTGAAAAGTACCTTTCACGCACTAGTGCTTGAAAAGTGACGCTTTACACACTGTAATGAGTGTGTGAAAAGTATTTTTCACGCACGGTTGTAGGAAAAAATATTTTTTCTATTTCGGTGTTCTTATGAGTCTATAAAAGCACTGTTTATCACTGAAAACACGACGTTTAGAAGATCTATAAACGTACTGTTTTTGGCGCCTTTCGTATTCTAGAGGTGGTAGTAATGACAGATGAATTACATATAACCTCAAAATGATAAGTTGTTTATGTTGAAATATTACTTCTAATTATTGATTTTTATCTTATATCCAGGTGATAAGACTAGAAAGAAGAGAAATTTATAGCTATAGCTGTGTTAGTTCAAAAAGAAAAATCTGTGAAGTTAAAATCTTTCAACTAAAAAATTATGAAACAAGAAACAATGCGCTCAGATTTACTTTGTCACAACAATTTAAACAGTAAATTTTATTTATTACAATTTAATTTTATGGTAATATTGCAATTTGCAGCTGATTGTATTGTTATATCAGGCAGGTTTTGAAATGTATGATGCACGTTACTTGAAATGTTGACACTGTCAAATCAATTTGTGGCTACTTGCAAGCAAATATGAAAATTTACGATCTCTGATTTCCAGTTCCACGTCGAGGCGAACTGTTCGAATATTAAATTTTTAAATATGATTTAGACATAAGTGCCATGTACAAATACAACATATGTTTTGTATTGAAGAATGTAAGAACAGCTGTTGCTGTTATGTCTGCAACGGAGCAGTAGATGTGTTAACAAAATGGTGGAATGTAAAAGTGTAATAAATAAATTGTTCATTAAAGTATTTAATTATTTAAAAAAAGTTTTATTTATGACAATAACTAACACAAATCAGCGATTCCGATTCGTTAATTGCTAAATTTACCTTTTTTACAAGATATGTCAAATCAGGTGGTTCATTAATTAATTAACCGGTGGAGTACATTGTAAGTATTGGTTTTGCTCTTCCGTAATTATATAATGCTTGATACAATATTTTAATGAAAACAATCAGTCAGAATCACACAATACACAAACTGTCAAAATGTGAAATTTCAAATGATGGCGGGAAGCGCTACCAACATAACTGACAAAAAAACACCAAGAAATATTATTGACAAGTCCTTTTTAAAAAAAATTAATTGTAAAATTACCTCAATAGAAAAAAATAGTATAAAAAACATGTATCATAAGGCCTGTGAACGCACTCGTCCTTTATAAAACTCGCCTAACGGCTTGTTTTCCAAACTTGGACTCGTACGTTAACAGACTGCCTTATGATACTTGTGTTTTAATGTACTGTTTTTAAATAAAATTTAATTAAAAAACAAAAAATATTACAAAAAATAAACATGAAACCAAGACAATATTGTACGTTTATGTCAACAGCTTTTACTGATTTCTTTTTTTTTACCAAAAGTTGATATTAGCGTTTTCGTCTTACGCGGTGTCAATACGTAATCAGTGCACTGTTTTTTTCTTTTGACAAAATTTTCATTAATTGGCCAGAAAAGAAATAAGGTAATTTTAATATTTAGATTACCGCCATGAATGACGTAGAATTACGCCGAACCAATGAATGGCCGTAAAGCAATAACATCGGTAATTCCAATAGCAACGGTAGTGCGGGTAATTTAAACATTACAGATAATCTGTTTGACGTTTGAATAATAGTTTGGAGGTTAATATATTCGTTTGTCATTTTAATCTTGTACGAGCATAAGCTAAGTTAATATCCTTCAAAATCCCGCTTAACAAATCGAAATACATAATAAAAGTAACAGAGAGCACGCAAATTGTAAATAATAAAGAAGAGAGAAAGTGACAGAAAAATGAACTAATGTCAAAATCAAATTAACACTCGCACTCGCTCGTCATCTACAGGTTACATTCTTAAATATGCATCTCTTTCTCCAGTTCAAAATAGTGACGTCAAAGAAAATCTTCTTTCTTAATTAATTAAAAAACATATAACTTTTTAAAAATAAAATTGATATTTTTACATACGTTTTCAACTTTACTTTAGATATTTAGTGATAGATATCAGATTTTCAGTACCACGCAAGTAGCCTATTAATTGTTTTTGCGAATTAATGCGTTTAACTACAACACTGTCATTGCAAATTACAAGCAGATAACTGTTACACATTTATTTTTAAATACCGTACTAAATCGTAATTTAATATGTAAATGTATCGTATCATATTCTATTTATAAGCATGAAATCAACAAATATAAAACGTTTATTTAACAAACAAGTATCATTTTATAATTTGTAAACCATTAATCAAACATTATAACACGGATCATATAACAAAATAAGAAATGTGTAACGTTTAACGCTAACAAAATCCCGTACAATGTACAAGAACATCCGGTGTATTAATTTATACACAATGCATACGGGTTCCTAGAGATTATACGAGGAATGCATTTCAAAGCATCGAATTTCCTCCGTAAAATTGATATACGACACCTCATGTCATTCGTGTCAATAAAACATCGATTATATTCAATATGAAGTATGAAGAGTACCTATATCACAATAATGGAAAAACTTTCATACGTTTATTATAAATATGAATATAGAATTAATGATACAATAACAAGATTAGTATTGGTGATATCTGTATTTATTTACTTTTAAATATGTTTAAACATAGGTCACGCTTATTCAGAATAAGACACATGATTCATATACTTTAGATTTAGATACATTGCTTCTGCACGTCGTATAAGCAGTTTTTAATGTACTGCTTTGTGGAATAAAAGATAATAGATCAGGTACAATACTGGGATTTTGTTCTAAAACCAGCCATTTGACAAGAGATCCTGAACCTCATTGATTGAAATTTTATTAAATGAGAATGGAATGGAAAGCAAAATTTTGTTGTAGAGCAGGATTGGGAGGCAAATACAAACATATTGTTGCAGTTTTGTTGCATATAAACAGTTTAGTAAAAAATCGAAACTATATGCATTGTTTTACAACAACAGTTATCATTATTATTATGCTATTAATTTATTTGTTTATGGGTTTGTGTATTACAGAACGGAATAGAAAATTTAAGATGTACCGATTTGGAACAAGTGAGGGGAAAACTTGTTAAAAAGGATGATAAACCGTATAGTTTGGTCATAAAATTAGAAGAATTTTTAAAATTTCAAGATCATATTTTGTCATTTGGAATGTAGTGTAAACTTACACTTTTTGACTTGTAATTACTGCATTGTGGCACTGAGCAGAGCTGTATCTATGGCATTTACTGATCATTATTTAAACCTGAATATGTAATATACACTAAATATCTCATTTTTTTACAACAAATATAAATTAAACATGTTTAAAATTACATACGTTTCAATGTATGCTATCAACGTTTCCTTATTCCCCTAGTTCACAAATCTGCCGCCAGACGTCACCCACTTTGAATTTTTTCGCCAATTTTAAATATGTATATTCAAAGGAATTCCCCCCACATTGCCAAATCAGGTGAGTATGGCGGGTGTTCTATTACTTTTATTTATTTTCGCCAAAAACTGAAAAATATGCTCTTCCATATTTGCATTCACAACAATTCTTTAAAACTAATATGCAAATTCTGAACAAATCTGAAGGTCTTACAGATCTGTAAATCTGTAAAAAAAAACACTGACAAAAACATATCTATTTTTGTTGATTAATATAAAATTATACATAAGAGTGACCGTTGCGATTTTGTTCATTATTTACAGACCTGTAAAAGTTAGAGATTTGTTCATATTAAAGCCATTAGTTCTCACTAACTTAACTTTTGCAACTAAATTTTAAATGACATAATAATTACTTAAAATGATACCGCAATTTTTGTTTTCCACGGCCTATTTCTGGTTTTATACAATTCTGTAGTTAAAACTACCTAATAAAACTAATAACCTTACCTAGTATGCCTTAATCCATTTAAGCCATTCAGAATTGCGGAGCATAGGGTATAGTTTTGACCTCTCTGATTGGCTAAAATTAGAGACAAGAGACAAGTTTACCCAATGTTATTTCGGTTACTTCAGATTTGCGCTGTTGCCAGTGCCATCTACGGAATGGCTTAAATGGAACAGAGTACAGTTGATTATTTTTCAAAAAAATAATATTCTAAAGTATTTAATAAAATATTAAACATGTATAGATATTTTATGATTTAGTAACATTTTGAATGCATTCACTTATGCAAATAAATATAATAAACGCAATTTTCTAATTTTATTACTATATTCGCTACACTTTCGATGTATTATTATTGTTATTATTAGTATTGTGATAATAAAAGTCTGCAAAATTGCATGCATATCTGTATTGTGAGTTGCACGATTATTGGCGCTTTCTATTTTTGCCATATGTCAAATACGTGGTTATGAATAGAAATTTTCAAATATTTATAAAACTCGTATCATGATAATCACGGAACTTAAACACTTTTACAAGAAATTGCAAATACCGACAATTTCTTGATAACACAATAAATGTAAATTATTTTAATTTCCTCTTATGGCTATAAAAGTCAAACGAATAAAAATTTTATTGACTTTCAAGTATTTATACGGAAGAAAAATCTAGTCAGGAATTCGCTTCAATGAGAAGAAAATTCCAAATATGTAGAAAAAAAGAAGAGAATGTTGATCTACTCCAGAGTTTTAACAAGATAAATAAATGTGTGTATCGTCAATAATTCCAACAACTTTCTTGAAAAGTTATGGTAGAAAATGAAAATATAAAAGAAATTTTCAAATTATATATTCATTTCTTAGAAATTTTATATATAACATGTATTTTTATGGGGTCTCGTGGCCACGTGCCTGAGTGTCAAGTCGCGAATCTGGTGAACCGACCGACGCCAAGTATTTCCAATTTTAAAATGGCACAAAATTGACCCCTGTGGTGCACTCTCCACGCCAGCAATGAGTTCCCGTGAGGTGACGCCTGGTAAGCGCCCGCACGGTGCAAATATTTCATCATTATCGATATCTGTGTACAAAGCAGATTGGCACACCCAGCAATGGGTAATAAGCCGTCATAATATATTTATTTATTTATTTTACAACTTTTAGTTACGAATATATGTTGCTATAAATAATAATAAATCCTGCCCTTTGATAGGCCAGAAAAAATGTGAGAAGTCAGTCATCAATTTTCAAATAAGGTTGACTGTAACATATAATTTGATTTTGTCTCTGAAATTTTTAATATTCGTTAAGAATACAAAAAAAAATATAACGGATTTTATCCATTGGTTTGTAACCATAGATGAGATTTAGATTCATTATTATACTCCAATAATGAAAACTATGATTCTCCACCACAAAAAAAGAAGTAAAATCAGTTTTATCTAATGGAAAAGTTTGGCATCAATTTTTTGGGACGCTAAAGGAGGCATATTCAGTGGCGTAACTAACGGGCCCGCAGGGCCCGCATTGCGGGCGGGCCCCCGGCTCTAGAGGGGCCCCAATTTACATGATTTATAATTTTGTTACTACTGCGAAATTTTGAATTTAATAATTTTTTTGTAGCAACATAATTTAATCATTTTAAATGTCAATTTCCAAAAATATTATTGGCTAAGGGGCCCCTTATCCGCTATTGAAAATCAAGCTCTTTAATTTCTATCGCATTTCGGTCGTTAGAATTTCGATTTCTTGGCAAATATTTTCCTGCAACGGATCCAGAGTTTTGTTTTAAAATAACCCTATAAAAAGAAGTTTGGGGCTGTCAAATCCATACACCTGGCGGTCAATGTGTATTACCAAAACGTGGGATTAAATAACGATACGAGAATGATTTTCACAAAATTGCTATTATTTAGACTGTATGATACTGATCCATCTTGCAAATACCATATAATATCGCATCCAAGTTCTTTCATTTGGGATACCAAAAATGTACGAATCAATTCCCTGTAACTTTCACCAGAGGACTGTGCCACCAATTTCATTTTCAAAAAAATACGGGCCAATCACATTTTCATAGTAAATGCCACAACATACAATGACTTTGGTGGGATGTAATAGTGCCTAATCTTAGAATTTTAGGTCTCTAATATTGGTTATTTTGCTTCTTAACATATCAACTCAGATGAAAGTGAGCCTAGTCAGAGTTTCCACAAGTTCTTGTGGCATGTAGTTCTTCATGATAAACGCTACAATTAAAAACGGGCCCCAAAAACTTTTTGCGGGCGGGCCCCCGAACTCTTAGTTACGCCACTGGGCATATTGTTGATTGACTATCATTCAAAAGAAGAATATTATTCATATTATTTGACTCGAATGATCCAAGCAAAAAAAAAACAGTACGATTGTCGAAATAGAACTTATGATCTTTTATTATTTACAATTTGTGCGGTTTCTGTTAGTTTTATTACGTATATTTCGTTTTGTTAAGCAGGATTTTGAAAAATTTTAACTTAGCTTATACTCGTATAAGATTAAAATGACAAACGAAAATGTTAACCTCCAAACTATTATTCAAAAGTCAAACAGATGATCTGTCATGTTTAAATTACCCGCAGATGCCGTTACTATTAGACTAGGCTACTTGCGTGGTACTAAAAATCTGATATCTATCACTAAATATCTAAAGTAAAGTAAGTAAAAATATAAATTTTATTTTAAAAAAATTGTGATTTTTAATAAATTAAGAAATAAGATTTTCTTTGACGTCATTATTTTGAACTGGAGAAAGGGATGCATATTTAAGAATGCAACCTGTAGAAGGCGAGCGAGTGCGAGTTTTAATTTGATTTTGACAGTTCATTTTTCTGTCACTGTCTCTCTTCTTTATTATTTACAATTTGTGCGGTTTCTGTTACTTTTATTGCGTATTTCGATTTGTTAAGCAGGGTTTTGAAGGATTTTAACTTAGCTTATATTCGTACAAGATTAAAATGACAAACGAAAATATTAACCCCCAAACTATTATTCAAACATCAAACAGATGATCTGTCATGTTTAAATTACCAGCACATGCCGTTGCTATTGGACGTACCGATGTTATTGCTTTACGGCCATTCATTGGTTCGGCGTAATTCTACGTCATACATGGCGGTAATTTAAATATTAATATTTCATTAATTTTTTTCTGGCCAATTAATGAAAATTTTGCCAAAAGAAAAAATATGGGTAGCAAGTTTTTATCGTCTCCAAAAATATTAAATAAAAAATGGCACGCAAGTAGCCCATTAAAATTAAAAATTATTTTCACAAGTTTTAAAGTAACATTACAATTATTTAATAAGTTTAAATATACCTTAAATTCGACCTAACTACAACGTAGAATGTTAGTGTTATGATAAACCTATTAATAATTGACCTCTATGGTACACAAATAGCAGATCCACTATTAGATAAAATATATGACGTCATATTAAATTCAAACTATTTCAATTTTCCTACTCTGTGGTGCATTCTCTCGTACCCATGAGACACATTCAACTTTCTAACCAATCATACACTTGGGAATTCAGAGTTATGTGAAGATGCCGCCTTCTCATGAAAGAGGAAGTGGAAGCACCACCTGCGAAGCAGAGAAGGAGGGGGAGAGATAGTCTCACCTGTTGATAACATCTGCGAGTCGCCCTCACCTGCCACAGTGCCAACCAAGCGGCAAATGGCACAGGTGGCGAAATTACACTTTGTTTCCAGAATTAAAGAAAAACAGAAAATGTTGTCATTTGATGAGCGATTCAATTCCATTATAAGTTAAATGTGGAATAATAACAGATTGTTCAAGCTTTGAACAACTTTATTTTTAGCAATCGAATAGAAAAATTGAAATTTATTAATTTTTTATTCAATGAACTGTTTTCCAAATTCATCAGCAACAGGACAATCGCAATATTGCAAAAACGGGATTCATATTACGAAAAGTAAACATAGTAGAGAGGATAATAAAAGTAGTTATTAGGAAATACATACAGGTTGGTCAATGGGACACCCGAACATAAGACTTGTATCTTGTAAAATTATACTTTCGTAATTTCCAGTTTTTTGGTTTTGGGTTTTGTTTACCGATAAGATTTCCAAGGCAGTACATTTTATTTTCAAATTACTGATCGGTAAGTGATTGTGATTACTTATCGATGAGGAAGCGAGGCGGAAATAAATAAAAACAATGATCAAAGCTTAGTAAAAATGATTGTTGCCGAATTTATTTCTGCAAATGGATGTTTCATTGCTGCATAAATTGAAACAATTAAGTTTGTTCAAAATGTGTTTTAAATTCCAGCTAGTACAAATTTTACTCACTTGGCGCGCTGCCGTACCATGTGACCTTTGACATTTTAAGTCACGTGATTTATTTGAAAATTTATACATTTTTCAATAATATATAACTCTTTATTTAAAGAGATTATTACAATTTTGTTTTCACAAATAATGTTTCTAGCTATTAACATACCTAGGAATGTTATGTATATCATAACTGCCGAAGATGTCAATTTGAAATCCGAGCTCGTAGAGCGAGAATTTTAAGACATCTAAGGCTTGTTATGATTCATAACATCCGTGGTTTGTTCAATAGTTTATCGGTTTCAGAAAATGAAGACTATATTAATAAATATTATTTTTTGTAATTCTTTCGTTAATGCTACTTTCAGAATGCTATGGTTAACAGAACAATTTTTTGACATATGTCAATATGACAAATATTCAAATTATGTGCTTTATTCCTTATGTTTATTATTTTAGAATAAAGTAAACCGTATTTAGAACGATACACTAACGGTATCTGTATGTATTAATGAAGAGCATTATAGTTTCATTTTATTTTATTTTCATTTTGTAGACCGTTGTTGACAAGTCAGTAATGTAGGTAATAATAGGTTTGTTCGCGGTAGCAATCCCGGACTAGTTTAAGCATCATTCGGACTGGTTTGATTAGTACGTGACCAACAGTGACCAATCATGTGTCAGTTGGAGTCGTACCGCGAACAACTAAAATGACAATGCGCATGCGTATGATGCTTCGGGATCGCTACTGCGAACAAACCTAATATTACCATACAGATACAATTATTACTTAGTTACCAGCCTACTTTTGTACATGTAAATAATGGAAAAATATCCTGAAACCGGTAAATAAATAAAACTACTCATATATAATATAGTTTTGCGAATTCAAATTTCTTGCAACCGCCCTATTTGATATTCCAAAATCTTTTGGAAATATAAAAGAATAAGAATAATTTGTTAAAAGATGTTATGCCAAAATGTATTTACTTCTCTTAGTTTAAAAACGTACTTACTTTAGTCGTGTAATAAATCACAACATTGTGCGTTGTTTGAATAAAGAGTCAATAAAATTCACTGATTTTTCTTTTTTTTTTAGAAGGTTACAGGTCCCATTTTGAATTATACTTTTTTAATATAATGTCGGAATCAGGAGTATTACTATTTCAGTAAAGTTTTGTTTATAAATGGATAGAAAACTTATTCTATTAACTTATGACGTATAATGTAAGATGTTATTGCAGCTCTTATCCCTATAATGTATGGATGAACTACGAACTTCGAGTATATAAATGTCGATTTGTATGAATGTTGTTGAGTTTGTATTATAAAGATAATTTTCTCAAACTTACAAAGTTGAGGAATTTCTGTAGGCCGAGATCGCCCAGGGTTTCTTGCAGATACAGGAATCCTTAGACGTAGAGGACTTGCAACATTCCTTACATTTGGACTTGTTATTCGAAGTCCTTGAGCGCTCCAGTGTGAAATTCTATTCAGTCCGCTTTCTGGACTACGCAAAGAAAGTCTATCCTTGTCGAAAATAATTCTGGGATTGTTGCTGACAGCTTTAACTTCTTTATTTTGTTGAGCTGGGGAATTTCTGTTGTAATTTTTTACCCTGGGAACTCTGCTAACAACATTTCTTTCCTTGGACTTGCTTTCATCGTTGATACTTTTATTTTCGGCAGGCATTTCGTCATTGTTGTTTGACAACATTCTACGAACACTTCTAAGTAAATTTTTGTTACTTATTTCATTAATACTCGTAGTTTTCATTTCTTCAATGTTATTTTTCTGATTTGCCAATGTTTTGCTTTCTTTATTTTCACTAAGTTTAGCATCACAATCTGCATCCATATTTAAACAATTGCGAGTTCTGTTTAATTTCCTCCTAGGTGAGATTTTGTTTTCATTATCTTTGTTTGTTTTTACGTTGCTTCTTCCTTTTGAAATATTTCCCTTGCTGTTGCTTTCCCCTTCTAGATTTGGTCTGTTTCCTAATTTATTTTTCACATCAACAATAGATTCCGTATTACTTTCGTTATCACTATTATCATTGCTGGAACTATTTCTGCTGCGTTTCTTGGTTTTTAAATTGTTGTCAACAACTTCACTTTTCATTTTATCGCTATTATCACTACTATTTTCGCTGTTGTCGAAGTATTTTCTGGAAAGGTTTCTACGAATTCTACTAGCTCTGTTTTGTTTTACATCAATAAAAGTTTTAGTGTCGCTCTTATTATCATTGTTATTATTTTCAAAATTGTTGACAACTACTTCACTTGTACTTTTCGTTTTATCAATAATTATTCTGCTAATATTGTTGTTAGCATTTTTAAAATTGTTGTTCAAATTCTTCTTGGAACTGTTTCCGTTAACTTTGTTGGCTTTGGTGTCAACAACTTTGTTTTCCATTTCTTCAGTTCTTCTATCACTATTTGCATCATTTTCCAAACTATTACAATTGTTAAAATTCTTTTTTAAAATGCTTTTGCTAACTTTTTTGATTTTCAAATTATTGTCAACAACTTTATTTTGCATTTCTATAATAATACTAGTACTACTATCACTACTGGAAAAATAGTTCTTACTGCACAACACCCTACACATATTTTTGATGTTGTCGTTAAGAACATTTTCGTCATCACTACTATCTCCAGATTTGTGACTATTAATATTATTTTCAAAATTGTTATTGTTTTCGAAATTATTTTCGGTACTTTTTATGGAAACTTCATTTGTTTTGAAATTGTTGTCAACAACTTCACTTGCACTTTTCATTTTATCAACAACTCTGCTATTACTGTTGTTAGCATTTTTAAAATTGTTCAAATTCTTTCTGGAACTGTTTTTGCTAACTTTGTTGGCTTTGGAATTATTGTCAACAGCTTTCTTTTTCATTTCTTCAGGATTTTTACCATTATTTTCCAAATTGTTGCAATTGTTATTGGATTTATTTGTTGAAATGTTTCTATTGGTTTTCAAATTTTTGTCATAACCTTTATTTTTCATTTCTCCAAAAGAACTATTATTACTTTCGTTATCACTATTTTCATTACTGTTCTTCATTTTTTCAGGTTTTTTACCATTATTTTTATTATTTTCCAAATTGTTGCAATTGTTATTAGATTTATTTTTGGAAATTTTTCTATTGGTTTTCACATTTTTGTCATAACTTTTATTTTTCATTTCTCCAAAAGAACTATTATTACTTTCGTTATCACTATTTTCATTACTGTTCTTCATTTTTTCAGGTTTTTTACCATTATTTTTATTATTTTCCAAATTGTTGCAATTGTTATTGGATTTATTTTTTGAAATGTTTCTATTGGTTTTCAAATTTTTGTCATAACCTTTATTTTTCATTTCTTCAAAAGAACTATTTTTACTTTCGTTCTCACTATTTTCATTACTGGAAAAACTGTTCTTACTGTTTTTCTTCGTGGAAATGGTTCTTCTAAGTTTCTTGTTTTTGCCATTGTTTTTAGAAACATCAGATTCGTCCTCACTACTATCTCCAGATTTATGGTTCGATTTTCTTCTGGGAATTTTACTCTGAGTAACTTTATTATTAACATTATCGATGTTACTTTTTTTATCGATGTTTTCTGGAGATCCAAACCAGAAAACTCTTCTAGGGATGCTACTACCTCGAAGTTTAGGTTTTCTATTTTTATACGGAGGAATATCATCATTGAAGATATTATTTTTAAGAATGCCACAAACATGTTTTTCTTTCTTTCTATTTTTAAAAGTAGGGTAATTTTCTCCATAGAAATTCTTTTTCAAAATGCTCCTACCGGGAACGTAACTGCTTTTACTTCTTGCAACACTGGAGTCACAACCTAAACAAAATCTAACCTTGTGTTCTGAATGTCTTTTCAAAAATGTTCTGCTAATAGTTTCAACAAGGTCGTTATATCTGTTTTCAAAAACTGGATCATTATTGGTATCAGTAGATACAGAGTCGCAATTGTCAAATTTATTTTTCAAAATACTTTTGAGGCTGGTTCCTTTGCTGTTCATTGAATGAGTATCACTATCTACAGAAATACTATCAACGTTGTGAAATTTACTTTTCAAAATGCTTTTTAAACTATTACTATAGTTTTCAATAATTTCACCACCAGTATCAAATGTGTTATAAGTGTCTTCGGATTTATCTAGCATAAAACTTTTATGACTATTTCCATTATCATTAACAGTGTCACTATCTGTAGAAATACTATCATCGTTATCAAATCTATTTGACAAAATTTTTGTTATATTATTTTCGTTAGTTTGTTCAAAACTTGTATCACTATTAATAAAATTATTGGCTTTCAAAAAATTTCTGACACTATTTTTAGAATAGTTCACAATTTCTGTGTCACTATCTACCGAAATGTTGTTGTCTAAATTCCTATTCGTAATGATTCTTGATCTAACTTTACGATTGTTATTTTCTCTTTTTTGGTTGTAGTTTACAATTTCAGTGTCACTAACTTCTAAAATGTTGTTATCCAAATTTGTATCCACAGTAAATCTTGGTTTAACTTTACTTTTAATGAGATTTTCAACAGTGTTTTTCATACTAATATCAAAATCTAGAGAAACATTTTCATAGTTGTTTTCTGTAACATAGCTATCTACAGAAATATCGTCCACGTCGTCCAAAATGTGTCCACACCTAACAACCTCGATATTGTTGTTTGTAGAATTGGTGCTTTTGAAAATACTTTTATGAACAACATTATTGTCTCTATTTCTATTTTCGTAAACATTGTTGTCATCAGTGATTTCATTGTTGTTGCATTTAGTTTTGTGATAAACTCTAGTTTGTATATTATCTTCAATAATTTCGTTGTTGTATTTCAATTTGCGATAACCTCTTGTTTGTATATTATGTTCATCATAAATCTCATTGTTGTTGTAATTTATTTTGTGATAATTTCTATCTATATTTTCTTCATCAACAACGTCACTTTTTAAAGATGTGTTGTCCATCTCATCTTTTGTTTCTACTCTTTGTTTTATTTTACTTTTAGATTCTAGAATAATATCACTACCAGAACTGCTATCAATTCCACAGTCAAAATTCTTTTTCAACATGCTAAGAAAACTTCGTTTTTGTTTATTAACAACAACCGAGTCACCATCTTTTAAAACTTTGTCTTTTTGTTTTTTAAGAATGCTTCGACTACTGTGAATGCGTTCTCTAACTTCGTTAACCACCAAATTGTAGTCTGATTTTTTTTTGACACTACTACGGCTGCCTGGATAGTTATTAACATTGGTACTATTGAGAACGATTACATCGTTATTTAGATTCTTTCTCTGTGTTCGTTTTTTTCTCCGACTGTATTTTTCGTTACATTTAGCTTGAACATTATTGTCTGTTTCAGGGTTACGTTTCAAAATACCTCTGAGTTCAACTTTAGGTTCGTTACTGTTCTCTTCAACTAGAGGAATTTAATAAACTTTAATAATATTATATGAATTGCTATTAATACGCGATTCAGCCACTATACAAATGTAATACATAGTATATTACTTCAGTAAGTCGAACCTCGATAACTCGTATTTTGGATAACTCGAATCAAACTGGTTGGCAATAGCGCCAAGAGTAAGAATTATGGGTAGTTTTTACTTGATAACTCGAACTACGATTACTCGAATATATTTATATTTCGAACAGAATATTTGGCGCCTGCTTCAATAAATCGAATTCTGGGGGAAATCCTCTAATTACGTGATTTTAACAGCTGGTTTTATAACATGATGATGGAGGCAATTCGGTTTCTGTACTGCTGAAGTTCAAACATATGCTTTATTAATTATTATTAAGTGAAAAAAAAAATACTGTGCCTACTTGATTTATCACGTTTAAGACATTTTCATTGCTGATATGTCATTAAAACGTACTTTAAAAACTTTATCTATTGATGAAAAATTTAGACTGATCAAAGAAGTGGAAAGTGGTTCACGAAAGAAAGATGTAGCTCTGAAATATGATGTTCCGGCAAGTACAGTGTCTACTGTTTTAAAAAAGCCGGCTTTGGTCAGTATTCTAAGTAGGACGAAGAGGATGAAATTCCTTTGATTTTCATAAGTGAACGTATGAATGAAAAATGTGGGGAAGAAAT
The DNA here is from genome assembly GCA_963082715.1 of Harpalus rubripes. Lineage (NCBI taxonomy): Eukaryota > Metazoa > Arthropoda > Insecta > Coleoptera > Carabidae > Harpalus > Harpalus rubripes. The sequence goes on from OY720448.1 coordinate 82,928,391, forward strand.
TCAATTGCAATTAGAATATGAAGCTTGGAAAAATGTTAAAATTACACCAGAAGGTGCCACCTTAAATGATTTTATACATGTGGATGATGATATTGTTACTTCGGAGTTTCCCACAGATAAATATATTGTCGAGCTCTACAAATCTGAATCAGAATCTGTAGAGCTCGACAATACAGATGACAGCGAAAGTGATATGATGGAGGATGATTTGCAGCAACCACCTTCAAACGAGTTGGTTGAAAATTCGTTGAGCTTTTTGCGTTCGTATTTAAAAACCAATGAACATACAACCGATTCCCTGTATAATGGTTTAAATAACATTGAAGCTTTTTTTATTGAAAATCAAAATAAAAAATTCTCTCGTCAGTCACAAATAACTGACTTTTTTACACTAAAATAATGTTTATAACTTTGATCTGTATACATATATTAATCTGTATATATCATAAGGTAAGTGATTTTTACTCAAATAAATACATACGTACATAAATCATATTTATACACATGCATTTTATTTAATAACCTGAAGTCTTGATAACTCGAACTTTTTTTGTGGCTAGTCAAGGTTTGAGTTATCGAAGTTCGACTGTATTTCATTAAAGCCAAGGGCTTGCGTATATTACCGAGAGGTTGAGACGGGTTAATTCCCGAAATTGAAAGAAACGGGAAATCCAATAAAATAATTTACAACGAGAAACTAATTTGTTTGTATTCAATCACAAGATATAATAGCAATTTGTTTTTATAATAAATGGAATCAGTATATACAAATTACATGACAACATATTTCAAGTGTCAGTACAGTATCACACCTTTAAAGAACAAAATTAAAATACTGACATTTACCGTTAAGAACATACGGCGTTTGGAATTTGGAAGCCATATGGATCTTATTAACGAGGTTAATTTCTGGTTACAAATAATTTAGACAGGATTTAAAAATGAGGAAAACCACTTTACCTCCTGGGTTTTTTAGTCATTTATGTGTAGTAAGTATAAATATACGTCTAAATCAATCTGTATATTCCTAACTGAGGTACTACTACTCTTTATTAAAAAACATAAAAGATTTCTTTACTCACATTCCCTCGTTCGTGATGACGTAATCGTCGTCGTCCTCGACGACGTCACAGGGGTTGGTTTGTGTCCACCAGGAGTTAGAACCTCCGTTACGGGAGGTGTACATCTTCCTACTGTTTCTCGCTTTTTGGACACTCCTGAAATAAGAAAACAGTATTTAAAAATATGACTTTTTACTTCCTTGTACAAAGTAAAGGAAGTATTGTATTCGCGAAAAATTTCGGTTTCCAGATTACAACGGAAATATCCATTTTGGCCATCCTTGAATCCATTCTGACTAATTTCGTCGTGACGTCTGTACGTACGTACGTATCTCGCATAACTCAAAAACGGTAAGCCGTAGAAAGTTGAAATTTTGTATTTAGGACTTCTATAACATCTAGTTGTGCACCTCCGTTTTTGGTTATTACATAATTTCCAGAAAAGGTACTTTATTTGAAGCCCATAATAGATTTTAATGAAAAACTATATTAAAATATAATCTAAAACTTTTCAAATTTAGTATATTATAAGACTTTTATATCAATTGGAATAACATAGCAGAATTTGGTTAAAACAGGCTAACCGGAAGTGATATATTACCTGAAGTTGTTAACAGTTTTTCTTGAATAAAATGATTTCATTTTGATTTTAGAAATAAATGCTTCAAATAAGAATTTTAGAGAATTAAATTCTGCGTCTAGCACATCAAGTATTATTAAATTAGCCCTTTGTATAAGCGAGATATGTAAATTTAAAACATATCCTTTTTGGTTTTTGTAATGAAGTGCTATGGATTAGGACAAAAAATAACAAAAAAATAAAATAAAAAATAGATATTAATGTCAAATTACGTCAAATACATGCATTTTTACCTCTCGCTAAGAGAGGTATTGTATTCATGCTAAAAATCGCATATCCAGATTTTAGTGAATAAGCACGTTTTAAGGTCCCTAGAATCCGATTATAACATTTTTACGATGTGTGTGTGTGTGTGTGTGTGTGTGTGTGTGTGTGTGTGTGTGTTTGTGGATGTGTGTGTGGATGTTGGATTCACGATATCTCAAATACTATAAGACTTAAGGCATTTTTAACTACGGATTCCTCAATCTAACAATAATGGGAAGAGTTGATTAAGTTTTAGTAACAATTGGACAACGGGAAGTAGTAGTTACAAGAAAAAAATCATCTAAATATTATTTATCGAAAATTTATGTAAATACTTATATTAAAGAATGTTAAATTCTTTATTCGATAAATATAAATTCATTATTATATCTTCTATAGATTTAGAGATAAAGAAATACATATAAAATAATTTGATATAAAAATTCTCAAATCAAACTACTTCAAGGCAAGAAATTCAAATGTTTGTAATTGACACATAAATGTCACTGTCAAAAATATTTGTATGCCGCTGTCAAAAATATTTGTACATTATTATGAAGATTATGAAAATAAAAAAAGTCAACAACGTAAAAGAATATACGTAAAAAAGAATATAAGAGGAATTTGCGAAAAAATTACGAATATAAAGAAAAAGAAAAGGAAAGTAGAAAAAGAAAATTTCAGGATATTGAATATAAAGAAAATGTATGTATTGTAAATAATTTAAGTATATTAAAATATCCCAAAGATTTTGCAAATATATGTGAGAATTATTTTTTAGTGAGACATGAATATATGTATTTATCGAATGACAATAAGGAGGGGGCGTGTAACAATCATCACTATCAGACATTTTGATTAATTTAATGAATTGTTTAATAAACTAAAATACTTGATACACTGATTATTATTTAACTTGAAATACGAAATTAATGGATAGTTCCTAAGCACGCTTCTCTTCTCACAATCTCAACCACAATGATCAACCCTTCATCTTCGCTCTTGAGATTGTAGATCCTTCCCCGCCTAGACTCCATCCTAAGCGTGTCGAATAGTATAAACAATAATATTTGTGTGTTTATTTGTTCGGCACGCTCGCGTCTCGTTCGATGCGTAACCCTCAAGATCTCCGACATATTTGTATTTCAAAATGTTTCGTTTTATGCGTACAACCAAAATATCTGGCGAGAGGTTATGTGCTGGCCACATCAGATTTTTATAATTGAGTCTATACTTCATCTTCATATTGGTCTTGCGTACAAGGAAGTCGTGTGGTGTCCACATCAGATTTTTAAAATAGAATAAGATTCCTCGTTAATTACTCTCAAAAAGAAAATCTGACAAACATTTATGCTGATCACTTAAATTATTTCACTTGAATGAATAAGAAAAAATATTAAAAATTTTGATAAAAGAATGTGATGCCTAATTATTCCTATATTCTGTTGCATTTAAGCCATTCAGCAGATGGTACTCATATCAGCGACAGTTTTAAGTACCCGAACTTTGATTGGGTAAACTTGTCTCTTGTCAGAGAGAGTTCAAAACAATGTCCTATTCTTTACAATACTGAACAAAGAAAATATATTATGCAGTGAAAACACTGGACTTATCCGGTGCAGCCTCATTTTTGCTTTATGCACTGAATTGATGAAGAAGAAATGAATGTATCTTATAACTTCCCAGCAAATTATCGGAGCTCATATCAGTTGATGAAGCATCTTTTTCTTAAGCCAGTATCCCACTAAAAATTTTGATAAAATTTTTTGTAATTTTTTTTATAAAAACGTTCCATGAAAAGTTACTGCATCCCACAGTAAAAATTTTTACGCGTTTTTATGGAGTGTTGCATAACTCATGAAAGAGAATTGGCACCAAAGATACTACTAAACCTCATTTTGTAGCCGTTGTTCTGCAGAGGTAGTTGCGTTTTGTAATTTCATTATGAATAACGTTCATTCAAATAAAAAAATGTTAGCTGCAATAATTATTGGAATAATGGGTTACACCAGTGGCGTACCTAGGGCGGGGCAAACAGGGCAGGTGCCCTGGGCGCTAGAACCAAGGGGGCGCCGCTTGGAGCCCTTGGTATCCGTATGTAACTTGAGGGCCAGAATTTGAACTGTTAAAACTGTTGATTACTGTGCGTATTGACATTTTTCGGAATTGTTGAAGCTCTCTATCTGTTTTTTTCATCGTCTACTCAACGCTAGCAAATACTAAAAAACGCTGTGTCCATGGTTATTAAATCTGAGTATAAAACAATATGGAGTGCAAAAGTGGAAGCTGTGAAACCCATAAATAACTACCTTGACAGCATACTCCAAGTTCTCGAGACTATAAAGGACGATGCAAATGAGACGAGTGAAACAAGAAGTGATGCTACGCAATTGTACAACCGTATGTTGACACTTGATTTTCTGACTCTACTTGGATTTTGGACGAGAGTACTCATTCCTATTGATAGAGTTCAAAAAAGACTGCAAGATATAAATATGAACTTTCATGATGTCGCTTTAGATTTGAAAGTTTGAAGAGATTATTTTCGCAATGAAAGATAAACTTTGGTGACTGAAGCTCTGGAAATTGGATTTAGTCTCTTTCAAAACTAGGATGTTAAAACCGAAAAACGCCAACGGCGAAAAATCTTCGAATAGCCATGCACATGCAAATAATATTGACTATTGCAGTTTCCATCGCTAGTTGTGCAAGATCTTTAAACAAATTAAAACTGATCTTAAATTATCTGAGAGTCTCCATGGGTCAAGATCGATTAAGTGATCTTGCTTTGATGAGCGTTGAGAGAGAAGAAACTGAAAAGACCGATTTCGAGCACGTTATTAATGCTATGTTTTGACCGTAATGACCCCCGGAACATATGGTATAAGTTTGTCGATCGAGTCGCGGAACACCCGTCTATTGATAGTTATTTTGTTATTGTGCTGATTGAAGTTACTTCATAATATATATATATATATATATATATATATATATATATATATATATATATATATATATATATATATATATATATATATTTCACTTAGGTACGCCACTGAGTTACACAGTTATACAAAAAATAAAAAAATCAGAACATCGCTGGTGGACTAGTCTATGACTGGAGAAAAGAAATACAAATCGCAGTGTTTAATTATCAGACACACCAAATTACGAATAGAAGATGAAATAAATTACAGAAATTTTCTTCGAATGAAAGACCATTTCTTAAAAATCATGGACATGGTTCGAAAGTAAAGTAAGAAACGTGACACTCAATTAAGGCAGTGTATTTCAGCACATGAAAGATAGGCATTGTTCTATCTAGTGTACACATAAATTTTGAAAAATTAATCCTTTTATCGTCACTACTTAAAGGGTACGACGCGAGTATATAGGTGAATAAAGTCCATTTTAAAATGCTTGAACGAGGCGGATTTGTATGGGCTTCTCATTTACTTCATATTTTATTTTTGCAAATTTGTATAGGTAATTTAAAATACACTTTCTATAAATTATAGATCAAGATATTTATACTAATACTACGTAAAATTATTGGTTGAAAAACTTTGTTGGTTACGATTAATGAGTATTCTAATAGGATTCGGACGGAAATGTAAAAGGAGAAAAAGAAATGCAAAGAATAACGCATATGTAAATATTAAATAACTTTAATACTTATTTTTTTGATGTTGTATTGCCTGATTATTATAAGATAATAAAATTTAGCAGTTGAAAATCGCACTTTGCCTGGCGTATTTATTATAATATTCAGGCGATTTTGTGTGTTATCAAACTTCTTCATTTCTATACAAATCAATTAAAACGCTGTCTGTTCAGGCAACCACACTACACATTTTGATTATTTTGCTTCATATTATTTCCAATTTCAATATAAACAAACGCTCACCGCTGTTCAAATAATGTCAGACAATAACAGCTGTCTTTAGAAAATGACTTTACTCATGGTTCAAGCAACCGCATTGCGCACGCCCGCATCAACATCCAATCATAACGCAGCTTTCAACAAAATGAATACAGACTGCTGTATTAATGTGACGTCACATCAAAAATTTTACGTGACGTCATGTAAATACAGTTTTATAAAAATTCTGTCAAAACGGTTTTTATAAAAATATTTACGTCCATTTTTATCAAAATTTTTACAGTGGGATACCGACTTCAGTATATCTGGCTACAAAGTTGAAACTCGTATAAAAATGGAGCTGCCTCCTTTCTCCACTTCTATTTTGGTCGCGTTCTTTTTATCATTTGCCTCATATCATCTCAAAATGAAACGAGTTTGACATGAACTAAATTGAGATCAAGTGAGATTTTTATGAAGTAAAAAGAACGACAGAAGACAAATTTTGCTGGTAACTTGAACGACTGATGTCGCAGTGTACCACGTATGTACAATTTGAATTTGACAGTAGCTTTTCACCGGTCAACCACGATATTTTCAGGTGTTATTTTGGAACGTCCAAAACTGTGAGTGGGCATTACTTGGGCTTCTGTTATTCTGTCGATTACCTAGTAGAATTTAGTGAGACACATTTTAAAATGTTTAAATTATACTGTACTTTAACTTCCACATAATTTTCAATTCTATGAAGTTTACGCCTCTTTGCTACGTTACAGTGTGTTCCAAAAAAATTCATAACTCGGCTATGAACAGTGGAACGTATGTCTGATCATTATTTAATTCAAAAGTAAAGATTCAAAATTCATCTTAAAATACAATTTTTAGGAGGAAAGATAATAAAGAAAACATTCGCCGTTTTTTAATTTGTTTAAATTTCTAAAATAACATATCTTTAGGTAACATTTTTGACAAAATCTCATGTCAAATTGACATTTAATTAAATATTTTTAAATTGACATACTATTCTTTGTTCAAAGCCTACTCCGAGTTCGGATTTTTTTTTTTTTTTTGAACACATTGTATTTTCCACAGAATTGTCTGCATATTTATCTATTCTTCAATTTAATAATAATATTTACTAAAGGAATAAACAAATAATCTTTAAAATAACCAAACTAATTATATATGACAGCCCGTGACAGCAAAACATTCATCTAAGATTAAAAACTCAACAAGCACAACTTCCAGAGGTGATTAAAAATCGGAAGGGGGGAGGAACCCTTCTCACTTCGGTCTCACTTCATCTCACCTCCTTTACGATAAAAAGAACGGTCAAAATTAGACAGGCAACTTATAGGTGAGCTGAGACAAACTGAGATCTCATGTAAAAAGTGGTAAAAGAACGCGACTTTTATCGCCTAGATCAGGGATGGCGAACCAATGGCACGCGACACAATATTTTGGGCACATCACTGATCACAAAATTCATTATGATGCACTACGAAAAAAAGTGTGAAGTAGGTATTATATGACGAGCGAACGCGAGTGATCCCTACGCTACGGAATGCTCGAATGCGGTGCGCGGGCTGCGATTTGTAAAAAAAAATATATCAACGATTTAGAAATACATGAGAAACCAGACGAAGACCAAGTTACTGAAGAATTTATTTCTGTGATTGATTCTTCAATCAAGAAATTTTCAGCGAGATTTTCTCATTTCAAAGAATTATCAGAAATACTCAAGTTTATGTACCCTGATGTGACGTCATTTGATAAACTGAATTTGTCCCAATTCGATTGGTTGGAAACTGAAGAATTTGAAATGCAGCTGATTGATTTCCAGTCTAGTTCAATATGGATTAAAAAATTTATTGAAACAAGGAAAGAGTTACAATTTAATTGAAACAGAAAGATTGACAATATAAGTGAAAATGCTAATAACAAAATTTTGGAAACATGGAATGCGTTACCAGACATATTTAATTGTTTGAAGAAGCTGGCTCATGCTATTTTAACAATATTTTCATCAACCTATGCCTGCGAGTCATTATTTTCAGAGACGAATAACATTAAAGACTCTGTTAGAAAACGTTTGACAGATGACTCCAGTTCAGCATGCATTCTGCTAAAAGTAACATCTTACAACCCTAACATATGTTATTTGTCATCTAATCTGCAACAACAGAAGTCACACTAATTTTACTTTAATTTAAATTACGCGTATAATTGAAACATTGCAAAATGTTCTAATTTTTTTGTAGTAAATAAAGAGTTTTGAGTTGATAGTATTTATTATTATTATTATTTTCCCAATAATCACAAAGTCAAAATTATTTGATGGCACGTCTATGACCTCATTAAACATTTCTTTAGAAAAATGGCACGTTGATACGTAAAGGTTCGCCATCCCTGGCCTAGATGTCCGGCGCCCACTAGGTTATCGCCAGTTGATCATGTCCGTAGAATTTAACCAGAAAAAGTATAATGTAAAGCAGGCTTTACTTCTAAAGCCTTGTATAAATTTACAGACGCTGATTATAAAAAAAAAAAAACTTGTGTTATATAATGAACTAATTCTTGTGAAGTTTCTAGTTTATTTTAATTTACTACCCATTGTAAATCTCAACTTAGCTGTCCCAAGAAATAAATGGAAAACGCCTTAAAAGTAAACAAAACCTTTATTTCTTTTTGTCATACTTTTTTTTATATTCTTTAACATGTTAATTGCAATGCAAACACTAAATGACTTAAATAGTCATTACAGTTGAGGAAGTCTATTCGAAAAGCATTTACCTACCGCTTAGAGTTAGAGGTAATGATGATGGTTAGAGATTACGTTAGAACTGGAAAATTCAGTTGATTGGTATTTAAAAATTAAACCGGTAATTATAAAAACAAACTAGGTACCTACATATCATACTTTTTCAAACTTAACACATAGGTATACCGGGTGCACATTGGAGATTAACATGGAAAATCAGTTTTTTGCTGACTGTTGCCCCCTTTTAACTTAGAACGATGGTTTTGGTATCGATAGAAAGATAAAACATTTCTGCATCAAATGACACCAAATACATGTAAATTATGTGATATTTTATGCCCACAAATTAATTATTAAATTTACTTAATTTCTTGTTAATATCAATAGCCATGACATATGAACAAAAATATAAAAAAAAATATGTGGCCAGCACATGACCTCCCGCCAATTCCATATTTAAAATAGCAATTGAAAATTGTATTTTACAAACCTCGGATACACCTCAGCTAGAATAAACACCAGTATTTCTTATCCCATGTAAATCGGTCGTATAAACCTCGGATAAATTTATCCCTGGTTCTTATGGATACCACGTAAACTCGTTGTTATTCATACATTTGACAGATGTCAATCAAGTATTTCATCATCACTAACAGAATCAAAAATATCATTTATATCATCTAACATCTTGAAAAATGCAAATTAGAAGGCATAAATAATAATAATATTGAAGAAAAATAATCTAACAAGAAGATAATTTTATTGTGTCAATACCAACCTAATTAATAATACATACGAGTATATTCTTCTCTGTAAAACATATACATACCTATAAATATGAGCATTACTGAAGAACGTAAAATTATCGCATAAGTGTAAAGTAAAAGTTCAAATTATACCTAATATAAGCAATGCTAATAAATTTTCAAAACATATTTTGTCATAAGTTATTTTTAGTGTTTTATGGATATTGCCTTCATATTTATGACAACATATTTTTTAATTATGCATTGTGATTGATTTTAGACTCAGCAAGTGGAAAATTAATATTATGATTAATTTCTACTTTTACAAGAGCAGAAGGTTTTGCAATTTATAATTTTTTTGATCGATGACAAACACTTTTTCCATTTGTTGCGAATAATATAAATTTTATATTCACAATGTACGTTCCAAATTTTATATATATATATATATATATATATATATATATATATATATATATATATATATATATATATATATATATATATATATATATATATATATATATTTCTTATACTATGAGTTTCAGCTAAGATGCAATATTTACTATAAAAAAATTTAAAATTCTGAAAATTTCTATTTAATTAGTTTGAAGGGTGTAGATTGAAGATTTTAAAACCACAGGTTGATATCTCTTTTCGTGTCCGACATATTCGTCCTCAAAACTTTGCTCAAAAATGCCCATTTTTGGGTCATATCCCAAAAATGGTCAATTATACACCGCTGGCGATATCACCATTAGATTCTACGAGCAAAATTACATAAGCATACCAATTTTCATAATTTTTGAACAACTATTACAATCTCCAGAAGGAAAAGTCTGAAAATGGCCAAAAATCGCAAAAAATCTAAGGTGTACCCCTTGCGATTTTTCAGTTTTTGACGATTTTAAAGAATGTTTAATAATAAATGTATCCGTTGGAATATTTTGATGAAAATTGGTATACTTATGGTTTTTGGTACGAGGAATTTACTGATGAGGTCGTTGAAGGTGTACCGCACACCCATTTTTGGGTATGAGGGTGGTGAGGTTGAAAAAAGGGTCGAAATTTTTAAAAATATAAATTTCTGAAAATTTCTATTTAATTAGTTTGAATGGTGTAAATTTAAGATTTTAAAGCCACAGGTCGATATCTCTTTTCGTGTCCGAGATATTCGTCCTCAAAACTTTGCTCAAAAATGCCCATTTTTGGGTCATATCCCAAAAATGGTCAATTATACACCGCTGGCGATATCACCATTAGATTCTACGAGCAAAATTACATAAGCATACCAATTTTCATAATTTTTGAACAACTATTACAATCTCCAGAAGGAAAAGTCTGAAAATGGCCAAAAATCGCAAAAAATCTAAGGTGTACCCCTTGCGATTTTTCAGTTTTTGACGATTTTAAAGAATGTTTAATAATAAATGTATCCGTTGGAATATTTTGATGAAAATTGGTATACTTATGGTTTTTGGTACGAGGAATTTACTGATGAGGTCGTTGAAGGTGTACCGCACACCCATTTTTGGGTATGAGGGTGGTGAGGTTGAAAAAAGGGTCGAAATTTTTAAAAATATAAATTTCTGAAAATTTCTATTTAATTAGTTTGAATGGTGTAAATTTAAGATTTTAAAGCCACAGGTCGATATCTCTTTTCGTGTCCGAGATATTCGTCCTCAAAACTTTGCTCAAAAATGCCCATTTTTGGGTCATATCCCAAAAATGGTCAATTATACACCGCTGGCAATATCACCATTAGATTCTACGAGCAAAATTACATAAGCATACCAATTTTTATAATTTTTGAATAACTATTACTATCTCCAGAAGGAAAAGTCTGAAAATGGCCAAAAATCGCAAAAAATCTAAGGTGTACCCCTTGCGATTTTTCAGTTTTTGACGATTTTAAAGAATGTTTAATAATAAATGTATCCGTTGGAATATTTTGATGAAAATTGGTATACTTATGGATTTTGGTACGAGGAATTTACTGGTGAGGTCGTTGAAGGTATACCGCACACCCATTTTTGGGTATGGTGGTGGTGTGGTTTAAAAAAGGTTCGAAATTTTTTTAAAATTCTGAAAATTTATATTTAATTAGTTTGAAGGGTGTAGATTTAAGATTTTAAAACCACGGGTCGATATCTCTTTTCTTTTTCGAGGTATTCCATATTTTTTACAAAAAGGTGAATGTGAATACACTCTTTCTCTCGGTTATTATTCATGTATTACTATGGATACTAGTTACACGTATACAGGGTGTTCATTTTAAATGGCCAGCATTGCTATCTCGAGAACTATAAAGGCCTTATCACACAAGTAGTAGTATCTCTGACTTGTCACGCATTATCCATGAGTTCGGTTCATATCGCAGACTTACTCCAGTATGATAGCTACAAGGAAGTCATGGATCCTGTTGTCAAGTGAAATGGAATCGGTTTCATTTCCTCTATTTATCGCTGACTTCTCTACTGCGCATGCGCAACTGTCTCTGAAGTACAGGAATGTAACTTTACGAAGTAAAATATAACTGCAGAAACGTCAGAAGTTGACATTTTTTTGTTTGATGGGCATAAAATTATTATGCGTGCACACAATTGCTTATTTTTCCATCATTTTACTTGAAATAATTTGATATATCAAACACATTTGAAATATGTTGTCATTAAAAAAATCATATCATAACCAACTTAAAGTATGAAAATCCACTAAGTCAGACAAAACGGTTGTTTGAAATTGCAGTGTGATAGATCGAGTCTTAAGAGCTACAAAGATGGTTAAATGGGCAAACAATTTCTACTTCACACGACAAATTTAAATAAAAGAAAAATTATTTTTTTGTGCTAGTGGTTCTCAAAATATGGGACATTACTTTTTAATTTAAAATGAGGACATATATTTTTTATTTGCTCATTTGTTAGAGAATTTAATTCAAAATTCAGTGATATCATAAAAATACATGTAAGGTTTTATACTAATTTGATTAAAATATGGCTATAATAAGAGTGCCACGAATGGAAAAAATGACCTAAAGAAGTGAATGTTTTGTTCTTGTAAGTGATCATAAATGTCAACTTAAACAAAACATTCATGTATTTCTATCAAGGCAATCTAATTCTATGTTAAAAAAATTAACACATTCGTTTTTTCCATTCATGACACTCTTATTATAGTGATCCAACCCTTCGAACAAAATAATAGTATATTAAAGAACGTGTTTTATAAGACATGTTTTTTTCGCACGCGTCAAAATTTAGAAAACGAGCGTTAGCGAGTTTTCTAATTGACAAGTGCGAAAGAAAGTCTTATAAAATGAGTTCTTTATACTATTTTTTATATTTTGCACCTTTTACAAACTAAAATATTTTTAAAAAACTGTTAATATTAAACCGAGTTGATTTAGGGAAATTTGTAAGTGAAATGATGTAGTTGGTAACATTGAATTGACCACATTCAATTATTATTTGAAAGTTCATGTCATTTCAATATTTACGAACAAATTTAAGTGAATTTAGTGTAATCATGGAAGATGAAATCAGTTGCACTCCGCCTGAGCTACGTAATATAGCTCAGACTACAGTAAATAATCTACTTCCTAAAAAAGCGCGCGAGATTTATGAGAAAGAATTTGCAAATTTTGACACATGGTGTAAAGAAAATAATGTCAAAGGCGTAACAGAGAATGTTTTGATAGCTTATTTTGAAATGCGAAGTAAGACGAAAATATGTATTATTATTATATTCATTAAATAAGGTGATTAATTAAGAAATTTTTGAGGTTATATTGAAATTTCTTATCTTCCAGCTTTGACGTTTGACAATTTAACCCTTTCAGCCTCAGTGTACAGGAAATTTTTATTTTTTCTTATATTTGAATTAAAACTTGCTTTAAAATTAATTAAAAATAATTTTCTATCGTTCAAAGGTTCAATCTACAAATTTTTAGTACTACTAGGTCCATCTATGTTGACTAATTCGAACATTATATTAACATTTACTTACTCAATTTGTGATTATATTTGTACATTTTCATGTAAATAATCTTCCCTAAATAAAAAAAAAAAATAATAATATCGACATTATATTATTAAAGTGAATTGTCAATTAACTAAAAATAAATTAGGTAAAAATGGGTTAAAGAAACGTCATCTAGTACCAACCGTCTAAAACAAAAAATTGCGCATCGAAATAAAGGTATATACGCAATTGCGTATCGTAATGACTTCATTATGAACGAAAAATATAAAAAATCACTTTTAACACGTATATCATACACTATTTTTTCTACAAACATTATTTTTTAATTTTGCATTTCTAATAATTTTTTAACATTCACTTTTAACACTAGTGTCAAAAGTAACTGTTACTTTTAACACTGGTGTCATAAAATGACGTTTTTAACGCTAAAAACAAACATTAAAAAGCACATTTTTAATAAATTTTTAGAAAAAATATTTTAAGGTTAGATCATAGTTTAACATCAACTATCATTTAGATACAAAATAAACCATATAAAATAACGTTCTTCCTCTTATTCTTTACCTCTTTTGCCGAAACTCCCAAACCGTTCTCTATCCGGAATCCTCACAGAGGAAGACCTGTGAAGTTTTTCTTTGGAGCCGTGCGCCCCCATCGTCTACGAGTATTCCTCAGTCTTCATTTCTCGAACCGATGTTACCCGATCGTTCCGCTCTTAGCTAGGCGCGCGTCTTACAAAATCAGGACATGATCATAGCCACAGAGCGGCGCTCTATTTACAAACACATCGCGAAGTGAACGCAATGAGATGAGGATGAAAATAGACGAAGTTCATTGCACTACCACGATGACAGGCTAAGAAGACACTCGCTCGAGAATGAATACTTTTCGCTAAGCCGAAGATGCTGTGGGAAATTTGAATGTGAGAGGTGATGTAACTTAAGGTTGTTTATTATTGGACAGGTTCAGTTCAGTATTTTTTTGTGAAATAGTGAAATTAATTCAGATTCTTTTTTACTTTCATTGACATAAAAGTAGCGAAAGCTCATTCCAATAGCAAATGTAGTATTAATAGTAGGTTGTTGTTTATTGCTTTTTTTAGCTTTCATAAGATCATATGACATTTTATCTTCACAATTATATATGCATGTTCTTAGTAAAAAAAATATATTGTTCAGCATTGCCTCATATTTTGATATCTATAGCATATTATTTAAAAAAATAACAATAATAACTAGTATACATTTTCGTACCTCCGTCTATTTTGACTAGTATTACAGAACTCAAAATCCTCCAGAAATGCGCTGTTGCTGACCTTGGCCGGCAAAAGGAGTTAGCATTACTGTTCTGGTGATATGTCAATTTAAGATTATTTTCAACACAAGAATTAGCAAAATGTTTACAAATTTTAGGGCTAAATCTTGAATTGTTGTAACTTAAATAACTAAAGTTTGTCATAAAAATAATAATATGCTGTCATTACTGACATCTCATATAGATTAATTATAAGTTCCAACTTTAGGACTAATTTGTTTTGTAACTACAACTAACTTCACGTGATTTTCCGCCATCTGTTATTAAAAATATGCGAAAGTATATCATATATATATATATATATATATATATATATATATATATATATATATATATATATATATATATATATATATATATATATATATATATAACTAATGTTTGTGTGTTATATTTTCAATAGATATAAAATAATTACGCATTTTAAGCTCAAATGTAAGTAATTATAATTAAACTTGCAATGCAAAACCGATAAAAATATATGTTCACTTTTTAGGTTATGTAACATAGAATAAAGTGTATAGAGAAATATACGAAGAATTTATGGAGAAGTCGGTACAAAAAATCTTGTGTATCACACGCCCAGAAACTGTTTTACAAGATCTCGTATTCGCAGACCTCGCTTTAAAATAAACTCGGTCTCACTATTTCCGATCGTTTTTTAATGGGTTTCATTAATATAGAAATCATTAGTACACTGGCTTGCAAAAAAATCGCGTACACCTACTTTTTGCTGTATTAAGTCGATCTTGATTTTTAATTTGTCAATGTCACTAATGTCAATTAAGATGTCAAAATTAATAGAAAATGAAATACATACTTGGTTGTTCTTTCGTTTTTCTGGAATATATTTGTAATGTAATAGTAGGTAAATTAAACGCAATGAAGAACTAGCTTCATAATAGATCAAATAGTGATGACAGTGACAACATTGTCAATTTTTATATTATTTACAGAGCTAAAAAATTACAAAAACTCGGTTACTTGATTTTTAAGGTGTACGCGATTTTTTTGCAAGCCAGTGTACAAAAGATCATTCATTTATCAATAAATAACACTCATAATACCATACTGTTAAATGTGCTTTAACAGTACTGTATGCTCAACCAATATATGCGTCAAAACAGCCACTGCTGTTATTTTTTTATAACAGTACAATTATTAAAAATCATGTGTTCCTAAAAATATCGCAGCATTATGAAATTGTCATGAAGAGCTGTCACCCGTCAATATGGCATAGAAAATAGAATTTTCAGAAGATATTTTGTTATTATGAAAAATACTGAACGTCACATGGCTGATATGCAAATATCTGACTCGGTTGATTGTAAAATCGAGGCGACAACCGAGATTTTACAGTATTCAACCACATCTGTTATTTGCTTCATATCAGAGTTATGACGTTAATTACTATATTATTAATATTATTATTTATTATAGTTACAAAAAAATAAATAAAAAAAAAACTTTAGAATAAAGTTGTAGGACATCAAGGGGTACATCCCATTAGAGAAGAAAATACTTTTTAAACCAGTGGTTCTGAAGTTATTCGATAGCGTATTTTTTTTCTGAATTCAACCATGTATTAGTTTTATATTCTTACATAATACAATATTGAGAAAAATATTCCTATACACCAGCCTATATGTTATTTTAAATTAGAAAATAAATATAATATTTTTCTAATATTTTTTCCCGATTTATAATCTTGATATTTAAAACATTATGGAATTTTAGATTTATCTACATACATAAAATATTTATATGAAACAGAAAAAAAATTAAGCCGGTATTACCAACATATTTAACGAAAAAAATGAAAATGTCACAATATTTCTAAACGGTATTGTTTTGTATAATATATTGTTCATAAGGTATGTATATGTAGGTACGCATATTTCTTTTTAATAGAAGAATAGATACTTCTCGGACAATTATTATTAAGAAATTTAACGTAATGTGTATATGTCCGAACAGGAAAACAACTCAAAGCATTCATCTTTTGTACAACTTCATTTATATTTATTAACTCCATTCTACTGAATCGTTCTTAAACATCTGAACTAGGGGCCGAATAAGGCAAAACCAGTACTTGAGAACTCAAGTCCCACCTGTGCTCCAATACTATACAAGATCTCAAAGAGTTGTAGGAGCTCGACTCATGACTTTGAGAGATAGCTGGTGTGGACATTACACAACATGTATCTGTTCTTAAGTTAAAAGGTGGTTTAACATTTTTATTTTAATCAAAATATTTATATGATTATTTCATTCATTATAAATTTGACCAATCAGAATGTCTTAGTTTCCATTGTTGTGCATTTTAAATTGAACCCCACGCCAGCAATGACTGCCCGTGAGGTGGCACTTGGTATGGGATGACCAGCGAATCAAAGTTGATGTTTAAATTATTTTATAGACGTGGTTTCTTTCGAAACCCTAGAGAAGAATAGAATAGGCTACTTGCGTGTTACTGAAAATCTGATACCTATCACAAATGGTGCGTTCGGCTTGCTAACGCTTTTCACTCTTTTGACTCCAACTCCAAGTGTTCCTATAACCGTTCGGGTATGTACGATGGAGTAAATAGATCTCACTCCTTGATCGTTCGGGTAAACGGAGTGGAGTTAAAAGAGTTAACTCCATTTACTCTACCTCTTAGCATGGGACTCAAGGAGTGCACATGCGCATTAGGTTATTTTTTGACGGCTAATAGAAAGTTTGAGTTTTAATTTTCACAGGGTTCTGTGTTAATCGTGATGAGTCTTAGAGCCTCGTTTGTTTAGCTATTTTTCTTAGCGGTATTGTGGTTGTAAGTATTTTTTTTTAAGTAGGTGATTTACTATTATTTTTAATTTTTATATATAATTCATATGTTATTTGGATTATAAAATAAATAAATAGGTAATTATTAAATATTTTATTATTTAAATGCAGTACCTACAATTCTTTTTTGTAAATTTAAAATGACAGCTGACAGTTAATTTACCGCACTCCTATGCAAGCCGAACGCTAACTATATGCTCCGAAAGATTTAAGGTCACGTGACAACGCTTCGTACTCCACTCCAACTTCATTAAAGTTAACAAGCCGAACGCACCATTAATACCTAAAGTAAAGTTGAAAAATATAAATTTTATTTTAAAAAAATATATGTTTTTAATAAATTAAGAAAGAAGATTTTCTTTGACGTCATTATTTTGAACTGGAGAAAGGGATGCATATTTAAAAATGTAACCTGTAGATAGCGAGCAAGTGGGAGTTTTAATTTTATTTTGACATTAGTTCATTTTTCTGTCACTATTTCTCTTCTTTACTATTTACAATTTGGTTTATGTTACTTTTATTACGTATTTCGATTTATTAAATAGGATTTTTAAGGATTTTAACTTAGCTTATACTCGTAAAAGATTAAAATGACAAACAAAAATATTAACCTCCAAACTATTATTCAAACGTCAAACAGATGATCTGTCATGTTTAAATTACCCGCATATGCCGTTGCTATTGGACGTACCGATGTTATTGCTTTACGGTCATTCATTGGTTCGGCGTAATTCTACGTCATACATGGTGGTAATTTAAATATTAAAATTTCATTATTTTTTTCCTGACCAATTAATGAAAATTTTGCCAAAAGAAAAAATATAGGTAGCAAGTTTTTATCTTCTCTTCAAAAATATTAAATAAAAATCTGATGTGGCCAGCACATAACCTCTCGCCAGATATTTTACCTGGTTGTACGCATAAAATGAAAAATATTTTTAAATACAAATACATACCTATATTCATGTCTCACTACAAAATAATTCTCACATATATTTGTAAAATCTATGGGATATTTTATTATAAATTATGTACAATACATACATTTTCTTTATATTCAATATCCTGATTTTTTTTCTACTTTTCTTTTTCTTTATATTCGTCATTTTTTCGCAAATTCCTTTTATATCCTTTTTTCCTCACATTCTTTTGCGCTGTTGACTTTTTTTTTACTTTCATAACCTTCATAATGATGTACAAATATTTTTGAGAGTATCATACAAATAATTTTGACAGTGACATTTATGTGTCAATTACAAACATTTGAATTTCTTGCCTTGAAGTAGTTTGATCTGAGAATTTTTACATCAAAATATTTTATATGCATTTCTTTATCTCTAAATCTATAGAAGATATAATAATGAATTTATATTTAACGAATAAAGAATTTAACGTTCTTTAATATAAGTATTTACAAAATTTTTCGATAAATAATATTTAGATGATTTTTTTCTTGTAATTACTACTTCCGGTTGTCCAATTGTTACCAAAACTTAATCAACTCTTTCCATTATTGTTAGATTGAGGAATCCGTAGTTAAAATATCGTATAGTATTTGAGAAATCGTGGATCCAACATCCACACACACACACATCCACACACACACACACATCCACACACACATACGGACATCATCGTAAAAATGTTATAATCGTATTCTAGGAACCTTAAAACGTGCTTATTCACTAAAATCTGGATATGCGATTTTTAGCATGAATTCAATACCTCTCTTAGCGAGAGGTAAAAAAATGGCACGCAAGTAGCCCATTGTACGAAATATTCAGGTATGAAATTTTTGCGTGAACCCCTTTAAATAATGGACTAGGAAAGCACAGATATACATTAGTATGTCTGGCTGAAAAGAAATGGCCGACTAGGGTAAATGAATATCAAAACAGGGCCTTTTTCGTCTATGTTGATTAGAGCAAAATATTTTGATCTTTAAACTGTCTAGTTTGGCAATTCTGTGATATAGGATTATTTTTAATTTCCTCAACAGTAATTCCGACTCTAGGGTTGTTTACACCTGAGACCAACGAACTATAATTTGCGGTATTAAATTTTTTCAATACATCTCTGAATCCTGTTGCTAAGGTCATTTTAAATGCCTCCTGGTATTGAGTACAATTCTAATCTTCTGTAATGGAATACATAAGGGTCAGTTTCCTTTCAAATCAAATATAGGGAAATGTTTTCAAAAGAAACCAGGTCTATTAAATAATCTAAACGTCAACTTTCATTCGCTAGTCATACTATAAGCGCCCGCACGGTGCAAATATTTTCTCATTACCGATATTTGTGTACAAAGCAGATTGGCACACCCAGCAATGGGTAATAGCCATGATGATATATTTATTTATTTAAGAAATTGTGCTGGGTCTGGTTTCAAATTTGATTGTGAATGCACCTTCAATATTTATGTCCAACTACGCGAAGTCATCGTCTTATATATCTGAATGTACGAATACTGTTAACACCCATAGGCTTCTTGCCTTTAGTGACAAGGACAACTATATCAATGAACTACGCTTACAACGGATTCAAGGCATACCTATGTCCATATTTGATATAATCGTGGCATTCGTGGAGTACCAGATAAGCAGAGGTGTAGCGTATATTCTCTTCCTTTCAGATTATTTTTTCTCATACACGTCTTTATGGTTTTACACCCACTTACATAATCCGACATAACCACAATAAAAGAAAGAATTGTTTTACGACCATGTTTAACAATCTGAATTACTTTTTTGGAGTTTTATTTCTTTCCTTATCATGAGAGATAAAATAAATTTTCTAAAAGGTTCCACATATTTAAATCTGTAAATGATATGCCTATTGCACAATCTAATTTTAGATGTAATATATTGAAGATGCACCCGATTATTATATTTATAACTGGTGATCTATGCATTTATAATTCATTGAATTTATAGAGGAATGGGGCCCTACACTCAGATTTTTTTATTATTTTTTGTGCAACCGGACGCGAAATAAGCATTTCGCAGCCGCAATACAGGCCGCGAAATTAAATTTCGCAACCGTTGTTATGGTAACGACCGCGAAATTTATTTCGCAGACGTTGTCATGGTAGCGGCCGCGAAATTAGGTAAATAATCACTTTGACACTTGAAAATTGCATGGTTTTGTTTATCAAATATTAATCCCATAGCCACCGTGAAAGCTATCTTTCTATATACAATGAAACTGTTTAAAATTAATAAAATTTGTAATTACATATTTTTTTACGGTTGCACAAAAAATATTGTGTACACCTTGTCCGCGAAATCCTTTAGCGCCCTCGAGATTGTCTTGCCTCGGCCGCAAGCGGCCTCGGCGACAATTTTTCTCTCGGTACGCTAAAGAGTGATTTCGCGGCCTTGATATACAAATAACTATTAAATGAAAGTTAGTTTAATTTTGAAGCAATTCGTAGTATTAAAAAGTCTTAATTGTTTTTAGTTTAACTGCATTTGATTTTTAATGTCAACATGACGTCACGACGACACTTATAGCTACTAGAAAAATTACAGCTGACTCGACCATCATTTTGGAGCCACTTAAATCATTCAATATTAGCGTTACAGTATTATTAATCATACAAATTATCCATAATGATGGGTTGTTCTGCTTCAAATTGTGCAAATCATTTGAGAAATTGTTTTAATTTTTACAATATATATATATATATATATATATATATATATATATATATATATATATATATATATATATATATACCGGGTGTTCACTTTTTTATAGGACATAGGAAATACAATGTTAAAATTTTCATTATGCGATAGTTCGTTCCCTATGAATTTTAGAACAAAAGTGTAAATACAAAAAATGTTCAGAAATAAAAACTGCATCGAACAAGCTTCAATTTATTGACATAATTCGTTCCTGTCATGAAATAAATGTAAAATAAAATTTATAATTTTTAGCTATTTACAGAGTGCCATGGGAAACAAAACAATTTAAACAGTCGTACTGTTTGAGTTTGACAGATGACATTTGTTATTGTCGTAAAGATTTAATAATTATTGCCTTCATTTAAATTATTTGTCAGTAAGTATGGATACATTTACTATCTCTAAAAAAATTCAATGGATAAAATGGTATTTGGCTGGAAATTCGTTAAATCAAGTGAGAGATTTATTTAATGCATTATATCAGGCCCGGCCTATTCCTACACGTGGAACTATTAGCAGAATTATAAACCTTTTTAAGAAACAGGAAGTGTTATTCCTCTTTGTAATAACTTAATGAAAATGACAAATGTTTTGTTTTCCATGGCACACTGTAAATAGCTAAAAATTATAAATTTTATTTTACGTTTATCTCATGACAGGAACGAATTATATCAATAAATTGAAGCTTGTTCGATGCAGTTTTTAATTCTGAACATTTTTTGTATTTACACTTTTGTTCTAAAATTCATAGGGAACGAACTATCGCATAATGAAAATTTTAACATTGTATTTCCTATGTCCTATAAAAAAAGTGAACACCCGGTATATATATATATATATATATATATATATATATATATATATATATATATATATATATATATATATATATATATATATATATATATATATATATTTCTCTACCCCAAAAAATCTTAACGAACAGTATTTTTTCTTGTTTTATTATTTTAAATAAATATAATACGGCAAATATGGAAGATATATTTAATTATGAAAATAGTACATAAATTTGTAAGAAATGCACTTTTATTTCATAATTTACTGCTTTAATTTTGGCACCACTATGGCGGACGCGTCAGCTATGTATTATCTAGTTTTTCCAACCGAAAATCGATAGCTGGATGGTGGCTAAATTTATATCAGAAAACGATTGTTTGTTCCAACCACAATTTTCTTTTCTTCGCATCTTTTGGCATATTTATAAATTTAATAGTAGGTTTGCTCCTAGCAGCATTTTTGCAAGAAGGCACAATACGATAATGTAAATTACTCATTTTATATTGAATTTTTTATTATCTAACACGAAATTTGACATTTGTTTGACAACTTTGACAATATATTTATCATAACACTTGTAACAAAACACAAAGAATAGGGGATTCCACCATTTTTTTAAATATAATTTCATCAAAAAGTATAAGTAAAATTAAGACTATTGGTGAAAATCCGATGAAAAAATTCCTATTAATAAGCGAGTTATGGTCCCCCGAAGTTTGAATATAAGTTTATATAAAACTGTTTTCTTCGTGGATCTAAAATGTTCTTGAAACGTATGCTATTTTTAAATAATATTTATAAAAAACAAATTAATATTCTAACACTGTACAAGTCTACATGCTTTATAATTGCAAGTGTATCAAAATTATCAATTTAATGCAAGAAATGTATATTCAAATAAAAACTGTTTGAGAATTGCTGTACTGGACTAGTAGACACGTGTCCGCTATTTGAATTTGTCTACTTCCATTGGTAGTAGACTCCACCCCCAACTCGGTATTCGTTATGGTCTTTGAGTCGCCAATCAAAATAATATGTATGGATTTCATATTAGTGACGAGCTGCTAAAACAAAAACGCCCTTATTTCCGAAGTATTTCAATTATATCACTTTATTTCTTTATTATATTCATTATTAAGCATCTACTTTCACTATTTTTACCTCTCGCTAAGAGAGGTATTGTATTCATGCTAAAAATCGCATATCCAGATTTTAATGAATAAGCACGTTTTAAGGTCCCTAGTATCCGATTATAACATTTTTACGATGTCCGTATGTGTGTGTGTGTGTGTGTGTGTGGGGATGTGTGTGTGGATGTTGGATTCACTATATCTCAAATACTATGAGACTTAAGACATTTTTAACTACGGATTCCTCAATCTAACAATAATGGGAAGAGTCCAGTCAGTTTTGGTAACAATTGGACAACCGGAAGTAGTAGTTACAAGAAAAAAATCGTCTAAATATTATTTATCGAAAATTTATGTAAATACTTATATTAAAGAACGTTAAATTCTTTATTCGATAAATATAAATTCATTATTATATCTTCTATAGATTTAGAGATAAAGAAAGGCATATAAAATAATTTGATGTAAAAAATCTCAGATCAAACTACTACAAGGCAAGAAATTCAAATGTTTGTAATTGACATATAAATGTCACTGTCAAAAATATTTGTATGCCTCTGTCAAAAATATTTGTATATTATTATGAAGATTATGAAAATAAAAAAAAGTCAACAACGCAAAAGATATACGTAAAAAAGAATATAAAAGGAATTTGCGAAAAAATGACGAATATAAAGAAAAGGAAAGGAAAGTAGAAAAAGAAAATTTCAGGATATTGAATATAAAGAAAATGTAAGTATTGTACACAATTTATTTTAAAATATCCCATAGATTTTGCAAATATATGTGAGAATTATTTTGTAGTGAGACATGAATATATGTATTTGCATTAAAAATATTTTTTGTTTTATGCGTACAACAAGGTAAAATATCTGGCGAGAGGTTATGTGTTGGCCACATCAGATTTTTTTCTCTTAATTCGATAGAGCTTTAATCCCCTATTGACACTAAAGGGACCAATTGGATCCGATGAAGATGTATGTGCTGTGACGTCACATTCTGTTTCAGATCATGTGACTTTTTCAAAATATTATTCAAATTTCAAAAATTAATTGTAAAATATCTAATGGATATTTGGTGATATTATCAAATTTGAGGTTATTTAAATAATATCTTTTTAAATTTAAACTTAGAAGGTAAATAAAAATTCTTGCAGCAGCCCTAACAAACTTTGAAAAGCTAATTGCATTTTGAAAATGAACTCATCATATGTACAATAATTAAAATTACGAAATTTTGTAAAAATAAAATAAATAATCTAATTTATAAGTCTGTGTAAAAATTAACGTAACATTAATAACAAGCTTTCATTATTTATCACATGTGTAATAGCTATGAATAGCAAAATAAATGAAAATGCTAGTAAATCTCATAAATCTAATTACAAAACTATGAAAAACAGTTATAGAGTTATACATAACTCGAATTAACTTTAGATAATCGTCATTGTTTAACTTTCTCAAGATTTCCCTTTTAAATTTATAATTAAACATTAATTTTTACTCTAAATTTACCGTTTGAGAATCACACATACTGTATTTCATTCATTCAAAAGAGACAATCTCCTTAAAAATATCCGTAACACAATTACAAAAGCGAGTAACACAAACTACTTCTAAAAACAAAAGTGTTACATTACAAACCGGTTTCAGATTTACGACTTCTAAAATAAGATCTCAAATATTCATTTCAGGAATTCATTTTCTCGTCAATTGAATATCAATTACGTTAACAGTTTAAATTATTAGAGTTTACATAGATGGGGACACTTAATGGACGAGATTTCAAATGAAGTGGTTGAAATAATTTACAGCAATGTATTAATGGTTTCGGTTCTGGATCTATTTTGAACTTGAGCCTACTTTAACTAACTAAAATAAGAGGATTCTATATAACAACGCGCGACGCATGTGGGTAGGTTATAAAGTGAGGTTAAAACTGTGTCAGGGAATTTTAAAACTATGTGGCCGGTGCACGCTGTCGCCTTTCTATTTGCTTTATGCCTTGTTTACACGACCGTAACTTGGGATTATAATTTTTAAACATGTGTAAGATATTAATAAATTGATTGGAAATATATACAGGATGTAAATGAAATAAGTGCATTCAATTTAACCAGTAATATAACTCGTCGAGAGCAACAATATTTCTTAATAATTTTTTCTAGAAATCGCATATTTTTTTAGCATTTTTACCACCCCGTAAATTGACGAGTCTTTCCAAATATTTTTGTAATAATTGAATGCAGTAGCAATATCTATGAAAAATTTTGTTTTAGTAATTGACAGTCCTGTCAGATGTTGCAATTAAATTTTAACATTAGCAATAAACTTGTTTATAAAGGTAAAATTCTGGCTAAATGCTTATGTTTATGATTAGCGGATACACAGAAATTGTAATTACCTATGGTGAAGTTCTCAAGGTCAACGAAGTTACACGAAAATCAACCTCTCCGTAATATTCGTAAATTTATGTTGTACCACATACAATATCTTCGAGATTATCACAGTTTGATGTGTCACATATGACAGTTTGGAATATTTTAAAAGAGCAACAGTTACTTCCATACCATGTGCAAAAATTTCATTGTTTCCAGCATTTCAACTTTGCGAATGAGTTGTATTGTTCACTGATAGGGCTGGATATATTAGAGAAAGTGTCTTTACTAATGCACAATACGCTTATCTGGTCACAAAAATCCTCATACTGTAAGAAGGAAACACAATTTTCAACAAAAAATATCATAATTGTTTGAGCGGAAATAAATTGACGAGTCATTGGTCCTCATATAATCCCATATCGTTTAAATGGACAAAAGTATGTACTTACATTTTTTGAATAACGTAATTAAACTATTATGATTTGCTGTGTCGACACCTTGACACACGAAAATTCATTTCATAACCTCCATAACTAGTATGCTCTTCTTACGCTCTTACTGTATTCCACTCTATTCACCCAAGTTCAGAAACCTATGTTACTACACAATTTTATAATTTTGTTACCCAAATTTTAAATTTCTTTATTTTAAAAATTGTACTATTACGAATTTATTAATAATAAATATGTTTTCCGCTGATTGTTTATTAATTAATGTGTCTACAAGTATGCAACCACCACCCGACAATTTTTGTTCTGTGTACATAGAACTTCGATTCAGACAGCTGAGGGCAGCAGAGATCTTGCCAGTGGCGGGTAACGATATTTTAAACAAATCTTTAAAGAATTTTAAATCAAAAACTAGAATATTTAGAAAAAAAAATATTAAGAAAAATTGTTGCTCTCGACGAGTTACATAACTGGTTAAATTTAATGCACTTATTTCATTTACATCCTGTATATACAGGCTGTCCGTCTATAAATAAATCAGCAAATATCTCGCTTATTACTACTTTTAGCGATTTCAACTATATAACATAAATTATAGTATCTTAACTCCTCTATAAAATTATGGAAGTAGATCAATATTATTACTTCCGGTTTTGGAGTAAATGATAGCAATTTTCAAATAGAACATCCTATATATTTTCTCAAATTTGAAAAGTACATGAAATTTGCTATCCAACTATATAAAAACAATCATATGTTGTATTATTAAAAAATAGATATCATCACGGCATATTACCTAAAAAAATCTGGTGTGGCCAACACAATATCTTCCGCCATTTACCGTTTGAGTCACAAAAAATTTTACTCTAATTTTGGTAGTTTATTTCTTAAAATATGGTCTAATCTAATCCAAGTAACTACCGTTTCTGATAATACAATGTAGATTAAATTTTAAATACCGGGATAGAATAGAATTCACTAATCTAAAAATGAGAACTAGCTTAAACTTTTTTGCGTATCGTTAATTTTTATTAATCTAGATACATATCTACATATTTACTTATGCTGGAAACTGTTTTGATTTCCTTTTCTATTCTATTTACTTTTTTCTTTTTAAAACGTTACTATTATTAATTTGAAATGATTATTTCTTTCACAGTGACATTTATCTGTTTGTTTAAAGCGTAGGATCCGGGATTTAAATTATAGATAATATTATAACTTTATCATATATATGTAGAAAAAGTATTAATGCAAATCTGTACA
Source organism: Harpalus rubripes (assembly GCA_963082715.1). NCBI lineage: Eukaryota > Metazoa > Arthropoda > Insecta > Coleoptera > Carabidae > Harpalus > Harpalus rubripes. The sequence goes on from OY720448.1 coordinate 82,955,543, forward strand.
AAATTTAATAATCTTTAATTTTTATAATAACATTATTCTCGAAAAATAACATTTACAGGTATTTTTCGAAGAAAAACTATTTCGAGCTCCAACTAAAGTGCCATTTCCTGTTATCCGATTTTCACCAAAATCTAATGGACTTTCCATAATAGAAAAAGTTCGGAATACAAGGTTTAAAATTTTTCTGAATGATAGTATGTGAGTTAGAGTGGAGGATCCACACATACATACACACATCGAAAATGTTAAAATTGGATTCTAGGGACCTTAAAACGTGGTCATTTACCAAAATATCGATATGCGATTTTTAGCACGATCCCTATACCTCCTTTACCAAGGCTAGCGGGAGGTAAAAAATGCATTGTGTTGTGATCACCCTTCCAACCTTACTTTATAGCTATAAAACAATACATTTTTATTTTAAATAAATGATTTTGTCAATTTTACACGTTTTGTTTAATTTTCAACAAAAAATAAAAATTTACCGCTCTCGTTGTCGGACTTTTGTGCACCCGCCTTCATTATTGGATTTCGGGAATGATCATATATCTGTATCGTTGAGACCAAAACGTCATAGTTTCTCAAAGCTGTCGAAGAGAGAGTACCACAGGATTTAATGTCATGCAATTTAAAATTTGAAATAATTTACAAATTTGACGTTAGTTAGATTCGAACCAGAACCGATAGCATAACACTGTCAGCCAACCAGGGAACCCAACGAAAAATATGGGATATGAAAATTACGGTGAATCATAAGAATAATTCTTTGCTATATTTTCCAGAGGAAACAAAGTTTAAATAGAAATTTGAGTGCTTGCATAATATTTGTCTGCGACATATAAATCAAACAAGAACGAAGTCCAGTGCCAAATATTATTTGGTAAAGAGGTCTTAAAATTTAGTGCATCTTTTATTTACCTATTTTTTCATATGTACTTGTTTTAGAGATGTAGGTTAGTGAGTACTTCAAGGTTGAGCAATATTTATTTAAGGCGCATTTACACATTTGCACTCGTGTTTTGCCTCGCCATTCGCCGAAATTCGCGAGTGGCATTCGCATGTTCGACCCCACAACGCGAATGACCGTTTTCAGATTCGCCGAGTGTAAAGACTGATTTCGCCGCATCGCTACAAGCCTTTGGCTCGTCCCCAATAACCGCTCCTGGAGCGAGCGCTACGAGCTGCAAGGCGAGGACCGAGGCGAATAACGAGTGAACGGACCACACATTTGCTACGCCACTCGCCTTGCAATTCGACTCGCCATTTATGCGAAAGTGTAGATGCGTTGTTACAAACAAAACTCCTACTAACAAAAAAATGAACCAAAGGCGTAAAGATATATTTTTTATGAGTAGGCTAGTCGTAGGTGATACAACAGTATAAACACGTAACAGTTATCTATAGAACAAATTAAAAATACATAACTTGAAGGTCCCAATAAATCAAATCTCTGAAATTGAACTATTTTCCTGGCATATCAAAGGAACACTTCTTATTTAAATATATGCGAATTCCGTATTTAGTATAATTCCCTTGACATTTCGAAATCTCGAAAAGGAATAAAATATTTTATTCGCAGTGATTTCGACCTTGTAAAAGTAAAGACTCGTTGACACAGAATGTCGGTAACGTACGTGAACTTATTTTACACTTGATTAGCGGAGATTGACTGCAATAGACACTATGTATGTAGCACACTTCACGCGTAATATACGTGGCAATTTGTCTACAACACTACTTTTATTTTCAAAGAAGAATGAGACGATATCTTCGTTTTATAAGATGATTTGCATTTCAATACGATCTCTATACGATTACATTACTCTTCTGCTTGCTCAAATGTTTTTAGTAAATCTATCTAAGATCTAGATAAGATTACGATATGATTGTTTCCGTGGTAAGGAGAATGAGCACTAGGAACTTAATATTAGCGATACGATAATAATACAATATTGAATTGTATCTATTGGCAAATATTCTATATAGGTAATTGCAGACAGGTAATTTAAGATGAATCCGTACTCTATTACCTTTATTCTGCGGGGCGGGTCGGGTGTGAGAGGGGTAACACTAAAGGGGTGATCAATTGCAGCCTATTAATACCACGTAATATGTCTGGTATACTAAAATAGTAAATACCTCGGGTATTTGAATAACATTTACCTAGAAGGGTTGATCAAAAAATACACGGAATAAGAGGGTTTTCAGAAAAGTGAGATATATATTGTTCATTTTTTAAAGGGCAATTATTATGAGATCAAGTACAAAATAGGGGGTCACGCTAGAATTATTGAGAATACGTCACATAGTTATTTTTACCTTCCGTCACCTTTAGGTAAGGAAGGTATAGGTATTGTCTTTGGTCAAAAAAATCGGTGGTGAGTTTTTAATAATTAGCACGTTTTAATGTCTCTAGAATACGATTGTACTACTTTTACGATGATGTCTGTATGTGTGTGTGTGTGTGTGTGTGTGTGTGTGTGTGTGTGTGTGTGTGTGTTTGCATGTGTGTGTGTGTGTGTTTGCATGTGTGTGTGTGTGTGTTTGCATGTGTGTGTGTGTGTGTTTCCATGTGCGTGTGTGTGTTTGCATGTGCATGTGTGTGTTTGCATGTGCGTGTGTGTGTTTGCATGTGCGTGTGTGTGTTTGCATGTGCGTGTGTGTTTGGATGTGCGTGTGTGTGTTTGCATGTGCGTGTGTGTGTTTGCATGTGCGTGTGTGTGTTTGTGTGCGCGTGGGTGTGTTTGTGTGCGCGTCTGTGTGTGTTTGTGTGCGCGTGGGTGTGTTTGTGTGCGCGTCTGTGTGTGTTTGTGTGCGCGTGTGTGTGTCTGTTTGGGTGCGCGCGCGCGAGTGTGTGTGTGTGTGTTTGCGTGCGCGTGTGTGTTTGTGTGCGTGTGTGTGTGCGTGCGTGCGCGTGTGTGCGTGTGTGTGTGTTTGCATGTGCGTGTGTGTGTTTGCATGTGCGTGTGTGTGTGTATTTGTGTGCGCGTGTGTATGTGTGTTTGTGTGCGTGTGTGTGTGCGTTTGTGCGCGCGCGCGCGCGTATGTGTGTGTGTGTTACTGTGCGTGTTTGTGTGTGCGCGTGTGTGTGTGTTTGTGTGCGCGTGTTTGTGTTTGTGTGCGCGTGTGTGTGTGCGCACGTGTGTGTGTGTGTGTGTGTTTGTGTGCGCACGTGTGTGTTTGTGTGTGTTTATTAGCGTGTGTGTGTGTGTATTTGTGTGCGCGCGTGTGTGTGTTTGTGCGCGTGTGTGTGTGTGTTTGTGTGCGCGTGTGTGTTTGTGTGCGTGCGCGCGTGTTTGTGTATTTGAGAGCGCGCGCGTGTGTGCGTGTGTTTGTGTGTGTGTGCGCGCGCGCGCGTGTGTGTATATGACGATTTTTTTTGTCCACGATAACTCTTATAACAAACTTCCAAATATATCTATTTTCCGTATTTAAGCTTCCTGTTATTCTTAACAAAGTTCTGGCATAAATTTTGCAATTTAATTTAAAATGACAAATAAATAATTGTTTAAAATGGTAATACAAATTTTGCTTCCCACGTCGACCGTATTTGCTTATTTTTAAAATTGTAGCGTGACACTCATATTAACATATTCCAAACTCTAAACCACCCTCCCTATAGACCAGACCTGGATTCGTCAACAATTATTCCTAAACTTAAAATAGCTTCGAGGAAAAATTTTTAAAGACGATGATCGTATCGCTAATGTAAGAAAAGTCGACGTTTATTATAATTTGAAATTATATTACAAACCAGTTAGTTTACCGTTAAAATATAAATTTAAGCATTTTAGAAAATAATTTGAGAACAATTACCATAAGCTTCTACATCCTAGAATCATCGGAAACTCTCGTAATAACGGTTTAAGAAGAGAATGTCTGACATAACTCATCTCTTACTCAATTTCATCGACTTTTACTAAAAGTAAACAAATCTCAAGCTTAGCTATTGATTCTTGCCAAACATTCAGATTTAGATTCCAAGTCAATGAACTGATCCCTTCTTGAGGAAATGCAGCATAATAATTTTGATATGAAAAACGGTATGAGTGGTTAATGTAACGGCTGTGGATCTAACAACAGGGATTCAACTCCGAGATAGATTGTTATTATTATTACTATTGTGATAAATATATTCTGCATGCTATGATATAAGATTTCTGAACATATTTGTTCAACTGTAAATTGTTACCTTTGTCTGTTTTTAAATTAGAATGAGTAAATTTAGAAGTCAGATTTACATCATAAAAGGACGATAGGATTTTTTTTATGTGAACTATATGATTTTGACTGAAAATATCACAAAGAAATTCACGAGTAGAGGTAAATAATATGTTAAGAAAGCTTATGTCAAAAAATAAGGAAACGTCAAAATGTATTATGGGGAGTTTAGTCGTGTTGAAATGTAATGATTTTTCCACATTACTGCGATACTATACAGGTGTTCCAGGACGAGCTTACGCTGTTGTTATTTTAATAGTAATATACATTGCAAGACCATTATTCAGAACTTTACGGTCGTGCGCTGTACCTAACGAGCGAGCGAAGCGAGCTTCTTATCCGTGCGATCACGTAAATTTTGGGTAACGGTAAAGCATTGTACAGAGTGTCTCATTTTCGATGTTTTTTCAAGGTATCTCGGGTAATATTATTGATAGAGCAAAACCGTTTGCACATTGCAGGGTCAACTTTTCGAGAAAAGTTTAATAGTCAACACAGGAATTTTCGATCTTCTTTTGTTTCTGAGCTACAGGCAAAAACTCGTTTTTCGCTCATTTTGAAAATATATCATATCTTATATATTATGCTAGTTAGAGAAAAAATGTTCATATAAAAACTTTACCGTTTTCTAAATAGAATAAAATGGCGTAATTAGATTTTTTGAAAACTTAATAATTCTCGAGATAAAACACAAACTTATGATTTTTTATATGTTGAAAGCAATCTCGTCTTTTTGCTTATTTTATAGGCTTTTCAATGATACATAACAAGTCTACACTCTTTTGTTTTTAAACATTAATGAAAAACGAATTATTAATTTATTTAGGTGAAAATACTGGAAATTATTAAGAAACAAATGAAAAAATTTATTACAAATCATCATTTGTTTATTTTGATTCAAAATCTATTAATTATGTTCTCAAAATTATTTTTAACCAATTATTTTCGGGTTAGTTAAATTACTATTTATCGACGTTACAGTTGGCTTTGACACAATCCGAAAAAAATGGTTTAATATGCTTTTGAAGTAAATAAATTGAAAAAAAAGAGTAACTCTGAAATAAATACTATTAGAAATATGCAAATGATGATCTGTAATAGATTTTTTCATTTGTTTCTTATTAATTTTTTTTAAAAAATCAACTAAATAAATTAATAATTATCTCTTATTCAAGTTTAAAACAAAAGAATGTAGACTTATATATCATTGAAAAGCTTATAAAATAAGCAAAAAACGAGTCTATTTTCAACATAGGTTCCCATTTAAAAAATCATAAGTTTGTGTTATATTTCGAGAATTATAAAGTTTTAAAAAAATCTAATTACGCCATTTTATTCTATTTAAAAAACAGATTTTTTTTTGTAAAAACATTTTTTTCTCTAACTATCATAATAAGTAAGATATAAGATATTTTCAAAATGAGCGAAAAACGAGTTTTTGACTGTAGCTCAGAAACAAAAGAAGATCGAAAATTCCTGTGGTGACTATTAAACTTTTCTCGAAAAGTTGACCCTGGAATGTGCAAACGGTTTTGCTCTATCATTAATATTACCCGAGATACCTTAAAGAAACATCGAAAATGAGACAGCCTGTACAATGTTTTATGATATACTGAATCATAAATACCAAGTGTGTGAACGCTTATCAACCAAATTCACGCACATGGTTTGTACAATATTTTTCGTACGAATAGTATAAAACTAATAATTAGTAATTTGTGTACAAATAATATTATTTATTAAAACTTTATTACATAACACTGCTTTGTAGCTAATTTCAGAGTGATGTGTCAAATTTAAATTCCAAATATTTTAATGTTTGTTTTTTTATGCAATGTAGTATTAATCATAGTACCTAAATAACTATTTATTACTTACCAAGTATTTCACTTGTAGTATATAGCAAATTTATACTTAGTAAACTTGTTAAATTTCTTATTGTTTTGTTACAATTTACATTATGTTTGTTGGTAATGTTTTGCCGACTTCTCGAGTGCTCTGTCTTGCCGACTCCCGCCAAGCAGCAATTGTTGCCAACATTGTGAACCAAATGCACAAACTTCATTATTTTAAAATTAAATTTCATTCAATATTCCACCATTTTCTATTATTATTATTAACCGAAAGAATGTTTGGCAAACTATACTTTTTTTATTATAAATATATTTCTTTAATAAATGCTTTAGAAATAGGAGAGTGCTTCTTCCAAAATTTTCCGGTCGCTTATCTGGTGGAGACCTGCGAAATTGACGTTTCGGACGTAGCTTAGGCGACACAAACTAGTCCTAAAGTTGGAACTTATAATTAATCTATACGAGATGTCAGTAATGACAGCATATTATTATTTTTATGACAAAATTTAGTTATTTAAGTTACAACAATTAAAGATTTAGCCCTAAAATTTGTAACCATTTTGCTAATTCTTGTGTTGAAAATAATCTTAAATTGACATATCACCAGAACAGTAATGCCAACAACTTTTGTCGGCCTACGTCAGCAATAGCGCATTTCTAGATGATTTTGAGTTCTGTAATACTAGTCAAAATGGACGGAGGTACGAAAAAATAATATTGGTACCTACAACACAATACATTAAACTATTTGATCAAAATAGTCTTTGGAAAAATATGGCGAAGCTAAATATTGAATAAATAAATCTGTATACATGTTGCTATAGTTTTAACGTCCGACTAGTATGTTCTTAAAATAAATATATCATCACGGCATATTACCCATTGCTGGGTGTGCCAATCAGCTTTGTACGCAGATATCGGTAATGATGATGACATATTCGTACCGTGCTGGCGTTTACCAGACGACACCTCACGGGCACTCATTGCTGGCGTGGAGAGTGCACCACAGGGGTCAATTTTGTGCCATTTAAAATTCGAAATATCGGTCGGGATCGAACCCGGTTCTCCAGATTCGCGACCAGGCAATTAATACTTAATATACTATAATATAACTAATATAAACGTAATTAGATACTATTAATATATTCTGAAATTTGTTATGCATTGATGAAGTTGAAGAATGCACTTTGCGTTCTTCCTCTTCATCCTCATCTGCAGTAAAACTGGGCCATTTGGCACCGACCTGCACTCAAGTATGTTTATGATTCACATGGAAAGATAAACAACGAAGAAGTCAATTTGTTTTTCTTAAATTTCAACCTTTTAAAAATACTTGGCCGGAATAATTAAATCAGATGAAAATGAAATACAAATGAGTTAAACCACAGATAAAAATAAATGCGAATGGACATCACTTTTATTTTTAGTAATAGGAAATGTGGCTTGATATTTTATGCATTCATAAAAATACTATTAAAATAGTCTTGCAGGAATTACGGAACGAGTTCTTTGATTTCGAGATTAACTTCAAAGAAGGATTAAATAAATAACTATTTTTTGACATAATAAGCAAATGGAATTTTGTAATAATACTGGATTTCCTGTCACAAAAGAACGAGTTCTTTAAAGTTAATGTGCAAAAAATATATTAATTTCCTCTATTATATTCTCACGCAAAAAGTAAAAAAGTTTTCAATTCACGGGCATCATATTGTGCGCTAAAAACTTTTTTATAAAAAATAACTGTATATTGTTACACCAGGAAATAAAAAAACTGGCTGTGATATATATTACTTGGCAATACAAATTTAATTTAATGGTAATTATACAGGGTGTCCAAGATATCTTTTCCAACATGGGGTTTTCGAGAACTATAAGAGATACGAAGTCGGATAAATTCAGGGTTGGCAAAAATAAATCATGATTTTTTAAATTTTTTACTTCCTTGTACATAGTAAAAGAAGTATTGTAACCGCGAAAAATTTCGGTTTTCAGATTTCAACGGAAATATTCATTTTGACCATCCCTGGATCCATTTTGACTAATTTTGTCGTGAGTCGTGACATCTGTACGTACGAAGAAAGTTGATATTTTGTATTTAGGACTGCTATAACATCTAGTTGTGCACCTCCCTTTTTGATCATTACATAATTTCCAGAAATGGTACTTTACTTGAAGCCTATAATAGATTTTAATGAAAAACTATTTTAAAATATAATCCAAAACTTTTCAAATTTGGTATATGACTTTTATAACATAGTACATTTTGGTTAAAATAGGCTAACCCTGGTTAAATTAGACAAAAGGTGCCCCAATAGGAGACCATGTTAATGGTGTTTTGTTATTTGAGAAAAAATACGTATATCACTAGATATTGACGGAAATGTACATTTTGCAGATTTTTATTTTTACAAATATCTCCCAAATGCGGAATAATTTCGGATTTTAATTTACACATCTTTAAGACACTTTTCTATGTTCTAATTTTTTTATCACTATTATTTTTTGAGTTATGATGTCAAAGTTTTAATTTTTATATGGACGCCATATTTGAAAATTACACCATTGAAAAGAGATTTTTTCTAGCTTTTCAACCATATTTAATTTGTCTATCTTCATTTGTTTCAAACAACGAAAATACAATAATTTCTAAATTTATAGGTTAAAAACAATGGTTGATGGCAATGAAACAATTGAAAAACACAATTTGGTTATTTTCTACAGATTTGCATTAATACTTTTTCTATATATTTTATGGATAAATTTATAAAATTATCTATAATTTAAATCCCGGAGCCTATGCTTTAAACAAACAAAACTCCTTGGTTGCGCAGTTATTCAAATTTATGTAACTGACAGATAAATGTCACTGTCAAAGAACTAATCATTTCAATTTAATATAGTAACGTTTTAAAAAGAAAAAAGTAAATAGAACAATAGGAAAGGAAATCATTACAGTTTCCAGCAAATGTAAATATGTAGGTATGTATTTAGATTAATAAAAATTAACGATTCGCAAAAACGTTTAAGCTAATTTTCATTTTTGGATTAATGAATTCTATATTATCCCGGTATTTAAAATTTCATCTTCATTTTATTATCAAAAGAGGTAGTTGCTTGGATTAGATTAGACTATATATTAAGAAATAAACTGCCAAAATTAGAGTAAAATTCGCTAGTCCAAAAATAAGGATTAGCTTAAGCTTTTTTGTGATTCGGGCGGTAAATGGCGGGAGGTATTATGTTGGCCACACCAGATTTTTAATTAAATTTTTAATAGTTTTTCTCAAAATAAATTAAGTTTACGCATTTTTCCGATAATAAAAACAATTAATTTTCTGAATCAAATAGTTTTAAATTGTAAATATCACGGTAAATATAAACAAGCGCCAACACAAACAAATGCTGCATTTCTTTTCCACCTACTAACATCACCAATCTATCACAAATGTTCCGTTGCAGAAAAGAAAAACGAATTGTATTTAAATTTTCTTTCTTTTTAACACATTTCTCACGAGTAAAAAATCTTCTGGTCTGCTGCGGCCATTATACAAGACACTATTATTTGCAATAAATTACAGGAAACTTATTTTTTGCAAGAAACTGGTCGCATACAGTAGACACTGGCCTTGAGACTGTACTGTGTCAACCATTCCCTATCAGAAAAAATTAATTTAGTTGTTCCTGTCCGGGGGAGCTGTAATATTCGTACAGGCTCAATCGCTCAATGTAGCCCAAGCAATATGTACATTTTTGTAGTATGCTTATTCAATGGGGTCCTCTACTCATTTTTACCTTCCGTCACCTTTAGGTAAGGAAGGTATTGTCTTTGGTCAAAAAATTCGGTGGTGAGTTTTTGATGAATAAGCACGTTTTAGGGTCCCTACAATACGATTTTACTATTTTTACGATGATGTCTGTATGTGTGTGTGTGTGTGTGTATGTATGTATGTGTGTGTGTGTGTGTGTGTGTGTGTGTCTGTGTGTGACAAAATTTTCTAATGCGATAACTCTAATACTACAATTCCAAAAATTATAATTCTTTCGTATTCCTCTTCGTTACAACCATGTGAAGAGCTGATTAGATTTTGGTTATAATTGGTCAACCGGAAGTACCCTCATTTGAAGATTTTAACAGTTTTTCTTGAAAAAACGATGTTAAATATCATTTTTTCACATTTAATGTTATTATAAATATTAAAGAATTATTTATTCTCTATACAATTTGAATGCATTTTATGCTTCATATTAAATGGACATAGAGTTAAAAAATTATAAAGTCATTAAATATCATGTATATTAGTCAGCTTTGCTATAACTCTGGAAACAGCTGCTACATTAAGAAAATAGAAAATTCTGATTGAAAGGTGTCAGTGTCAAGTGTAGTTGACAGTATGTTTATGTTATAATTTTACTGGAAATATAGGATCTTTTGTTAGAAAGTTTCTGTTTGGTATAAAATACATACAACTGCCTTAAGGTAATGTACAAGAAATATAATCTTTTTCAAGGAACTTTCTGTATGACATTTTTACAAAATACATAGAACTGACGGAAGGTAATGTGCTGGCCACATCAGATTTTTTTTTATTTTAAATGCAAGTTCGTTTAATTTTGATGCAGTTCGTATTAATAAAAATCTGGTAGACTAGCCTATTCATGAAAAAATACATCTTTACGCCTTTGGTCCATTTTTTTGTTAGTAGGAGTTTTGTTTGTAAATAAATATTGCTCAACCTTGAAGTACTCACTAACCTACATCTCTAAAAAAAATCTTGTGTGGCCAACACAATACCTCCCGCCATTTACAGCCCGAGTCACAAAAAATATTAAGTTTTTTGGATTAATGAATTTTACTCTAATTTTGACAGTTTATTTCTTAAAATATAGTCTAATCTAATCCAAGTAACTACCTCTTTTTAAACCCCTCAACAGGATTAAATCCCAATTACAGAGTGGGTTCACATTCACACACATCCATGCCTTAATGGTATTCGAACCCAGAGCCCCGAAGGAACTCATGACATGAGGCGTTGCTCTAACCATTGAGCCACCGGAACTATAATAAAATGAAGATTAAATTTTAAATACCGGGATAGAATAGAATTCACTAATCCAAAAATGAAGATTAGCTTAAACTTTTTTGCGAATCGTTAATTTTTATTAATCTAAATACATACCTACATATTTACTTATGCTGGAAACTGTATTGAATTGCTTTTCTATTGTTTTACATATTTATTTTTTCCTTTTTAAAACATTACTAATATTATTTTGAAATGATTAGTTCTTTGATAGTGACATTTATCTGTCAGTTACATACATTTGAATAACTGCGTGTTGTTTGTTTAAAGCGTAGGTTCTGGGATTTAAATTATAGATAATTTTATAAATTTATCCATAAAATATATAGAAAAACTATTAATGCAAATCTATAGAAAATTTAATAATCTTTAATTTTTATAACATTAATCTCGAAAAAAATAATATGTAAAGGTATTCTTCGCAGAAAAACTATTTTGAGCTTCTAGAAAAGTGCCATTTCCGGTTATCCGATTTTCACCAAAGTCTAATGGGCTCTTTCGAATACAGAAAAAGTACGAAATACAAGATTTCAAAATTTTCTGAATGATAGTATTTAAGTTAGAGTGAAGGATCGACACATACATACACACAGACATCATTGTGAAATTGTTAAAATTGGATTCTAGGGACCTTAAAAGGTGCTCATTTACCTAAATCTCGATATGCGCTTTTTAGCACGATTCTTATACCTCCCTTAACCAAGGATAGCGGGAGGTTAAAAAGAAATAAGATCAAGCTCAAGTAATATAATTTTATGTTTCATTTTTCATGGAATCCTGTAAACAGCTAAAAAATAAAAATGGAAATTTTAATTTTCCTCGTAAGACAAATATATTTGGGCTCATGTGGAAAAAGTTTACATATATTCTAGTTATTAATTGTCATTTTACAACAATCTAATGAAAATATAAGAAAGATTGTATGTCGTAAATCAGAATCAGAAAACCTAGATTCAAAACCCGTAATTTTATGCGTAGGTAGGAATTCTTGAGATGTCGATAGATGCCTTTCTAATACCATCAATTTACAGTTTACATTTAATACTCTAAATACATTGAGATATTTTAAACAATAAAAAATTAATTCTGTTCTTGTATATTATTACAAATAACGACTACTATATTAAATCATAAAATATCTCGTAAAATATTTTACTGGTATACTACTTGTATTATAATTTTTAAGAAACCAATGATGGGAATTTCAAATGAGACTTTTATTATAATAAACTCTTATTTTTTAAAATACTATAAAAGTCGATTACTGGAAATAAACTTTAATCTAGACTATGAAAACAATATTACTTATTTTTATGTAAATAACCTTCAAAAATCAATTACTATTTAATCAAAATTATTATAACTATAAACCAAACATTAAAAATTGCATACAGCACTCAAAATTAAAATGTTGCCTGTTAGTCGTCACAAATAAAAAAAAATTGTTTGGTTGCCTGTTGAGCACCGAATATTTAATTTTGATATCAAATATATTATTTGAGATGAGCCCAAAGACTTAACTCCGTTAGACCGCGTGTTAGCGTTTGTTGGGAAGCAGAAACTTAAAGAAGTGGGGGCAAGTGGAATGGAGAAGAATCTAGTCTCTAGTCGTCAGAGCGCCAAGGACCCCGAAGCAACTTCAAGCGCCCGCAAAACCCGGGTCGTTATTTTAGTTTTTAAAAAACAAGTATAAGGACTCGCGTTTTGTGCGTTAGGTATTGATTTTGTCAAGACTTTTTTTTAAGTCTAATTTTCGACTCTGAAGACATCCTGTATCTTCGGGGTCCCCAGCGCTCTGACGACTAGACTCTTGTGTGGAATGGACCCCAGCTTGTAGTGCAGGTTGCGTAAACTTCGCATGTAAACAAAAGTGAAAGCTGCTATAATAACTGTGTAACTCAAATTTATTGAAGAAACTCCTCTAACCTTACTCGTCAATAGTCACTTGTCAAAGAACGTAAACAAACGAAAATATGATAACTAGGCATCACGCATTACCAGCTGGGGTTTTTCCTACGTTCCCCAGCAACCCTGCACAATAGGGAGTATCTACTTCTCACCAAACTAGTGTTTAATTAATCTATTGGGAACAAATTTTTATTTTTGCATATGATACTAGACAAAAAACTGTATTTTTTAAAATCAATTAATTATTCGTACTTTACTAAAAAATAATTATTAAAAATTTGGGAAAGAGATATGTGACGTGAGCATGGTACAATCGTGGAAGAAGACGGGTAGACTGGGAGGGAACGAGATAGGTATAGTAAGTTGTCATTATGCCACACCTACAACATAATCTGGATACTGATCGGCTGATCTATACCTGTCTCTTAGCTTTTATTATTATAATGAGAAACTATAGTGGTTAATTTTCATATTTTATAACTTATACATATATTGAAATTCGAATATGGTCACAAACCCCAATCTCAAGTTCGAAGAAGTTGACGGTCATTTAAATTATTACCTTTTAAATTTAAGGACGAATTTCCACTATTTTAAAACAATGTGAAAACAGGGTCGGACTGCCTCATTTCACAGAATTTAGGGGCGTATTTTCGAGTGCCGTTATTTTGTAAATGTTCTACTGGATGAAATGGAAAATTCGAGGGGTCCGTCACTCAAGAAATCCTTGTACACTTACATAAAAATCCGATTGAAAATCCTGAAAATCTTTATCTTAATACTGCAATCTTTGCAATCAACATTACAATACAAAAAATCATTACAATCTTTATAAAAAAAAAATTAAATCTTGGAAATCTTACTTGCAATCTCATATTCTTAGACAAATCTATGCAAGTTCATGGTAACTATCTCAAGAAATCTTTGTACATTTACATATAACTCCGATTGAAAATCCTGAAAATCTTTCTTTAATAATGCAATCTTTGTAATCAACAATCCCCAAAACAATCTTGTAAAATCCCAGAAATCTTTCCAATCAACATTATAATCCCAAAAATCATTACTATCTTGTTTGCAATCTTACATTCTTAGATAAGTCTATGCAATTTCATAGCTACTAATTCAAGAAATCTTTGTACACTTACATAAAAATCTGATTGAAAATCTTTGACAATCTAATAAAATCCCTATAAATCATCTTGAATCTAGTAAATCTTCAAAGATTTACAATCTTTGTACACTTAAACGTCGAGTGACGTACCCCTCGGGAAAATTGGTTTAAACTGATAAAACATAGCATGTTTTACATGTATGAAATACAATCGAAAAATGCAGTCTATATTGCAGTGTATGTTTGCAGTGATTTACAGATTCTAATATAAGCGTAGTTGATTTAAAAGATGGGGTTATTAATGTTAGTTGGCATCTTCCATCGTCAATGAACCCCCCTTGAGGTATACAATACAGCTATTTGTTTAAAACAGGGGTATTAAAATCGATCGCAAGTGAGGTGATATTCAATTTTCACAGTATAGACAGTTTTAGGTAAGTCAACAATCCGTTAAATATATTCCCTTTTCTAAAATGCTGTGATCTGGCAATTTATTTTTGTACGTGAATGGGGAAAACATGCAGCTTCACACCCTTGAAAAAATGTAACTTTCAATTATACGGCATTTACCCCGCGACGCCTTTTTTTCTGGGTACCTTTACATGAAAAATTAGGGCGCACAATTTGAAATTTGCCTCAGTTGTTTCGAAACCACCGTCGCGCTCTATGTCGAAACGGCATGTGAAGAATTACAACCTTCGGTAATTTCAGTTCGATTTTTAGCGGTGAATAACAGTAATCTATCGGCGTCCTAGGTTGGTATGCTCCGATTGACGATATTGATGTATAGTTAATTAGTAAAAAATGTGTTAATTAGAAATTCTAATTTCTCAGCCGTCTTAATGGATCCGAAGAGAGAAGAACATGGCAATATATAACGGATGTGAAGATTATTACTGTGAATTTGGCTTTGATTTGAACCGAATTGGATTAAATTTTAATTAGAAATACATTTTCATAACTTTACTTCCTGCCTGGCACTAAGGCCGTATAAGGAAGTAGTAAATAACGATAGAACATACTCTAGTGTGTATACATATTTTATAGTTATGTCGATCTATAAAAATTTTATGGTGTAGACCATACTTACACGTAATGAAATATAGTTATAAATAAAATTAATTGATAATTCTAAATATAGTATATTACTTATCAAGTCAGGAAAATGTAATTTTACTGGATGTGGTAGGAAATTTTTAGAAAGCGACTCATGAACCCCTCCGAATCCAATTACGTGACTTTCTGGATGTGGTGCATATTTTACCTCAAAAAATTGGAACAAGGGTCTTTTCTATTAAAACTAGATATTGAAACTGTATGAGAGGTGACACGATAATATGAGATACATATATAAAATAGTCACAGCCAGAAGTGTAGTAAAAGAACAGATGAGACATTCATTTTTATATTATTACAGATTTTACGATCAATATTATCAAGGCTTTTTATCTAATGTTGGGTGTGCCAAAAAGCCTCGAAAAAACCTTATGCTGACTTCAATAATGAAGATGTATTTTTACCACAGAAAACATTTAATAAACGGCACATTTCAGGTATTCATGACTGTTGTCGAGAATGTATTTATAATACCTGGGTTATTTTTAACTTCGATCGAATTAATTGTGCGAAAAAAGTATTCCAAATTACGAAATTGCTTTTTTAATTAACTACCAGACAAATCAAATTTAAATCTAATTTCTTTATTCAAATTTCTTACAACACAAAATCCAATGCATAGATATAGGTAACCTTAATTTGTGTTCCAGATAATATCAAAACTTATTTCCCTACTTATTCTTTCTGTTTACCGTCCAATATTATGTGGGTTACCCTTTCCTTATTGAAAGATAATAAGGCGTGATGATATATTTTTTATTCATAAATTAATACCTGATCTCAAGATATTAAAATAGAGGATAGCAAGAAATCAACCTACCGACACGATTAACATAACCTTGTTAAAAAGTTAATCCAGAATGACATTGAAAATGTAACAATTGGTTGAAAAAAGTAAAACAACAAAAAATTGTCAAGAATTTATCAATATTGATTATAAAATCCTACATAGCTGTCAACCACAATGATAAGGTGTCGTTAAATATATTTAAGGCATTTAAACAGAAGTCAAGTACTTTCGAAAATATTTACGTGAACAAACAAAACTATATAAGATTAAGTACCGTTTACACTGCACCATATATTGAACAATAAATTATTACCTTTCGAAATTTTGTTATCATATTAAAATTTGTATATGTAAACAATAGTATATAGGCTGTTCATATTAAATGGGCCACCATTGCTATCTCGAGAACTATACAGGGTGTTAATACTAAGTCGTCACACCCGAACATGGTATTTAGAACTCATTATAACAAACAACTTTTCTTGGTTCCAATTTTTGATTTGGTGCCATGGTTCGTAGTTATTGGACTTCTTTTCTTTTCAAAAAATCGTCATATTTCACTATTTTAAGGGCTATTGAAAAAAATTTTCTTTTCAAATCACCTTTAGGCCCTAAAAAACATTTGCATTTACATATATTTTTTATTTTATAAATGATAAAATGTAGATAGTTAAAGGATTTTATAAATGTTTTACTATCGAAAATCTATGGAGTGGTTATCAAAAAATCTTGTTTAGAAATTTTTGATGGATCGCCATTTGGGATTTGAAAAAATAAAAAATAATTGTAAATGCAAATGTTTTAGGCCTAACGCTAATTTAGAAAGATTTTTTTTCAATCGCCCTTACAGTAAGGTAGATATAACGATTTTTTCGAAAAACAAAAGAACCGGGGCACCAAATCAATAATAGGAACTAAGAAAAAGTTGTTTGTTTTAATGAGTTAACTACCATTTTCGGGTGTGACGACTCAGTATTAACACTCTGCATAAGAGCTAGAAAGACGGTTAAATGAAGAAACAAAATCTATTTCACAAGACAAATTTAAATAAAAGAAATATTTTTTTCGATCAGTGGTTCTCAAATACGGGACCTAACTGTTTTATTTTAAATTAGAAGCTTTTTTTTTTATTTTGTCAGTCCAGTACTGCAATTCTCAAATAGTTTTTATCTGATTATAAATTTCTTGCATTAAACTTAATAATTTTGATACACTTGCAATTATAAAGAATGTAGACTTGTACAGTGTTAAGAGTTCAAGAATATTTTAGATCCGCACGACGAAAACAGTTTTATATAAAAATTATATTCGTGACGTCACATCTATAGTTTCAAACTTCGGGGGACCATAACTCGCTTATTAATAGGAATTTTTTCACCAGATTTTCACCAATAGTCTTAGTTTTACTTATACTTTCTGATGAAATTATGGAGTCTCGTGGCCGCGTGTCTGGTCGTAAATCTGGGGAACCGGGTTCGATCCCGACCGACGCCAAATATTTCGAATTTTAAATGGCACTAAATTGACCCCTGTAGTGCACTCTCCACGCCAGCAATAAGTGCCCGTGAGGTGACGCCTTGTAAACGCCCGCACGGTACACATATGTCATCATCAATACCGAAATCTGCGTACAAATCAGATTGGCACACCCAGCAATGGGTAATATGCCGTGATGATATATTTTTTTTTTATTTATATACTTTTTGGTTTTTGAATAAAGCTTGATATCGATTAGGACAAAAAAGTACAAAAAAAATTTAAAAAAACAATATTAATGTCTAATTACGTCAAATACGTGATATTTTATAATTAGGTATAAATTTCATATTAGCCTTGCGTACTAGGAAGTCGTGTGGTGTTCACATCAGATTTTTTATTTTAAATTAGAAGATATATTTTTTATTTGCTCATTCGTCATAGAATATAATTCTGAATTCAGTGATATAATATTTCTTTACCCTTACACAACTATTTTTTTGAGAAAAATGCATGTAAAGTTTTATATTAATTTGATTAAAATATGGCTATAATAAGAGTGCCACGAATGGAAAAAATGAATACATGTTAATTTTATTACATAGAATTAGAGTGCCCTGACCGAAAGTGAATATTTTTCGTGTAATTGCTCATAAATGTCAACGCAAACAAAATAATCACGTATTTCTTTCACGGCATTCTAATTATATGTAAAAAAAAAATTAACACGTATTCGATTTTTCCATTCATGACACTCATATTACAGCCATATTTTAATCAAACTAATATAAAACTTTACATGCATTTTTCTCAAAAAAATTGTTATGTAAGGGAATAAAAATATTATATCACTGAATTTAGAAGTAAATTCTCTAACGAATGAGTAAATAAAAAACATACTATGTTCCCATTTATATTAAAAAGTTGGGTTTCGTATTTTGAGAACTGGTTTAAGAAAATAATTTTTCTTTTCTTTAAATTTGTCTTGTGAAATAGAAATTGTTTCCTCATTTACGGAAACGGAAAATTAAATTAGCACACCCAGAAATGGGTAATAAGCCGTTGTAATATATTTACGATAAATAAGTTTTCCAAATAGAGCCATTAACAGTAAAACTTTTTATTTTCATTACAGTCTACAAACCCATCATCATTAATTTGTTAACTTTGCTTGTTAACAAATTTATGAACTCTGTAACTACTTTTGAACAATTACAATTGTTCCGAAAATAGTACTCTATCTTGTTCAATACATTGTCTATTGCAAAAGCACTTGAGACAATCGTGGAAAAAACTACGGGATGTTTATGAAGACACGCTCCATAAAACAAACTTGGTTACAATAACACTCATAAGTGGACCAATGTCTTTGTTCAAATTTATTTAAAGACACAAATACTGGTCATACGCAATGAACAAAAAGTATTTGTAGGTACTTTGCAAAAATAGTTCAATGAATGAGTACAAGAACCTTTTATTTTTAGAAAAGTTGGCAAATATTACGTGTGTACAAAAGGGGATGGAGTATGACTCACTACCCTTGCACAAAATCGATTTGGAACTTGAATTTTAACTTGGTTTTCCAGACACATTTCGAGAATGCGTTATTATGAATTGAAAGTTTAACTATACCTGTTCAGTAATTGTAATACTTTCCAATTTATATTTAGTACGTAATTCTAAGAATTATAAGCAAGTTTCGATTGTTAATCATATCTAAATTAGTATCACCTCTTTATTTATTAAAAACATAGAACTTTCAAAAAGAATATAGTAAATTTGATGTTTTGCATAATATCCTATTTCTGAATTAATAATTAATATTTTATAACATTATTTATAAGAATATCTTAAGATGTAATTGTAAAATACTTCTCGAGAATGTAAGCGAGCATCTAAATCATGTTTTGTTTCGTAATTGTTGACAGAACAATTGACAACAATAACAACTTTTACTGGTCACAATAAACACTGAACTGAACCTTTCAACAATTCCCACAATTACCATATTAATCAAACATCACAACAATCAAATCCAACACTAAACTTGACACATCACAGAGGTAATTTCGACCTTATGACACTATTATTTAAGGCTGGAAACCGTCGAGTACGCATGTGTGAAACATCCGCATAGACTTTACCGCGGACACTGGAGCATGTGGCACTAGACGGCATCTTTCGCCCGCGACACGACAAGAAAGAACCACTTCGGGAGAATTCGGGCATTTCGGGGCAGGAAAGTTATTAGCGATACTCAACGGTGGGTTTGCAATGATTTACAACTAAGTTATTAAAAATAACATGTGATGTAATGTAGGAAGTACTTTCCAAAAGATTCTTTGCATTTTTATAAGTTATGAGGGCGAGAAGAGTATTATTAGTTTAATTTGCTAATTACTTCAACCGGTCTAGTCGATTTTATCGAGGATATGGGAGTTAATTAATTAAATGTTAGTCATACTACTGCTTTTAATTTTTGCATATCAGGAAAAATAAAAAAAATATTACTTTTATCCATAATCTGTTTCTAAATTAGAAGCTAGACGAAAATATTCACAGCCAGAAGTGTAATATTATGGGTCGATTCTGTTCACATCTGTAAGTCTTACAGATCTGTAAAAAACCTGACAAAAACGCATCTATTTTTGTTGATTAATATAAAATTTTACATAAGAGTGCAGGTTTCGTTGCGATTTTTTTCATTATTTACAAATTTACAGATCTGTAAGATTTGCAGATGTGAACAGAATCGACCCATTAGATTTACAGCATAAAAAAACCTATAAAAATATTTATTACAAATTTAAGGTAATAGTCAAGAATGATTTCAAAATATAACTAAATTATTGTTAAAGAAATGAAATAGCTATTTGTGTATTAAGAGCGCAAAATGGGACATTGTCGATTGAGAGGTTGTTGCCGCGCGACGCAGGAGCGTGGCATTCTCTCGAAATCGACAATGTCCATTTGCGCTCGAAACACACAAGATTTTTTTCTACAGTCGTCACAATGGGGTTCTCCACCATAACAAAAAATAATAAAATGTACACTTTGTACTTACAGTACCATTCAAAAAATAACGATTATATTTAATTTTAATTTATCGTTATTTTCCATTCTTCTTGAGCTATTCCTTCTATCTAATCGAACCATTTTATACTTTCGTTTTTGTAAATGAATGCCCTATTTTATTTTCACAGCAGTGCGGCATTTTGTTTGGTTGTGTAATCTACCGACAGAGCAGTTATATATGTCAGGTTGATTTGTGAAGGTGGTAAATGTGTAACTACAGTGCCATTAGTTTCTGACTAAACGTTTCCATTAAAATTGTAGACAAGTGACATTTCTCAACATTGTATAGTTAGAAATTTGGACAGCGAGCGTTTTTTCTACTTTGTCGCGCATGAGCGGCAAAGTGACATTTTGCGTTGACAAAAGAGAGCGCAAATGGCTACTTTGTATATACACTGTAGAAAAAATCTTTTGTGGCCAGCTCAATACCTCTCGCTAATTCCATGTTATTTTAGAGATTAAGGGCCGGTTTTATAAACAAAAATTTAAGAGAATCGTAACTAAGTGATGAATAAATTTACTTGTTCAGTAAATACATGTTGGATTTTATAAACAAAATGTACCCATTAGATATGTAAGTAGAGATATAATTTTCGTTGCGTTGTGTGAAAATGACTTTTTTTTTTAATTTATGAGTTGCTTGATTATTCTTATGACAGTATTTTGGATCGTTTGACGTATTGACATGCATTTGACAGAAAGTAAAATAAGGTGAAATCGGGTGAAATATGGGCAGAAGACTGAAACAAGGCAAAAAAATTATTTATAGGGAAAAATGTGATGTTTTGTATAGCAAAAAAATATTTAAGTATAGTAGAAAATAAGAAAATGGATCATGCAAATGTTAAATTAAAAAACGAAACGTGGGTAAAGCAAAGAATATAATGCTATACAACAAACTGGTATTCGAACGAAAACAGATAAAACTGTTCCATGAAAATATAAAATTCAAAGCCAAGAAAGATATGGCTGAAGACAAATTAAGTTAAACTATACAGTTGGGAAATCCACTAATATTAAAAGACTCTCTACATATTTTGTACCGCTATTCAACAGTTTTCGGCATTTTAATGTACATATTTTTAATAAAGCTGTATAATGCGTTACTCTGTGTATTATTTTGCATACCGTCGATTTAGATACATTAAAATTATCTCCTATTATAATTTTAAACGACGCTGATGCAAAAAAGCGAAAAGTTATTAAAAATTGATCCAATAATAATCTTTCAAGTTTTATAAATATTTGAAAGTACATCAATAAAAATCGTTACTTAAATTTAATAGCATGAAATTCTCCATTTAGTTTACTAGGTAGATTTATTTGTTCAGTAAATTTAAAAATGCTTTTTATATTTTAGGTTCATAATGAAGTCATTACGATATGCAATTGCGTATTGTAATGACCTTCATTTCGATACCCAATTTTTTATTTTAGACGGTTGGTACTAGATGACGTTTCTTTAACCCATTTTTACCAAATTGATTTTTAGTTAATTGACAATTCATTTTAATAATATAATGTCGAAATTATTATTATTTTTTTTTTTTTATTTAGGCAAGATTATTTACTTGAAAATGTACAAATGGTTACAAATATAATCACAAATTGAGTAAGTAAATGTTAATATAATGTTTGTAGAAGGCGCAAAATATAAAAAATAGTATAAAGAACTCATTTTATAAGACTTTCTTTCACACTTGTCAATTAGAAAACTCGCTAACGCTCGTTTTCTAAATTTTGACGCGTGCGAAAAAAACATGTCTTATAAAACACGTTCTTTAATATACTATTATAAAACCCAAATCTCCACTTAAATAAATTTACTTGATAACTAAAATTTAAGTGAAGATTTTTGAGCTTTATAAAACCGGGCCTAAATAAATAAAATAAATAAATATACCTATCATCACGGCATATTGCCCATTACTGGGTGTGCCAATCTGCTTTCTATTATTTTAGAGATTAAGTTATAAATCCATTAACTCGAAATTTAACAATGATCAATAAATTTTAGCATCGTCAATAAAAGGAAAATAAAAAAATATGATGTGGCCAGCACATGACCTCCCGCCAATTCCATGTTTAAAATAGAAATGAGTTTTAAGTAAAGTTTCACTCCCGGTTGATCGTTTGTAAACAAAATCTAATTTGTTGTTCCAATAAATGGAAAAGTCAGTAATATGAAATTTTGGATTATACATATATGATATTATGATATTCCTCGAAAATCTGTTAAGAGCTCCAAATTAAGTACCACTTCCGGTTTATTATATTCAGGGTGAGTCTGGGAAAATATAAACCGCCATTTTTTTCTCTTTTCAAAGATAGTTTTTATTAGTGTCTTCCCAAAGTCAGTCTGTATAGTAAAAATCTAATATGTTGTTACAAATTATGTACGAGTTCTAAATACTAAATTTGAGAAGTTTTGGATCATATTTTAATATATTTTTTCAAGAAAAAATAATATACCACTTTCGGTTTATCAATTTTAATAGAAATCAACTCTTTATATGAATGCAGAAAGCTTAAATACGGAAAATACAATTTTTTGAAAGTTTGAAATAAGGGTTATCGTGGAAGAAAAAATTGTTACACACACAGACAACATTGTAAAAATAGTAAAAACATATTGTGGGGACCCTAATTCTTGCTTATTCACTGAAAACTCATCGATTTTTTTGACAGTTAAAAACAGTACCTCCCTTACCTATAGTGATAAGATGACTATTCAAGGTCATTTATGAGCCGTCTGATATAATATTACTTGCAGATAACGTCACTGCATTTCGTACCCATAGGCGTGCAACGCGAAATATTTATGGGTACATTTTAAATGAACATAAATGTACTTTATTTGAAAATTTTGTTTCTTTTTAAATAATGCTTTTCTCAAAATTTTATCTTCTTCACCTACGTTTTTGCATAAAACAAAAATATAGACTTGACGTAAACCATAAAATAATAATTTGATTTGAATGTCAACGCTACTGGGTAAACATTAGTACAGAGGGCAGTGTAGTAGATAATTACATGTCTGTAATTGTCACTGCTATTTTTAGTGTGTTAAGTAATGTCGCCATATATATATATATATATATATATATATATATATATATATATATATATATATATATATATATATATATATATATATATCTGTCACACCTCATAAATTAAATAGGCATACGTCAACTTATCTTTCTATTTATAATACAAAATGTTGCTAAACTACTGCTATAAAGTGCTGTGTATTCTTTCTTCGAACAAATGACCTTGAATAGTCTTCTTTCGTGAACAATAGTATATTCATATTTCTATATAGTTATGATGAGTTTATTTACCATTATATTAGTTAAATATTAAATACCCAATAACCAGTATTTCCACATAAAAGAACAGTTATTTGCCATATATGCTCTTCAATAAAACACACAAACTGGACTTCGCCAAAACTAGCCTATTTCCGCTAGCCATGTGCGTGATATTATATAAATATAAACAAATTTATAATAATAAAATATTGATATTACTGTGCGTGAAAAATCAAAACACATCGCAATATTGAAACACTGCACGAATAAAAAAACCCCCATTTCGAATTTGTATTCATATAATGTTGTTGTTTTATAAAAAGTAAAGTACTTGACTAACAAAAAAGGGCACTCAACTTTTTTAACGAAAAAGTATACAAAGTATACGACATTAGCAATGCATGAACTTTATATAACGAAATTTATTTTCATTCCTTCTAACAATATTTTTAAATATGCATGTTCTATCCTACCGGATGTTCCAAGATTTACGATTTAATATCTAAACTTAAAATTTAAATAAAGCACCTAAAAATAAGTGAACAAATTCATTTAGGTAAGCAAAAACTCTCAAATGTTTTCAGGAGAAGTTTTGTTTTAATTTTGAGGGTCACGCTAGAATTATTGATAATAAGAATATCACTTAGGCCGGGGAAAACAAAATTTACATTATCGCTTTGAACAATTATTTATCTATCCTTAAATACTGCAAGAAAAGTACTTTATTAGGCTTGCAAGTACTGAACTTGAAGTACTTTCTATTTATAGTACTTTGTACTTGACAAAGTAAATCTATTCGCATGTACAGTGTGTTCAAAAAATTCCTAACTCGGAGTAGGCTATGAACAGAGAAACGTATGTCTGATCATTATTCAATTCAAAAGTCAAGTTGTCAAAATTGATGTTGAAATGTAATTTTAAGGAGAAAAGACAATAAAGAAGGATACAGTAAATTGACATTATCCGTTTTCTAATTTGTTTCCATTACTAAAATAAGATTCAAAAGAAGAGCTTTGAGTTATTTAGATAATATTTTTGACAATGTCTCATGTCTCAATCTTTTTAAATTGACATACGTTTCTTTGTTCATAGCCTACTCCGAGTTAGGAATTTTTTTGAACACACTGTACTTGGTACTTAATACTTGGAAAAATACATGAAGTACAGTGAAAAGTATTTGAAGTATTTTTAAATACTTGAAATACTTTAAATGTACTTGAAGTACTTTAAATGTACTTAAATTACTTTAAATGTACTTGAAGTTCGATGAATAATTTAAAAGCTGACAATGTTATGAGAATTGCTTGTCTGTCAGTGTTTCTTTTGCAGTGGTGTAGTGTTATTCCTGTAGTACAAAATCATGTGAATTTCATTAATAAGTAAATTTTCAGCGATAATATGAAAGTAAAGATATATTTGCAATTTTTTTGGCATAACTAATTTAATTCTAATCTGCACACTGCATATACATATAATGTTTGTGTTATCTAACTACAATGCTGGGACTCTGCCGTATCACCTGGCGAACGCATGACGTAAAAATGACGTCATTCTGACATCTCGGTACAGCTACTCGTATCGCTTGTCGATCATATTGACGTCAATTTTACGTCGTGAGATCGCTAGGTGATACGGCAGTCTCAGCGAGGAACTCTTGTTTTAAATAACCAAATAAATATCGTATATTGAAATTTTTGTCAATAATCACCTTTTAAGGTTCATATAATCAGAAAAATATCAATTATCGGAAAAAGTACCAAATTTACAAGTACTTTTTCAAGTACTTGGTACTTTCAAGTAGGTACTTTAGAAAATAAAAAAGTACTTGTACTTCAAATACATTTAGAAACATCAAGATACTTCGTACTTCAAGTACTACTTTCCGGTACTTTGCCCAGCTCTGCCCATTACCCAGTATCACTCTGAGTAAAAATATGGAATTCACCTGAGACCATGTTCTCAAGTTTTTGTCGAAAAATAAAAACAATAATAGAACATCGGACATATTTATCTGAATTGACAATGAATAATTTTTGTATATTTTGTTTTGGGTTACGAAGGAGACTTACCGGGTGGAAAGTTTTGTCTCAAGAAGAGATTGATACTGCAGTGAAGAATAATAAAAATTAAATGGCGGGAGATAACGTGCTGGCCACATCAGATTTTTACTTGCATTTCAATGGTATTCAACTGCAAACGTATAGCTTACAGTTCGATGAATTTTTTGTTAATAAAAGTTGTTGAGAACAAGATATATGAAATATGTAGTCCCTTTTTATCAACACTAACAAAAAATAATAAACGTAAGTAAGTAATGAACGAACTCATGGTGCAAACTTCGTGTGATTAATTATCACCAATTTCTCACCGTCTAATTTCTTCAGACGGTAAATTACCTTGCACCCAATAACTTTTTTTGAAGGATGAAAAAACTTTAACAGAGCGACAGATATTTTCAACACATGCTTCGCCTGGAATACAATCGCAAAAAGTCGATAGTTCGGACTATAATATAAATGACTCGTAAATTTTCATTTCAGATATTTACAGATATAAGCACATAGTAGAATTTTTTTTAATATTTGCGAACTTGTTTTATGCAAATACAGGCTGTCCCATAACTTCAGGTACATATTAGAAGGGCATATAGTTCTTAATGTTCTGATTACGGAACACAAAGAATTTTTAAAAAATTCCTACAATTAAGGGTAGTTCACTGAAGAAGAACATTTTTTGTACCCCTGGATACTATAATATTTGGAATAGTGAAATTAGTTATAACTATTACATACAATAATTTAACAATGAAATTAATTTATGCAATTACGTAAAGCTTTGTCACATCAATTAAGTTTGGGAGATGTGTATGTAATGAAAAAAAAAACAAATTATTTACTTTATTTTTACTACCTATTCAACCAGTGTCCCAAAACTGTTTCCTTCAAAAACCTCAAAAACTAATTTTTGAATTTTGAAAAAATTCTTTTTGTTCCGCAATCAGGACATTAAGAACTATATGCCCTTCTAATATGTACCTGAAGTTATGGGACACCCTGTATAATAAATAAAATTTGCAATCCAAAACATATGTAATGCGTTCGAATTTACTTAAATTCTAATTTTTTGTTTTCTTGTTTGCCAATGAGCTACGACAATAATCATCATAGTCTTTGTACTTTTAGCACAAGTATTATATTACTAAAATCATTTGAGACGAAATCTCCAACTAGTTTATAGTCAAAAATCCTGGGTTTTATAAATTTAATAATAAACAATAAAAGATAATTACTTTTTCTTGGGGGACGGAGTGTATGTCGCCGTTCTGTATCAACATCTACACTGTCATCAGGCTGCGTAGTGTCCTGTTGTGCTAAACTTCGATTAGACGAATTTCTAGTAGTTCGAATATCCGCTATATAGAAATTTGAAATTAATACCTAATTTGTATTAATTTTGAGTACTTTTAAAATCGAAATGAAAAGAGTAAATAAAAAATAAATATAAAAATATATATTGTATTTTATTATATTTATGTGTATTAAATGGATTTGTTGGCCGACCGTACTGTTAAATTTCTTACTGATTTAAAAAAAATATATTTAATGCTCGTTTTCTGATCAAAAATCTCAATAGTTATTTATTATACAACAGTGGCGGCTTATCAGGGTAGGCAGGTGAGGCAGTGACTATTCAAGGTCATTTGTGAGCCGTCTGATATATTACTTGCAAATAACTTCACTGCATTTCGTAAGCATAGGCGTGTAACATGAAATACTTAACTGAAAAAATAAGAGTATGTTATTTAAAAATTATGTTTCGTTCTAAATAATGGTTTTCTGAAAGATTTATGTTCTTCACTTATGTTTTTGCAAAATTCAAAAACGTAGTCTTAACTATAAACTAAGTAATAATAATTTGATTTAAACGGCCACGCCACTGGGTAAATATTAGCACAGAGGGCATTGTAGTAGATAATTAGGTATCTGTAATTCTACGACATACGTCCTTATTATTTATAATGTGTTAGAAAGTAATGCCACTATTTACGTATATCTGTCCCACCACATAAATTAAATAGACATAGGTCAAATAATATTTCTCTTTCTAATACAAAATGTTGCCAAGGTACTGCTGTAAAGTGATGACTTCGAACAAATGACCTTGAATAGTCATCTTTCGTGAATAATAGTATATGTAAATTAAATTTCAACCTATTCCATTAATGCTTGTCTTTATAAATATCAAAAGTATAATTTAAGCCACCACCAAAACTAATCTGTAATGCAGTTCACCTAATTTACACTCTTTGAAGTGCTTCTCGAAATGAGTAGTTTAATGCTTAAGAGGCATATTTACCCCTGTGCTGAAATATGAAGCGAAAATTCAAATAAATTGTTCCTTTACTAGAACTATCAATATTTTAAAAAATTCAACACAACCCAAACCTACTTGCGATATTACCCTTCATTTAAAAAAAATATTTATTGAAATCTATTAATATTTGACTTCGATTTTATAGGCAAAACAGCATTTCTCGATTTTCCCATAAAATCAAAGTCAAATACTAATAAATTTCAATAATTATTTTAAAAAAATACAGGTAAGTAAGTTTGTGTTGTGTTGAACTTTTTAAAATGTTAATAGTTCTAGTAGAGGAACAATTAATTTGAGTTTTCGCTTCATATTTCAGCACGGGGGTAAATATGCCTCTTAATATTGTATAATGTTTTTGATACGGCTTTCATTCATACGTGCGCTAGACAGAGCTGTTCGAGGCAGTGTTTCAAATACAAAATGCAATGAGAGGATAAAAGATAGTTACTTTATTTTGCACACGGCCCTACAGAGGCCGAGACCGTACCCGTACGTGAATACAATCAAACGCTGCATGCTGACAAATGACAAATGTTGTAAATAAGTTCACGACATCTACTGTACGTGTTGCAAGCCAGATTAAATAATATTAACGACATAAACTCATAAACATAACATAACATGTCTAGCATTTTTATTATAATAGGCCCTGGTTTGCGACTTTGATACGTATGGCAGTAAATATTTAATTCTTTTATTTTTCTCGTAGTTTTTATAGTTTACCTACGTAGAGTTTTTGTACTTTGAATTTTAGTTGAAAACAAAACTAGTGTAATGCCTTCGACTGGGACTTTAAAAGATAAGAACTTCGAATTAAATGATAATAATATAAGGAATAATTCTAAAGATATAATTTTTTTAATTAGCAAAAATCCACTTCATTGACTGTCTTATGAAGATAAACTGTTTGTCAAAGAATTAAAACAGACCATCTCTGCTTTGTTCTGATTTTAGTACATCATTAATAAATATTGGAGAAGGAGGCAAGATGTAACCAACACCTGTTATGATAAATATAACTGGCTTGTCGGCAGTAAAGTACTTAATAAATTATTTTGTTGGCCGTGCATACTTTTTACTAGTACTACTAACATACATAAAGATCACATTGCTTCAACTTGTAAATTAGTACTTTTAGGGAAGCAAAATATTTCTACCGCAATTGATAGTGCAAGAAAAATTGAAATTCAAAATTTTCATTCGAAGGTGGAAGAAATGTTTTGTGGTCTGGCAATTTATTTTTGTACATGAAAGGGGAAAAACATGCAGCTGCACATCCCTTAAAAAATACAACTTTCAATTATAAGGCATTTGACCTTGAATGAAAAAATAATTCGCCTGCGGCGCATTTTTTCTCTATACAGTGTCCCACACTCTATGTTCAGTGTGGCGGAGATAGCCAATGTTATTCTTATGGACGTTTTCTGTACCATGTTGCCAATTTTTCAATGTAATGTAATATTGAAACATTCATAAATTTTCATTGCTATACCAAAATTAGTTAACACTGTACAATTTGTTTTATGAGGGTCTGTTATTTACCCAAGGGCTTATTGTATTCACCATTCCCCCGAAATTTGTCTGCAGTTCTAAATAGTTTTAAATACAGGGCCGCGAAAAGATGCGTTGGAACCGGGGTGTAAAAAACATGCTGAAGCTATTTGTACCTGTAATAAGTAATATTTCAATACAATATTTTAAAACCGCCTGGCATACTAATCTTGATCAAATGCATTAGAGATTAGAATATTAAAATATTATAAATTCAAATTGGAGATTATGAAGAAAGAATAAAGACTTATGAACTATGTAAAATATATGCAGTATTTCTATCAAGCCTAAATATTAGTAAATTATCAAATAAGATATAAGTTAAATAAAAAAAATATGTTGTGGCCAGCACAAGATCTCTCGCAATTTTCATATTAGACTATATAAGTATAGTACATATTTAACATGTCTGGTATACACAAAACACATATCTTCTTTATAATACAATATTTTAAAACCGCTCGACATACTTGATCAAATGTATTAGAAATTAGAATATTAAAATATTATAAATTCAAATTGGAGATTATAAAGAAAGAATAAAGACTTATGAAATATGTAAAATATATGCAGTATTTCTATAAAAGTCTAATATTAGTAAATTATCAAATAAGAAGATATAAATTAAATTTAAAAAATAATGCTTAATAATTACAACTGACCAGTTTATTATTTATTTATTTTATTTTTTTTTTCACCCACATGTTTAGATACACTGAAAGTACACCAGTCATAAATACATTCAATGAAGTACCCAGAATATTTCATCTCTTTTTGGGCATCTATTTTGCTCTTTCTATCTTGTAGACTTACAACAAGTAAATATGGCAACATGGTACTCCATAAGACCCTACACTGAACATAGAGTGTGGGACACTGTATAGATGTCATGTCTACCTGGCTCCAGGATCCCTAACCGAAAGCCCCATAAAACTTTATAACTGCCAACGGCAAATTCTATAATGAGTTTACTGGTGTAATTCGGGGGATTACTGTACACACAAATAAATATTGCAACACAAACAACATGCCCGTCAACGACCAACAAGGCGTAGGTACGTATAACCAGAATAATAAAATGTATATCTATACTCACGGCTGACGGAAGAGATAGAGGGCTTGTTGTTGTTGTGAGACAGCTGCGAGATGCTGAGGTCACTGAGTGAGCTATGAACGCTGCTGGAGGCCTGGGTGTTGGACTTCGTAGCCACCAAAGCTTCGCCTCTTGCTCGAACGCGTCGACTGCAAAAATCATATTTTTAACCTCACTTCACGGGTGGTGACAACAAAAATTGGGTCACGTATGTTATAAATATTATCTGGAATGAATGTAACATTTCTGCCACAAACAAAAACAGCAACTTATGGAATATAAGAATTAGGAGTTATCTCCAACTTTTCCTATTACTTATTTTGTATCATTTGAAATGTGTACATAAATTATTACAAGATTTTAACTTGTGATGGAACGGATCGTCACGGGACGGAATAATCGATTCCCGAAATTCCGGCTTAAAATTAGTCGGATCGCCAGAAGTTTATCTGCATTTTACAGAAACTTAAAGATTTTGCGCGCTTAACATGCATACAATTTGGTGGATTTTTTGCAACAGGAAAAATAGGTAATCTTAACGCTCGGAATTTTTTTAGGCATACCTTAACTTTTTTATTACTCAAGATAACCAAGAAATGATTGCGGTTTGTAATAAGATTTTCCATGATTCTTTGATTTTTTTATATGTTAATGTAGAGATAAAAATATTAGACCCATGTTTTTTTATTTTGCATAAAAATTTATAGTACGAGAGAAAAATACAAAAGAATTTTGCAATTTGCCATGACGTCATCCCGTGACGTCACAACCCCAGCAAGACTTTGGCCAACCTCACCGAGAGAAAGCTTGATGAAGTATGATATAGAAACAGTTGTCAAGTGAATTTAGCTACAAAAATGTAGCGCGGGAAAATTAAACGTAACCTTCACATAACCTGAATTGATTTGCATCCACGTGTGAACCACGTCGACTGGGCGGTTACTGATTCAGCACTTGTGTGCTTTTTATTTTTTGTATTTTTAATTAAACGCGTAAGTTTACGCACAGTTTTCTTGTTGCACACGTGAATATAACCACTGAACGTCAACAAAAATAATTCGCGGTAAAAGACAGGCATGCGCACAAATACAATCAAATGAAATAACTTCGTTCTGTGACCTCGTTAGGGTTGTGGCGACCGTGTTGAACATATGTATTTTTCAATTTAAAAATTCATTTATAAATACTATGTAATTTATACTGGGAAAACTTGGAGAAAAACAGTCTGACGAAAACGTTTGAAAATTGTTTTATTACATAGCCGATGTTTCAGCACCAATTATACCTTCTTCAAGGAAATATAAACTTACTAAGTTGAATTTTTTTTAAATGGTTGAACTACAAGAGTAAATTATTATTCACGAAAGATGACTATTCAAGGTCATTTATGAGCAGTCTGATATAATATTACTTGTAGATAACTTCATTGCATTTCGTATGCATAGGCGTGCAACATTAAATATTTATAGACACATTTTAACTGAAAAAATAAGAGTAATTCATTTTAAAATTATGTTTCTTTCTAAACAATGCCTTTCTGAGATTTATGTTCTTCACTTATGTTTTTGCAAAATTCAAAAACATAGACTTAACTATAAACCAAGGAATAATAATTTGATTTAAACGTCAACGCCACTGGGTAAATATTAGCACAGAGGACAGTGTAGTAGATAATTAGGTATAAATAATTCTACGACATACGTCATTATTATTAATAGTGTGTTAGAAAGTAATGCCACTATTTACGTATATCTGTCACACCACATAAATTAAATATACATACATAGGTCAAATAATCTTTCTCTTTCTAATACAAAATGTTGCTAAGCTACTGCTGTAAAGTGATGTATATTTTTTCTTCGAACAATGACCTTGAATAGTCATCTTTCGTGAATAATAGTATATTTAACATTTTTTTTAAAAATAACAACATGGTAAATTTACATTTCCCTGAAGAAGGCATATTTGGTGCCGAAACGTCAGCTATGTAGTAAAACAATTTTCAAACGTTTTCACCAGACTGTTTTTCTCCAAGTTTTCCCAGTATTACTTTCATCCAGTCGAGGAATACATATTTATATAATTTATATTAATATAATTTATACTCAGATTTATGTGCAATACTTATTGTTTTAAAAGCCGTTGCCTTGAAAAACACTATTAGGTTAAGTTCAGTTAAGTTAGGTTAAATTAATCAAACATAATGCAAATTTTGTAATTCTATAACAAAAATACAAAATATACCATCACGGCATATTACCCATTGCTGGGCGTGCCAATCTGCTTTATACGCAGATATAGGTAATGATGATGACATATTCGTACCATGAGGGCGTTTACCAGGCGTCACCACATTGGCACTCATTGCTGACGTCTGGTGTGAAATGCGCGACTCTGTATTCGTTATATATTTATAGGTGGTCTTTCAGTCACCAAGCAAAATAATATATATGGATTTCATATGAGTGACGAGCTGCTAAAACAAAAACCCCCTTATTTCCGATATATTTCAATTACATAATTTTATTTCTTTATTTATATTCATTATTAAGCATTTACTTTCACTATTTTTTACTAATTTCTCTTAATTCGATTGAGCTGTAATCCGCTATTACAAGTATACACGAATGATTTTGGAGGTCGGACTCGGCGCAAGTACACAAGACGAGTAGTGTGGAACCGGCTTTAGCCGAAATCCATATAATTCTAAAATGGTGTTTTGTACAAACAATGAAGTATTTAATTCCAGTATTTCTCAATAAATAATATATGTATAAAAATAAATACGTAACATTTTCATACCGTAATCCAGGAAAAAGAAACATAACATTAACAACCATACACCAATTATTTATATGTACACATGAGAGTAATCATGGATCTTCTTTTTCCACAATTATTATTGACTTAGAATTTTCTTTATATGAAATACGCGCATGAGCGCATGTTTAAAGGAACTGAAAATTTTGTATATGTCCTGAAACTACTGTCAATGTCAAAAAATTTAGAGATGACAATTGATTGTTAAATTGCATAATGTTTAAATGCCCAACATATACGATTTTATTTGCAGTATTACATAACAATACTCATGTAAACATGCATGTTCGTGTAGAAAACTATGTGAACTTGTTCAAGGTTAGCAGACATGTTACAATACTTTAATTTAAAAATAATCCATTAGTGCAGACTAGAAAAAAATTATTTCGTGTTTAGCCCACATTTAATTTACTTCGCAACTATACTGTAATTATTATCTGGTAAAAATTATGTGAAAAATTAAACAATTGGATGAATATGTAACACAATGGTTCCTTCAAAAAAATATTATATAATTTCAACTTTAATATCATGTATAATATGCAATTAACTGTGTATAGTTGCAGCATATCGTATCGAAAACTTTATTATTATAACCTGACAAAACAATTACTGTTGATAAACATTTTCGATGTCTTCAAACTACACATGTACTTAAAAGCACGTATTTAAGCGTTCATTATTTTATTCAATTGTGCTCCGCATTTTATTTGCTTTTGTTCAGTATTTATAAATAATAATTGTTCAATAAAAATATATTTTTTGTTCAGTTTATTTCCATATTTATGGGGTATTGTGGCCGCGTGGCCGAGTGTCTGGTCGCGAATCTGTTTTAAATGGTACAAAATTGACCACTGTGTTGTACTTTCCACGCCAGAAATGAGTGCCCGTGAGGTAACGCCTGTCATTATCATTACCGAAACCTGTGTACAAAACAGATTGGCACACTCAGCAATGGGTGTTATATGCCGTGATGATATATTTATTTTATTTATTTATTTGTTTCCATATCTGTTCAGTACGATTTGTTCAGTAAAAAGACATTTTTGGCCAGTATTATTTGATCAATAAAAAATTTCTTGTTCAGTGTTTTTTTTTTTCATATTCGTTCAATATTATTTGTTCATTAAAAAATATTTTTCTTCAGTATTGTTTTCATATTTGCTCGGTATTATTTATTCAATAAAATCTTTTTTTTTCAAACGTCGTAGAAATGGCATTTTTGTGACTTAATTCACAAGGTAGAAGCTTTATTTCTACGCCGTTGGCAATTTCTACGCCGGCGGAGTAGAAGTAGCTAATTTTTACGCCGCCGGAGTAGAAATAGCTAATTTCTATGCGGGCGGCGTAGAAATAAAATAAATAAATATCCATAGAACCTACATAGAATTAGCAAATAAAAAGAAAAGTAGTGCATTTGAAAAAAAAAATTAATGTGTCATTCGGAATAAAAGTGTCTTTGTGTGCCTCGCATGTAATTGTCCGACTCGCTTCGCTCGTCGTGCAAACTTCCATGCTCGCCACACAAAGTATCACTTTTACTCCTAATAACACAATATACTATTTTGTTCAGTTAAATATATATATGATTAATAATGACGTCACGATCTAGTAATTTAGTAAATACTTTGTAAACATAAGAAGGTTTTTAGTGTTTATCTATATTTTCCTTCAAAAAATTAATTCTAAAACTTGTAAATGGTGTATAGAGAAAATAAAATACTGATAAACACTAAAAATCTTTGTATGCTTCTTACAAAGTATTTACTAAAATACTAGATCGTGACGTCATGAGCAACAAGAGCGTTTTAGCGGGAAATTTGAAACAAAAATTTGAAAACCTGATTTTAAATATAATAACGATTAAAAAAATGTATAATAATAATAATAATAATAATAATAATAATAATAATAATAATAATAATAATATTGTTTAACTGAATCTTTATTTTTACCTTCCGTCACCTTTAGGTAAGGAAGGTATTGCCTGGTCAAAAAATTCGGTGGTGAGTTTTTGATGAATAAACACGTTTTAGGGTTCCTAGAATACGATTTTACTATTTTTACGATGATGTCTGTATGTGTGTGTATGTATGTGTATGTATGTATGTATGTATGTATGTATGTATGTATGTATGTATATATATATATATATATATATATATATATATATATATATATATATATATATATACATATACATATATATATATATATATATATATATATATATATATATATATATATATATGTGTGTGTGTGTGTGTGTGTGTGTGTGTGTGTGTGTGTGTGTGTGACAAAATTTTCTAATGCGATAACTCTAATACTACAATTCCAAAAATTATAATTCTTTCGTATTCCTCTTCGTTACATCCATGTGAAGAGCTGATTAGATTTTGGTTATAATTGGTCAACCGGAAGTACCCTCATTTGAAGATTTTAACAGTTTTTCTTGAAAAAACTATGTTAAATATCATTTTTTCACATTTAATGTTATTATAAATATTAAAGAATTATTTATTCTCTATACGATTTTAATGCATTTTACACTTCATATTAAATGGAGATAGAGTTAAAAAATTATAAAGAAATTAAATATCATATATATTAGTCAGCTTTGCTATAACTCTGGAAACAGCTGCTACATTAAGAA
Source organism: Harpalus rubripes (assembly GCA_963082715.1). Taxonomy (NCBI): domain Eukaryota; kingdom Metazoa; phylum Arthropoda; class Insecta; order Coleoptera; family Carabidae; genus Harpalus; species Harpalus rubripes. The sequence continues at coordinate 82,991,985 of OY720448.1, forward strand.
AATTCTGATTGAAAGGTGTCAGTGTCAAGTGCAGTTGACAGTATGTTTATGTTATAATTTTACTGGAAATATAGGATCTTTTGTTAGAACCTTTCTGTATGGAATTTGTTAAAATATACATACAACTGCCTTAAGGTAATGTACAAGAAATATAATCTTTTGCAAGAAATTTTCTGTATGACATTTATACAAAATACATAGAACTGACGGAAGGTAATGTGCTGGCCACATCAGATTTTTTTATACTTAACATTTATTATTAATACTTAACATTTCTTGAAAAATACTGAATATTTAATTTAAATACTGAACATATATTAATTTACCGAACATTTATTATTAATACTGAACATTTATGAAAAATAAATAAATTGTTGCCTACTTAAAATGCACAGATATAATTTTTATGATATCATATAATCAATATTTATTCAAAAATTCTATTAGTAACTATTGATAACTATGAAATTATTATCATATGCTAATATTTATAATAAAAAGATATGAATTAATAAATTATTAAATAAATTTCACTTACATTTTCGGTTTAGTAAAAGTATTCGTGTCCGTCTTGTGAATTTCTCGTTTGGTAGTCGGAGTTCCTGAAATTCCAGTCGAAACTTTAGACTTAACCTCCTTGAGCCGTATTTTTGACTTATTTTCATCTTTTCCTTGAGATATTTTATTCATCACAGCATCCCATCTTCCCGCCGTAGGTTTCCTCGTAGGCTTAGGCTTCCGATTTTCCTGGTTTTCGATGTCTTGTTTCTGTTCCATCATCGTTTTAACTTTAGAGGTAACATTTCTCTTTGGCATTTTAAATTTCTTACTCGGGTTTTCATCTTTTGACTGGTCCGTACGCGCTCTGACATTTTTCCTACTGGAATTAGAAGTTATGGACTGTGTTGGGGATTTAGGTTTTTCGGAAATACTCTCAGTTACTTCCATTATAGATGTGTCTTGAGTTTCGTTCACGAGAGTACTTTCTAGATCTTCTGGTTCTTTGAGTTCTTGGCTGTTTTCTGTTATTGATTTTGTGGAGATTTCAGAAGGTGATTTGTCTTCAGTAACTATTATTACTTCTATTCTGTTTCGTTCTCCGTCTGAAAAATCATCAGGGCGGTTCATATCTAAATCAGTAAAAATACCACTTGAGTCCATTTCTTCTTGATTTCCGATGAAAATATCTTGTGCGGCAGGTGCTTGAGCATTAGGGCCATACAAATTTCCATCAATAACTTGCGCTCTTCTATCGCCTCTTGGTGCATTGTCTTCGTGGATATCTGCATCGCTTTCAGTAAAAAAATCGGAATCGGTCATTGGATCTTGTCGTCTGGCGATAGCTCGTTGCCATTGGAGATTCACCAAAGCTGGATTGTTTGGTTTATGGGCCATTGGACTGTGATCAGCGCCTCTGCTGGCCGGTCGAGACATCTCCCCATCTCCTTGGTAACCTGTGTCCAAACTAGTGATGCTAGTAACGCTAGTTATAAAACTATTTGTCTTCGTGGTTGTTGTAGATTTTGAAACATCAGTCTTTGGATCTGAATCAGATGAAGGATGGAGTAAATTAGGTTCAATGATGTCCATTTCAACAGGTTTGATCGGGTCGATTGGATCTAATGGCAGATCTTCGGGAGATGGTGTCTGATCTGATCTAGAAAGAGACTTGAATCGTTCGATTTTGTCTCCGCTTATGGAATCCAAAGGCAGTTCTAGATTCGTTGTAGTGTCGATCATACTAGAAAACTGATTTCCAGTTGCTAGCATATCCTCTTCTAATAACCCTAAGCTAAAATCAATCATGCTGTTTTCGACAGCATTGGGACTAGATATGTCAGCTTGATGACTAGCAGATATTTTCAATGATTTAATTGGATCTGATGATGACTTCAAATCAATGCTGCAAGGACGACTTAATGATAGTGATTCTTCTTTAATTTCTAAAGGTTCGACGGGTAGTGGTTGTCTGAAAGCGTCATGTGGTAACGATCCTACATTTTCGGAAGAAGGTGTTCGTGAATTTGAAATCGTTTTATCACTTCGATGTGAACACAAAATTGATTTCAAATTTTCGGATGAAGGTGTTTTTGACACATCAAACACTGAAATTTCCATCTGTTCGGGAGTCAATATCATTAAAGAAGATTCATCGCATATTTTAGAGGACTCACACGTTGAAAATTTTACTTCCGAACAAAGATTCTCTGATGACGGTGTTCTAGAATATGTATTTTGTCTTTGTGTTCTTGTATTAATATTGGGATGTGATATGAGTGATTTTAAATCTTCCGATGATGGTAACTTTCGCGAAGATAATCTTTCATTGTGTTTAGCTAATATTAATTTTAAATCGTCTGAAAAAATCGTCCCTGAAGTATGAACAAATGTTGAAAAATCTACCATTTGATCAGAAGTCAAAATTCCTAACGACTCATCGACTGTGTTTAATATATCCGTTCTTGTAAGTACATTTTGATTTGAATATATAAGTGATTTTAAATCCTCTGAAGATGGTAATTTAACAGTATCAAAATTAAATTTTTGATCGTGTATGGCACTATTTTTCAAAGACTCTGAAGCTAAAGGAATTTTAAAACCATCCTTTGACACCGAGCCAAGATTCTCTGACGAAGGCGTTCGTGACGACGAAGTTATTCTTTCATTGTGTTTGGCTAAAATCGATTTTAAATCGTCTGAAGATGCCGATCCTGTATTCTTCATAAAAGAAGAAAAGTCTACCATCTGATCGGGAGTTAAAATTCCTAATGATTCGTCAAATTCGAAGGAATTTTGTTTCGTTAAGCTTGGTATATCATTCGGACTATGAACGGGTGTAATATTAACAGTTTTATTTAAATCTAAAGCTTTAACTACGGTAACATTTAGCTTGTTTGGTGTAAATGTAGACTCTCTGCTACTATCGTGATTTTTCGTTTTCAGTTCTTTTCTGCGTTCTGTCATAGGTGTGGATGAACCACCAAAATTAAAACTATTGTCCAAAGGTGATGTATACGTCATACTCATATCTACATTATTTTTATCGTTGCTAATAATATTACCTGATATCAACGAGGACCTATTATTTTTTACACTCAAAGCAGGTACAGGATTTATATTTGTTACTAAATCCTGTTCTACTTGTCCTTCATTCAAAACCAAAGTCTTATTTAACTCATCTTCATCACAATTTAAGGCATCATTTGAATTTACCCTGACGTCTTCGACCTCAAGAAGGCTATACGGACCAGAATCGCCATCAACAGTCACCTTGTTAAAAGTAGTATCACAAGAAGAAGGTTTATTGTCCAAAACGAGATTTACTTTGTTTATTGGCGCCAAAATGCCGCAATCTGTAGAGCAGGTAAAGTAGCGCACACCTTTCACGCAGCCGTCGTGTTTACCGACAGCGTCATCGAGTTCCACTCCGCACCACAATCCAGTATTAAAGCGCACCTCTCCAACATATTTTAGCTTGCCGGTCTGCGCATTTCCTACACACACTCTCTTTCCGATGTCTTGCGCTGTAATTCCGCTGCTCGCCGTCGGGTGCGCTGGTGATGGCGACTGGCTCTTTTCCCGCTTTACGCACTTCATTACAAAAGTTGCCTCCGCTGAGTTCGCGTCCAGTGTGACTGTACAGTTTGAATCGGAGTTTTCACTACCGGTTTTCTGAATTACTATTGTTTTATTACAGTTGCGCTGCGTTGGAGGAGACATGGTTTCAGACTTTGCAGGCGAAACTGTAATTGTACGATCGATTTCCGGTGTTTTTTCTATTATACATGTTTTATTGGTGTCTTGTTTTAAATTTGTTGATGGGGTTCTTAGTGTGAGGTTAGGAAGAAAACGAAATTTGCCAGGGATTGGAATTCTTGAACCAAATGTAGGGATCCGAGATTCACCCGGTGCCTGGAACAAAAAAACTGGAATTAGAAACCAAAATAACTGCAAATGTTGGTATACTTATAATAAATAACAGCTTTCATAACAATTATCTAATCTAATCGCAAATTTTCTTGCGCACAGTTTCAAAGAAAATATTAACCTATTTTAGCCTTGTAATATACTAACAATTATGAAACAAATTATGCAATATTTGGCACACTTATGCAAATGTGAATTTAAATCTTCATTTCTAATTTACATAACATACCAGTACATTATAAGTAACCTTTATATTAAACGTAAATGTACCTAAATGCAAATTTATTTGCCGGCTAATATATTTGTTATACAATTGTTGCTGTATCCAGTGGCGGCTCGTAGCAATTTATAGTGGTGGGGCTGCAGCAATAAAAAATTTTGAAAATATTATACATATCTTTAATGAAATTTACTTACAAAGTCAAGCTATAGGTACACATCAATATATTTGAATGTAAAAAATACATCGCAAATTGATAATTATTTATTTATATTTAAATTCTATACTTCTTTCTTGTTGATTTACAATTTTATCAATGGACCTTTTCAATTTAAAGAGATAGAAGATATGCGCAATGGGGATCTGCGCATAGTAAGAACAAATGAGATCTATGATGGCGTTTGTTTCTAAAAAATTTAGTCGTAAAATGTGAGAATATCTCAGATTACTTTAAAAAATCTTATCGAAATAAGTTACAAAGATTTTAATGAAGTTAAAATGAGAATACAGGTATTTTAAAGACTGCAATATTTTTGACGTTTCGTTGGACAGCCCAACTGGCAGTTGTTCGCGCCATTTTCTTACTATTTGCAGCGATAGAAAGAGATAGGCGTTAAATTGAAAAGGTCCACTACCCTATCGCCATAAATGTTTTATTTAAAGAATTTTCTGCTGATCCAGTTTTAAATTTTTTATATTTTGCAAAGATTTAAAGAATTATTTTCTTCGTTCATTGTAAATGTTAATATTAAATAAAAAGAAAAAACGCACATATATTAGCTACGGTATCAACGATAACATTAATATATTTTGCGTAGTAAAAACGTAGCTCGGGCTGGAGTTACAGTAGTCCAAATGCACGAGAATCACGCATACCCCCACCACTACTTTATCCCTACTAGGAGATTACAGCTCAATCGAATTAAGAGAAATTAGTAAAAATAATGAAAGTAGATGCTTAATAATGAATATTAATAAAGAAATAAAATGATATTTTTGTTTTAGCAGCTCGTCACTCATATGAAATCCATATATATTATTTTGATTGGCGACTCAAAGACCACCTATATAAATATATAGGTAACGAATACCGAGTTAGGGGGTGGAGTCTACTACCAATGGAAGTAGGCAAATTCAAATAGCGGACACGTGACTACCAGTCCAGTACTGCAATTCTCAAACACTTTTTATTTGAATATAAATTTCTTGCATTAAACTTAATAATTTTGATATACTTGCAATTATAAAGCATGTAGACTTGTACAGTGTTACAATATTAATTTGTTTTTTTATAAATATAATTTAAAAATAGCATACATTTGAAGAACATTTTTAATCCACGAAGAAAACAGTTTTATATAAAAACTTATATTCGTGACGTCACATCTATATTTTCAAACTTCGGGAGACCATAACTCGCTTATTAATAGGATTTTTTCCCTGGATTTCAACCAATAGTCTTAGTTTTACTTATACTTTCTGATGAAATTATAAAAAAAATGGTGGAATCCCCTACTGCGTATTGCATTGAAACCAGCCCGGACACCGACTATTGAAAAATACAATTATTGTTTAAAAATTAATTACTACTGAGTAGTATTTTATTGAAAATCGAGAAAATAGTTGTTTTTAAATAAAAAAATTAAGAGCGATAGATTCCATGATGCAAAACACTTGAAAATTCAACCAATGGGAAAGTATTTTACTGATAAAACTCCGTTACCCCAATAAGAATAAAAAATAATAATTAAATTGTTTCCAAATACCACACGACCTCTCAGATTTTCTCATTCTTTTTGCTTTTAAGCAAAATCACTCAGCAAACTGACATTAGTCAAAACCCTCCTCCTTCGAAGTCGGGATTTACCACGCAGTTTGCTTTCGTATTTGTTGCTAAGCAAAAAAAAATTCGTGCAAAATTTATCGATAAAATCAGGTCTTGTGGTATTACTTCTGATAATAATATTAAAACTTTCTTTTTATATTGGAGGAACTGCAGCCCTTATGGACGAGCCGCCTCTGGCTGTATCATGTACTTAGTTTGCTAGTTTAGTATCTCTTGGCTATGGTTTATATACTTTATTATTTTCTCAAGCGCTATAAGTGGATCAATTCGCCTTTACGATATGCAACCGCAATAACATTCGTGTGGTACCGGTATCGGATCGCCATGGTAATATTTAATCATATAATAGCCGTGTTCATTCAGACTGTGATTCGTAATCTTAATGATAAAAGTGATAATGATTAAGAAGAATAATGTTTTTACGTTTCCTATTCGTTATCACCACTTTCTCATTTTGTGATCACTAGACAACCTTCCCCCTTCCCTTCAGAATCAACCTTTTGGAGTGATTCACATGGATTCGGTTCAGAACAAATTGAAAATATACTATTCCGAGCGTAGAAATTTACGAATGTGGGGTTTGTGGCATTAAGGGAAATAAGATTTTCCTACAAAAGCGTGTAATGAACCACATGAAGATTTGTTTGAAATAAACATACTTCATATTCCTTACCAAGAACATTATTTTTACCTCTCGCTAAGAGAGGTATTGTATTCATGCTAAAAATCGCATATCCAGATTTTAATGAATAAGCACGTTTTAAGGTCCCTAGAATCCGATTATAACATTTTTACGATGATGTCCGTATGTGTGTGTGGATGTGTGGATGTTGGATTCACTTTATCTCAAATACTATAAGACTTAAGACATTTTTAACTACGGATTCCTCAATCTAACAATAATCGGAAGAGTCCAGTCAGTTTTGGTAACAATTGGACAACCGGAAGTAGTAGTTACAAGAAAAAAATTATCTAAATATTATTTATCGAAAATTTATGTAAATACTTATATTAAAGAACGTTAAATTCTTTATTCGATAAATATAAATTCATTATTATATCTTCTATAGATTTAGAGATAAAGAAAGGCATATAAAATAATTTGATGTAAAAAATCTCAGATCAAACTACTACAAGGCAAGAAATTCAAATGTTTGTAATTGACACATAAATGTCACTGTCAAAAATATTTGTATGCCTCTGTCAAACATATTTGTACAGTATTATGAAGATTATGAAAATAAAAAAAGTCAACGCAAACGAATATACGTAAAAAAGAATATAAAAGAAATTTGCGAAAAAATGACGAATATAAAGAAAAAGAAAAGGAAAATAGAAAAAGAAAATTTCAGGATATTGAATATAAAGAAAATGTATGTATTGTACATAATTTATATTAAAATAATTATTTTGTAGTGAGACATGAATATATGTGTTTAAAAATATTTTTCGTTTTATGCGTACAACCAGGTAAAATATCTGGCGAGAGGTTATGTGTTGGCCACATCAGATTTTTTACTTAGCAACAGGCTCGAGTAAAGCAATCAGAAAATTTTTCCAGGATAAAATTTAACCACGAATGGTATTCGGATGACTATTTCCAAAATAAAAATCAGGTAATCATTTACATAATTTTTTCTTGAGAAAAAAAATGTATTTTTTATTGTTTTTAGAGGTAATATGTTTCAGTTTGCTTTTTTAACGTTTTAAATAGATTTCTGTCCGAATCGACTAGTTTTTAATAAAAACAGATAACACTGAAAATATACAGATTGTGACAGGTATGTAAACAATATGTTTCTAAAACGTCAAAAAAATTTCGCTTATCAAAACTCACTTACGTGTAAAAATACATTTTTTTATTGGCTTAAAGGGTGCGAAAAAATTTTTGTAACGGTGTTTTGTCGAAATGAAACTTTGTAACTAGGTAGAATTCTGAATTTGGATTGGTTTATATATTTATGAGTGAAATAGTCAAAAATAAAAGAAATAGGTACCCAATACTATCAAAAATTAACCCTATACGAAATATATGTTTGATATTTATAAATCTACCCTAATTATAATATAAGTTAATAATTACATTAAATATTATTGTTTTAAGTACAACTATTTAATAATTTTACAAGTAGCATTGAATGATCGAAAATATTTTTAAATAATAATTTGAAAGTATTTTAAATTTTATTTGGCCCAGATTTTTTCATTACCAAATAAAAAGAAGATTAACACACCCAACAATGGGTATTAGCAACAAACCGTAATTATATTTTATTACAAGTCTTAATGAAATTATTTTTTGTGAAGAATTACGGACCTTTTTTATTAAAATTTCCTGACATTTTCATGACTTTCCTCGAGGAATTTTATTTTTTTCCATAACATTTTTTCTTATTGTTTTTTTATGAAATGTTGTTTCTTCTGATGATGGCTTAATAGCCAAAACTGCAGTCAAGAATAAAATTTAATTTTGTGAAACTATAACGAGTGTTTTTCAAACCTTATTTCAAAACATGTTTCACACTTTCACAGCGAGACACATCTACAGCCTCCATAATAATAAAAAAAAAAACCATGCCAATTTCATTGCTTTTCCAGGCAATATTTTCTGATGTTTCCATGATTGCTTGACTGTTGGCTACCCCGTATTTTGTTTCTTGAAATAATATTTAATGACTCAGAAGATAATTATTAAAGTTTTTGCGTAAATATCATAAATATTGTGGTGTCAGCGATATGTTATTCTGGCATGAACGGGGAACCGAAATCAAAATCAAATGACATAAACTTCAGTGTAGATGTCACTTGTTATTATTAGCAAAGTTAGCAAAAGTCAGTCTTGTATTTCTTTGAACTGTAGTGACGCCAACGTTACCGCTTTACAGGAAAAAAATTATTATGCGTGTAAAAATACGAAGAATATAGTAATTATTATTTTTCATTTATTTATATTCACAATTCATGCGCGGTATACAGACACCCTGTATACCGCGCATGAATTGAGTACACCACTCATACTTCGGGATAAAAATGAAAGAGCATATAGTACTGACCAAAATGAGTAAATAAGGCTTCATCAACATGGGTCCGATCTTCAACTGTTTCCGAGAAAGAGGCCATTTACTATTAGAATCGAAGAAAATTGACAAAGATAGTGATTGAACAAAATTTTGTCTGTCAGTAAATATAAATAAAATAAATAAATATATCATCACGGCATATTACCCATTGCTGGGTGTGCCAATCTGCTTTGTTCGCAGATATCGGTAATGATGATGACATATTTGTACCGTGCGGGCGTTTACCAGGCGTCACCTCACGGGCACTCATTGCTGGCGTGGAGAGTGCACCACAGAGGTCAATTTTGTGCCATTTAAAATTCGAAATATTTGGCGTCGGTCGGGATCGAGCCCGGTTCCCCAGATTCGCGACCAGACATTCAGGCACTCGGCCACGAGACCCCATAGTAAATAGACTATAAAAAACAATAAAATTTTATATGAAACATTTTTCTCAATTTCTAATGGTAACGAAGTTATTTGAAAATCAAATATTGGCCAAGGTTGCTACAACATTTAAGGCTCATTCACAGCTACGAAATTAAGAAATATAAATAAAATTATGAATAAGACATTATGGTTGCTGTTCACAGCTTTGAAAATAATACGTAAATTACTGTCAGCTGTCATTTAGTAAGTACATAATTCACAAGCAATAATATTGACTTTATACCTTTTAACGTACTGTACCTAATCATATATGTAACCCTTTTTCTTAATACGGTCTATTTATTGATATTTAATTTTAAATCCTTTTTCCAGAATGTAAACTGACAGCTCAAATGACAGTTGTTATGTATGTGCTTATGTTTGTGTAAAAATTTGCAAATCCTTGTGCTTATGTCTTATGTTTATTTTTATTTTCGATAGCTGTGAACATTTTCATAAGAACCTATTGTTTATATCGTTATTTTTATTTTTATGTATAATTTTATTTTTATTTTCGTAGCTGTGAATGAGCCTTTAACTTTGTACAATTATTTGATTAAAAACAAAAGCACATCTAAGTTGTCCTCTGAAAGGTAAACAAAAAGTCTTATTTAATCGAAGTCGTAACTCTTATAGTTTTCAAAATAACAGAGGTAAACCCTGTAAAAATTCATTTTTCACTGCCTTATATCTCGGAAACTATTGAAGATCCGACCCATGTTGATTATTAAGCCTTTTTTACTCCTTTTGGTCAGTACTATATGCCCTTTCATTTTTTTCCCCCGAAGTATGATTACAACCTATATAATTTGTAAAACTTCGTGGAATTGGACAATCCTATTACGACTAATTGCACCATTGCATTAAGAATGGATCCGGAAATAAGTATTTGGGGACTTTTAAACATTATAACACCAAAAACCAATTTCAATTATCATTAAATTGCAAAACGGGAGAATCATAACCTTCGCTTTAATAGACAGTAAATAATAATGGAATGAATTAGCATTACCATCAGGAATTCCATTAAATAAGGTCATCCACAACCCCTCGTCGTGAGAATGACCTTGAATGCATGATACACAAGGTATTCATACGATTACAAGTTTAACACTTCACGCGCACCATGGCAGACAGGTTGGCACGATCGTCGTTTGTTCTCGGATCGCATAACAAATGCAAGACGACCTCCAAGGCACTCTACATAGATCAGTTACAGAAGGTATAAATAATGCAAGCGATTATTGTCATAAATAATAAATAAATATAAATATATCATCACGGCATATTACCCATTGCTGAGTATGCCAATCTACATCGCATCATAAAATTAACATGTGTAAAATTTTGTCAATTTACGCTCTAAATATATATTTTTTTTTTTGAGTAATATAAATTTCTATTATAAATTAACTATTTTTACCTCCCGTTACCCTTGGTAAGGGAGGTATAGGGATCGTGTTAAAAATTGCATAACGAGATTTTGGTAAATGACCAAGTTTTAAGGTCCCTAGAATCCAATTTTAACATTTTCACGATAATGTCTGTGTGTATGTGTGGATCCTCCACTCTAACTCAAATACTATCATTCAGAAAATTTTGAAACCTTGTATTTCGAACTTTTTCTGTAATGGAAAGAGCCCATTAGATATTGTTGTAAATCGGATAACCGGAAATAGTACTTTACTAGAAGCTCAAAATAGTTTTTCTTCGAAAAATACCTTTAAATTAATGTTATTATAAAAATTAAAGATTATTAAATTTTCTATAGATTTGCATTAATACTTTTTCTATATATTTTATGGATAAATTTATAAAATTATCTATAATCTATAATTTAAATCCCGGATCCTACGCTTGAAACAAACAAAACACAGTTATTCAAATGTATGTAAATGATAAATAAATGTCACTATCAAAGAACTAATCATTTCAAAATAATATTATTTACCTATTAAAAAGAAAAAAGTAAATAGAACAATAGAAAAGGAATTCAGAACAGTTTCCAGCATAAAAATTAACGATTCACAAAAATGTTTAAGCTAATCCTCACTTTTGGATTAGAGAATTCCACGGGTAAATTCTATTCTATCCCGGTACTTAAAATTTAATCTTCATTTTATTATAGCTCCGGTGGCTCAATGGTTAGAGCAACGCCTCGTCATGAGTGCCCTCGGGGCTCTGGGTTCTAATCCCACTAAGGCATGGATGTGTGTGAGTGTGAATGTGAACCCACTCTGTAATTGGGATTTAAGCCTGTTGAGGGGTTTATAAAAAAGGTAGTTACTTGGATTAGATTAGACTATCTTTTAAGAAATAAACGATCAAACTTATATTAAATTCGTTATCCAAAAATAAGGATTAACTTAATCTTTCTTGTGACTTGGGCTGTAAATGGCGGGAGGTATTGTGTTGGCCGCACCAGATTTTTCCTTCCTTGTACAAAGTAAAGGAAGTATTGTATTCGCGAAAAATTTCGGTTTTCAGATTTCAACGGATATATCCATTTTGACCTCGATTTTGACCATCCCTGAATCCATTCTGACTAATCCGTAAACCGTACAAAGATGAAATTTTGTATTTAGGACTTCTATAACATCTAGTTGTGCACCTCCCTTTTTGGTCATTACATAATTTCCAGAAATGGTACTTTATTTGAAGCCTATAATAGATTTTAATGAAAAACTATATTAAAATATAATTCAAAACTTTTCAAATTTGATATATAAGACTTTTATATCAATTGGAATAACATAGCAGATTTTAGTTAAAACAGGCTAACCGGAAGTGATATATTACCTGAAGTTGTTAACACTTTTTCTTGAATAAAATTGTTTTATTTTGATTTCAGAAATAAATGCTTCAAATAAGAGTTTTAGAGAATTAAATTCTGCGTCTAGCACATCAAGTATTATTAAATTAGCCTTTTCTATAAGCGAGATATGTAAATTTAAAACTTATATACTTTTTGGTTTTTGTAATGAAGCTTGCTATATGGAGTATGGATTAGGACAAAAAATAACAACAAAATAAAAAATCTGATGTGGCCAGCACATTACCTTCCGTCAATTCTATGTATTTTGTACAAATTTCATACGGAAAGTTCCTTGCTAAATCAAATATTCTATTTCTTGTACATTACCTTCCGGCAGTTGCATGTATTTTATGCAAATTTCATACAGAAAATTATTATTTTGTGACGTTTTCTATATACAGTGTAATGTATCTGCAGAAATAAAAGATTTATTATTATTATTATTATTATTACTATTTCTTGTATATTACCTTAAAGCAGTTGTATGTATTTTATACAAATTCCATACAGAAAGCAAAAGATCCTATACCTATTTCCAGTAAAATTATAAGACAAACACACTATGTCAATTTCACTTGACACTGACATCTTTCAATCAAAATTTTCTTAATATAGTAGCTGTTTCCACAGCTATGGCTACTTTATGAAATTTAATTTCTTTATAATTTTTTAACTCTATATCCATTTAATATTAGGTATAAAATGCAATCAAATCGTATAGAAAATAAAATATTCTTTAATATTTATAATAACATTAAATGTGAAAAAATGATATTTAACATAGTTTTTTCAAGAAAAACTGTTAAAATCTTCAAATGAAGGTACTTCCGGTTGTCCAATTCTAACCAAAATCTAATCAGCTCTTCGCATGGATGTAACGAAGAGAAATACGAAAGAATTATAATTTTTAGAATTGTAGTATGGAAGTTATCGTAGACGAAAATTTTGTTACACACACACACACACACACACACACACACACACACACACACACACACACACACGGACACACATACATACATACATACATACACACACACACACATACATACAGACATCATCGTAAAAATAATAAAATCGTATTCTAGGGACCCTAAAACGTGCTTATTCATCAAAAACTCACCACCGAATTTTTTGACCAAAGACAATACCTTCCTTACCTTAAAGGTGACGGAAGGTAAAAATAGATGTTAATGTCAAATTACGTCAAATACGTGAAATTTTATAATTGGGTCTATACTTCATATTGGTCTTGCATACAAGGAAGTCGTGTGGTGTCCACATCAGATTTTTTTAATATATCTCTTTGAGAGCTCAATCTAGATAAAAAATGTAAAAACCGTTTCATGTACAAACAATTTTGAGCCTTAATTTTGTATTCTTGGAAAATTTTGAGACGAGCCACTATTTTCAAGAAAATAGACAAAAACTCATTTTGTAAAAAACCGAAACCGGTCGATTAAATAATCAAATTAAAACGTGAAGAAAAGGAAAAGGACTACTCCGAGAGTATTATTTTTCAACCCTTTCACTTGTAAATATTTGTCCAATAAAAGTTCAATTTATTTGATCGTCTAAAGCCACCTTTAGTTATGAATTATGAATGACATAATCTATCAAGAAATAAATAAAATATTTAAGAGGCAGTAATAAATAAAATATATGAACATTTTAAGAACCTCGTGGCCGCGTGCCTGAGTGTCAGGTCGCGAATTTGGGGCACCGGGTTCGATCCCGACCGATGCCAAATATCTCGAATTTTAAATGGCACAAAATTGACCCATGTGGTGCACCCTCCACGCCAGCAATGAGTGCCCGTGAGGTGCCGCATGGTAAGCGCCCGCACGGTGCAAATACGAGGGTCGTTCAATAAGTCCTTAGAAAATCTAAGAGTTGGCACTCGTAGTATAGATAACGTTTTGTTTTTACTAAACATCATCACTCACCCGACAGCTGCCAAAGTTTTAGTTATATCCATCACGTGGTTTCACTTTTATTGTCGATTGAAGCAACAAACTTTTGCTTATTTAAAAAAATGGAAAAAAGTGAATTTCGAGCGGTGATTAAACACTTGTATTTAAAAGGCTTAACACCGAAAGAGATCAAAGCTGAGTTGGATGAAGTTCATGGTACATCTGCTCCTGTATTTGCAACTATTTACAATTGGGTAAATGAGTTTAAACGTGGCCGTACGTCCACAAAAGATGAACAGCGTTCGGGACGTCCTGTGGAAGTCACTACTCCTGAAATGATGGATAAAATCCACGATATGATTTTAAGTGATCGACGAATCAAAGTGCGCGACATAGTTGAAGCTATAGGCATATCGCAAGGTACAGTGTTTTCAATTTTGCACGAAAAATTGGGTGTGAAAAAAATCTCGGCGAGATGGGTGCCTCGTTTGTTATCAGTGGTGAATAAACGCAATCGTGTGGTCGACTCTGAGGCTGTTTTAGCGCTTTTTCGTCGCAATCCTGATGAGTTTTTGCGTCGATACGTAACAGTAGACGAAACATGGATACACCACTACACGCCAGAAACCAAGGCACAGTCTAAACAGTGGGCTTTTGAAAGCGAACGAGCTCCGAAAAAGGCGAAGACGATCAAATCGGCAGGCACGATTATGGCCACGGTTTTTTGGGATGCACGCGGAATCATCTTCATCGATTACTTGGAAAAAGGAAAAACAATAACTGGAGAATATTATGCGTCATTATTACATAGATTAAGCGAAGAAATGAAGAAAAAACGTCCTCATTTGAAAAAGAAAAAAATCCTCTTCCATCAAGACAATGCACGGGTACACACCTGCGCTGTTTCGATGGCCAAAATTATGGAACTAAAATTTGAATTACTACAACATCCACCGTATTCACCAGATTTGGCTCCTAGCGATTTTTTTTTATTTCCAAACTTAAAAAAATGGCTCGGTGGACAACGGTTTACATCGAAGGACTTATTGAACGACTCTCGTATTTCATCATTACCGAAATCTGTGTACAAAACAGATTGGCACACCCAGCAATGGGTAATATGCCGTGATGATATATTTATTTATTTATTTAAGTACATACGAGTACAAACAATATTTTTCATTCATATTTATTCATATGTGCGTTGCACACAAAAATTATTCAGATTTAGTGATAAAGTTTTGCATAAAATTTTCATAGACCGTAACTTCTAATGTATAATTTCCAAATGACCTTAATTGCGGTGTACCAACATATAGTTCCTTTCAATTTTACTCGTTTAAAATAAAAATCCCTTATACGCATAGCATACGTGTTTTCTCTGACCTTATATACCGGTATACAGAAGATATCTTACCAAGGATACTGGAATACTCTACACTTTGATATTTTTCGCAACTCGCAAATCATTTTAAGTGAGTTAACATTGACAGAATAATTTTGTTTTGTAGTTAACACTTCCCGTATTTATTATTGTCAACATACTCAACATAGAAATAAATGGAAGAATTTTCCATTAGAGAGTGCATGATATTTTAATGGGTTCAATATTTTTGATTGCTTACGTATATATTTTTATAATTAACGGATACATAAAATAATAATGTGTTTGTTTAAATTAATATACAATTCAATGAATTTTAATATTTTGTTGACGTATTGTTTAATTATATATTTAATTTTATAATTAATAATATTAAATTAAAATTAATTATATTTGCTTTTTATGTTGGATACGTACATACTATAAGTGTGTACAGAAAAAAATGTCAAATTCATTGTCAAATCGCAAAAAGCAAATTATTTGATTTTAAATATGTAAATGTAAAACCTAGAGAATACGATAAACACAAAAATTAAATTGTCAAGTGTCAAATGTAAACATAAACAGGTGAGCGCACGGGCGCCTGCAAACTTTTTTACAAGGTGGGCCGAAATATTGTTGTAAGCAAAAAATGCGCCGCAGGCGAATTTTTAATAATTTTCAAGGTCAAACGTGCTTTAATGCAAAGTAAGATAATATAGAGTTCTTTATAATGAAGCAAATTTAACAAATTCTTAAAAAATTAAAATGAATATTTTATGACGAAAATGCGTATGTACGCTCTAAAAGCGTAGAATTGCCCCTTCTACTAGGCTTTATGATGCGAGATGCGAGCATAAGCTATAACTACAGAAACAGACAATCTGAAAATACAATGTTGCATTAAATTAAAATATTACTGGGTAATATATAATTATTCTATTGAACTACTCAAAATAAAATGTATAATAATTAAATGTTAATTAAATCACGCTCCTCACAAAATACGGCAACCCTAATCATACGTAGGTACTTTTAATATAAATAAATATACAATGTCTATTCATTATTTACTTTTCTATTTCTTTATTTCTATATAACAGTAAAATCGATAATTGTGAAAGTTTTGAGAAGAACGTGATCATAAAATGATTAGAATAAACTACTGCATATTAAAGAAAATACAACACCGAAGAAGGTGGTCAACATGGCTGATAGTGATAAACTGCAAATTTTGTCTCCAAATGGTTTAGCTGATATTACTTGTAAGAGATGTCGTAAATTAGCTCAAACTGGCTTAAAGTGTCTTAAGTGCAATGTAGTGTCTCATACATCTTGTGCCACAATATTAAAATTGCCAGTGCTTGGTGAAAATCTGACAAATTGCTGTGGTGATGCAAACGACGATGAAGAAAATGACTTATCATTTGCTAGTTTTAATGACGAAGATTCAAATCAGATACAATTGTTAAAGTGCAAAATTTTCTATATGAAGCAAATAATTAAAAATAAGGATATTTTAATAAAAAATCAAAGTCAAACTATTAATTTATTGAATGACCACGTGTTATTATTAAGAAATGGAATAAATAATGGACACTGTGAGTCATCTGCCGAGAAAAATTTGCATGTAGCCAACAACAAGGCCAAAGCGCCGCCAAACTACAACATGAATAAATCTGTCAAAAATCCAAAACAATCATATGCGAGAGATCTATCAGCAAATAAAACTCAAGAAGATAATAATATGAGTAATAATAGGAAGGTAAATAATCCGATTTCTGATACACATGATAAATCAAACAACGTGTCTATTAACTCCAATAATAATCAAGTTGAAATGGATGCAACTGGAACTGGAACTTCAAACAAAGGACAGCCACAATCAAATCAAAAGAAAACTCGTTTTGTCTACGGAAAACTTGAAACAAACACTTCAAATTCTACTTTAAAAGCTATCCCTAAATTGTCCTCCATTCATCTATGTAGACTGGACCCAATAACTACCGAAGAAGATGTCAAAAATCAAGTGATAAATGTCTGCCCCGAAATAAGTGTTGAAAAATTACAGGCTAAATACCCTGAGTTATATTCGTCCTTTAAATTGACTATGCACCATGGTAATCAAGGGAAAATAATGGATCCTTCCTTATGGCCATCTGGAGCATGTTTAAAGCCTTTTTTTCAGAAGAAACGGTCAACTCAAAGAAATGTTTAGTTTCAGATGATAATATTTCTAAGTTATATACTTTATGCTGTGGTAAAATATTATGTAAATGTAACAATGTAAGTTTTTTTCACATTAATATTCAATCACTTAATAATAAGGTAGATCTTTTATCAATTTTTTTAAATGAATATCCTTTTGATATTATATGTATCTCAGAACATTGGCTCTATAATACTGCTATTGAAACTATTAATTTACCGCAGTATAAATTGACTACTTTTTTTTGCAGAGAACCTGTTAAGCATGGAGGTGTGGCCATCTTCTTAAAGAATGAAATTTCCTTCAAAATTATAGATTTGAGTAGTTTCAATGTAGAATTTGATATAGAAATGTGTGGAATTGAATTGGTTAAACTTAAAATAGTACTTATAACTATCTATAGAACAGGCAAAGGTAACTATAAAATTTTTATGCTTAAATTTGAAGAACTTCTCTATCAGATCATACAGAGTTATAATAAAATTATAATAACTGGAGATATTAATTTAGAATTATCAAATAAGCATGATACTGCTGAAACACTTAACTTTTTAAATTTAATAAAATGTTATGGTTTTCAGAAAACAATATCTGAACCGACAAGAGTAACTAGAACAACTAGTAGTTGTTTGGATAATTTTTACACAAATATTGAAACCGAATTTAAAGTGGGTGTAATAGATCCGTGTCTTTCTGACCATAAAGGACAATTTTTTCTTTATCCTGGCGACGTTAATGATGCAAGTACTCAGCCGGTACTTATCCGACAATTTACTCAGAAAAATATTCAACTTTTTAAAAATTCTTTAAATATGATTGATTTCACAAATATTTTTTTTGATTGTCATTTGTCGGCTGTACAATGTGGTTCTTACTTAATTGATAATTTAGCTTATTTAATTGATCTACATTTTCCTTTAAAACAATGTACTAAAAAAGTAAACTGTGCTCCGGTTAATTGGTATAATTCAGATCTCAAAAAAATGAGAGAAGAATTACATGTTTTAAACATTTGTTTCACTAGTACGCAGAACGAATATTTTTTACAGTTATACAAAAGTAAACTCAAAATTTATAAAAAAGAAATTATAGAGTCTAAAACAAATGCCTATAATAATTTCATTAAAAATTCAGACAATAAAAGTAAAGCAAGTTGGAATCTAATAAATTTTGAGCGAAATCAAGTAAGAAATCACAACACTAAGTCAGATTTGAAACCTGATGATTATAACAACTACTTCACGACGGTGGCAATTAATATAATAAATAATATTTCAAACAGTCAATTTAAAGCGGAAGATATTTTGATGAGTACTACTCAACCTAGTTCTTGCGTCTTTACATTACAGCCTACAGATGTAGTTGAGGTATACGATGCCATTAAATCGTTGAATAATTCTAAATGTTTAGATTTTTATAATATTAGTAACAATTTATTAAAACAAATAATTGATTACATTACTGAACCATTGACTGCACTTTTTAATAAATGTTTGAATGAAGGGATTTATCCTGAAGCCTTTAAGAAAACTAAAGTTTTTCCTTTATTTAAAAAAGGAGAAATTAGTAAGGCTGAAAACTATAGACCTATATCTATTATACCCACAATTTCTAAAGTTTTTGAAATTATAATTAAAAATAGATTGGTTTCTTATTTTGATAGGAATAATTTACTTAATAGTCAGCAATTCGGTTTTCGTGCTGGACATTCAACATCTCAAGCAGTTTATAATGTTTTACAAAATATAATTTCTGGCCTTGAAGCAGGTAAACATATGGCACTGACATTATGTGACCTGTCAAAGGCATTTGATTGCGTTAATCATGCCTTACTTTTACATAAATTAGAATTTTATGGTATTACAGGACCGGCTTTAAGTCTTATCAGGTCTTACTTAGATAATAGAGTCCAGTGTGTTTCTTGTGACGGTGCCACATCAAATTTTAGAAAAATTGAGTACGGCGTTCCCCAAGGCTCCATTTTAGGGCCCTTTTTCTTTCTAATATATGTAAATGATTTTAGTAACTATATGGATCCGATTACAAGTGTATTGTTTGCAGATGACACCTCACTAATTACAGGTGATTCTAATTATGAAAATCTATTGCAAGCTAATAATTGTACTATTAAGAAAGCTGAAAATTGGTTTTCAGCAAATAATTTACTTTTAAATAAAGATAAAACTCAAAAAATAGTTTTCTCAAATAATCGTTATTTCAATAATAATGTTTGTGTCTCAATTCTTGGAATGCATTTAGAACCGGCTTTAAATGGTTCCTCTCATATTTCTTACATTAGTAAAAAACTATCAGGAATTATATTTTTATTACGAAGACTAAACTCTATGATTGATAAATCTACATTGAGAATGGTTTATTTTTCATTATTTCATTCAGTTTTGTCTTATGGTATCCTTTTATGGGGAAACTCGCCAAACTCTATTAAAATATTTCGTCTGCAAAAGAAAGCAGTGAGAATTCTTTGCAATCTTTCTTTTAGAGACCACTGTAAAGAAGCTTTTATTAGTTTAGAAATTTTGTCGTTACCTTGTCTGTTTATTTTTCAGACACTCATCGATATTCATAAAAATAAGGACAATCTGTTGAAAAATGGAGATGTGCACACTTATAACACTAGATCTGTAGATTTAATAAGGAAACCCTTTTTGCGATTACAAAAATCTATAAATAACACCTTAAATCTAGATTTTTATAATGTTTTACCCTCCAGAATTAAAAATCTGAAATTTAAAGCTTTTAAAATTGCTGTTAAAATTTTTTTATTGAGAAACTGTTTTTACAGCACCGAAGAATATTTAAAATTCAATTTTAATGACTTTAGTTAAAAATAACTAAGTAACACTCAATTTTATTGTATTTTATTACTAATTATTTATTTTTTCGACACGTGAGTCTACTTACATTGTTACTTACTTTGTTTAATTATTATATTTGTTCTCTTTTGACGTACTATAAACATTGTTAAAAATGTAAAATAGTTAAATAAATAAATTATTATTATTATTATTATTATTAATGTAATATATTAACAGTACATAACACAATGTACTCCTTCTGACACTTTCGTACTTAGTAATAGATAGTATGTAATAAATTTTTGATTAAAATATAAGAAAATATTACCAATAATTATTAAAAAATACAATGATACATTGAAATGAAAAAATAAATTATAATTTTATTTTTAAAAATACAGTCCATAAATGAAAGGGGGGTCAGTCGACCCTTTCGACCCCCCCTGTGGGCGCCTATGGGTGAGCGTGTTTTTCTTCTGTCTCTTTCTATGAAGCACGTTTTGCGTACGAGACATTCGCACATAATTGATGTTATGTACGCCGTAATGGCGGGAAGAAAATATTGAAATATTGCAAAAGTATATCAGTAAAAACGATGTATGTTTAAAAAAATTAACATATAAAAAATCAAAAATCCAAAAACTCCATTATTTTTACCTCTCGCTAAGAGAGGTATTGAATTCATGCTAAAAATTATAACATTTTTACGATGATGTCCGTATGTGTGTGCGTGTGGATGTGTGTGCGTGTGGATGTTGGATCCACGATTTCTCAAATACTATAAGACTTAAGACATTTTTAACATTTTAACTACGGATTCCTCAATCTAACAATAATGGGAAGAGTTGATTAAGTTTTGGTAACAATTGGACAACCGGAAGTAGTAGTTACAAGAAAATATCATCTAAATATTATTTATCGAAAATTTATGTAAATACTTATATTAAAGAACGTTAAATTCTATATTCGATAAATATAAATTCATTATTATATCTTGCTGTGAAAATTCTCAGATCAAACTACTTCAATGCAAGAAATTCAAATGTTTATAATTGACACATAAATGCCACTATTAAAAATATTTGTATGCCACTGTCAAAAATATTTGTCCATCATTATCACAGATCAGAAATATGTTTGAATCAATATAAAATTTCCGAATGGAGACATTAGTTTGGTGAAACAAATTTTATGCAATATCCTTGAAATTCAATACCACTGCCAAAATGTTAGTACAATTTTTATTTTATTTATTTTCAAACAAATGGAAACATCCTCACGTATAATGTGTGAAATGTATCTTTCTCCACTTCAATTTAGGTAAAAGTAGTAGTCATACATTACGGTGACACTTTTACACTCGTATAAATTTATCTCGATCTATGGACTCTTTTTGTTTTATAGCAAAACATTATCCTTCTGTTGAACGATGTAGTAAATGTAATATCGGAATGGAACAGTGATTTTCCCCTAGAAAAAGAATAGAAACGACTTGTAACTTGGCTACATTCAATTAGCAGCCTAGCAGTGACATACATTTCAATCGTGCCATCAAATTGCTTGTACTTACATTGGGAATGTGTCGGTAACATCTGTTACAAGATTGATAAATTTACCTCAATTTACAGGCGATGTTAGTTTAAAAGGTAAAATGCACAGAGTAAAGAAGAAGTCAGGATTTGGAAATTTTATGGCTTTCTTATTTTTTCATCTGAACCAGATACTAATCTGATTTGCAAATGTATTTTTTTTTTCATTTTATTTATCCAAGGTGTAATTTTTACCTCTCGCTACCCTTGGTAAGGGAGGTATAGGGATCGTGCTAAAAATTGCATATCGAGATTTTGGTAAATGACCACGTTTTAAGGTCCCTAGAATCCAATTTTAACATTTTCACGATGATGTCCAGCAACAGACGCTGTCGACAGGCGGGAAAAAAATTACGCATGCGCGCGAAAGTTCAAGGTCGGCGAGCTTGATTCAAATCCATCAGGTTTTCGCAAAAAATAAGGTTGGATACTTTTGTAACAGACCTGGTGTCTTATTCTTAATAATTTTTCAGTGACCCTCGTATTATTCAATAGGCTACTTAAAATTAAGAAAGAAGATTTTCTTTGGCATTATTTTGAACTGGAGAATAGGATGCATATTTATGAATGTAATCTGTAGATGGCGAGCGAGTGCGTTTTAATTTGATTTTGACATTAGTTCATTTTTCTGTCACTGTCTCTCTTCTTTATTATTTACAAATTGCGTGGTTTCTGTTACTTTCATTACGTATTTTGATTTGTTAAGCACGATTTTGAAAGATTTTAACTTAGCTTATACTCATACAAAATTAAAATGGCAAGCGAAAATATTAACCTCCAAACTATTATTCAAACGTCAAACAGATTATCAGTCATGTTTAAATTACGCGCACGTTGTTATTGGACGCACCGATGTTATTGTTTTACGGCCATTCATTGGTTCGGCGTAATTCTACGTCATACATGGTGGTAATTTAAATATTAAAATTTCATTAATTTTTTTCTGGGCAATTAATGAAAATTTTGCCAAAAGAAAAAATATGGGCAGCAAGTTTTTATCGTCTCTTCAAAAATATTAAATAAAAAAATCTGATATGGCCAACACCCACTATTTAATTTTTATTAATTTAAATATATATACTTACATATTTAGTTATTGCGGAAACTGAGTTAAGATCCATTCCATATAACTAGGGTTCTATTTACTATTTTCTTTTTAAAACGTTACTGTTATTAATTTGAAATGATTAGATATTTAATTTTTATAATAACATTAATCCCGAAAAAATAACATTTAAAGGTATTTTTGGAAGAAAAACTATTTTGAGCTTCTAGTAAAGTGCCATTTCCGGTTATCCGATTTACACTAAAATCTAATGGGCTCTTTCCATTACAGAAAAAGTTCGAAATACAAGGTTTCAAAATTTTCTGAATGATAGTATTTGAATTAGAGTAAAGGATCCACACTTTACCAAAATCTCGATATGCGATTTTTAGCACGATCCCTATATCTCCCTTACCAAGGGTAGCGGGAGGTAAAAATAGTACGCAAGTAGCCTATTACGATACTTATATAAATTAAATATAGATGGCAGGAAGTAGTGTGCTGGTCACATTAGATTTTTAAACATCACTCATTGTAGGTTGGTATAATGAAAAATAAATTGCCTATTATGTTAATGAACTATTTTTAATTACAATTAAAATATTGTTATTCTTGTACCAAATGTTATCAAACAGATTAAATTGTACAATGGAAACAATATACATTATAATCAAAAGTCATTCACAATGCTGTACTGTTAGATATTACATAGCCACATGTTATAGATAACAAAAAACTGTAATGGTAGACAATAAACAAACAGGTCAGCTCGGCTACTTGAATTCACTTACAACTTACAGCATAAGGTGACCGAAGTTAAGTGAATTTATTAACAGTAACAGATGTTCAGGACATACTTCCACGTACTTATGTACATATCCTTATGAATAAGTGCAAGGTGTTTGCTGTGTATATAATATGAGTACTTGACTTGTATTTCGTTGGTACAGGATTTCTACAGTTTGAGATTAAATTATGGAATATTAAAAAAAATCTGATGTGGCCAACACCAAACCTCCCGCTATTTAATTTTTAATAATTTATATATATACTTACATATTTAGTTATTGCGGAAACAGTATTAAGATCCATTCCATATTACAAGGGTTCTATTTACTATTTTCTTTTTAAAACGTTACTGTTATTAATTTGAAATGATTAATTCTTTGACAGTGACATTTATCTGTCAGTTACATACATTTAAGATATGAACTGTGTAACCAAGAAGATTTGCTTGTTTAAAGCGTAGGCTCCGGGATTAAATTTATAGATAATTTTATGAATTTATCCATAAAATATATAGAAAAAGTATTAATGCAAATCTGTAGAAAATTTAATAATCTTTAATTTTTATAATAACATTAATCTCGTAAAAATAACATTTAAAGGTATTTTTTGGAAGAAAAACTATTTTGAGCTTCTAGTAAAGTGCCATTTCCGGTTATCCGATTTACACCAAAATCTAATGGGCTCTTTCCATTACAGAAAAAGTTCGAAAAACAAGGTTTCAAATGTTTTGAATGATAGTATTTAAGTAAGAGTGGAGGATCCACACACACATACACACAGACATCACCGTGAAAATGTTAAAATTGGATTCTAGGGACCTTAAAACGTGGTCATTTAGCAAAATCTCAATATGCGATTTTTAGCACAATCCCTATACCTCCCTTACCAAGGGTCGCGGGAGGTAAAAAACAGCGAACTTAAGAGGTTTTTTACAAAATGCTAAAACACGTCGATTTTAGTTTTTAAAAATACGCATTAATATGTGCGATTCACCTTCCGTCTTTCATTTGTTTTTAAGTTATTACGTCATCACAAAAAAAAAATTAAATGGCAATGTAGGTTTTTAGTGGAATCCGATAGTGATTTTTCTTCCCTTTATCATGCAAATAAATCATAAGGTTAAATAACAAAAAGTCTGAGAAAAACCGAGCTGAAAATTTAATAATAATGTATAATCAATATACCTAGATTTCATTTTTCAGTATGGAATTTTTCGTTTATCATGTTTCAAAAATTATAAGTATAGGTAATAATAATTTTAAAAATCGGATGTGGCCAGCACATTACCTTCCTTCAGTTCTATGTATTATATACAAATTCCATACAAACAGTTTCTTGCGAGAGATTCTGTATTTCCAGTACATTAGCTTCCCTCAGTTCTATGTATTTTCTACAAGTTCCATACAGAAAGTTTCTTAGAATTGATTCTATATTTGCAGAAAAATTATAACACAAACATATTATGTCAATTGCACTTGACATTGACATCTGTCTATCAGTCTATCTATTACCAAGGGTAGCGAGAGGTATATAGGGATCGTGCTAAAAATCGAATGCGAATCGTTACTTTTTTAAATCTAAATACATACCTATATAGTTACTTACGCTGGAAACTGTATTGGTTTTCTTTTCTATTGTTCTATTTACTTTTTTACCTCCCGCTACCCTTGGTAAGGAAGGTATAGGGATCGTGCTAAAAATCGCATATCGAGATATTGGTAAATGACCACGTTTTAAGGTCCCTAGAATCCAATTTTAACATTTTCACGATGATGTCTGTGTGTATGTATGTGTGTGGATTCTCCACCCTAACTCAAATACTATCATTCAGAAAATTTTGAAACCTTGTATTTCGAACTTTTTCTGTAATGGAAAGAGCCCATTAGATTTTGGTGTAAATCGAAGAACCGGAAATGGTACTTTACTAGAAACTCAAAATAGTTTTTCTTCGAAAAATACCTTTAAATGTTATTTTTTCGAGATTAATGTTATTATAGAAATTAAAGATTATTAAATTTTCTACAGATTTTCATTAATACTTTTTCTATATATTTTATGGATAAATTTATAAAATTATCTATAATTTAAATCCCAGAGCCTGTGCTTTAAACAGACAAAACGCAGTTATTCAAACGTGTGTAACTGACAGATAAATATCACTATCAAAGAACTAATCATTTCAAAATAATATTAGTTACGTTTTAAAAAGAAATAAGTAAATAGAAAAATAGAAAAGGAATTCAATGCAGTTACCAGCAAAAGTAAATATGTAGTTACGTACATATTTAGAATAATAAAAATTAACTATTCACAAAAATGCATAAGCTAATTCTCATTTTTGGATTAGTAAATTCTATTCTATCCCGGTATTTAAAATTTAATCTTCATTTTATTATATCTCCGGTGGTTCAATGTTTAGAGCAACGCCTCATGCCATGAATACCCTCGGGGCCCACTGAGGCATGGATGTGTGTGAATGTGAACCCACTCTGTAATTGGGATTTAATCCTGTTGAGGGCTTTAAAAAAAAGTAGTTGGATTAGATTAGACTATATTTTAAAAAATAAACTGTCAAAATTAGAATAAAATTCGCTAATCCAAAAATAAGGATTAACTTAATCTTTTTTATGACTCGGGCTGTAAATGGCGGGAGGTATTGTGTTGGCCACACCAGATTTTTATCACAGGCCTTGGTCCTTACAACATATCCAAAAATTATAACTACCCGACCTCTTGCAAGGATACCAGGTTCTATTGTACACATTGACTGATTATAGTGCTATTATTCGTAGGTGTTGGATAAAAATAAATATTTGATAATACTTAACTGATCGAATTTTAGTTTCAAAAAGTCAGCTTTAAACTCCCACATTATAATTTTCTACTCTTCATAACCCATTAGACAATATTAGCTGCTAAATCCTCCCTACCCTTAAATTCAATTATCACCAACTACCCACACTATCCATTATACACCCTAATTATATTTCCAGTCACGTTTCCCACACACTGTCCCCAGGAATTTCGGTCAATACTCTACTTTCATCCCCTTCGGTTTCGTCCCTTGCGTGTGGAACGTTATCGCGTGACACTAGAAACGTACATGTCAATTATGCTTTATGAATGGTGAAAAGGAAAACTAGTTTCAACACGATGGAGATGTTAACCAATGATAAAGGAGGTGGTTGTTGCCCTTTTGCTGACGTTGCCAAAGGTCAGAGAGGTCATAAATTAAGAGAATTGGCAAATTTTCAGAATAATATAGGTACAATGAAGAGAGAATTATGAAATAATATATCAACTTGATGGGTAATAGTTTCAGTTTGTTCTAGAACTCCTTTTTGATTCATCTGGAAATACTTTTTCCTGAAATCGTAATGTAATCTACTATTTCCCTGCCGCAAAATCGGCAGGGAAATTGAATTCCCTGCCTAGGCAGGGAAGTAAAATGCAGCATTGCAATATTTATTTTCACCAACACATTTTATGTTTCAATATGAAATACAATTATAATTATGTGTAATTTTCAAATTTTATTAACATATGTATAAAATTTGTATTAAATGAATTATGTAAAAAATAAAAATATTTAATAATTTATAACGATAATTTTATCTTTTATCTAACCCTAATTTGTAATCTGAAATCTGACAATGTTCACTCCGCGTAGCTCATATGTTTCAAGTTTACGTCAACAACACACAACATAACCTGTACATATAATACCTGTGCCAAATACACTGAGCCTTACTGAGCTAAGTTGTGGCTGAATTTAAATTGTAAGTATGAAATTTAATAGAGTTATTTAAGTTTTCAATGTGATTTACTTGTTAAATGAAAATAGGTTATGTGTACCATTCAGTAATTTTGAATCCTTATACGATTTCAGAAAAAAAAAATACTTATCTCGTCATAAGTTCCTTTTCATGACTCATTATGGTTATTTAACAATCTCCATATTCGTCATGAAAAGATGAACTTCCCTGCCTTGATAAGTAAATAACTATTCCCACATTTTTGTAATAAATAAAATTGTAACACATAATGACATGTAAAGTCTTCGACGAATCTTAGTTCAAATTTAATTAAATAAACAGTTGTCCAAGTCTGAAGAGTTTAAAAAACAAACAAATTCACAGCCGTATTCATAGTAACTGAGATAAACCTGGTTTAAACTTAGGTTTAAGTAGACTAGGTACAAAGTAAAGGAAGTATTGTAATCGCGAAAAATTTCGGTTTTCAAATTTCAACGGAAATATCCATTTTGACCATCCCTGAACCCATTTTGACGAATTTCGTTGTGACGTCTGTACGTACGTACGTTCGTATGTACGTACGTATCTCGGATAACTCAAAAACGGTAAGCCGTAGAAAATTGAAATTTTGTATTTAGGACTGCTATAACATCTAGTTGTGCACCTCCCTTTTTGGTCATTACATAATTTCTAGAAATGGTACTTTATTTGAAGACTATAATAGATTTTAATGAAAAACTATTTTAAAATATAATCCAAAACTTTTTAAATTTTATGTCAATTGGAATAACGTAGTAGATTTTGGTTAAAACAGGCTAACCGGAAGTGATATATTACCTGAAGTTGTTAAAAAATTCTTGAATAAAATGGTTTCATTTGGATTTTAGAAATAAATGCTTCAAATAAGAGTTTAGAGTATTAAATTCTGCGTCTAGCACATCAAGTATTATTAAATTAGCCTTTTGTATAAGCGAGATATGTAAATTTAAAACATATACTTTTTGGTCTTTGTAATGAAGGTTGATATGGATTAGGACAAAAAATAACAAAAAAAAATAGATGTTAATGTCAAATTAAGTCAAATACGTGCAATTTTATAATTGAGTCTATAGGTACTTCATATTGGTCTTGCGTACAAGGAAGTCGTGTGGTGTCCACATCAGATTTTTTTAATGTTTTCATTTCTAAAATAAGATTCAAGATGAAAAGCTTTGATTTCTTTAGATAACATTTTTGAAAATATCTCATGAAGAAATCAATTTTGCAGAAACGAAAGCCCTGTGCAAGCAGTTATATTGAAAAAAGTTCGAAATTTTCAGGCTTTTTCCGGTTTTTCCTCAATTTTTCTGTTCCTATGCATCGGAGAGTAAAAGTTGTATTTATCAATATTGGCAAAGACAAAATTTGCTGCAAATTTTGTATTTATGATTTTTCCTACGGGTTACGCTAATCGAGAACTACAGAGCAGTGCAAAATTTTTGAAAATCTGGAAAAAGGAAGAAAAACCATTTTTAAATTTTGTCATAACTTGTTTAAACAATTCATTCGTTAAAGTCATTCATTAAGTCAAAAACAAACAGTTCTTGCAAAAACTAATTGTACGATATAGTATTATCGAAACCTATTTTTTTCTAAACTTAAAGCTATACATATATTAACTTTAATTTTGATTTTAAATTGGTTAATATACAAATACTCTTTATTAACTAGTTCCAATATATTTATATAAATCTACGTACAACCAGATTTAATTGGCTTAGGTTTCGTGCTCTAATTTTATTACCCCGGACCAGTACGTTATCTTACGTCCCTGATATACATACATAAACAACTATTTAAGTATATTAAAGCAAACTTATTCGTAATCCTGAATTAATTAGAATATACGAGTATAATGAGAGCAACGACCTTTTATAAATAATGTAACCAAATCGGAAGGGAAATATTCAAATGCACAATAAAATAAAATACCTATTTTATAAATGAAATATATTTTGAACGAAAGAAAATACTATACGAACACAATTTTCTTATTAAAAATATTTTAAACAATATTATGATTTATACAGCAAATTTTTTTGTGAGGTATTTGTTTTCAACGAAGTATTTTTCACAAACTTCCGACGTCATTAAAAATAAGTACTCCTGTTTTCAATTAGAACTAATTATAATTTATAATAACAATAATAAACATTTAATCCATTATGTATAAACAATTGCTGACGTATTAACTAACAATCAATCTATTAAGCAAGTGGCGATTGATTAATATTTATTAGTATATGCGACAACAATACGACACTCATACTCATGGTACATCCTAATACATTATTTATAATCTTATATGAAAACCTTCAATGTGAGTGACCAAAAGTTATTTTTAGCAAGAAATCTTTCTATCAAAACGTTTATTTTTTAAATGAAAACAAATTTAATAAAGAAATAAACTTCAAACATAGCAATGGGCAATATGCCTGGATGATATATTTATTTATATTTTTTTTTCCTAATTATAATGAAGTTCAAAATAATTAAAAACAAAGGTAACACAGAGTCCGCAAACTGTATATTCAGATGATTTTTGAATCTGGGGAACCGGGTTTGATCCCGACCGACGCCAAATATTTCGAATTTTAAATGGCATAAAATTGACCCCTGTGGTGCACTCTCCACGCCAGCAATGAGTGCCCGTGAGGTGACGCCTGGTAATCGCCCGCATGGTGCAAAATATTTCATCATTACCAATATCTGTGTACAAAGCAGGTTTTTCATGCCCCAGCAATGGGTAATATGCCGTGATGATATATTTGTTTATTTATTTTATAAATATAGGCACATATATATTTTCTCCTCCCCCTACCCTTGATCAGGGAGGTATAGGGCTCGTGCCAAAAATCGCATATCAAGATTTTGGTAAATGAGCACGTTCTAAGGACCCTAAAATTCAATTTTAAAATTTTCACGATGATGTGTGTGTGTGTGTGTGTGTGTGTGTGTGTGTGTGTGTGTGTGTGTGTGTGCGTGCGCGTGCGTGCGTGCGTGCGTGCGTGCGTGCGTGCGTGTGTGTGTGTGTGTGTGTGTGTGTGTGTGTGTATGTATGTGTGTATGTATGTATATGTGTGTATGTATGTGTGTATGTATGTATATGTGGATTCTTCACTCTAACTCAAATACTATTATTCAGAAAATTTTGAAACCTTGTATTTCTACCTTATTCTAATAGGGGAAGAAGCTATTAGATTTTGGTGTAAACCAGAACCGGAAATGGTACTTTATTTGAAGCTCAAAATAGTTTTTTTTTAAAAATTCCTTCGTACTTTTTTTCGAGATTTGTGTTATAAAAATTAAATATTAAATTTTCCACAGATTTGCATAAATACTTTTTCTATTTATTTTATGGATAAATTTATAAAATTATCTATAATTTAAATCACGGAGCCTACACTTTAAACAAGCACAACTCCTTGGTTAAAGGCGTGTGTCCACAATCCTAGAAATCGAGTTCAGTGTTTATGATCAAAAAATGTGATCGAGAACTCGGAACGATTTGTAGCATCGTGGACACGCAGGCCTTACACAGTTCATATCATAAATGTATGTAACTCACAGATAAATGTCACTGTCAAAAAATAAATCATTTCAAATTCATTAAAGTAACGTTTTAAAAATAAAATAGTAAATAGAACCATAGTTATATGGAATGGAACTAAATTCAGCTTCCAACATAACTAAATATGTAAGTATGTATAGTTCAATTAATAAAAATCTAGCGGCGAATATTAGAACTACAAACAGTGGGATACATTTGACATTTACATGAAACTACAACTATGTGACTACAAAAACTCTATCATACATACTTGAATAATAAATAAAAAATATTAATAAATGAGAAAATAATACGAAAACTAAAGAAATACAATAGGGTATTCTCTGAGGATTATTAATATTAAAAATTTATTAAAAATATTAGTGTTGATAGGTAAACAACAGGGAAAAAACAAAAATCATAATATAAATTGATTGTTACAAAAGATATAAAGCATTTAAATTTTGCTGATGTACTAGATGACCTTCCAATGGGAGAACAGTTGAAATCCCTACTCCATGTTCGAATGTGATAAGACGCCGCATGAACCACTGATAGCACACCGCTGGTAATGTACAATTAGTACGTCACTATCACGTGAAAATCAAATTTTAAAAATTAATATCTCGCTTATTAAAAAGAATTTTTTACTCGGGTTTTCACAGATACTCTTAGATATAACTGTTCTTTAAGAAAAATAAATAAATAAAATATGGGAGAATACCCTATTGACAGCAATGCTACGCTCTACGCTTACAAAAAGTGTAAGATTGTTTAATGCGAACAGCGCCATCTCTTGATACTTAAAATCCCAATAATAAAGAGAACAAGTATGTTTGCCATACGAGGTTAAAGACTTTTTATCCCTTTGCTTTTTTGCTTATACATTAAATCTGTCCTGGTACTCGTCTACCATAAATTACTCTTTTACGCATTTCGAAACCGAATCATTTGCTTCCGTCTGTATTAATTTTATTTTAAAAGCAGAAATAAAACAACTGAAAGTTAACCTCTTAATTCATGAAATGTCTTAATTTATTCTAGAAAAAATTACTACGTAGTACTCCCAATACAGACATTTCTTCTGAAGAAGTTTATTGAATAGGGATTCAATTCTTGTTCGTCTTTTTGTTTCGGAAACTTCATTAATTCTCGGAAATGAAATTTTTTTGTCCTGCACAATACAATTTAATCAATTTTTTCTTTACGTTAAGATGGAAAACTGCTATAGAACATATTGTATCGTGTATTGCTTTATAACATATTTGTTGTACACTTGTTAAGAAAGTTTTTAATAGCATGCACGTAATTAGTAACTGCACACAAATGTATAAAATTTATTAGCTCTTTTATAATATGAGGCGTATGTACAAGTGAAACAAAGGTAGTATTTTGCAATGGTATTATAAAAGAATAAAGTATGAATTAATCGCTTATTAACTCTCTACGAGTAATATGAAATTGATGGGCATGTAAATGTATAAATTATTATTTTCTATGTGAAGAGATTTCACAATACAAACAATTCATTCGTGTTTAATGAAAGAAAAGTTATGGGTTCGAATGCTGTACTTAAATAAAATAATAAATATATCATCACGGCATATTACCCATTGCTGGGTGTGCCAATCTGCTTTGTACGCAGATATCGGTAATGATGATGACATATTTGTCCGTGAGGGCGTTTACCAGGCGTCACCTCACGGGCACTCATTGCTGGCGTAAAGAGTGCACCACAGGGGTCAATTTTGTGCCATTTAAAATTCCAAATATTTGGCGTCGGTCGAGATCGAACCCGATTCCCCAGATTCGTGACCAGATACTCAGGCACGCGGCCACGAGACCCCATCAATGCTGCACTTAAAAGTAGGTATTACGTTTAACAATACTGTAACGTTTTTATTTAATTTTTTTGGGTGAAGTGTAAATATTTGACAATTATTGTTAATTAAAATAAGTGTTTATTAAACTATAATAAAAGTTACTATTACTAATATTAAACAATTATTAAAAACTAATTAAGACTAAAACTATAATTAACTAGATAACACTAAC
This sequence comes from Harpalus rubripes, assembly GCA_963082715.1. Classification (NCBI taxonomy): domain Eukaryota; kingdom Metazoa; phylum Arthropoda; class Insecta; order Coleoptera; family Carabidae; genus Harpalus; species Harpalus rubripes. Next base: position 83,025,404 of record OY720448.1, read on the forward strand.
TCTATTTATTTATTTAACAATTAACACGACTACTTATTTATACGATCTTACTAATAATTTATTTCGACTATGTATGTCACCGTTTATTTATATCACGTTCAACTGTCCGCCTACCGACCTCCACAGCGTATATATACTCAACTGACTCAACAGCGTCTGTATATTCAACTGCTAGGACAGAAGGCACACTTTTCACCTCACTATCTGTCTATTTATGTAACTAACAGTCTAACTTCCATAGCTTCAGTATCACAGGACTGTCCGTATTCTTCACCACTATTGCCGAGTATCTACTTCCACTTGGCGTTACTGCCCTCGTATACCTAGCTTCCCAATACTCTTCAGCACTACCGAGTATTCCCTAGGTACGTTGTATTGGTGTCAGAAATATTCCTACTAGAATAAAAATAATAAAAATGTAAAGGAGGTATTTTTGTTGAGCACAGTCTAATCTGAACATTCAGAAATGTAACAGACAGGTACGCCCCACACTCGGCTAGTAAAATTTTGAATTTATCTCCACTCTGTATATCTTCCTACCAGTGCTTCCAGCTCTGAAGTTGGAATGATTCGTAGGAATATTCAGATTTTTTTGACGCAAAAGAACGATCATTAAAGTTCTACTAGAAGTAGGAAGATTTCGGGCACCGATAGAACGTACCTTCTTTCACAGCTATCCCGGTAGAACAGTTACTTTCTGACTCGCCGTTACTGTCGTCTTATACTATAGCTCGTCAACACTACCGAGTATTCACATCCACAGCTATCCCAGTAACTTCCCGAGTACCTAATCGACACAAACTGCATACGCTCACCACGATACTTCTGTGCTTCTCCTAACACTTTACTCTCTAACACTCCATGTGAATGTCTCTATGGCTCGCCCTATGTAACTAATTAACTCTCGAGAATAGGTGCGTCCCTTTTATACAGCTGCCATTAGCTACCAGAGAGCTCTAGAATCTTCGACCGCATAATAACAATAAACACAAAAGGTTCCGGCGACCGGAAGTAATTAAACACGTCGCGGCTTGTTTTTTACGTAGCCTGGATGCTAGCGCGATTGCGTTATCGCTATACTCAGACGCTTGTTCAGCGTTGCGGCGGGGCTCACACCTTATAATACTAATAATTTTTTTATCAACAATCGGCTGAAAAATTTAGTAAAGAAAATAACCCTATTATTTTCAATCACCCTGTATTTTTCTAACATCTATCTTTTATCTTCCTACTTCACTTAACTAATATTGAAATTACAAAAAATGACAGAATTATTGTAGGAAAAAGTAATCGTTAGCATCATCTATAAAATATAGCTATAGTAACTTTTTGTTACAAATGAGTAACCTTGTTCTACTTCATGCACTTCTAGCCCTTAATTTCAATGACATGTAAAAAAACAAGAAAAATAAATCCTGATCCATCGAAGGTTGTGTGCTAAATGTATCAAAACCCATCCCACTACAAACAAATTTCAAAATAAACACAATTTTTCGCTCATATTCTCTACGCTGTGATGCAAAAAGATGAAAAAATATAATATTCATAATTCATAAAAACTTATAGACCAGTATTATAACTTAAAACCAAACTTTTTAAATTAAAATACAATATGACAAACGAATGAAACTTGACGTTTAAATTATTTTTCTATTTCCACTTGAAAAATTTATCATTTCTTCATAACCGAATGGATATAGTGGCCGCGTTCAGCATGGCACAGCGCTGAGCACCGAAATTTGCCGAATACAGTTGCTGGACCAATCACATTCGTCCATTCATTGCGTTCGGCAAACTTCGACCCTCAGCGCTGCCAGCGCTGTGCCATGCTGAACACGGCCAATTTCATATCCATTCTAGGATGGATATGAAATTTACGAATCACAAATCTCGAAGTCGTGTAACCTAGGCAACTGTCTATTCATTTATTACAAGATTAAGAAGAACGATACAAATGTCACATTTGACATTTCAATGTTGTCATTTAGATGAAAATATTTTCGGTATAAAAGAAGATTTGAATAATTTAATAAGAATTAACTAAATTATATTATGAATTAGTTGTAAATGTTGACAAAAAAAACGTATAAAAATTGGAATCAGAACGGTATGTAATATAACATTGCTATTGCTAAGTCAAGATTATCCTTAGATTTGGCAATAAAAAATCGTAAGTAGTGTGGAAAAGTATTGTATACTTATAAAATAACATATTATTTTAATAACAAATGTCATTACGAAAGCCTAGGAAAACAAGTACCTACATAAAATGACATTAATTAATAATGTTCAATAAAATTTCAAATTTCTGTAGTTCGTATTTTCCTTCTTTTCGGTAGTCCTAGGAAAAGTATGCTGTAAAACTCGAGTAGAAAGTAGAATGTCCATGTCGCCTTCGGATGATTGAACACTCCGCCTACGGCGTCGTGAAACTTAATCCTTATGCGATATGGATGAACATCATATCCACTCTTGTTGTACATACTACTATTATAGATAGATGTGGTTTCTTTTCATAACATTTTCTCTATACTTTGAAATTGTTGTTTGATTGGATAAAATCGGAATATTTTCCAATCAAAAAAGATCAAACTGCAACTATCTTCCTATCACTATTATCTTACGTGAAACGAAGTTTGGATTTTTAATTTGAAAGAAAAATGACCTTTATGTATTCCGTATGAGAAGATTAAAAATGATCGAAATATTTAGGTGTGAACATCTTTGCAAATACACATTCAAATATTGGACTGCGATATCCGATATCCCAGAAATACTTAGCATGTTTTGCATAAAATAGACAGGTCTGCTTACATCGCACGACCGTCCGCGGCTATTGCGTCATCGCTAAAAATAGACACTCGCTCTTCGCTGCGGCAGCGGCGACGGCGAGCGCTGTACATTACAGTATTATTAAGGATAAGAAAATTAGATAGGTTTGGAAAACAAAATTTGCACCAACATTTTAAACAATTATTTATATGTAATTTGAAATTACGTTACGAAAGTTAAATTAGAACTTAGTTAATCAAGTATTTAAAGAATCGTTGTAAAATTAACTAGAGATGATGCATTTTTTTTGAGACATTATTTAATGCACGAAATATTTATTTTCAAGATTAAGCAATCAGTCTTCGTCTGCAAATAAATATGTGTATTTATTAAAAAGTAGAAGTACCAATATAATTACGGAGCAGATGGTCTTATCTAAAAAAGAAAATAATGCTTCAATTCATGATTATTTGAAAACATTCCACAAGAAGATTGGTTCAGAGCTTTTTAGAAATGGAAGGAGAAAATGGTGAAGTTTGTTATTATTGAATGGAACTTCTCAGAACATGTTTAAAATATAATTCTGTAAAATATGAACCGTTTATATTATTCTCAATAATTCTAGAGCGACCCTTGTATTTGTACGACTTATATATCCGTTTTATCCATATGAAATGTAGAATCACCCCTTAAAACATCACCCATTTATTTACTTCCACCCTCAATATTTTATAACACCATTTTCCTTCACAATATTCAACTGCTATCATCACTCCATAGCCTCTAACATCCACTTCTTCTTGCTGGTCGTAAGTCCGGCTCTGAGTGGCCATTAATGACGTGGCGTCGAGGGACAGTCGGTCACCACCACCCCCGACGCCGACGCCAGAGCGATCGAAGCCAATCAATAATTCAACACGGACGAGGCCTGTCTACGAATACATGCGGTTACCAACACGAATCCTAACAGGACTGCGGATGCGGACACTGATGGAGAATAAGGATTCCAAGACGGATTCTAGGATAGCGGGCTTAGAATTAGGTTTGTGGAATAGAAAAATAAAGGCTCGTACCACGAGCACGGATTTAACAAAAACGCTGTTTTAAGAAATGTCAAATTTCATTATTTAGTATTAATAATAAATAATATCAAATTTATCAAAGCATGATTTTAAAGCATAATATGGTTTGTATTCAAACAAATATTTTTTAAAAAATCGTTCTTTAAACATAAGAGCGAAATGAAATATTGAAATTTGAATTTGAAAAATAAATAAAATAAATAAATATATTATCACGGCATATTACACATTGCTGGGTGTGCCATTCTGCTTTGTACGCAGATATCGGTAATGATGACATTTGTACCGTGCGGGCGTTTACCAGGCGTCACCTCACAGGCACTCACTGCTGGCGTGGAGAGTGCAACACAGATTCGCGAGCTCATAAAATTCAAATTTGAATTTGACATTTCTTAAAACAGCGTTTTAGTTAAAACCGTGCTCGTGGTACGAGCCAAAGAGTTTAAAACGTGCTTGTTCGGAAAAAATCCAGGAGTTTTGAAAATTGGCAGTTTAGTCAGTATCATATCCTGAATAAAATACTAAATTTGAGACCACAGAGAGCTGCCGCTCAATCCGGAAAAATGGCAACCGAAAACAGTTTTTTTTTTAATATCTCCTTTCCAGTATTTCCAAGACAAAGTAGTTATTACAAAAATTGTAGCTTGCAATATTTTATACAAAAAAACTGGTATGGCCAACACAATACCTCTCGCCATTTACAGCCCGAGTCACATAAAAGATCCTTATTTTTGGATTAGCGGATATTACTCTAATTTTGGCAGTTTATTTCTTAAAATATAGTCTAATCTAATCCAAGTAACTACCCTTTTTGGTGATAAAGTTTAAATTTTAAATAAAATCGTTAATTTTTATTAATCTAAATACATACCTACATGCTGGAAATTGAATTGATTTCCTTTCCTATTGTTCTATTTACTTTTTTTCTTTTTAAAATGTTACTATTATTAATTTGAAATGATTAGTTCTTTGACAGTGACATTTATTTGTCAGTTACATACTGCGCAACCAAGGAGTTCTGTTTGTTTAAAGCGTAGGTTCCGAGATTTAAATTATAGATAATTTAATAAATTTATCCATAAAATATATAGAAAAAGTATTAATACAAATCTGTAAAAAAATTAATAATCTTTAATTTTTATAATAACATTAATATCGAAAAAATAACATTTTTCGAAGAAAAATTATTTTGAGCTACAAGTAAAGTGCCGTTTCCGGTTATCCGATTTACAACAAAATGGGCTCTTTCCATAATAGAAAAAGGTCGAAATACAAGATTTCAAAATTTACAGAATGATAGTACTAAATATTAAATACGCATTATTGCATATATTTATATAATTTAAATTTCTTTCATAAATTGTTATTTAATATAACTCTTTCATAGTTCATCCTAGGTAAAAAATGTAATAATCCTTTCTTGTATAAAAAATTGCAAGCTACAATTTTTGTAACTACCAATACAAATTCATTTGAAAATATTTCAAAATTATATTCATACTGAATTCCGGGTACTATTTACTCTATTATTTTAATTAATTCAATTACATAATTCGATAAAAAAGATTTCTTAAATAATTTTCATTAGAAGTTATTTTAGAAATTTTTTAACTTTTGTATGGTTTTCAAACGAAAAAGTAACAATGACAATAAGCCGACTGTCGCGTGACAACATACTTTGTTATTCGTCGGTCGTAACAACCAGCAATAATACAACAAAAGATTATTTTTTGCCATGAAAAAGTTGAAACGAGCCTACTTTCTTGAATGATTGCACGAAAATAAGTATGGACCGCATGCTAAATTCGATTTAACAATAAAAGCATTAAATAATAGTGCTCTATAACATCTATATACTCTTCACAATTCCTATTTTTTTCTAACCTCTTCTTTATAAAATCTGGAATCTATTTTAAAATAAATAAATGCGAAAAATAAAAAAAAATATGATGTGGCCAGCACATGACCTCCCGTCAATTCCATGTTTAAAATAGCAATGAGCTTTAAGTATAGTATAACTTCCGGTTGATCGTTTGTAAACAAAATCTAATTAGTTGTTCCAATAAATGGAAAACTGTATAATACCAAATTTTGGATTTTATGTTTTTCCTCGAAAATCTGCTAAGAGCTCCAAATTAAATATAGGTATAGTCAAAATCTATTGGTGTTTGAAACTATACACGAGTTTTATATACCAAATTTGAGAAGTTTTGGATCATGTTTTAATATATCTTTTCACGAAAATCTGTTCAGAACTTCAAATCAAGCATCACTTCAGTTTTATCAATTGGAGCCAAAATTTAATATGTTACTCCCCTTCATATAAAAGTCTTAATTACTAAATTGGACAAGTTTTGGAATAAATCATACATTTTTCATGAAAATCTGTTCAGAGCTTCAAGTAAATTATCACTTCCGGTTTATCAGTTTTTAAAAATCTAACATGTGGTTCTCATTAATATAAAAATCAAATACCAAATATGAAAAGTTTTGGAACGTATCATAATATATTTTTCAGGAAAATCTGTTGAGAGTTTCAAGTAAAGCATCACTTCCGGATTATTAAATTGACCAAAATCTAATAGTTGTTACCCTTCATATAAATGTCTTAAATACTAGATTTTAAAAGTTACTGAAAAGAATATTGGTCTTGTTCAGAATATGATTAAAGAGGACCGGCATGTTACTGTCAGGAATATTCAAGCAACTTTAAAGATTTTTGTGAAATGGTACGTAAATTTATTCTCGTTGGATTCCCCGCAATTTGACTCCAGTCAAAAAGTCAACCGTTTGAGATGGTGCAGATCTACACTAGATCGCTTTGACAATGGTTCGTTTCATTTGGTGTAAACTGCATTAAAGGTGACGTAACATAGGTATACTGCTATGATCTCTAAAAGAAAGCAATAGTCCGCAGTTTGGGTCATTGAGAATGAGTCGGCTCCAACAAAAGTTATTCGCAAAGAAAGCCGAAACAAAAAGATGGTCGCCACATTTTTTGGAATTATTGGACATGTTTGCACTGTATTACTGGAGGATCGACGTACTGTTAATGTTGAATGGTACACTATCGTTTGTTTGCCTCAAGTTCTCCAAAATGTTCGAAAACGTCAACGGGGAAGGATTATCTTGCATCAAAACAATGCTCGGCCGCACACTGCTGCTCGAATGACTGATTATTTGAATGCCCAAAACATTGAAATAATGGGTCATTCGCCGCATAGTCCAGACCTAGCACCTAATGATTTCTTTTTATTTCCACGTGTGAAGAATAAGTTACGTGGTTTACGTTATACATCGGCCGAAATATCTGTTAACGCATTTAAAAATGAAATAAAGAAACAAACGCAGGAAGATTGGAGATAATGATTTGAAGATTGGTTTTCACGGATGCAAAAATGTATTGACTGTGCAGGTGAATGCATTGAAAAATTATAAATAAATGTGTTTTGCAAGTAAATTGTGTATTACTTTACTAGGCTCAGCGGAAAGAGAACAACCCTCTGAAAATATTAAATTTTTATATTATTATTTTGTTCATGTTGCTATAATATATATTTTATTTATTATTTTTTCTCGATATTTTGAAGTAATAATGATAAAATAAATGACTCCATTTACATTTATTATTTTATTTAAAATAATAATTGTATTCATTTTGGCACCCACAAAAGTAAAGTTCTGCGTACGCCTATGGTAGTCGGGTTGTTCCAGGCGAAAAATTTGCCTCCACCCTGCATTTTGTGATGCAAGCAAGCCGTTTAGTTCACATATTATTAGGAATAGTGGAGCTGGTCATTCTGTACTGTTTCATTAGAAATAACTTAACTAAAACAATTTTGATATTATTGCCTTCGATTCACAGACACTAAATCGGTTACTGGGTTGAGTTGAGATGATCAATTAGGAAGACAACTCAGCAATAGTTGACATCTTAGTTATTGCGAAAACAATATAAATAATATCGAAACTAAGCAAAAAAACAGATTTGCATCTGAAAAAAACTCGTGATTATGCATTTATTTCATTTATGAAGCGGCACTCCCAAATATATTTCCATAAACAAATAGACAGATATTTTAAAAGTATTTCTATCCTTGATATCAATTTTTTATATCCTTTTATGATGACAGTTTATACCATTTACTCCAACCACTTTTTGTCCAAATAAGTTCGTAAATAAGATCTAGTTTCATATGGAAATTTTCGTGTTTTTTGTTCAAAGTATCATTTTTTTGTTACGTGAGCTGATAACACGTAACAAACGCAAGTTTTCTTGACAACATGACTGTAATTCATGCAGATAGGAAGTAGTATTTTGCAATAAATACGACACTTAAATTTGCAAATGGAAATTGTATGATGTGAAATCGAACGAACTCAACAAGCTGTAAAATTTATCAGCAAATAAACAAACTATTTTCCTGTAAACGAAGAGTGAATTTTTTATTTGTATGGGCACAGTAAAGTGAAGAACTTTCCACATAACAAATGCAGCATCAATTTTAGATTTTCTGTGTCAAGTTTATTTACATAAGGTATTTTTCACTTATTTAATATTCAAAAGCTATGGTAAATACTAACGTAAACATAAATGCATAATGGTTAGTAATACTTTGCAAGAATTTTTATGTTATAGCGTCTAATACATATTAAAACAAAAAACGATAATAAACATATTATAGGTACTCGTATTATTTACTCTTGTTAATGTTAATAAGGGTTTCCACCGCAATGTTTCCAATTTTTTAAATGCATGAAAACATTATAGGCTGTGTTCACAAAAGTAGTCAGCGCCGACAGCGGACAAAAATGAAGAAATGGTTACTCATTGAAACATAGCAAGGTTATGTTTTATGTCAGAATAATTTTGCGATTTCTATTTTATAAAATATTATGTGATGGATTGGGGGATGTAATAATTCTCACAAATTTACCGAATGAAGTATCAAATTTTATAAATTTCCTAGATTATATGAGGAACAGATATTTTCTTCTACTAATATGAAAAATTCTTTTAGGTATACATATTTTCTCATTGTAAAAGATACTTATCGTATGAATAAAATTCCAACAATAGTCGTCTGATTGCAATAATGAATTATATAAAAATGTGTTTCTTCAGTTAATATTTGAACAAAATATAATACAAGAAGCAGAAAATTGTCATAAAATTGTATAATACTTGCAGTTGTATGAAATAGAAGTCTATTTATGACATAATTCGTCTATTTATTATAGATTTTGTACATGTTATGTTAATTTTAAAGGTAGAAATTCACATGGTTCGTATTTTTCGTTTATTTTCTTTTCCGAGCTAGAGCAACTGATTCCACTTAGAGCCTGGTCTATTTCAATGAAGAATCTTCTTCATTTATTGCGAATATAAAAGAAAGATGCTAACATCATACACTGATAACGTGATATGTAGAAATATTCTTCTTTCCAAACATTCAAGTTCTCCAACTTTTTAATCTCAATTTCCATGTATTGTACATCTTGTAACATTTAACTAATATTATAAAATATAATATAAATTTAAATATGATAAAATGGTTTACAGAAATCACACATATTATGAGGAAAACTATATTTTCTGCCACAGTACCTTCGCTGGTATTTTGACTTTCGCATCACATATATAGCATTTTACATATTTTCTTTATTCATTTCAATATACTATGATGTATAGTATAATATTCATGCACAATAGCAAAAACTCAAAATAAAATTGTAAACTGTATCACTTTCTGGAAATGTCAAAATTGATTCGGTAACCAAAAATGTCAATGTAGGCGCTGACGCTCAAAATGTGCACATCGCCTATACTGCTTTTGAAACGCTGCTGGCAGATGACGTCACAAACCGGCTCGATTTTACAATTTCTATGTTATCTGTCAACATGTGTGCGTGATGTGAGTAGTTTACAGTATTCGATTTTACCTACAAACCTCAAATAAATTTAATATCTTACTATGTGATAATAGATGGCAGCACATTCAAATAGGCTACTTGCGTGGTACTGAAAATCTGATATCTATCGCTAAATACCTAAAGTAAAATTGAAAACGTATGTAAAAATATTAATTTTATTTTTAAAAAAATATGTTTTTTAATAAATTAAGAAAGAAGATTTTCTTTGACGTCATTATTTTGAACTGGAGAAAGGGATGCATATTTAAGAATGTAACCTGTCGATGGCGAGCGAGTGCGAGTTTTAATTTGATTTTGATATTAGTTCATTTTTCTGACACTGTCTCTCTTCTTTATTATTTACAATTTGCGTGGTTTCTGTTACTTTTATTACGTATTTCGATTTGTTAAGCAGAATTTTGAAGGATTTTAACTTAGCTTAAGCTTATACTCGTACAAGATTAAAATGACAAACGAAAATATTAACCTCCAAACTATTATTCAAACGTAAAACAGATGATGTGTCATGTTTAAATTACCCGCACATTGCTATTAGACGCACCGATGTTATTGTGTTACGGCCATTCATTGGTTCGACGTAATTCTACGTCATACATGGCGGTAATTTAAATATTAAAATTTCATTAATTTTTTTCTGGTCAATTAATGAAAATTTTGTCAAAAGAAAAAATATGGGTAGCAAGTTTTTATTGTCTCTTCAAAAATATTAAATAAAAAAATGGCACGCAAGTAGCCCATTGCAACATTATATTTAAAAAATATTGAAAGTTCACTTGTTTTTTGGTCATACCAACATATTTTTAAGTAATAGGCATATAATTAGTTTGTTAGGGCGACTAAAATTTTGAGTAAGCCTCAAAGAACAAACACATGTCAAGTGGCATAATATTTACTAGAGCAATCTTATTTAACACAGACAGATATGTGGTGCTATTCGGTATTGTAAATTTTTTAATCTGATTAATTTCAAGTTTTTTTATTTTGTTCTTTTAAGGTTCAAAGTTTAAAGTATAGAACATTCTTATGCATGATATAATCAATAATGTTCTTATATAAAAACATTTTATGAAAATACGTTTTAGCTTTCCAAATATTTTGTCTCAAGTCTTATGTATGTTAGTTCAAGAAAACTGTAATAGAAGAATGTAAGTACACCATCAATTGATAGATGGTGTCACTAGAGACCGCCATCCTGCACCATCTATTGAGCATTAGGTAAAAATTGGCCGTGTACACGAGCTACAAAAATTAAAGTTTTATTTGTTCTAATATAAATAACTTTTTATGAAAAATAATATATAAAAAATTAAAAAGTAGTGGAAACCTCCTTTCGTTATATCCCTAGGGTGGCTTATATACACACACAACAGTTATTAATTTTACTTTTACATTGCCATGAAGTTTCATACGTAAATGTCATGCGTGTGTTGCCCCCCGTGCAGGCCCTTGTAACAACTAGAAGCCGGTGCCAGATAGCTTTCTGGTTGCCAAGTTAATTGTTAATTGGAAAAGTAACGGGCGAAGGTACCGATTAAGAGTCGAGAAAAATTCCTCGAAACTTTCCGACCTGATCCGGATTCGAACCATCGACATCGACCTCTGGGTCCAAAGACCAGCACTCTAACCTCACAAAAAATAATTATGCATATAACTATCAGAAAATATTTGGAAATCACTGATATAAAAGATGATATTTTAAAACGAGAAACTTTGAAATTTTAATTAGATAATGTTAACACTTTTAAATTATACCTTGACATTAATGTAATTTACAGTAGCAATTAATTTACTCGTAAGTAAGAATAATTAGAAACCAGAGAAGAAAAGAAATAGGTGCCCATGATGTGACGTTTAATAAATGTCTTCTTTGATATATAACATAACCTAACTATTTAATTAAATATGTCATAATCAACCATATGTAAACTGAACATTCAGAAAAAGAAAGGCTTGAATATACTTATTTATTTAATAATAACAAAACAATATCGCAAAAAAATATATCGTTGTTCGTGAAACAATACGTATGTGACTGCACAATAAATGGAAATTTATATACGTGTAGTTCATAATGAAATGCGTGAAAGGTCAAATACTTTGAATGTAATGGAAATTCATATTAAAAGTTCGTATATGAAAATAATTTTTTTATGTGGAATAAGGCGAGCTTTATACTGCATAATAAAGTGTTGAGAAAGAAAATGCATGACAAAAAAATAAGAAAACATTTATAGAAAAGACAATCAGTTTTAATAAGTAGGTATTTTAAATGAAAGTTTATGTACGAGTATGCAATGTTTTTCATAGTAATATAAAAAATAATAATATTTGTTATATTCTTAAATAATTAAATAAAAAGATTGGCGCCAGAAATAGTCATGAAAAACAACCCCCCACTCCTGTGACGTCGGAGCACATACAGTACGTCATTCATAGCCAATGAAAACAGTTTACGTTATTTATATAAATAAAATAAGCGATAGTTTGTCACATGTTAAACTGTATGTGCTCTGACGTCACATTCTGTTTTAGATCACGTAACATTTTCAAAATATTACACAAATTTCAATAATCAATTGTAAAATATCTAATGGATTTTTCGTGATATTTTCAAATGTAAGGCTCTTATAAAAACAATATCTTTTAAAAATTAATACTTAGAAGTCATTTAAAAATTCTTGAAACAGCCCTATTGACAAGTAACCTGGTGTAACTCTTTGTCAAAAAAACAGTCAGTATAATAATACCAATAACTTAATGAAATTGTTAAAATTTGCGTGTGACGTAACGGCCCCAACAGAGAGAGATACTACTGTCCACTGTGAGACAGAAGCAGAATGACAAAGAAAGTAGAGTGAATAAATGCGTATAGCTCGTCCAACAATCATTTGAACAAATGACTTTTAAATCCTCCGTATTAATACTAAAATGTAAATTTACACGAGTTTTGGCATCACCAGGTACTCAGTTCAGTAATGAGCGTTCATTGTTAAAAATGAATAACATTTTGTTTGCCTGTTTAAATAGTTCCAAGCAATAGGGGATTACAACTCAATCGAATTAAGAGGAATTCATAAGAAATAGTGAAAGTAGATGCTTAATGAATATTAATAAAGAAATAAAATGATTAATTGAAGTACTTCGGAAATAAGGGGGTTTTTTGTTTTAGAAGCTCGTCACTCATATGAAATCCATATATATTATTTTGATTGGCGACTCAAAGACCACCTATAAATATACAACGAATACCGAGTTAGGGGGTGAAGTCTACTACCAATGGAAATAGACAAATTCAAATAGAGGACACGTGGCTACCAGTCCAGAACTGCAATTCTCAAACAGATTTTATTTGAATATAAATTTCTTGCATTAAACTTAATAATTTTGATACACTTGCAATTATAAAGCTTGTTGACTTGTACAGTGTTATAATATTAATTTTTTTTTCAAACGTCATAGAAATGGCATTTTTTGTGACTCCATTCACAAGGTAGAAATTTTATTTCTACGCCGCCGGAAATTTCTACGCCGCCGGAGTAGAAATAGCTTATTTCTACGCCGCCGGAGTATTTTCAAATAACTTCGTAACTATTAGAAATTGAGAAAAATGTTTGATATAAAATTTTATTGTTTTTTTATAGTCTATTTACTGACATAGACAAAATTTTGTTCGATCAGTTTTTTTCGATTTCTCGGAAACGGTTGAAGATCAGTCCTATGATGATTAAGCTTTTTACTTATTTTGGTCAGTACTATATGCCCTTAAAAATTTTTACAGTATTTTTGAAGCACCCTGTTAAAGCTAATAATGAAAAGGCCATGATGCTGTGTATTTATTTCCCTACTGATCGATTTTGTGAACGATAGTCTAATACAATTTTTTACGACTTTAATCAAGTTTGCTAGACCTTACACGAAAAAGGCAGAATAATCTCCAACCATAAAAAAAACAATAAAATTTTATCGACAGATAACAATAGGTTCATTTAAAGGTATATTATTAAAAATATTAAAACAAAAAAAAAATAACGAAATACAGAACAATATAGTTAATTATTAGGATTAAGTTTTTATAGTAAATTTATTGAAATTGTTTTGCAAAAATTATGAATGAGAAAAACACTTATTACGACTCAATTAAAATGAAACTGCAAAAAACCTGATGTATTTTTTATTGTTATATAAGGTGACGCAAAAGTAACTTCAAGTTATTTGAAAAATATTATACGAGGTTCACTCTAGAATGATTGAGAATAAGAAAATCAGGTAAGTAATGCGTGAAAATAAAATTATTAATAGTATATTAAGATACAAGTTTCATAAGACATGATTTTAGCGCACGCGTCATTCTTAGTAACAAGCGGCTTGCCGCGGGTTTTCTAAGGGGACAAGTGCGCTTATAGTATATTAAAGAACGTGTTTTATAAGACATGTTTTTTTCGCACGCGTCAATATTTAGAAAACGAGCGTTAGCGAGTTTTCTAATTGACAAATGCGAAAGAAAGTCTTATAAAATGAGTTCTTTATACTATTTTTTATATTTTGCGCCTTCTACAAACTAAAATATTTTTAAAAAACCGAGTTGATTTAGGGAAATTTGTAAGTGAAATGTTGTAGTTGGTAACATTGAATTGACCACATTCAATTATTATTTGAAAGTTCATGTCATTTCAATATTTACGAACAAATTTAAGTGAATTTAGTGTAATCATGGAAGATGAAATCAGAGCTACGTAATACAGCTCAGACTACAGTAAATAATCTACTTCCTAAAAAATCGCGCGAAATTTATGAGGAAGAATTTGCAAATTTTGACACATGGTGTAAAGAAAATAATGTCAAAGGCGTAACAGAGAATGTTTTGATTGCTTATTTTGAAATGCAAAGTAAGACGAAAATATGTATTATTATTATTATATTCATTAAATAAAGTGATTTATTAAGTAAAAGAAATTTTGAGGTTATATTGAAATTTCTTATCTTCCAGCTTTGATGTTTGACAATTTAACCCTTTCAGCCTCAGTGTACAGGAAATTTTTATTTTTTCTTATATTTGAACTAAAACTTGCTTTAAAATTAATTAAAAATAATTTTCTATCGTTCAAAGGTTCAATCTACAAATTTATAGTACTACTAGGTCCATCTATGTGGACTAATTCGAACATTATATTAACATTTACTTACTCAATTTGTGATTATATTTGTACATTTTCATGTAAATAATCTTGCCTAAATAAAAAATAATAATAATAATATCGACATTATATTATTAAAATGAATTGTCAATTAACTAAAAATAAATTAGATAAAAATGGGTTAAAGAAACGTCATCTAGTACCAACCGTTTAAAACAAAAAATTGCGTATCGAAATGAAGGTCATTACGATACGCAATTGCGTATCGTAATGACTTGATTATGAACGCAAAATATAAAAAATGTTTTATGAAACCTGTATTTTATACTATTTTGGTCATTTTTTCAAAAAATCTACCTCATTTCATATCCACTAATTTCAATTTCGGTTGTTTAATATTTACTTTATGAAACTCATTTGGATGTCATAAAGAAGTACATCCAAATGGGTTTCATAAAGTACATATTAAAGAATCAAAATAGAAAAACGTTATTTATCCGTTATAGGGCCGGTTTTGTAAAGAAATTAATCCTTTTTGGATTAGTGAATTCTATTCTATCCCAATAAATTTCAAATTATTATGTACTCAAACACTTTTTAACATTTATTGCATAAGCCAAACATGTCAAATTTAATCGATTAAATTCTTAGCACTTGGGATATAACTATTCAAAAGATTTCCAATTTTTTGCCTTCCTTTTTCGCGATAAGGTTGTTTTGCAGAGAATTGAATCTTTATCTTTCCAGTTTTATGAGTCTTAAAATTCACTGGCAGAGTTCCCTTTCACCGGAGTACACATGAAATGGGAATATTTATCGATTTGGATCGCATAAAACACAAAACAAATTCATGTTTCCGTGTGTTTTCGTCAGAGCATAAGTGTCAAGGACGATTTTCACGTTTGCAAAGCACACAATCCATCGTACGTTCCCATGGCAATTTCACCTGTTTATCAACACTAAACATTGCATATGTTTATAACCTATTACCTCATCGTGGAAGTTTTAATATTTTAAAACGATAAGTACAGAAAAGTAACTAATAAAATTGGACGGAATTTGATTTCACAATAATTGAATAAAAAACTTTTTGACATTCTATCAAACATAAATTCAATTATTAGTTATTAAGGCTGTAAAAGTAGTCTTTTTGGCCGAACCTGAAGTTTGCAGCCGAACGAAAGCCGAGGCAAAAATCAGATGGGGCCGAGGTGTACACTGAGAAAAAGATATAATTACGTGAACTGTAAATTTATTTGTTACAAATAAATCCTAAGCTTGAATAGATCCAAATATATCTACAATTGAAGCAATGTAATTAATTATTTCAAGCATTTATTTGTCTCAAATAAATACATATATTGAGATCAATTATATCTTCTATTTCATGAGAACTACGCAGTTATTTTACGTTAAGAATTATTTTAATTGCGCTAAATTTATTTCATTATTATTGGATATATAATAATTTATTTGAACCAAATTTAAATACCTATCTCTCATAACCTGTCCACTCTAAATAGATTAAAATTGATGGAAAATAATTAAATAAAGACTAGTACATTTAATTTATTCATACACAAATTATATCCTTAAGTATATTAATGTGCTTACAATGAAAAATTATAAAATTATAAATACACAATCTGTACAGGTACCGATGCACGTGCCTTGGCATAAAAGATACACTGTAAAATGCAAAGCAAATATCCAATTTCCACCCAATTAGTATATTTTTCACTGTTTCGTCACCCATATTCACTACTTTTTAGTACATGAACGAAAAACAAATCGCCAGAAATGAACACTGTCAGAAATGAGCACCACCATAAACAAGATGCAACATACAACAAATGAACAAGTCCATACAAGTCACTTCACTTAAAATTGTCATTTGACAAATAGAACATTGTTCACTCAATGGAAATATGATTTTGCCACAAATAATATTTATTTGTGACAAATAAATATAGATTCATACAATAAAAACTATTTTTCATTGTAATTAATATAAACTTTACACAAATATATTATGAAATTAATTCTAAACAATTACATATTTGTAAGAAACAAATAAATATTTCTGAAAATTATAAATTTATTTATTAAAAATCTCAATTTAAAATACTAAGGGGCTGTCTTTAAATTACGTAACGCTTCAAGGGGGGGGGGGTCAAGAGTAGCGTTACTCATTGTTACGAGGGGGCGGGGGAGGGTTAGTGTGTGCGTTACGTAACGATAAAATATAAAAAATATTGCTAAACTTGCTTTAATAGTTTTGAAACATTCAAATTTCGCGGTGCTAATTCGTATATGCAGGCAGTCGTTTGTTTTCAATAACAGTCAACATAATATGTTGGGCACAGTTCAAATTCGGGCCAGTGGTTTTTCATTCGTGCAATGCAATTCATATTAAAACATGAATTCAAGTAGTGTTGATAAGGAAAAACTTTTCAATAGTTTGTTTTTCATCCTTATGTACATTAATTTAAATAGTTTCTGTTTCAAATTTTAACTGAATATTAAGGAGGCCATATACTTTTATATACAGTAAAAAAATTGGGGTGACAAGCCGTAGGGCAAGAGTAGTACATTATTTTTTATCTTTATGTACACTAATTTAAATAGTTTCTGTTCTGTTATTTTTCATCTTTATGTACATTAGTTTAAATAGCTTCTGTTTCAAATTTTAACTGAAGATTATGGAAGCCATATTCAGTAAAAAATTGGGGGGGGGGGTCAAGTACTGTGTTACGTAATATATGGGGGGGGTTCATGTTTGCGTTACGGGTGCGTTACAAAGGGGGGAGGGGGTATCAAAAATTCCTAATTTTGCGTTACGTAATTTAAGGACAGCCCCTAAACACATGTAAATGGATTAGTTTATTTAAGAATATTAAATTAAATTTAAATGAAATAAATTACGGTCAAATAAATAATATAACTGAATGAATAAAATACATTTCAAATTAAAGATTAAATTGTATTTGTTGCAAGGTTGCAATAATTGGATGAATGAAGTACACCTTAAATATGAATATTTATTTGCTAAAAACCAGTCATTTTTCTCAGTGTACACAATTTTTAAGAGACTATCGCAAAAACTTATAAATTTTTAATTTAAATAAATTTCATGTCTTATTGATTCAGGTCACTAAGTATTTTGCTGTCACCTCAAACGTTTACGTTTGTCTGTGGTACTCGTATTATGTATAGGTACGTGCAATATTATATCTCCTATGTGTATATTCTACATTAAACACAGCATTTTCAAGTCTTTTAAAATCCCGTTAAATAAGAAAATAATATATCATTATGTTCGAATAAAGATATAACAGTACCATCAATTTTACCTCCTAATAATGATTGAAAATAAGTATATCAAAAATTAAATTACATACTGAGGAATCTTTAGGAACTCCATCTTGTATTCATGCCTTAATTTGATTGCCAATTTGTTCAATCGATTTAATCCAATATCTGTATATAAAATGAAAGTATATGAAGGAATATAGATTAATGATATTGAGAGTTATGATGAAATTTCTATAATTAAATAGCTGAGCCTAGTTTCAAGGCCAAAAGGAGGATTGCTGATCTCACCCGCAATTCACTGAACGAATTTTTACCTTACAAAAAAGAAAACATATCGAAGGTTGTTGATTTCAAAGAAATATTCGACATGGAAAAGTAGAATATCTGACATTTTATACAGGTGTTTATTTATAAATCGCAATAGAATCAATAAATAATTAATGTGAATAATATTAAAACAAATAATGTGATATTATTTACATTAAATTATATTTGAATATACAGTAGGTACAAGTTCATGCGAGAATGCACCCGGAAGAAAACTTATTTATTAAGAGTATGATGCACCCCCATGAAAATATGCGAAAAAGTGGTATTGAAATCTGGTCATATCTTTGCAATCACTTAACTTTTGAAAAACAACTAAATTGTAGTTTATAGAACAAGAATCAATCTACGTATGATTGGTACTATTGTTTTACTTTTTGTTTTTATTAATTAGTAATTAATTAGTAAACTTGGTGAAATTCGTCATTTTTCGAGGCAAAATTTATGAATAGAAGTAATTTTTCAAAAAAATATTACCAACTAGACCTAGCTTGATCTTTAATTAATCCAAATTTTGTATTATTTTTGGTTTTCATAATGCGATTATTATAATATGAACCGATTCCCGAGACATTAATTCGCTAACTGATACTGTTAAAATGAATCATGCAGTATTGCACTCTATGCCTTAAGGTGCATTCACAAATGAAAATTAGGTTTATGGTTTTTGTTTAGGTTTAAGAAAGTCATTCATAAATGTAAGATTAAATTACCTGAATATTAGTATTGGTATATACAGACATCTATGTAAATGCTTCAAACACATGATTAAAATATCGGTAGAGCAGTACTCAACAAGACACCTGTGCGCCGTGAAACTGTCATTCGCTCGGCATTATTGGTTGTATTTCAGCAATTAAGTTATGACAGTCTCCATGTTCTTCACGCATTTGTTTAAAAAAGCCGAATCCTCCCAGTGGATAATAAATAAAGATGGGTGTATATATCTATATCATTTCAGACTCGTTCTCATTAGTGAAGTTAGTGGCGTCAAACTAAATCATAAACGTAAAGTTTGGACCTTGCAATGTTTAGCTTTATAATTTGGATTTAAGGTGCATTCACAAAAAATGAAAATTAGGTTTATGGTTTTTGTTTAGGTTTAAGTTAGTCATTCATAAATGTAAGTTTAAATTGTCTGAAATTTAGTTTTGATATGTACATACATCTGTGTAAATGCTTCAAAAACAATATTAAAATATCGGTAGAGTAGTACTGAACAAGACACCTGTGCGCCGTGAAACTGTAATTCGCTTGACATTATTGGTTATATTTCAGCAATTAAGTTATGACAGGCTCCATGTTCTTCTCGCATTTGTTTAAAAATCCGAATCCACCAAGTGGATAGTAAATAAAGATGGGTGTATATATCTATATCATTTCAGACTCGTTCTCATTAGTGAAGTTTGTAATGTCAAACTAAATCATAAACCTAAAGTTTGGACCTTACAATGTTTAGCTTTATGATTTGGATTTAGAGACCCTAAATTCTGAAGTATGAATAGAGTCATAACATAATATGCGGCCAAAGTCTTTAAATATAAAGTATAAACCTAAACCGAATTTTCATTTGTGAATGCACCTTTAGAAACCCTGAAACCATAAATCTCAACCTAATTTTCATTTGTGAATGTATCCTTTTACTGTTCAAATCTTCGAAATTAAGTAAAGATACGATTTTCGGCACGTTCGTTTTCGTAGACAAGGATAGGCATATAATAATGGATTTATAGTATTTACATACAACAACATCCCTTGAATATGGGTGACCTAGGTGGTCCCAGGCCTTAAAAATTCCCCTTTCCCGATATCAATTTTCTTCAAATACCTAATAGTATATTACTAACTGAGCTGGAAAGTGTTTCATTATTGTCAAGGGCGAAGTTAGCTATAACACGAACACTGGACGTTATGAAAACTTTTCACTCAGGTTTGTTTTGTACATTATTTTAATCACAAACAGAAATTAATAATTATGTAACATTTTATTTATTTGGGTGAAGTGTAAAAATCAACGAATTATGATTAATTAAAACAGATGTTTATTAAACGATAAATAAATATTAGAAGATAATAAAAATGACGATTACTAATAGTAAAGAAATTTTAATTTATATTATAAAATATGAACTACAAACTACAACCATTAACCACTAGTATTCTATTTCATACAAATGCTCTTGTGTGACAGGCTATAGTATTCTATAGCGATTGCAGAAAGTACAGACAAAAAATTTGAATATCAATAGAACTGTCAGTTTGAAAAAGGGTATAGTTTGATTAGCGAATGACGTTTAGATTATTTAATATATGTGGTTTCTTTTGAAAACATTTCCCTATATTTGATTTGAAAGGAAACTGACCCTTATGTATTCCGTTACAGAAGATTAGAATGGGGTATGTGACCATATTCGAATTTCAATATATTTCATAAAATATAAAAACTAACGATTATAGCTTCTCATTATAATAGTAAAAACTAAACATTCGTAATAATCTTCTTATTAACAATTTAATGTTTTGGAGAAGGGATATATGCCGTAAGTATGTTAGAATCGTGGACGAAGACAGATAGACTGCGGGAAGGTAAGAGACAGTCATAAATCAGCCTATCAGTGTCGCGTTTATGTTGTGGTAGGCGTGGCAGGGTGTGGCATGATCACATCTGGCTATAACTATCTCTTTCCCTCTCAGTCTAACCGTCTTTTTTCACGCTTCTACCATTGTCACGTCACAAATCCCTTCCCAAAATTTTTAGTAATTATTTTCTCCTAAAGTACAAATAATTAATCGATGTAAAAAATACGGGTATTTTATTTTTTTGTCTAGTTTTATATTATGTAAAAATAAAAATTTGGTCACATACCCCATTGTACTCAATACCAGGAGGCATTTAAAATGACATAGCAACAGGATTCAGGGATGTATTTAAAAAATTTAATACCGCAAATTCTAGTTCGTTCGTCTCAGGTGTAAGCAACCCTCGAGTCGGAATTACTGTTAGAGGAAATTAAAAATAATCCTATTTCATAGAATTGCCAAACCTCGTGACAAACTAAATAGTTTAAAGATCAAAATATTTTGTTATAATCAACATAAACGAAAAATGTTTAAAATATTTTAAACACACCCCTGTTTTAATATTCAGTTACCCTAGTCGGCCATCTATTTTCAGCCAGACATTTCGGTACTTTCTTCATGTAAAAATTTCATACCTGAATATTTCGTACAATTCTATACTTCTCTAGGGTTTCAAAAGAAACTACATCTATAAAATAATTTAAACGTTAACTTTCATTCGCTAGTCATATATCATACAAGCTTTAGTAAGGTACCTATTTAAATACGTATTTAGTAGTACAATGTAATCTATAATAACGAAATTATCATTGTTGACATTTAACAAAAGCTCTTCAGTTTTATAACTTATCAATAAACATAGAGATAAACTCATGTTTACATTCATTTTGCATAATTTTATCATTTATTTATAGAATAAATATAAAGATGAATATTTTTTTTCTAGAATGTCTATTAATAATCTGATTTAGTGTAGAACATGGTCACTTCAATTTTTATCAGATAAATGAAAAAGAATGTTTTAAATCAATAGCAATTTTTTATCATCTTGTAATCACAGACATACCTAAACTAATATTTAAACAAAAAACAAGATTGTTTGAACAAATAAAAATTGATTAATAGATTAAATAAATCAAGTGTGCATGAAATACTCATTACATACCTGTCAATGGAATAATTTAAAACTTTTCGCAGGTAATATTTCAAGAGAACGTTATTTTTCAAGTAAATTTTTTGTTACGAAACATTGCTTTGCTATCAAATGACATCATCAAAATCTTGAGCTAACAGCGAAGGATTTTTACTATTTAATTTGTATTTTATCCTTGATTTACCTATAAGCAAAAAAAAAAAATATTTTCAAAAAAGAAATAATTACTTTATTTTTACATCAAGTATAAAATTTTTATTTGATATTCAAATTAAATTATATGTTCTATATTATATTAGTCGCGTAGTAATTCGTCCCAATGAGGCAGTTTACTTTTTAAAAAGTCGACTAAACTAAAACAATTTAAGCTACCACCATAACTATTGTGCATATTACTTTTGAACATCGAACATAAACATAACCTGTCTAGCATTTTTATTGTAATGTAACGCAGGTCCTGTATAGTAGTCGCGCCATATTGTGTTGTGTTTAGACCTTAAACGTTTAGACAATTTATCCAGGTAACTGATCTGGCAATTTATTTTTGTAAATGAAAGAGGAAAAACATGCAGCTTCACATCCCTTGAAAAACTGTAACATTCCATTATACGGCAATTAACCAAGAATGAAAAAAATTCTTTTTACCTTCCGCTACCCTTGGTAAGAGAGGTATAGGGATCGTGTTAAAAATCGCATATCGAGATTTTGCTAAATGACCATGTTTTAAGGTCCCTAGAATCCAATTTAAACATTTTCACGATGATGTCTGTGTGTATGTGTGTGTGGATCCTCCACTCTAACTCAAATACTATTATTCAGAAAATTTTGAAACCTTGTATTTCGAACTTTTTCTGTAATGTTGTGGATGTGAATACTCGGTAGTGTTGACGAGTATTGGGAAGCTATAGTGTACGAGGACAGTAACGGCGAGTCTGGAAGTTACTGGTATATTGGGATATCTGTGGAAGTGAATACTCGGTAGTGTTGACGAGTATGTGAAGCTAGGTATACAAGGACAGTAACAGCGAGTTGGAGTGGATACTCAGCATTGGTGTTGAAGAATTGTGGCATACGGATAGTTGGTGATACTGAGGCTGTGGAGACAGTGAGGTGAGAGATGTGACTTCTGTCCGAGCAGTTGAATATACAGAACAACGCTGTTGAATCAGTTGAGTACATAGACGCTGTGAAATTAAATTAGTATTTAATATTAGTAATCGTTATTATTTAATACCTTTTTAATATATAATTATATTTTAATAAACCTTTATTTTAATTAATAATAATTATATTTTCACTTCACCCATATAAATAAATAAAAACGTTACAGTAAGATTATTTTATTAATATTAATTTGAAATAGTTTTCATACTTATGAAAACAATAGAAAAATTTTTCTCCCCCCTTAATATAATTTGTTTGTTTAGATAAAAATTAAACTTAATCTATTCTAACTGTTCCATAATTAAGCACGAAATTTTTTTCCACATTTATTATAAATACAAACACGAAACACGATATATCGTAGTGACAAAAGTATGTTTGTATTATATGCATGTGTAAAAACACAGTAGAGATAAACATGTGCGATATAAAAATATTAAAGTACATAATGCAGGCACACCGTTATAGGTAGATAATGTATCTATTTTACCACACCATTAAGCAGCGTAAATATAGGTTTAGTCTGCTGCTCTTGAATTAGGACGCTTTGTAAGTATATCATAGCAATTAGAAAATCAACCACATATATTCATTCTTAATTACCACTTTCCAAGAATGTACTCTTAACAATCATCCGAATAAAAAACGTAGCAATGTAAGAGAAATGTCGCCAACAATTAGGTTTTTTTTTATTAATTTTATTTTGATGAGTACATAGTAGAAATAGTAGAACACATTCTTATACCTAAATCTCTCCACGCCAGCAATGAGTGCCCGTGAGATGACGCCTGCTAAACGCCCGCACGTTGCAAATATGTCATCATCATTACCGAAATCTGTGTACAAAGCACCCAGCAATGGGTAATATCCTTCATATGATATATTTTTACTTCCTTGTACATAATAAAGAAACTATTGTAATCGCGAAAAATTTCGGTTTTCAGATTTCAACGGAAATATCCATTTTGACCATCCCTGAATCCATTTTGACTAATTTCGTCGTGAAGTCTGTAAGTACGTACCTATCTCGAATAACTCAAAAACGTTACGCCGTAGAAAGTTGAAATTTTGTATTTAAGACTACTATGACATCTAGTTGTGCACCTCCCTTTTTGGTCTTTATATAATTTCCAGAAGTGGAACTTTACTTGAAGCCTGTAATAGAGTTTAATGAAAAACTCTTTTAAAATGTAATCCAAAACTTTTCAAATTTGGTATATAAGACTTTTAATGCGAATAACATAGTAGATTTTGGATAAAATAGGCTAACCGGAAGTGATATATTACCTGAAGTTTTTCTTGAATAAAATGGTTTTATTTTGATTTTAGAAATAAATGCTTTAAATAAGAGCTTTAGAGAATTAAATTCTGCGTCTAGCACACCTAATATTATTAAATTAGCCCCTTGTATAAGCGAGATATGTAAATTTAAAAATTATATACTTTTTGGTTTTTGTAATAAAGCTTGCTATGGATTAAGACAATAAAGTACAAAAAAATAAAAAATTAATGTTAATGTCAATTACGTCAAATACATGAAATTTTATAATTGGGTCTATATTTCATGTTGGTCTTGCGTACAAGGAAGACGTGTTGTGTCCACATCAGATTTTTTATAATTACATAAATCCCGGAAAACATTTAACGGTATGTTTCGTAGATAACTTCAAGTAAAATGCCATTTCCGATTATCCGATTTGCATCAAAATCTAATGGGCTCTTTCCATATTAGAACAAAGTCGAAATACAAGGTTTCAAATTTTTTCGAATAATAGTATTTGAGTTAGAGTGGAGGATCCACACATGCACACATATATACATACACAGACATTATCGTGAAAATATTAAAATCGGATTCTAGAGACTTTTAGCACAATCCCTAAACCTCCCATACTAAGGGTAGCGGGAGTTAAAAATGAGTGTAAAATAATGATTATCATTTAATTTCATACAGTATTTTAAAAAAGGAAAAACGTTAGTACACCAATTTTTATGAATATTTTATAAATCCACTATTATTATTTTCAACTCTTAAATCACCAGTTTTCGTGTGACAAATTGTTGACGTCGTCTACTTTAAATCTTGTTAGTCCAATGCAACGGAACAAGAAAAATAAAACAGGTCTGACATTAATGAATCAAAAGATTTCGTATATCGTTTTTTTGGTTTATAAAAGCTGACGACAATTTGACGTAACGAACATAATATATATAAAAAGATTAAACTCTAGCTTGTAAAATTATATACAATGAAGAGAAATTATTTAATCTACTTTGAATGCAGTCGTTACTCGTAAACGACAAGACTTCCGTTTTGATGCACTTTACAGAAAAATTTACTTTTAGACTTAAATATCAAGGTTTTTGCATCAATAAAATATGAAGGTTAAAAGATGAATTTTTAAACATGGGATGTAGCAGTTTAAAGACATTTACATTTAAGTAATTAACCAAGAGGATGTAGTATAATATTATAGAAATGATGACAATAAAAATCTAAAACTGGTAATATTTATTTCACGTTATTAGACGTTGACCAATCTGTAATTACAAACCGGTATATTTTCTCTTAATTAAAGTAAGAATACATCAAATAATAGGCGCTCTACCGGTACACGACAAATTGACGACGGACTAGACCTTAAAAATAAAGGATAGGGACGACTATCAAAGATAAAAAAAATGACCTTATTATTCACCAAGTTATCTTATAAAATTTTCTGAAATATATATATATATATTATGCTATCTCGAGAAGTATAAGAGATACGAAGTCGGTTAAATTAGCAAACAATTTCTATTTTATAAGACTACTTTAATGAGCGAAACAAGAATTTTTTTAGACCAGTGGTTCTCAAAATACGGGGTGCTACTTTCTTATTTTAAATGGCAACCTATTTTTTTATTTGCTTATTCGATTCAGTATTTTTTTCTGAATTCAATGATATCCACATGTAATACTCTATTATTACAAAATATTTGAGAAAAATGCAAAATTAATAATGTATCATTTTTATTTAAATATGACTATACAAAGACCGCTATGGAAAAAACAAATAAATCAATAAAACAATTGTTAATATTATTTATGTATTTTATCTTGTTTAAATAATAATTATTCACAACTTAAAGAAAATTATAAAAGTTTTTGTAATAGGGGATTACAGCTCAATCGAATTAAGAGAAATTAGTAAAAAATAATGAAAGTAGATGCTTAATAATGAATAGTAATAAAGAAATAAAATGATATAATTGAAATATTTCGGAAATAAGAGGGTTTTTGTTTTAGCAGCTCGTCACTCATATGAAATCCATGTATATTATTTTGATTGGCGACTCAAAGACCACCTATAAATATATAACGAATACCAAGTTACGGGTGGAGTCTACTACCAATGGAAGTAGACAAATTCAAATAGCGGACACGTAGCTACCAGTCCAGTACTGCAATTCTCAAACAGTTTTTATTTGAATATAAATTTCTTGTACTAAACTTAATAATTTTGATACACTTGCAATTATAAAGCATGTAGACTTGAACAGTGTTACAATATTAATTTGTTTTTATAAATATAATTTAAAAATAGCATACATTTCAAGAACATTTTAGATCCACGAAGAAAATAGTTTTATATAAAAACTTATATTCGTGATGTCACATCTATATTTTCAAACGTCGGGGGACTATAATTCGCTTATTAATAGGCATTTTTTCACCGGATTTTCACAGATAGTTTTAGTTTTATTTATACTTATTATTTCTTCATTTGATTTATTTGTTTTTTCCATAGCACTCTTTGTATAGTCATATAATTAAAAATGATACATTATTAATTTTACATTCTTCTCAAAAATTTTGTAATAATAGAGTATTACATATGGATATTGTTAAATTCAGAAAAAAATACTGAATTGAATAAGCTAATAAAAAAGGTAGGATCTAATTTAAAATAAAAACGTTGGGTCCCATATTTTGAGAACCACTGGTTAAGAAAATTTTTTGTATTGTTCATTTTAATAGTCATATAATTTAGAAATTGTTTGCTAATTTAACGAACTTCGTATCTCTTATACTTCTCGAGATAGAAATAGTGTAGCACTAAATGGAACACCCTAAGCCTAATATATATAAAATTTCGCGATATATAATATTTTGCCCATGTTGATATATACAATTTTTATTGCGATATATAGAATTTTTAGATCTATGAAATGCCACAATATAATGAGGGCGCTCACTTTTACTAGATTTCTAAAATTCGCGATTCATTAGGTCTGTTATGAACACGTTGCAGCCAAAATGGCGATTTGACCTTTGACATTTGTATGATTAAACTTAATTAAACAACTTAAACTAGGGTACCTTTATAACCAGGGTATGGCCATGGTCCAATATCACCGCCATTGTCGGTAATTCATTTCCCTATTTATTTGTAATAAATGTGATATTATATTATAAAAGAATATTAAATTATCACACTGTGAATTTGTAAAGGTAATAAAAATTAATTAATTTAAGAGATACACAATTATTATTAAGACATACATTTATAGGTTATGTAGAATATATGATATGTGTTGTTATTATCACATCTAATTTAATATCACTAGTTCTTAATTACATAATAATTATATATTCTAAACTTACCTTTTAAAAATATAAATGATTGTGCTTAATATTGGTAGTTGTTTTCAATATGTCAGTAATCGCGATGAGATCTTAACAAACTACACAAGTAAATATAAAAAAATATTACTTACACTTTACATACATATTAAAATGATATGTAAATGCGTTTTTCATCAAAATAAAACAAATAGCCACGAAAATACATAATAATTTGCGCAAGAACAACACATATAACAGATTGGCCGGTAATGGCGGAGGAAACGTGAGCCACGCCATGGCCATAACCTGTTTATAAAGGTACCCTAACTTAAAGTAATGTACAGTGCCCTCATTATATTGCGGTATTTCAGAGAACTATAATACAATTTTGTTTTTCAGTAATGTAAACATCATTTGTGCAGTGTCTTACAAAATTTTGGTTTAGTATCACAAATTTTTATGTTGAAGTGTTCTAAGTCGATTCTTTATTAAATTTGATGTATTTTGTTATATAATTTACGTGGTGAACTCGAAAAAAATTACGAAAATTTTGAAGATATAATTTTGGATAAAAATTTGTTGAAGAGTGACAGCTGTCAAAATGAAAAACCACATATGAAAATGGGTCAAGCAGAAGCGCCCCCGTCGCGACCCTGGGTACTTGTTTTTAAACAGTACATAGTTCTGCATCTACCAACAAGTGGAAACAAATTTAAGGATATATGAAGAACTCAACAGTGGATATCTATATACATCCTTGTTGTTGTCTTATAATACATGTTTGTACCACTTTATTGGATACGATTAAATAATAGAACTAAAAAACGGAAAATATCACTATTTCACCCATGTATTTTTCCGTTAATCATAATTTTATGAATACAATCCTTCGTTAAAAATACGCCCAATCCAGTTAACTTTCCAATTTATTACTTATTTCTATCAAAATTTTCCTATCTTCTCCAATCCTTCTCACCACGTCCTCATTCTGACTTCTCTCTCTCCCTCTTTCTCTCTCTCTCTCTCTCTATCTCTATCCATATCCATATCTCAAAACTTCCCAAGTACTTTTTCTGATTTTTCCTCTGGGCCACTTTTGTGCTATTTGAAAATTGGAATTAATTGTAAGTTTCAAGTTTGACGTCGGCTGGAATCGAACCCGACCCGTCCGCACTCAAACATATAAGTAAAAGGCAAGAGGATGATATAATAACGAAGGATATTTGATCAATAAAATTGTGAAGGTTATATTAAAAGTTTTAATAAAGGTAATCTTTATGAGAAAGTTATTTATATAACCAATATCCTAGTCAATATCTCCAGGAAATATTAAAGACAATAATAGGAAATCCAATCTATATCTGAAATCAATGTAGTCTTCCGATTTTTCCAGCAAAAAGTTTAATTAAATTGTGATATACGGTGTGATAGCAAAGTGTGGTAATTGTGTAACCATAAATCGTACTTTTTGCTTAATTTCTTCTTCCAACCGTGATATATTTTTTTCAGTTTAATTAAGTAAAATTCTAGTTTACTTCTGTTGCAGTGGCTTTTTAGAAAACCTAATTAATTGTGACATGTTTATACAGTAAGTAAAAATAAGTAATTAACAATTAAAATAAAAGACAGAAAAGAATAATAATGGTACATTCTAGATAAGACGAATAGAATAAACAAACAATATGTAAATGTTTTTAAGAGCTAATTAGTAGCCATGTATTAATAAACAAATGTCAGAATTATTTTTGGACGTCGCTTTAATGTTTTTATTTTATTTTTCTTCTGAAGATAAATAAATATATCTGGCGTTTTTTCCCTGGTTCTTTATAGGAAACATATTATGTTAATAATATACCGGGTGTTCACTTTTTTTATAGGACATAGGAAATACATTGTTAAAATTTTCATTATGCGATAGTTCGTTCCCTATGAATTTTAGAACAAAGGTGTAAATACAAAAAATGTTCAGAAATAAAAACTGCATCGAACAAGCTTCAATTTATTGATATAATTCGTTCCTGTCATGAAATAAACGTAAAATAAAATTTATAATTTTTAGCTAATTACAGTGTGCCATGAAAAACAAAACATACAATTCAAACAGTCGTACTGTTTGCGTTTGACAGATGACATTTGTTATTGTCGTAAAGATTTAATAATTATTGCCTTCATTTAAATTATTTATCAGTAATTATGGATACATTTACTATCTCTTAAAAATTCCAATGGATAAAATGGTATTTGGCTGGAAATTCGTTAAATCAAATGAGAGATTTATTTAGTGCATTATATCAGGCCCGGCCTATTCCTGCATGTGGGACTATTAGCAGAATTATAAACCTTTTTAATGAAACAGGAAGTGTTATTCCTCTTTGTAATAACTTAATGACAATAACAAATGTTTTGTTTTCCATGGCACACTGTAAACAGCTAAAAATTATAAATTTTATTTTACGTTTATCTCATGACAGGAACGAATTATATCAATAAATTGAAGCTTGTTCGATGCAGTTTTTATTTCTCAACATTTTTTGTATTTACACCTTTGTTCTAAAATTCATAGGGAACGAACTATCGCATAATGAAAATTTTAACATTGTATTTCCTATGTCCTATAAAAAAAGTGAACACCCGGTATTTGTCATAACGAATAAAATCTTGTTTATCAAATATTTCTAAAACTTGAAACAATTCCTCAAAAAATCTATGTAGTTTTATTTTTAAAACATAATAATGACACTGCCAAATTCAAATGTGTACCCATTTTTGAGTTTTTATCCTAAAAGGTAACATTTACTTATAATTATTTGGGGGAAAAGTTGAAAAATACAATTTTCATATTTTATACTCCTTTGTGATGAAATGAAGATTCGATTTTGATACTGAATCTGGTCGATTGGGACATAAAAGCAAAATCTCCAAAAATGTTAATCTGGTAAAACATTGACATAACTGATTACGGTAAGTAAACTTTCTGTATGTAATTTGTATAAAATACATACAACTGCCGGAAGGTAATGTGCAAGAAATAGAATCTTTTACAAGGAACTTTCTGTATAACATTTATGCAAAATACATAGAACTGACGGTGAACTGACGGAAGGTAATGTGGTGGTCACATCAGATTTTTTTCTTGAACACATGCACTTTGTGGTTTTTTGGAGAAAGTTTTGCCTTCCTTGGCCGATTTCGCGAGAACGCTACGTTATACCAGAAAATAAACCTAATAGAAACTATAATGCATTCAAACAACTATCGATAGATTTTCCGGTATACCGCAGCGTCCTCGCAAAATCGGTCAAGAATGCCAAAATTTATATCTTCTATAGATTTAGAGATAAAGAAATGCATATAAAATAATAATTTTAAATGGCACAAAATTGACCCCTGTGGTGCACTCTCCACGCCAGCAATGAGTGCCCGTGCGGTGACGCCTGGTAAACGTCCGCACGGTACAAATATGTCATCATAATTACCGATATCTGCGAACAAAGCAGATTAGCACACCCAGCAATGGGTAATATGCCGTGATGATATATTTATTTTTATTTTATTTATATAAAATAATTTGATGTAAAAAATCTCAGTTCAAACTACTTCAAGGCAAGAAATTCAAATGTTTGAAATGACACATGAATGTTACTGTCAAAAATATTTGTATGCCACTGTCAAAAATATTTGTACATCATTATGAAAATGAAAATAAAAAAGTCAACAACGTAAAAGAATATACGTAAAAAAGAATATAAACGGAATTTGCGAAAAAAAGACGAATATAAAGAAAAAGAAGGAAAGTAGAAAAAATAAATGTATTGTACATAATTTATATTAAAATATCCCACAGATTTTGCAAATATATGTGAGAATTATTTTTTAGTGAGACATTGTATTTGTATTTAAAAATATTTTTTGTTTTAAGCGTATAGGCGGTGTGCACAAAAGTAGTCAGCGCCGACAGCGGACAAAAATGACAAAAGTGGTTACTCATTGAAACATAGCAAGGTTATGTTTTATGTCAGAATAATTTTGCAATTTCTATTTTATATAATATTTGCAATGAATGTGAATGATAGGACGTCAAATATTATGTGATGCAGTGAGGGATGTAATAATTCTTATAAAATTACCGATTGAAGTATCAAATTTTATAAATTTCCTTGAAGATTATATGAGGAACAGATGTATAAGAAAATAACTTTTCATCAGATATCTTCTACTAATATGAAAAATTCTTTTAGTTATACATATTTTCTCATTGTAAAAAATACTTATCGTACGAATAAAATTCCAACAATGGTCGTCTGATTGCAATAATGAATTATATAAAAATGTGTTTTTTAAGTTACTATTTGAACAAGATATAATACAAGAAGCAGAAAATTGTCTTAAAATTGTATAACACTTGCAGTTGTATGAAATAGAAGTCTATTTTTGTCATAATTCGTCTATTTATTATAGATTTTGTCAGGGGCGCACACAGGATTTATTTTTGGGGGCGGTTCAATTGACTTTTTTAAAAAATTGGCTGTGGGGGGGGGGTAATGTATCTAATTTCGTTTTTTTTTCACTACATGCGAGTATATTTTATATTACAAAGTATATAAATTGGTATATCACATATATTTAAATTGAAAGAAATAAAAATTATAGTACCTACAAAACAATAACAAGTAAATTAAAAATTGTATACACTAAATACTAAAATATCAAATTTTTTGATACCTATTTGTTGTTTGTCTGAGATTCTTTTATTTTTCTTTATTTTTATACAAATATTCCATTTATTGCAGTAGTGGATAACCATAATCATATGCTTTACATTAAGCTGGCAAGTGTTCTAATCCTATGAATATTTTATTTTTCTATGGTTAAATTTGGGGCTGTTCTTAAATTACGTAACGCAAAATTAGGAAATTTTTGATACCCCCTCCTCCCTTTATAACGCACCCGTAACGCAAACATGAACCCCCCCCCATATATTACGTAACGCAGTACTTCTCCCCCCCCCCCCCAATTTTTTACTGGATATAAAAGTATATGGCCTCCTTAATATTCAGTTAAAATTTGAAACAGAAACTATTTAAATTAATGTACATAAAGATGAAAAATAATATACTACTCTTGCCCTATGGCTTGTCACCCCAATTTTTTTACTGTATATAAAAGTATATGGCCTCCTTAATATTCAGTTAAAATTTGAAACAGAAACTTTTTAAATTAATGTACATAAAGATGAAAAATAATATACTACTCTTGCCCTACGGCTTGTCACCCCAATTTTTTTACTGTATATAAAAGTATATGGCCTCTTTAATATTCAGTTAAAATTTGAAACAGAAACTTATTAAATTAATGTACATAAAGATGAAAAAATAACAGCACAGAAATTAAAAGCATATGCATTTCCATATGCTTTTAACAAACTATTGAAAAGTTTTTCCTTATCAACAATACTTGAATTCATGTTTTAATATGAATTGCATTGCACGAATGAAAGACCACTGGCCTGAAATGGAACTGTGCCCGACATATTATGTTGACTGTTATTGAAAACAAACGACTGCCTGCATATACGAATTAGCACCGCGAAATTTGAGTGTTTCAAAACTATTAAAGCAAGTTTAGCAATATTTTTTATATTTTATCGTTACGTAACGCACACATTAACCCTCTCCCATCCCCTCGTAACGCTGCGTAACGCTACTCTTGACCCCCCCCCCCCCCCTGAAGCGTTACGTAATTTAAGGAGAGCCCCTAACAACGACGGCGAATTTGCCTATTTTTTTTGCAAATGAATTGTTTAGTTTATACATAAATTTGTTAAAATCTAGAGGCGGTCCGGACCTATTGGACCACCCCCCTGTGTGCGCCCCTGGATTTTGTACATGTAATGTTAACGATAAAGATAGAAATTCACATCGTTCGTATTTTTCGTGTATTTTCTTTTCCGAGCTTGTGCAACTGATTCCACTTAGAGCCTGGTGTATTTTCAATTAAGAATCTTCTTCATTTATTGTGAATATAAAAGAAAGATGCTAACATCATACTCTGATATCGTGATATGTAGAAATTTTCTTCTTTCCAATCATTCAAGTTTTCCAACTTTTTAATCTCAATTTCCATTTAATTAATATTATAAATTATAATATAAATTTAAATATGATAAAATGGTTTACGTAAATCACACATATTATAAGAAAAATTATATTTTCTGCCACAGTACCTTCGCTGGTATTTTGACTTTTTTGATTGTCACATCACATATATAGCATTTTAAATATTTTCTTTATTCATTTCAATATACTATGATGTATAATATTCATACACAATAGCAACAACTCAAAATAAAATTGTAAATTGTAGCACTTTCTCGAAATGTCAAAGTTGATTGGGTACTCAAAAATGCCAATGTAGCCGTTAGAGGCGCTGGCGCTCAAAATGTGCACACCGCCTATAACCAGGTAAAATATCTGGCGAGAGGTTATGTGTTATCAGATTTTTAATATTTAGATATAGTAATAAACTTTTATTTTAATTAATGATAATTGTTTAATTGTGTAATAATTTGATAATCCGGCCATTCGAAGATCCGTTCTACCACTACTTTTGTGCTATTTGAACTGGAAATAATTTATAAAATTTCAATTTTTACGCTGGTTGGAATCGAATCTGGGCCGTTAGATTCGCAGTTATGTAACGAACACGGCCACGCGCTACACAAAATCTATGTATAAAATAGATTGGCTCACCCAGTAACAGATAACAAGCCATGATATGTTTATTTATTTATTTACTTACTACACAAAAATTGATAAAAACATGAGTTCTTAAAGTCATTATCTCAAATTTAAACCATTAACATTATAAAACAGCTGACATGTGCTGTAACAAAACATGGGCAAAACAAAATTTATTTACGTTTTTTCTTGTAATTTATATATCCACCATATTCTATATCAAAAACGATAACCTCAACAATGCGTCACTGTCATTAGCACTAATCACACAAGAAATACAAACTACAGTCACACTACGCGTTGCGCCATTGAACAAAGACAAGCACGAAGCACGCACGGCCTACTAGATGAGAGAATTAGTTTGGACGTGCAGCCTTGAACCCAGGATGTCAACAAGACACGCGACAACGAAGGGTGCAAGCGTCGTTGACTTTCCTAGGTAGAGGTAGTGTATGCGACGTGTGTGTTAGAGAGAGAAGGATGATTACGGTAGGTAAAGAAGGATTTCCTCAGGAAATGTGGATTCAAAGGTGGTGATTGAGGAAGTACGAAGTGGTGTTTTGTCTGTCTAGTAGTGTAAATTGGAAATGAAAACGCAATACTTGAAGGGAACATGAAACTAAAAGTAGAGGAAAATAATGATAAGCTGTAGTATTTTCTCATTTATTAGTATTTTTATTTTACCTCCCGCTACCCTTAAGGGAGATAGGGATCGTGCTAAAAATCGCATATCGAGATTTTGGTAAATGACCACGTTTTAAGATCCCTAGAATCCAATTTTAACATTTTCACGATGATGTATGTGTGTATGTGTGTGCGGATCCTCCACTCTAACCCAAATACTATCATTCAAAAAAATTTGTAACCTTGTATTTCGAACTTTTTCTGTAATGGAGAGAGCCCATTAGTTTTTGGTGAAAATCGCATAACCGGAAATGGCACTTTACTAGAAGCTCAAAATAGTTTTTTTTCGGAAAAAATACTTATTATGTTATTTTTTCGAGATCAATGTTATTATAAAATTAAAGATTATTAAATACTTTATATATATATATATATATATATATATATATATATATATATATATATATATATATATATATATATATATATATATATATATATATATATATATATATATATATATTATGTATAAAAATTATGTTATTTTTTCGAGATCAATGTTATTATAAAATTAAAGATTATTAAATACTTTATATATATATATATATATATATATATATATATATATATATATATATATATATATATATTATGTATAAAATTATAAAAGTATGTAACTAACAAATAAATGTCACTATCAAAGAACCGAGCAAAGACCTAATCATTTCAAAATAATATTAGTAACGTTTTAAAAAGTAAATAGAACAACAGAAAAGGAATTAAATACAGTTTCCAGCATAAGTAAATATGTAGGAATGTATTTAGATTAATAAAATTAACGATTCACAAAAATGTTTAGGCTAATACTCATTTTTGGATTAGTGAATTCTATTCTATCCCGGTATTTAAAATTTAATCTTCATTTTATTATAGGTCCGGTGTTCGAATCCCACTAAGGAATGGATGTGTGCGAATATGAACCCACTCTGTAATTGGGATTTAATCCTGTTGCGGGGTTTAAAAAAAGATAGTTATAAAAAAATTAGACTATTTTAAGATATAAACTGTCTTAATTCGAGTAAAATTCACCTCGAAATTCGCTAATCCAACAATAAGGATTAACTTAATTTTTTTTGTGACCCGGGCTGTAAATGGCGGGAGGTATTGTATTGGCCACACAAGATTTTTTTTTTATAATAC
The DNA here is from genome assembly GCA_963082715.1 of Harpalus rubripes. Classification (NCBI taxonomy): domain Eukaryota; kingdom Metazoa; phylum Arthropoda; class Insecta; order Coleoptera; family Carabidae; genus Harpalus; species Harpalus rubripes. Next base: position 83,062,036 of record OY720448.1, read on the forward strand.
AATTATGTATAATACAGTTTTTGTAATCATATAGTTGTAGTATCATATAAATGTCAAATGTGTACCACTGTTTGTAGTTCGCGTTTTCTTATTTAAAAATCCCAATATGAACAATTTTGAAATGAGATGTTTTATGTATCATGAAAATGTTTCTTTTTTTGTAAAAAACCTTTGTGATTTTTTGGCCTCTACCATACATTAAAATAATTTTTATTTTGAATTTCATTCACAATTCTTTAACAAAAGATTTGTAATGTATTATTCCTCACAAAAAGATCTTTACGTAGATAAAATAATATCCTCGATAAGAACAATAACTATTTTACATGAATTGATATTGCTAGAAAGATCAATACTCCTATTTTTTTATTTCATAGAAATGCCATACGTACGAAAATTTATATTTCGTACTCATGCATTGAAATGTCCGAAACGTGAATTTCCCTGGTCTCCATTGGATAAGCAACCGGGAAATTTTGGAAAAACACTCTCCTATTTCTTAAGCATTTCAAAGAAATATATTTATAAAAAAGAATGGTTTGTCAAACATTCTTCATCAAAGAAAATGGTGGAATATTGAATGAAATTTAATTTTAAAATAATGAAGTTAGTGCATTTGGTTTACAATATTGGCAACAATTTCTGCTTGGCAGGAGACGGCAAGACAGAGCACTCGGGAAGTCGGTAAAACATAACCAACAAACGTAATGTAAATTGTAACAAAACAATAATAAATTTAACAAGTTTATTAAGTTTAAATTTGCTATATACTACAAGTGAAATACTTGGTAAGTAATAAATAGTTATTTATATACCATGATTAAAATGATGAAAAAAGCATTAAAATAATTGGAATTTAAATTTGACACATCACTCTGAAATTAGCTACAAAGCAGTGTTATGTAATAAAGTTTTAATAAAGAAAATTATTTGTACACATATTACTAATTATTATTTTATGCTATTCGTACGAAAAATATTGTACAAACCACGTGCGTGAACTTGGTTCCCGGAAGCATTTACGCACTTGGTATGTAACTATTACATGAATAGACCTTTTCAATTTAAAGAGATAGAAGATATGCGCAATGGGGATCTGCGCATAGTAAGAACAACTGAGATCTATGACGTTTGTTTCTAAAAAATTTAGACGTAAAATGTGAGAATATCTCATAACTTCAAAAATTCTTATCGAAATAAGTTACAAAAGCTTTTATTGAAGTTAAAATGTCTAACGATGCTCGAGTCACGTGTCTGCTCGCGCCCTATAGGCGGTGTGCATAAAAGTAGTCAACGCCGACAGCGGACAAAAATGACAACAGTTGTTACTCATTCCAACATAACAAGGTTATGTTTTATGTCAGAATAATTTTAAAATATCTATTTTATAAAATGTTTGCAATGAATGCGAATGGTAGGACGTCAAATATTATGTGATGCAGTGGAAGATGTAATAATTGTGACAAAATTACCGATTAAAGTATGAAATTTTATAAATTTCGTAGAATATTATATGAGGAATATATACGTACGAAAATAACTTTTCAACAGATATCTTCTACTTACATGAAGAATTCTTTTAGGTTTACATATTTTCTCCTTGTAAAAGATACTTATCGTATGAATAAAATTAAAACAATGGTCGTATGATTGAAACAATTAATTATACAAAAATATGTTTCGTAAGTTAAAATTTGAACAAAATATAATAAAAGAAGCAGAAAATTATCTTAAAATTGTATAATACTTGCAGTTGTATCACATAGAAGGTCTATTATTGACATAATTAGTCTATTTATTATATATTTTGTACATGTAATGTTAATGTTAAAAGTAAAAATTCACATGGTTCGTATTTTTCGTGTGTATTCTCCTTTTCGAGCTTGTGCAACTGATTCCACTTTGAGCCTGGTATATTTTCAATGAATAATATTCGTCAATTATTGCGAATATAAAAGAAAGATGCTAACATCATCCACTGATATCGCGATATGCAGAAACTTTCTTCTTTCCAATCATCCAAGTTTTCCAACTCTTTAATCGCAATTTCCATGTATTCTGCATTTTATAATATTTAACTAATATAAATTGTAATAAAAAACTAAGTATGATAAAATGGTTTACAGAAATCACATATATTATGAGAAAAATTATATTTTATGTCACAGTACCTTCGCTGGTATTTTGACTTTTTTGATTCACATATAACATTCTAAATAATTTCTTTATTCATTTCAATATAATACGACGTATAATATTCATAAACAACAGCAAAAACTCAAAATAAAATTGTAAATTGTATCACTTTCTCGAAATGTCAAAATTTATTAGGTACCCAAAGACGCCAAAGTAGCCGTTAGAGGCGCTGACGCTCAAAATGTGCACATCGCCTATTGCTAGAAAGATCAATACTCCTATTTTTTATTTCATAGAAATACCATAGGTACGAAAATTTATATTTAAATTTCTACCCTTTTAGAAATTATAACAAAATAAGTAAATTTATTAAATGTCCAACAACTTTTAAAATTTCCTTGTGATAAATTATAATACAATGAAGAAATAAAGAAAAAAGGTATGAATTTTAATGAAGGTATTAAAACTAAATTTTATATCCATAATACTACATTTTAAAATTAAAAGTTCAAAACCATATTAAGTATATAAACCTTGGAATTTAAAAGCATTTACATTTTTTAAAAAATTATACGACTGTAAAATTTATAAAATGCATGTAGCAAAGAAGGTAAACATCTTTAAAAACCTTTACATTTTAGCAAGTTTCACATAATATTCCTTAGTAGTTTTCTAGTAGGTATTAACTCCTTTTATTTCGCTTGTCTTCTCGGAGTTAAATATATCATCTACTTCAATATGAGTCAAGCAAAATTTCTGTTATTGTTTTGATATATTCACTTTCCATATATCTTTCGGTTCGTAAATTTTGGCCGTATCCGGTGGGGTTCTATTCAGCTCACACATTCACACGTCCGTGAAAAAATCATACGAACATTGTTTCACACAATGACATGCGGCTTGAATACGCCAATACTTTAAATGAATCGCATATTTCAATTGCAATCACGAGGTAATTAAATGCCCAACGTCCAACGCAATTCTATAAAATTGAAATATAAAAATAAGTAAATTTTGTTCTACTACCTACAAATGTTTCTTATCAATAAATTGTTGGACTTTAATTAAAATTTAAAATGAAGTAATATTAAAAAGAATAATATGAAGAACATAAAATAAAAAGTTAATTTTTTAACGAGAAATAATTGGCATTTATAATCAACTCAATACTGACTTCATTACAAAAGTAACTTTAATTTGTTTGATTATTTTTAACTTCAAAAATTAATAATTGTTGCATTTTTTCTGTTTGAAACAAAAGAACATACATCGCTGGAAAGCTAAAAAATTCTCTTCAATGATGTACGAAGGTGGATTGAAAAGTTCACGGCCCAATACAGAGATGGCAGCACTAAGTACACTAATATTGTTTTGTGAAGTTATATGAACTGTCATTCCAATATTTCATTATACTCAATTCGTTCTGTAACAGAAAACATAACCGAACCGAAATAATATCGGTACTAAAACCGTAAATTTAAAAATAGCTATTTTTTATTAACCCACATCTATTTCGTAGAAATACTTTGCATACCTTCGAGTTTATAAAAAAGTAGTTTCTTATTTTATTAAAACATTTTACTCCATTTTTCAATTATTTTTTGCAATTATAATAAAATTTGTTGACGTTTCTCATTCAATCACGCACTTAGTTTACGTATAACTATTGGAATAGAATTATTATTATAACTTAAAATTAAAATATTAATAATTTACGAAACGTATTTAATAAGCCGAATATATACCTATTAGTACTACTTGTTGGTAAAACGTGGAATGTTATTACATTACGAATTAGGTACTATACTAATATTCACGAAAGATGACTATTCAAGGTCGTTTGTTCGAAGAAAGAATACACATCACTTTATAGCAGTAGCTTAGCAACATTTTGTATTAGAAAGAGAAAGATTAGTTGATCTATGTCTGTATAATTTATTTGGTGTGACAGATATACGTAAATAGTGGCATTACTTTCTAACACACTATAAATAATAATGACGTATATCGTAAAATTGCAGATACCTAATTATCTACTACACTGCCCTCTGTGCTTATATTTAGCCAGTGGCGTTGACGTTTAAATCAAATTATTATTCCTTGGTTTATAAGCTAAGTCTATGTTTTTGTATTTTGCATAAGTGAAGAACATAAATCTTTCAGAAAGGCATTATTTAGAAAGAAACATAATTTTCAAATATTACTCTTATTTTTTCAGTTAAAATGTGTCCATAAAGATTTCATGTTGCACGCCCATGCATACAAAATGCAGTGAAGTTATCTGCAAGTAATATTATATCAGACGGCTCACAAATGACCTTGAATAGTCATCTTTCGTGAATAACAGTTTAAATGTATTTCACGTTGCAAAAAATAAAAAGTATGCTTATTTTTCATTTAAACCGAAACCGTAAAGAAAACGAAATTTGTTTTTTAACCGAAACGAAAACCGATATATTTTTTAAAAAACGTAACCGATAATCGAAACCGAATTTTTTTAATCTAAATACCGTTAACCGAAACGGGACCTCAAAATTTTTCGGTTCGAGTCCCTGATTCCACATTAAATTAAAAATGATAATAAATATATAAAAACATATTCATACAGTTAAATAAATAAAAATAATAATTATTTGATTTATTTAATTTTTCCTAATACTGGGCACATATAAAAAATTTGTTTCTACTGATGAAGGTAAAATAAAATACCGAAACGTTTGCAAGAGGAGATGTAGAAACAATTTTTCTCTAACACTACTATGGAATTCATACATTCTATAACAGAAAACTGTTACAGAATAAGGACATTTTGTTATACTGTTAATAATATTCCGTAATAGGCAGTCACAGACCACTAGTTTTTTAATTCACCCATTTAAAATACATGGGAAACGCAATTGTTTTAAAAATCAAGACGGCTTTGTTTGGCGCTTTGTTTCATTTATTTTGTCATCTCAACTGCCTTAACTGTCAAATTATAAAAGAAAGGATTACAAAATATTATTATACGCCTTATTCTACGCGTTTTGAAACTTTTATATGGTAAGTTAAATAAAAATTATTGCTTTTATAACATACCATTAATATTTTATTATTTTTTTGCAAAAATGTCAAGTGATGCGTAAAATAGTTATTTATGTAACAAGTGTGTAAAGTAGTACTTTTTTGGTCGAGTGCGATGTTTTACGCATGAGGCGCAGCCGAATGCGGAAATTGTAGCACGATGTACAAAATGTAACTTAAACACTTGGAAGAATCTCAGACAGACGATGATTAGTCTTTTATAATGTACAAATTGTACATTTAATATTAATATTAAAAATTAGGTTAGGTTAGAATACATGTCAAAAAAATGTTAATGTTCTTAAAAATTAGATTAGTACTCAATCTGTTAAAAAAATATTAGATTTGTTTCATTTATATGTATATTCATATTTCTCAATAAATTTTATTACTTTCATTATTATTTACTACCTAATTATATATTTGACAGGTAAATTAACCAAATTTTAATGTTGCCTAGCAACGCCTATTTACTTTTCATGCACTAGTGCGTGAAAAGTACTTTTCACGCACTAGTGCTTGAAAAGTGACACTTTACACACTGTAATGAGTGCGTGAAAAGTACTTTTCACGCACGGTTGTAGGAAAAATATTTTTTAAATAGTGTCAGAGAAAGTATAGTCTAAAACTCGTATGGAATAGTATTTCCGCCACTCGCGAAACCGTAAACTTTTCGCTCGCGCGGAAATTATCTATTCCATACTAGTTATAGAATATACTATTTTATCTTCCTTTATATCCATCATCCGTTGAACTTTCTTAATTAAATTTATACTTGGATACGATCACAATATTATAGTTAGATATGAAGCAAATAACGGACGCTGCTGAAGCTTGTAAACCGAGGCGATAGCCGAGGTTTATAATCAGCCGAATCCGTTATTTCCATATCGGCCGTGTGGCGTTCAAAATTTTTCGTAATAACATAAAACTCTTCACTATACTGTGATTTTCTTCTTAACGGCCGACGGCTGTTAAAGACTCCGTTTCACTTTTGTTTTTCGTTCGTGCGGGTCGCCCGTTATAATAACGGCCGGCGGCCGTTATAGTCCTATTATCACTTACGTGTTTTTTCATATTTGTTTTAATTCTATGTATATGCACACCTAAATTTATCTACTTAATAAAGATTGCTATTTGAAAATTGGAAATAATATTCCAAACAGAGCACACAAATATTTATAAGATACACTTGAAATTTAACGATTTCATAAAAACAAAACAAAAATGCTTTAAATAGATGAAAAGTTAATTCAATCCTTCTTCATATTCTATGTTTTATAAAGAACACTTAACAAGAAATTGTTGAAAACAGGATATTTAAACGCTATGAAAATGAATAGGAATGTGTATCACGTCTGTAGAAATAAAACTATGCATACTACTAGTATGTTCTCATTTATATTAGAAATTTAATCTTGTATCCTACAAGAAAATAATTTTCCTTCAGTGTAATTGGTAATATTTATTAAAAGACAAAAAAAACAGAGAAAATAGATTGACAGACTGTCGGCCTATAAAATTTCTATTACTATTACTAAAGTTGTTATTGTCACATCATTATGAATTATTATTATATGAACTATTATTGTTTATAAGCCATTACCTCGACTATTATTCCTTATACAATATGTGTATGAATATATGTATTATAAACAAATTGTAAAAACTTTCTAATCAAGTAAAATGATATTTATTAGTTTTTGCCCTAGTTCAGAAACAAAAAAATATTTCTATTTCTAATAAACTTTCTTATAAATTTATAGCCCCTACCTACTTTTCAAATAAAAACCAACTTTTATTGTCAACTAAATTAATAATTAAAGGATATGAAACGAATATAATTAATTTAATAAGCGGATATGTATTATTCAAATTAAAATAGTGCAATATTTTTTTAACAAGTTCTCGTTTTCATTCTTACAAAACAAAAGTTTTCGTTAACAAGGCGTAACGTTTATTATTAATCTATTCTTTGTTTCATAATTGTCAACATTTACATTTGTTTCAAAGTTTGCTGCATTAACTAATCTGTTTTTGGACATTATCCAAGTTTGAATAAAAGATGATAATAGATATGATTTTCTATTTATTTTATAATAAATTATCCACTAAAATTGGTCATTTTCCGCTATAATACGTTGAGTAATGTGAACAATTTATCATTTTAATTACTCATTTATCTCGTAAATTTATTATATGTGCGTATATATTTAATAATGTTCATGCTCAATAATAAATATTATTGCAAAATTATTTATCCCTTTCACCAAACTTGAAACGGTAGCAAAAGATTTTATCATCATGATATGAACAATAAGTCTCATTTATAATTACCAGGCTACCTCTAATTATAACGCAATGCAACATTATTGCAACTAAGTTGTAATTAGGACGACCCAGATTCGATTCAGATTTAGATCATATTTCTTAGTTATTTATTTTGGAAAATAAGCATAAAAATCTGATATGGCCAGCACATAACCTCTCGCCAGATATTTTACCTGGTTGTACGCATAAAACGAAAAATATTTTTAAATACAAATATTAAATACGTATAATACCTACATACATTTTCTTTATATTCAATACCCTGAAATTTTCTTTTTCTACTTTCCTTTTCTTTTTCTTTATATTCGTCATTTTTTCGCAAATTCCTGTTATATTCTTTTGCGTTGTTGACTTTTTTTTACTTCCGTGTACAAAGTAAAGGAAGTATTGTATTCGCGAAAAATTTCGGTTTCCAGATTTCAACGGAAATATTTTGACCATCCCTGAATCCATTCTGACTAATTTCGTCTTGATGTATGTACGTACGTATCTCGCATAACTCAAAAACGGTAAGCCGTAGAAAGTTGAAATTTTGTATTTAGGACTTCTATACCATCTAGTTGTGCACCTCCCTTTTTGGTCATTGCATAATTTCCAGAAATGGTACTTTATTTGAAGCCTATAATAGATTTTAATGAAAAACTATTTAAGCTTTCTACATTCATATAAAGAGTTTATTAGATTTTGGGTAAAATTGGACGACCGGTAATGATACTTTACTTGAAGCCCATTACAGTTTTTAATGAAAAATTATATTAAAATATAATCCAAAACTTTTCAATTTTAGTATTTAAGAGTTTAATATCAAAGGAAATAGCATATTAGATTTTGGCTAAAATTAATAAACCGGAAGAGATACTTTATTTGAAGCTCTGAACAGATTTTCGTGAAAAATATATTATGATATATTCTAAACCTTGTCAAATTTGGTATTTAAGACTTTTATTTGAAGGGGAGCAACTTATTAGACTTTGGCTAAAATTGATAAACCGGAAGTGATACTTTGTTTGAAGCTCTGAACATATTTTTATTAAAAATATATTGATACAATCCAAAACTTATCAAATTTTGTATTTAAGACTTTTATATTAATGAAAACGACATATATTCGGTTTTTTTCTAAGATTGATAAACCGGAACTAGTACTTTACAGAAAGCTATAAACAGATTTTTTTGAAAAAATATATTAAAACATGATTCAATACAGATCATAATATTTGGTATTTAAATTTCGCACATAATTTGAAACATCTATTAGATTATGACAATACTTATATGATAAACCGGAAGTGGTACTTAATTTGGAGCTCTTAACAGATTTTCGAGGAAAACAATAAAATATAATCCAAAATTTCATATTACAGACTTTTCTATTTATTGGAACAATAAACGGAAGTGATACTTTACTTAAAGCTCATTGCTACTTTAAACATGGAATTGACGGGAGGTTATGTGCTGGCCACACCAAATTTTTTTAAAATTTAGATTAGGATACTTGATGCAAGAACTATAGGCAATGTTCAAATATTGCAATATTAGAATAATAATTAAAAAGCTTTTAAAAATTATATAAAATATAAAAGAAATCTCGACGAGACTTTCGGTCGAGACGAGACCTTATTACTGCAGACGAAACCTTATTAGCCCAGACGAGAAAAAAGGTGAGACGATACGAGACAAGACGAGATTAAAAATTCCTCGTCTCGTCTTTCGTTTTTCCGAATTAGTAATGAATTCTCATTTGAAAAATATTACTATTATGATTATTTATGACAATATAAAGAACATAACCTCAGGGCCATTTGTAAGCATTCACTAATGATAATTATGAGAGCATATCTATTGTAGAAAATGCATCACATTTAATTCAATACACAATTCGTTCCTATACCTAATGACGGTTTTATCTAAAAATAAATAGTTTAGAAATGAAATTAGATTTCTTATCTTATATGGGTAGAAAGCATGTTGTTTGCTATTAATTTAAAAAATACAAAGTCTTTTTACTAAGGATATCCTTATTCCAGTGCACTCTTGAGAAGAGAGACTCAGTCTAAGAGTAAATTGCGGAAACGAAAGACACTCGCTACATCAAAAAAATACGAAAATAGCAGCGGTGTTTAGATATAGCAAGACTGACCCGTTTCCAACTTATAAATAAATCGGCAACGGCCAGAGGAATCTGGAAATTGACAATACCTCCAGGAGGTCGTAAACTCGGATAAATATTTAATAACAATGAAATTATCACTCGTAAATGTCAATCACTTTCAAATGTTTTTCCGGAGTACGACACTTTCTATACTATATACTCAGGGTGTTCAATATAAATGGACCATCCAGGCCCGATCCTAAACATATTAATAAAGCATTATTCTTTTAAATATACTTAGTTTGACTGACTAGTAACATATCTGTCCTAATAAGTATATAGTTTATTTTATTAAAAGACTGAATATACTTATGATGTCAATCAGTGGCGTAACTAGAAATCTTGCGCCCCTATGAGAAAATTTTCTTGGCCGCCTTGATTTTTTACGTAATTATTAATTAAACTTTTTCATTATTGTAATCAAATTTTCTTTGTTTTAATCAAGCTCTTCTTTGTTGTAATATATATTTTTTTAGAAAAACCCTAAAGAATATAATCAGATGAACATATTTTCATTAAATTACCTCACTCTTGATACAGATATACATAGGTACAGGGTGTTAACCAAAAAACGAGCCATAGGCGTTTAACATTAGAAATCAGTTTTCCTTTGCGTAAAAGTTCCCAATTAATTTTAGACAAAAATGTTTCAAATAAAACTTGTAGATAATTAAATTCTACGCCTAATTCACTAAACTTATTTTTTAACATAGTATTAGGTAAATAATTTTATTTCTAATTCTAATTCAGCAGATTGATCAGCGCCAGTTTTAAGTAAACTTGTCTCCAATTTCAGCCAATCAGAGAGGTCAAAACTATTCCCTATTCTCTGCAATATGAATGGCTTGAATACCTGAAAAAATAAAATGGGAGAGGGGGCAATTTTATATATGAACAAAGGCAGCTGATAGGTTAGAATCGGCCCTAGGGCCACCATTACTATCTCGAAAACTATATGAGCTACAAAGTTGGTTAAATGGGCAAACAATTTCTATTTCACAAAACAAATTTAAAGAAAAGAAAATTTATTTTTTTCGATCAGTGGTTCTCAAACACGAGACTTAATTTGCTTATTTTAAATGAGAACATATATTTTTTATTTTTCATTTGTTAGAGAATATAATTCTGAATTCAGTGATATATTTTTATAACCTTACGTGACGATTTTTTTGAGAAAAATTCATATAAATTTTTGTATGATTAAAATATGGCTACAATAAGAGTGCCACGAATGGAAAATATTTTTACACAGAATTAGAGTGCCCTGATATTTATTTTGTACCCGCCGTCAAATGATTATGAACTGATGTTCAACTTTCCTCTTTCCGCACTCTGTCCCTTGCCCTGCGATGTTGCCGCTTCTTCATAACTTAGCATTTTCAACACTGCCCATATGAATTGGCAACAGTGTAGAAATTTCCAATTCATACTTATTTGATGGCAAGTATAGTGACATATTATTTTTCTGTATTAAATTTCGATATAATTTTTCGTGATTCGATTTTGGTCATTTCGTCATTTCGTCTCGATTGGATAACCCACATACAACTGAAGATGCCTCGGTCACAGTTTTCAAATGAAACTGATGTAATACTACATTTTCCATTTTTTTTTTTTAAGTACATATCTACTTACATTAATATATTTTTTCTGTCAGATAAGTTTCTAGTTTTGCAGAAATAATTTCAAATGACGCCACAATTTTGCGTAGTCTCTTCCGTGCTGTGTGTACAAAATTATGACGTCACAAAATCAGACTCAGAATGTGTTTATTGAAAATCATGAATAGAAAGTATAATAATATTAAATATTTTAATATATACATAATATTAGGTAAGTTTTTCATTTATGAAAAAAAAATTAAAATATATATATATATATATATATATATATATATATATATATATATATATATATATATATATATATATATATATATATATATATATTTGTATGACCCTATTATATCCATAAACGGTATCGGTATAGACGCTCTAGAAGGGAACGAACGCGTCTAAGAATTGTATTAAATTCGATTTATACAGCGGTGAATTTCATTGATACTGATGACAAATGCCCAATAATTAAATTCGTTTAAAGCTCGAATTAAAAACTTCGATTTAAAGAATAATTTATTTTATATTGCTCATTCGTTACAGAATTTAATTCTGAATTTAGTGATATAATATTTTTATTCCCTTACATAACGATTTTTTTAAGAAATATGAATGTACACTAATTTGATTAAAATATGGCTATTATAAGAGTGCCATGAATGGAAAAAAAATACGTATTATTTGCGTATATACGTATTAATGCCATGAAAGAAATAAGTGAATATTTTGTTTGCGTTGACATTTGTGATCAATAGACTTTTTCAATTTAACGGCTATCTCTTTCTATCGCTGCAAATAGTAAGTAAAATGGCGCCAACAACTGCCAATTGGGCTGTCAAGCGAAATGCCAAAAATATTGCAGTCATTAAAATATCTGTATTCTCGGTGAAAATTTGCATTGTTAGACATTTTTGCTCCACTAAAAGCATTTGTAACTTCTTTTGAGAAGTTTTTTAAAACTGTCAAAGATTTTTCTCACATTTTACGTCTAAATTTTTTAGAAACAAACGCCATAGATCTCAATTGTTCTTACTATGCGCAGATCCCCGTTGTGCATATCTTCTATCTCTTTAAATTGAAAAGGTCTATTACAAGAACGTAACATTTACTTCTTTCGATCAGGGCACTCTAATGTATTCATTTTTTCCATTCGTGGCACTCTTATAATAGCCATATTTTAATCAAATTAATCAAATTAGTATAAAACACATCAGCGCCATTTCAGCAAATCAGAGAGGTCAGAACTATTCCCTATTCTTTGCAATACTGAATGGCTTAAATGGAACAGTGTATAGAGAAAAATTCAAATTACAGAGAGATTGATTTAGAGAGAATTTTGCGAATAAATAATCGCAGTTTATTTCAAGTAATTCGATTTTCTAGATTTGAAAACCGAAAACAATACAAATGTAAATAATGATCGATATTGATGAAAAAATTCTTCGTTATGTGATCCCAAAATTTAGAGGTACGAACCGGCCGGTTATGTCGGTTGTCGGTTCATCCGCTTCATTGTAAATCAGTCCTAATAATAGCTGACATTCAGAATACACCTCACACCTCAGGGATCACTATTGTGGCATTCATATTTCAAAATAATTTAAATTTCACGGCGTTGAAATCGGTTCACATTCACATACATAAATTAAATTATACAATTATTTTTTTATTAATAAAAATTGAAATATTCTCTCGAATATTATTTTTACAGAATTTATATGTATTTAATAAATTATTATCACATTTCCCCGCAATTTATTGTTCAATATTTGGTGAAATTTAAAAAAGGAGACGAAGACGAGGGTAAGCGCGATAACAGATAAATAACTTTTTATAAACTCTTCTATATTATAGTTTCGATAATCATATTTTAACTCTGTTTATCTGTTTAAGTTATAAATGTCAAAATTCAGTTTAGAAATTCATATTGTATTATGACAGTCACGACATTTATTTGTTTATCATTAGTCTAGTTATTATTATGTATACGTGCGTGACTTTGGAATGCCCTTGCCTATGCACCCCGTACTCCTATAGGATGATCCTGTCCTGGAGATAACGTTTTGTTTTAAGATAGTTGGTTTTAGTTAACCATGGGATAAACATGTAGAAGAGTCGTAATTAGTACGTGGCGTCGGAAAGACGAGCTTTGGTTTGGACATGTAGTGTCTTTTAGTTTTGGGGCGACGCTCGCCCGCTGGGTTACAGAATGTAACTTATTAGTTGTGTTAGTTATAGTTGTATTAGTTTAAATGTAAATAAAGTAAAATTATTAGTTATTTAAATCACAAGTATTTGTTCATGTCCGTAGTGTTCATAAAGTGTAAAAGTGAAGTGTATGTGTGTTCTTCCTTCTCAAGAAGTGTTCTCAAGAATTCCTTCGGCACGAAGTGTTGGACGCCAACCATCAGAGGCGTCCACCAGTTAGTCAGTGTATCATCATTGGAGCATTAAGAAATCATTAGTAATCACCAGTAAGAAGAATTAGTAAGCAACAAGAAACAATCAGCAGTATTAGTATTAGCAGTCATTTTCGAAGGAGACCCCCCTCATGTTACAGTATTAAAAATAGGAATCAAAAATGCGTTCATTTTAGATCGTAAATTAAAGGGAAATAAAGTTAGGAAAACACTTTCGCAATATCGAAAAAAATATCTTAAAAAATTGTGTAAATTTTGTGCTAATATGGTGTGAAACCCAATACAAAAAAACTCGGTGTTTTGCTAATGCTAACATTACGTCAAATTAGCAGAACACCTGTGAAAAAAAAAATTGAAGAACAATGTCTTTATACAACAAACATAATAATTCTAGCTCTTGTTCTATAGCCACTCCTTCATCCCACTTAAAACCACTGTTAATGTAGTTCTTGCCGTTCCTGAAAAGTTACAGATGTTATTTTAAGCGTTTTTTAATGCGTGCAAGAAAATATTGATTTACACCATACACCATTTTTTAAGATTTTTTTTCAATATGGCGAAAGTGTTTTGCAAACTTTACCTCAATGTAAATTAAAGTAAAGAGACTAAAACGTTTAATAAACGTCTGTAATACGAGTATACAAAACAATTTCCTTTAAGCATAATTTTATAAAAGGCTTCATTATAAGCACAATGAAAATTATGTCTGTCTAATAAATTATCATTATGAAGTTTATATATAAATAAAAGGATATTTCCTGTACTTTTAAATATTCGACCTTTATTCCACTAATTATAAAGTTAAAAATATAGGATAAAGCAATTTGTGTACGTAGTATTTTTGCATAATTATTTATCCGTTTTGATAATATTTAAATTTGCATATTCGTCTCAGAGTACAAACTCGAGAAATTCTTCCTTTATATCTGGCACAGACCTTATTTGAGTATGGATTTTTAATTTTTCTGTAAAACAATAAATCTTTAACTCCCTCCAGCACAAACTTAGATCACACGAAATTGTATGTTTTCAGCTCAAATCATACCAAATATGTATATATTTTTATTAAAATAAACGTCTTTCTAATGTATATTAATATAACATGGTCATGCAGGGTTGGCCTGATTTAAATCATTTGATTTAAATCAACTAATTTTTTAAAAAATCATTGATTTTTTCAAAGTTGAAAAAAAAAAGATATAAATTATAATTAAAATGTATTTATTTGCTACAAAATTATTAATAACAAAAATATGTAATGTATATAGTAATATCTAAAAATTAAATGATATATTATGACTTTAATTTTCGAATTACAGACGCGCGCGCGCGTGTTCGCGTTATATAATAATATGTATAAGCAAAAATTCAAATGCATTCTTTGGGGTTTCTTTCTGTATTTCGCTTGCGTTTATTAAATAAAATATTTATATTGGTATTTAAACAATTATAAAAGTGCAATAACACCAACAGATCTTTAAAAATAAAAAACTCAAAAAAATCATGATCTTTTTGAAAAAATCAATTTTTGATATTTTTAAATAAATTATTTTTGCCAGCCTGTTGTCATGGCTCTACATTCTATATGATGGATTGTGGTACTACTAACCGAATTCACGCCCATGTTAGTGATATACAAATTATTTCACTCATAATATTGGTCGCTTTGGGTCAGTCTCCACACCAGATGGGAGTGCCCGTGAAGTGGTGACTTATAAACACTCTCTACGGTAAAATATATAATCATTGTCACACCTTGCAATGAACGAAAATTCATGATGATGAGTTTTTTTTTATTTATTTTCTTTAAATCGCAATATGTAATTATAATTTCTTGAGTTAGATCTCTATTTTTAGACTTTGTTTTTCCAGATTTTATATTATTCAGATAAAGCTTCATTAAATACATCATTCACTAATCATACTTATTTATTTATTTAGTTCATAATATTTATTTTTGAATGTTGTCCTCGATGTTGTCTTAGTTAAGTTATCTCATAAAATTTGTTTTCTAAAGGTATTTAAACTTATATTTAATTAAATATTATTCGCATTTCTGTATTTTTGGACAAGCCATCTTTAAAACATTCAATCAAGACCTGTTATGAAAGAACGTTGCTTATTTGCCTAATCAAGTAAGTGATGTTATAACTCATTTTCTGAAATAATCGCATACTAGATTTATTTTAATTTTACTTTAAGTTTATTCTGTTAACAAAGTGGAAAATACAAAAATTTTGCCATCAAAAAAATTATGCTTCAAAATTCTGTGTGTATAAAGCAAAGAACTCCATACAATTTTACTGTATGTCAAGGATTGCTTGACATAACAGATAACCGGTATATTTTATCAAATTATAAATCCATTTTTATAAATCTAGCAGCCTATTCATTGAGAATAAACACTACTTCTTTGTTTTACAGTTTAGATTCAAATGTTGACGATGATAATAAAAAATCTTATGTGTACAGCACATAACCTCTCGCCAGATATTTTACCTGGTTGTACGCATAAAACAAACAATATGTATAAATACAGATACATATATTCATGTCCCACTACAAAATAATTCTTATAATAATTATGTACAATACATACATTTTCTTTATATCCAATACCCTGAAATATTCTTTTACTTCTTTCCTTTTCTTTTTCTTTATATTCGTCATTTTTTCGCAAATTCCTTTTATATTCTTTTTTACGTATATTCTTTTGCGTTGTTGACTTTTTTTTATTTTCATAATCTTCATAATGATGTATAAATATTTTTGACAGTGGCATACAAATATTTTTGACAGTGACATTTATGTGTCAATTACAAACATTTGAATTTCTTGCCTTGAAGTAGTTTGATCTGAGAATTTTTACATCAAATTATTTTATATGCATTTCTTTATCTCTAAATCTATAGAAGATATAATAATGAATTTATATTTATCGAATAAAGAATTTAACGTCCTTAAATGTAAGTATTTACATAAATTTTCGATAAATAATATTTAGATGATTTTTTTCTTGTAACTACTACTTCCGGTAACTTAATCAACTCTTCCCATTATTGTTAGATTGAGGAATCCGTGGTTAAAAATGTTTTGTCTTATAGTATTTGAGAAATCGTGGATCCAACATCCACACACACACCTTAAACGTGCTTATTCACTAAAATCTGCATATGCGATTTTTAGCATGAATTCAATACCTCTCTTAGCGAGAGGTAAATAGATCACTATAAAAAACCAGCATTTTAAATTTAATGATAGAATTTTAAGAATTTTATTTTAGCAATATTAATTTATAAAATACTATTTTTAAATATTTTTTGTAATTGATAAGAAATAAATCACAAAATAAATTTATAATAAAATAATACCTACATAGAAAATTGGAACAATAGTTATATGCAAAGAAACTTAATACCTCGCTTAACACATTTGACAGCAGCCTATTTAGGCTGGATTGCAGTTTATCCAGAATAATAAAAATTGCAATTTTTTTGTTGTAATGTCTTATTTTAGCTAAAATATAATAAGGAAACATAAAATTGGAGCGCGGAAACAGGCATTTATATATTTTTTTGGATTTTTTTTTAATCCTGGTAAAAACAATACCTAACGCACAGTAATGTTTTAAGAAATTTTTTAAAAAATCCTGGCAAAAATAATACCTAACGCACACGTATTTTTTAAGAAATTTAAAAAAATCCTGACAAAAACAATTCCTAACGCACACCAGGCACACACATTCGACATCGCTCGGCCAGTCGGCCCATTATCTTCATGTTAGTTTACAATGGTTTGACAGATGAACGCAAAATTATAAATAAAAAATGTTATAAAACGTAGGATAAGAACGAAAATAAGACATAATTTTGCAAATATACATTAATTGAAACAGTATTATTCGTATGAATGCTCTAAAATTCTATATATAATGTACCAACTTAAACATGGAAATATATGTATATATAACATACCTACTTTTTTTCAGAAAAAATACCAAAATCGCTGTAAATATAGCTTTCCGCACCCAATTTTTAGTATTTAGTGTTTTTAATATAAAATTCATTCTGGATAAATTGCAATTTAGCCCCTTTTTATTTAAATATAAATGAAAAAAAATTAAATGGCGGAGGTTACGTATTTTTTAAGGAGACTTGGTGTCACACTAGTCTGCTATTTGTACAATATGTTTATATTTTAAACTTTTACTAAGCGCATTAAAATCCAATAACGATTAATTTTAATATCATTTATTATGTTATTAATGTTACGCACAATTGCATTTGTAAACATTAATACAAATTAATGTTCCATTGCGAAATTTAATGTATACTTCTATATTAAAAAAGATCATCAATTTTATGGCAAACAAAAATTTTGGTTTGAAATAATCATAAAACATATAACTAATTACTTAAACAAACCATAAAATAAAACTTCCATATGTTTCATTTATCAATGAAATATACAAACGTATTAAAGCAAATAAAGATAAGACTAAATTACAGTTATAAAAATGTATTTAATTATTACTCAAATGAAATTTAACTCTATTATTCTCATATTACACCTGGTGTTATATTACATAAATCATAGTCGATATGGTATTATGATTTAGAATAAATTACCATTAACAACTTATATGTAAAATTTATTTTGTAAACACTCCTACAATTAAATATTCGGCATCATCACTAAATTTATTGTACAGCAAAAAAACTAACCATATACCAACATATTCCACTGTCACTGTGTTTATGACAAAATAATGTTAGAAATTACTCACAACAATACCAAGAAAGAAATAATTAAATTTTTGTGCGGTAGAATAAATTATAACTTTTAATCGATAATTTCTTATAACTTATAACAGTTTTTATCTTTTATCGAATTTTCATTAGTGATTAAACACTTGACAGTGTGCCAAAATCTAATAAATTACATGCAATTTTCACTAAAACATTTCTAAGGTCGTTTTAATTATTATTCATATTTCATCAAATAAAATTATTCGAAACAGTGCAATTTCCGAAAAAGATAAAAACTTCAAACTTGACATAAATGTTTTATGGGAACATTAAAGTGTGATGAATAAAATGTATAGGTTGTAATTTACACATATTGTCTAACGAGTTTTGCATTGTTTGAAATAATTCGATAAACATGTTGCAACATATTTGTGTACTCAGTAAAAACATTGATGCCCTATATTAATTTTATAAACTTATTGCAAGTAAGATGCTATAATGCAAATCAATCAAGCATAAAATAACTTTTTAATATATAAAAACATGTATATCTGCAGAACCACAATAGGTATGCATTTTTAAACCCTAATTAAATTTTGTTTTTTTCTAAATGAAACCACATTAATAATTACTGAATACAATACAAGAAACAATTACAGCAAATTGTAGTTAGATAATTACAACAATGTAGGTAAGTAAGTTAAATGATTTAAATCCTACCTTCGCCATTTAGACGATGCACAATATCTCAACTCTTCCAAATTCGTCAAACAACTACACAAAGCACTCTTCCATTTGATGTCAACGTTAAATTTGAGAGAACGAAGTAACCATAACATTACATGTTAAAACCACACTCAAACCAACTACGTCCTCGTTCGAGCTGGGATCAATACTGACAACATGAGCCGGCCGCGGGAAAACGCAGAACGAAAACGGCGCAAGCGCGCAAAATGTACCAAAACAAATTGCAAAAGACTGCAGAGAATCGGAATTGGTGATTTGTTTGCTTTATTTATTTGAGATTGTTTTGTTTGGTGAGCTAAATTACGTAATGTGGTGGCCCAATACGATCAAATTTAAACCAGCGGAACAATTGGGAGATATATTTTTGTAGTTCATTCAGTTGATTTTAAAAAAGGAATGTTACATAACCATTTTGTGTATTTGGTTAAAAAAATCATATTTATATTGCCATTAGTAATAGTTAAATTCGAAATACCTATAAAAAAAATTGTTGTATGTATATGTATGTAAGAATGTTGGAGAGACGAAAATAATATATGTTAAAAATATTTTTTTATGAGTGCATAAATTTGGGTTCGGACCAACCCATAATGTGAAAGACGATGTGTTAATGTCTATTTACGCATACACTGTAAAAATGAGTATAAAAATAAGACATAAATATAACCAGGATTCACTCTAATCTAGTTTTCTTATATGTATTAGAATAATCTTTTGATGTCTGGTCGCGAATCTGGAGAACTGTGTTCGAACCTGATCAAAATATATCGAATTTTAAATGGCACAAAAGTGATCTGTGGTGCACTCTCCACGCCAGCAATGAGTGCCCGTAAGCTGACGTCTGGTAAACGCCAGCACGGTACAAATATGTATGTCATCATTACTTCAATCTGTGTAAAGCAGATTGACACACCCAGTAATGGGTAGTATATAAGTACTTACGTAATAAATTATTTGTTAAAAAAGAAGAATCGTAATATGCGATGGACACACGTTAAAATTATTGAGAATAAGAAAATCAGATAGGCTATGGAAAACTTCATTTTATGCTCTGTTCCATTTAAGCCATTCAGTAGATGGCACTGGCAACAGCGCAAATCTGAAGTAGCCGAAATTCCATTGGGTAAACTTGTCTCTAATTTCAGCCAATCAGAGAGGTTAAAACTATTCCCTATGCTCCGCAATACTGAATGGCTTAAATGGAACAAGGTATAAACAGTTATTTATCTGTCATATGAAACAAAGTTTCGAAAGTGAAGTTAGTTAGAACACGTGGTCAGAACAATTATTTTTTTAAAGTATCGTTGAGAGTGAAAATATGGAATTTTCCAAAGAGCAGCATTCTTTAAAAGTACAGGACTATTAAATGCAATTGTTAGATGAAAAGAAGGCAGTTACACAAAATGGTACATTGAAAAATGTTTACCTCAAATGCTCAGTAACGTTCCAAAGACAGAAATTATGCCACTTCATGATAAAGCGTTTTCAGATAGGGCAGGTTCAACTCTTATTTTTCGGGGTTTGTGAAAAAGAGTTGATGCTACATAATTATTTTGAAAATATTCTAAAAGATTTGTTTGGCGTAATAAAAGGGATTTTTTGGAACGTGCTTTTACATATTACTCTTGTGAGGAGTGTTGCTCTAAAAGCGCTTTTAGTATAAAAGTGCGCTCGTAATGCGAGCCATATTATTATTGAAAAAAAACGATTTTGAACATATTTAAAATAAAATTTTAAAATGTGAACCATATACATTATCCTGAATAATTATAGCGTGACCCACAAATCTAAAATCATTAAAGTTTAAATTTAAAAGTAAGCTACTTACCATAATTCTTTTTTCGATTTATATTTTCATCTCAAGTTAGTCTAAAAAAAAGAAAACAAAATTTCTATTTAAATTCTGTTTCTATCCTAAATAGGGAAAAAGCTATAAAGGGCCTACACACAATTATCAGATTTTATTCTATTAAGTAATAGGAAATAAACACAAAATTCCATCGACTTTCTTTCCTAAAAAATAAAAATAAACAAGCTACTATTGAAACAAGGCGGCAAACTAAAACACTAAAATTTGTAGCCAATTTGGTTCTAAATGAAATAAAAATGCCGCTCTACTAAAACTTTTCCCGCGTTATGCAATGTTGATCTCTCTTCGCCTACGGCCTTGGTTCGGCTATAGACAAACAGACTACGAATACAAATACTCTTTTAAAGGAATTAGATTGGATCTACCACATGTATATCACTAGCGTGACTCGAGTTGCAATGATAGTTTAATTTTCCCAATCACTTTCATCACAAATTAGCATTTGTTAATTTGTAAGCAGAGCAATTTGAATTAATTTTGTGCTTTTCTATATTGTTACATAAATATTATTTATGTGGCACATTTTCAGTTGAGTGGAAAAAGTAATAAAAGTAAATGATGCTTTTTATATTATTTTCAAGTGGACCATTACTTTGTCACCGTTGAAAAAAATAGATAAAAATTATGTTCTACATTTCACTAACGCCGCCTAGAATTTAATAACGTTTTATATGTGTCAAAAGGCGGGCTATGGGCATTGAACATGGGAAATCAGTTCTGCAAAAATTCCCGATTAATTTTAGATAAAAATGTTTCAAATAAAAGTTATAGATATAACTAAATTAAATTACTAAACAGATTTTATTTTACATGTTTAGTAACTTGTAGAATTTTTAATTTTATAAATATTACTCATTTATAGTGATAGCCATGGAGTTGAAACAAACAAATTAATGAATATTGTTTGAATTGTCAGAGATTACAAACTTGAAAAATAAAATCTGTATACTGGTTTAGGGGTAAAATTTAAAAATAAATTATGTTTAGTAATTTACGTGAAAAATTTAATTATCTGTAACTTTTATATGAAAATACAATTTCTGACAATTCAAACGATATGCATTTCTTTGTAGTTTTATTTCAATTTCTTAGCTATTACTACAAAAATGGCTCGTACCACGATCACGGTTTTAACTAAAATGTCAAATTCAAATTTCAATATTTAATTCTGCCCTTATGTTTAAAGAACAAATTTTAAAAAAATATTTCTTTGAATACAATCTATGTTCTACTTTAAAATCATACATTGATAAATTTGATATTATTTATTATAATTATTAAATAATTAAATTTGACATTTCTTAAAACAGCGTTTTAGTTAAAACCGTGTTCGTGGTAAGTACTAATATTTTTAAAATTTTAAATTCTATTTTACAAATTACAAAACGTGCAAAATAAAATATATTTAGTGATTCAGGTGTAGAATTTAATTTTCTACACTTTTATTCGAAACATTTTTGCCTAAATTAAAATGCGAGATTTTGCACAGGGAAAAACTATTTTTCCTAATTCCGTTTGGAAAAGTCCTTTATTTTAAAATTTATTTAAGTTTGGAAAAGTGTTTTTGTCCGCTTGCCCAGAAAGTAACCCTTTCCGTGCCTGTTTTGCGTGCGCAAAGTGATTAATTTCTTAACAGTTCGACAGACCGTGCGGAAAGGAAAAAGAACCGTGCGCAAAACTGAATTTTGCGCACTAGTGCGCCGAACGGCCTGTTCGCAGTGTTAAGAAAAGAACCACGCGCAAAACAGGCACTGGAAAGGTCACTTTTTGGGAAAGTTGGACAAAAATATTGTGTGTACCACGAGTGCAAAATGACATTGCCGCTCTCGCATCATTGAAGCTCTCAGCTGCGCTTCGAGCTTCAAACACAAATAACTATTTTTCCAAATATAAAAATATTTTTCCGCACTCAATACAGTAATGTAAAGTATCATTTCCAATGGCTTAATTTATTGTAAATATTAAGTATAACATTTTACTTAATCCAAATGCTATTAGGAAAATATTTGTGTGCAACACGTAGGAAAAGTATATACAGGATGTTTCTCGGATACGGGACACTCCGATTATTTTCTTTATTATTGGAAATAGAAGAAAATCATTCAAATAAAAGTTATTGTAGATGAAGGGGGACATTCACTTATTGAAGAAAAGAATTTTTTAGGCAGTGGTTCTCAAACTATAACAAAGTTATATTTTTTTAAATGGGAAGGTATATATTTTTTAGGCTCATTCGATAGAGTATTGTTTTCTGAATTCAACAATGTATACATTTTATATCCTTAAATTATAAAAATATTGAGAAAAATGCAATTGAATTTAAAAAAAAAATTTTTAGTTATTTTTCAGTAGTATGAAAAACAAAACTGCTATCTGTCAATTTGAATTATTTAGTGTATAATTCCCCCGATAATTCCTATTACTGCTATTTATAAAGATATAAACAAATATTTAGGTTTCGTTTTAATTTGGGTTCAAATTTTTTCATACATAGCCTACTGAAATATAACTACTAAAATAAAATTTATTTAATTTCAATTGAATTTTTCTCAATATCTTTGTAATGTAAGGGTATAAAATTATATATATATATATATATATTTAATGAGCATAAAATAGTTATTTGTATCACTAGGCCAGAAATGGAACATTTGCGAGACCCGAGTTTATTTTGACAGGCCGAGCTGAAAGCGAGGTCTGCAAATACGAGATCTCGCAAAACAGTTTCTGGGTGTGTGATACACAAGATTTTTTGTACCGACTTCTCCATAAATTCTTCGTATATTTCTCTACACTTTATTCTGTTACATAACCTAAAAAATAAACTATATTTTTATCGGTTTTGCATTGCAAGTTTAATTATAATTACTTACAATTGAGCTGTAAATGCGTAATTATTTTATATTTATTGAAAATATATCATACAAACATTAGTTTTATATATTTTATATACTTTCGCATATTTTTAATGACAGATGGCGGAAAGTCAATTGTATCACGTGAAGTTAGTTGTAGTTACAAAACAAACTAGTCTTAAAGTTGGTACTTATAATTAATCTATACGAGATGTCAGTAATGACAGCATATTATTATTTTTATGACAAAATTTAGTTATTTAAGGTAAAACAATTAAAGATTTAGCCCTAAAATTTGGAAACATTTTGCTAATTCTTGTGTTGAAAATTTTCTTAAATTGACATATCACCAGAACTGTAATGCCAACTCCTTTTGCCGGCCTAGGTCAGCAACAGCGCATTTTTGGACGATTTTGAGTTCTGTAATACTAGTCAAAATGAACGGAGGTACGAAAAATATATACCATCCCATTTAAAAAAATATAACTTTATGTTATAGTTTGAGAACCACTAGTTATCATAAAAAAATAATCGGGGTGTCCCGTATCCGAGAAACACCCTGTATAAATTTCACGCCTAATACGGAAAAATATAATTTTTCCTTACATGTTACACAAATAGCTATTCCCATATTAAACGACTATGGTCCGATTTTTAATGAACACACTGTAAACACTGGGAATAATTATTTAAAATTATACGTAAAATGATTCGTCTATATTTATAAAAATCACTTTAAAATTATAGTTTTATTAAAAAACATTCTCAAATTATATATAAAAAACAGTAAATGAAATAACAAATATATAGTAAATTGCATTCAAATAATATTGCAGCCGACACATTTAACTAATACAGAAGCAAAGAAAATCGGCATCACTTACAACGTTCATGTGACTGCACTGTTTATTATGTATGTATATAAATATTAACATGGATTAAAAGAAGTAATTGAAAAATGTATCTTATCGGATCTGGGCATTAAGTAAAGTGCACTTTTGACATTTTATAATAATCTCTTTTGTATAATGCAGAACACTTTAGATATCACATGAATGAAAAGGCCTCAAGATGTTGCAATGAAACTAATGAAATTTGAGTCCATGTTAATAAAAAAAAGTGGTTGAACGCATGCAGTCCCGAACCCAGCAAGCCATTTTCAAAATACCACATAATTCACATGACGTCACATTCAGTTAACAATTAATCACTTACATCATAATATACTAGTAATAGTAATCGTGTACCATGTAAACTAAGTTATTCATTATATTTAAATTAGTTTTCTCATTTAGTTATGCCAATGTCACAATAATTGTTGTCGAGATCAATATAGTTTTTAAAATTATGGCACAACTTATTAGTAAATTATCTCATTCATATAAACCGCATAAAATATTTGTATGATATTTACAACTTTTCGTGTTTAAAATATAATCTAATATGTATATAAAAATAGATATATAACAAAAGATTTTTAAACAACGTGATTTAAGAAATTTTAAAATCTAATATTTCTATCAATATTCGAACGATATAATGGGGTATTCAATAATTATTTTAATTTCTGAAACTCAAAAAATCAAAAACTTTGAGTTCTTTTTCATTTAATTGCGCGAAATATAAATTTTTAAATATGTTAAAATTTTTAATTTTACCTGATGTGACGTAGGAGAAGCTGATGATATTTAAGAAAAATTAACACTAATAAGACAATTGACATCGCGTCGATATTCTTGTTAACAGAACTGAAACATAGGGTATTAATTAAAAATCTGGCCATAGGCATTTAACATGGGAAATATGTTTTTCCTTGCGCAAAAGTTACCTATTAATTAAAATTCTACGCTTAAATCACTAAACAGATTTTATTTTGCATGTTTAGAATTTTGTAAAATGCATTTTAAAATAGACCTTTTCAATTTAGAGATAGAAAATATACGCAATGGGGATCTGCGCATAGTAAGAACAATTGAGATCTATAGCGTTTGTTTCTAAAAATATAGACATACAATGTGAGAAAAATCTTTGACAACTTTAAAAATACTTTTCGAAAGATGTTACAAAAGCTTTTATTGGGCTAAAATGTCTAGCGATGCAAATTTTCACCGAGAATACAGGTATTTTAATGACTGCAATATTTTTGATATTTCTTTTGACAGCCTAACTGGCAGGTGTTGGCGCCATTTTACTTACAACTTTGCAGCGATAAAGAGCTAACCGTTAAATTTAAAATATCTATTGTACAAATATTGCTCATTTATAGCGATAGTCATGGAATTAAAACAAAATTACAAAGAAATTCATTTCGTTTGAACTGTTAGAGGTTACAAAATGTGGAAAAAATATAATAAAAATAATTATTTAATGCCCAGTTGCACCGCTGACTCTTAAATTTTAAGCCAGACTTAAACAAAAATATGCATATCGAAATTTTGACAGCAATATTTAAACTCATTTGACGATTCATTTCGATACGATACGAGGGCGGACACGTGACTTTGACAAGTGCTTGTAGGGCCCTACAAGGTTGCCAAGCATACAGCTTGTGTACCTTGCCTATGTTGCCACATCAATTCAAGCGTAAAATTAATAAATAAAATTGTAAAACTAGTTGTTAATAATGAATATCATGTTTTATTTTCTGACACATAAACTTAATTTTTAAAATATTTTTCATAAAAATAGAGCGAATAGCACTGCCATCTACGATACAAAGATTTCTTGGCGCGCTAAATTTGAGGAAACCATCAGTTCATGTTGAACGCTCTATTTTTATAAAAAATAATTTAAAAACTAAGTTTAATGTGTTAGAAAATAAAACAAGATGACATTCATTAATAATAACTAGTTTTACAATTTTGTGGGCCCTACAAGCACTTGCCAAAGTCATGTGTCCGCCCGCGCCTCATTATCAATTTAAGGAACACTTAAAATTTAAGTGTCAGCGGTGCAAGAAAACAATAAGTGTTAGATTTTAAAAATAATATCTGTGTAGTTAGTGATGTAGATGTATAATTGAATTATCTTTAATTTTTATTTGAAAAACGAATTTCTAACAGTTCAAACGAAATGAATTTCTTTGTAAATTTGTTTCAATACCATGACTATAGCTACAAATGGACAATATTTAACATTTGCGCAAGGGGAAATTGATTTCCCATATTAAACACCTAAGACGAGATTTTTAATTAATGCCCTGTAAGTACAAAATTTGTTAGAATTGTCATCAGTCATCGTACGTCACAAATCGTGTGATACCTTTTTAGCGCCAAAATAAATTACAAGAAAACACATGTTAGAAAAAATAAATTTGATTTTTTAAATATCAGAATACCTCAATGTTTTTGCTCTTGATTAAGAGCAAATTAAAAAGCGATTCTTCAGACATTACAAACTTACTAAATATGAATGACACGTTTCTTATTTAAAAATTAAATGATAATATAATTGTCTACGTTTTAAAAATTATTAAGTATATGATTATATCAATTAAAAATAGTAGGATATTAAAATTTCTTTTAAAACGCTTTTGTAACAGTTACTTAACACATGACACAGACGAAACTGCAAACAGTACAGTACAGGGAGTGACACTACATTCAAGAAACCGAACTAATAGCATTGTGTGGTGAGCCCATTTGCGTTAACACTTTGTCCAACCACTGAAGCGGTCCGTGGAGGTGGATTTCTATCCAACAAGGCGTGCTTGTTACATCTTGGCGATGGTATTCTGCCCCCCAACCCTTCACGAAACTCATCCGAATTGTACACATTTTTGTTAACTCGTAAACCGCCTCGAAACCATGATTTACAGACTGAGATAAAAGTTGCGCGAATTCTTGATTATTAAAAATCTTCAAAGAACAACCAGAAGGAATTTTACACACTGTAGAAGGATGAAACCCATGATGGTGGTTACAATTACGAGATTGTACAAATATAGCTGAATCCGATAAACATTCAGCGTAAACTTCTCCACCAACGTAATATAAATGAACACCTTTTCCTATGTGTCGACGGGTGTTTTCAATCGTTGAATTTCTATTAACATTGCTGAGCTGGCCCAAACAAAACCTATCAGAATTGTTGCTGGGGTTTGTGAAGCCATCAACGATGACGGAATGCGTATTACAGTGAAAAACCTCTCCAACTCGACAATTTAATTCATAATAAGCTATGCTCGCCCAGTACGGTGGCTCTTGGTAGCTGACGGGAGCAACTTCCCCCATATTTGTGTCCATTGTGGAAGGATCCGACGCGTTGTTGTTCGTTTGAGAAGCATCTTCAGGCGGGCTGTATGCCGGAGGGGGAGTTTCCGCTAAAGCGGAAGAATAAGGACTTTGAGGATTTGAACTAACGGATCCGGGACTGGGGACAGAAGACATGGGAGAATTTGGGGATAAATGTCCGGAATTAAAACCACTCGAAGAGTAACTGACATTGTGGGGCATGTTAGGTTCAGTAAGTTGTTGGAACGGAAGCAAGGAATGACCTGGAGCAAATTCAGAATGGCGGGGGACTAAGACTGGAGGTAAAACAGGACTTTCAACTCGTTTATAATGATAAGGATTTATGCAAACCTCTTTTTGTTTTGCTGAGAATGGATATTGACAATGTTCCAATGGTTTTAATTCATGATGGCTTTGTAAATCTGGCCAACGCCACACTCGGCAATAAATCACATGGGGTAAACCTTTTCGGTGGGAAACTTGTAAACGGCCGTCTAGAGATCTTGGGATAGTTACGCACTTACTTGGTGTTCCAGGACATGATAAAGCCCGTTCCAGTTCTTCAATTGCGCCTTTTCTCTTTTTTAATTTTTTCACTAAACTGTCTACAGCTTTTTCAGCCCATTTTTCTTCCTCGTCTCCTTGTTTCCATCCAAGTAATTTTTTCACAGCTGGACTTGTGAATGAAAACAAACTATTCAACGAGGACATAGGTCCACTACTGGAAGATTCTGCCTCGTCTGTATCCATGATGAATCTAAAATGTATGTGAATTTATATAAAGCTGTTATTCATAACCTATTAATCATAAAGTAAAGCACAATAAAGATATACTCTTATATTATTTATGAATCACAAATGAATAACACAAGAAACAAATTAGTTACAAATGTATGAGTCATTACAGTATTGATGAATTAGTTTTTTGATAATTTACAAAACTAGATAATTACACAAAGATGTGAATTATACTTAAAATAAGTTGTTATCAATGTAACACATAGTGAATTTTACTGGAACTATCTAAAGAAAAACAATAATATTAAACAATTATGTCTCTGTCTGAATGAATACGTAAAAATACTTGACATTTGAAACAAAAAAAGTGAACGTACCCTAAGTAATACTTACCAAAAAATTCAATTGTTAACAACTCTTTTTAATTTTATTCAAATGTTTTAAATTTTTGGCATAAAATATGAAAATAAATGATAAGCAGGATTAACGGCTTCTCTTTACGAACACCCGACTTTACGTCGCCATGAATTTATGAAATTAGCCATTGGTGGCGCCAGAGTTCACTAGTAACGAAAGTTGAAATCTGCCGAACTAGTAAAGCGCGGTTCACACTCCACATGCAAGGTTTTGTACGCAAAACTATACAGTTCAAGTGTGTCCATATTGGCGACTAAAACTACCGATGGCGGCGCTAGTATTGTTGCATACACGTGCTCTGAAAATGGTATTGTGCTATAAGATCGCATACAGAAACATTGTATAACCAACATTCGTTTTGAAGTATACTAACAAATTCATTAAACTTTTTATGAATAGTGTTAGTAATAATTTTTAACTTAAATTATAATAACATTCGAAGAAAGTTATCTTAGACTTATTTCTAAGGAAATGTTTACTTATTTGGAGGCAACAAATTCTTCTCGAAATTTTTGGGCTGTTTAAACAAATGATTTAATGTCACATTCTCATGAGATTAGAAGAACTTTAAATTTACAGTTGATTATTTACAAAATGCTTTTGAATAGCCAGTGCAAACACATTACAGCTGTTTTTATATTTTGTACAAGACAGTAAAATAGTACCATATATTATCTATGGATGTTAAATAAATACGTATTTACTTTACTTAGTTAAGAAAATTAAAATGGAACAAATATCTTTCAAATTGTTTTAATTACAAGTGTAAGAAATATATTGCATGCTACACATAAAGTGAAAAGTGTATTATTTTACTCATGAATTGGTCAGGAAATAATGCAATACTTTTCATTTTTGTTATCCTCTTATGATTCGTCACTTGTTTTCCAGTTCGTATTTTCCTAATCCAGCCCTCCATTTTACCAAATTTATTTTGAATGTCACTCTTCCTTTCGCCAATTTTTGGGGCAGGTAATTTCTTCCTACCCCGAGAATGACAGCCATAAACGCAGCAATTGACGTTGTTAATATTTTTTTGTTCTTTTCTCGTTGCAAAGTAATTTAAATGTACTTTAAAACAAAAAGACAAACAAGAAACCAGCAAGGAATCCAATGCACTATATATATTTACTGTATACTATTATTCACGAAAGATGACTATTCAAGGTCATTTGTTCGAAGATAGAATACACATCACTTTACAGAAGTAGCTTAGCAACATTTTGTATTAGAAAGAGAAAGATTATTTGACCTGTGTCTATTTAATTTATGTGGTGTGACAGATATACGTAAATAGTGGCTTTACTTTCTAACACACTATAAATAATAATGACGTATGTCGTAGAATTACAGATACCTAATTATCTACTACACTGCCATCTGTGTTAATATTTACCCAGTGGCGTTGACGTTTAAAACAATTTATTATTCTTTGGTTTATAAGTTAAGTCTATGTTTTTGTATTTTGCAAAAACATAAGTGAAGAACATAAATCTTTCAGAAAGGCATTATTTAGAAAGAAACATAATTTTCAAATAAAGTACTCTTATTTTTTCAGTTAAAATGTGTCCATAAATATTTCATGTTGCACGCCTATGCATATGAAATGCAATGAAGTTATCTGCAAGTAATATTAAATCAGACGGCTCACAAATGACCTTGAATAGTCATCTTTTGTGAATAATAGTTTATAGTTGAATAACAGAATACCATTTTCAAGAGTTGCATATATTGTCCGCTTGAGGGATTCACGTTAATTTTAGTCGCCAATAGTTCAGTTTTGGTACCATTTTTCCATCGGTCAATTTATGCAATTTGTCTTGCACGAAGAAGGTAAATTAAACGACGTTCAAGATCAGTCATGTCATAGCTAACTGTACTCCATTTCACGTAAGAAAGAAAATTGTGATAGGAAGATCAAATTGCTCCTGTCTTCCCATCACTATTTTCTTACGTGAAATGAAGTATTGTAGAAAATTGAAAATAAAATACAATAGGACTTTTCGTAAAGTCAGTCGGAGATCTCCGACGGATCTGTTCGATGATGCCAGAGATGTATCAGATCCATCCGTTTATCGAAACTTTTACGAACGCGTCAGATCTTATGCAAAATTGTGATAGGAAGATCAAATTGCTCCTGTCTTCCCATCACTATTTTCTTACGTGAAATGAAGTATTGTAGAAAATTGAAAATAAAATACAATAGGACTTTTCGTAAAGTCAGTCGGAGATCTCCGACGGATCTGTTCGATGATGCCAGAGATGTATCAGATCCATCCGTTTATCGAAACTTTTACGAACGCGTCAGATCTTATGCAAAATTGTGATAGGAAGATCAAATTGCTCCTGTCTTCCCATCACTATTTTCTTACGTGAAATGAAGTATTGTAGAAAATTGAAAATAAAATACAATAGGACTTTTCGTAAAGTCAGTCGGAGATCTCCGACGGATCTGTTCGATGATGCCAGAGATGTATCAGATCCATCCGTTTATCGAAACTTTTACGAACGCGTCAGATCTTATGCAAAATTGTGATAGGAAGATCAAATTGCTCCTGTCTTCCCATCACTATTTTCTTACGTGAAATGAAGTATTGTAGAAAATTGAAAATAAAATACAATAGGACTTTTCGTAAAGTCAGTCGGAGATCTCCGACGGATCTGTTCGATGATGCCAGAGATGTATCAGATCCATCCGTTTATCGAAACTTTTACGAACGCGTCAGATCTTATGCAAAATTGTGATAGGAAGATCAAATTGCTCCTGTCTTCCCATCACTATTTTCTTACGTGAAATGAAGTATTGTAGAAAATTGAAAATAAAATACAATAGGACTTTTCGTAAAGTCAGTCGGAGATCTCCGACGGATCTGTTCGATGATGCCAGAGATGTATCAGATCCATCCGTTTATCGAAACTTTTACGAACGCGTCAGATCTTATGCAAAATTGTGATAGGAAGATCAAATTGCTCCTGTCTTCCCATCACTATTTTCTTACGTGAAATGAAGTATTGTAGAAAATTGAAAATAAAATACAATAGGACTTTTCGTAAAGTCAGTCGGAGATCTCCGACGGATCTGTTCGATGATGCCAGAGATGTATCAGATCCATCCGTTTATCGAAACTTTTACGAACGCGTCAGATCTTATGCAAAATATTATATGTACCACCTATAATGATCCTTTATCTCTAGATTCGTACAATAATACTCTCACGAACTGTGCACAGTTTATAATTATTAAAATAAAAATACAACACTACAAAATTCAATGAACATATAACTCGATTGGTCCTACAACTTCGGTACGCAGCCAATCGCAGCATAGCTTGTGTTGCACTTGACGTATTTACAGACGGGTGAGGAACTATCCACGACATATGGAATTTTAACTTACAGGTAACATTTTATTTTCTAATAATTTTCTTACTCTATCTTTTCAAGGATTTTAAATAGTTGCAATCTATTAGTGAATAAACAAACTATCAAATCCTTAACAAGAGCTGCTTAATTTCTTTTACAAAATATCTTTTTCTTTTGGCAGTAAAATCACACTTCCATAAGAAACCTATACTAGGGAATTCAAAGTATGAACTCGCGCCAAAAGCAAATTCTAACCTTACTTTTCTGGTCTATAGGAATATAGGTGTCTATAGCTATATGGTTCCAGCAACAATCTGAAGAAAAAAAATTGTGTATCGAAGACGGATCATTGCGTCCACACGCACCGACTTGGCTGTACAGTTGTACATGTACGGATTAAATGCTCTTGGCATTTAATAAGTAATATTACTTATTAAAAAAAACTCTTGTCTTCAGTTCTCCATCTTCCTGTATCATCCTCGCGCAGTTCACAAGAATGCGCAGTTTTGCTGTTGACATCACACACGTCTTCTTGAGCTGCACAGTGCTGCGCAAGCAAAACGTAGTACAAAATCTTGCGTGTAAACCTTAAAAGTAGCAACCATGCACAATATTTTCTAAAAAATCGTGCATAGATGCTACATTTAAGTAGCATCTATGCATCATATCTTCTAAAAAATCGTGCATAGATGCTACTTTTTAAATTTATAGTTGCTGCTTTTTTAAACACAGTGAATCGTGCATTGATGCTACTACTAAAATAAGTGCTTCCATATATTTTAGGTGCAATGCTTTCCGACAGGTGCTGCCCCCTGGCGACTGATATAAGAACTATGTACGTAATACGTTCACTCTGAGGGTGTATTATAAATATTAAAACGAAAAAAAAGTCACTGTCAAATCAATTTTAAAGTTTATTAGCATATGTAATTACAAATATTTTTAAAATATATAAATTAACATTTTATTACAATTTTACAATATAATAACATTTCTCTTCTACTGCCTTTGGGGTCCTGCTAGTTTACATGTTGACAATCTGCACAGAAAAATTAATAAAAATTAGATTATTAAACATAAATACAAAATAAAAGGGTAAACCAAAAGGGGCTGATATTGTTATTGATGTAGAATTTTTTTTTTAATATTTAAATATTTCCTGTACTATACGAGATATCTAAAAGATAAAACAGGAGTTGTTCGAATTGCGGTAAAACATAAATTAAACTGCGTCGGACAGGTCGAAAATTTCAATTATCTTCAAAAAATATATATTTTATTTCAGGATATCTGAATTATAAAAATAAAGGCCGATATGGCCTCCTAAATATTCCTTTAAAATATGAAACAAACTATTTAAATTAATGTACTTAAAGCAGAAGAGAAAAGAAACTATTTAAATTAATGTACATAAAGATGAAAAATAATGTACTACTTTTGCCCTACGGCTTGTCACCCCAATTTGTTTACTGGATATGAAAGTATATGGCCTCCTTAATATTCAGTTAAAATTTGAAACAGAAACTATTTAAATTAGTGTACATAAAGACGAAAAATAGCAGAAGAGAAAAGAAACTATTTAAATTAATGTACATAAAGATGAAAAATAATGTACTACTCTTGCCCTACGGCTTGTCACCCCAATTTGTTTACTGGATATGAAAGTATATGGCCTCCTTAATATTCAGTTAAAATTTGAAACAGAAACTATTTAAATTAGTGTACATAAAGACGAAAAATAGCAGAAGAGAAAAGAAACTATTTAAACTAATGTACAGAATGTCTCATTTTCGATGTTTTTTTTTAAGGTATCTCGGGTAATATTAACTATAGAGCAAAACCATTTGCACATTCCAGGGTTTCTAAACTACAGGCAAAAACTCGTTTTTCGCTCATTTTGAACATATCTCATATCTTATTTATTATAATAGTTAGACAAAAAATGGTTTAACAAAAATTTTACCGTTTTTTAAGTAGAATAAAATGGCTTAATTAGATTTTTTGAAAACTTAATAATTCTCGAGATATAACACAAACATGATTTTTTAAATGGGAACCTATGTTGGAAATAGTCTCATTTTTTTGCTTATTTTATAAGTTTTTCAATGATATATAACAAGTCTACATTCTTTTGTTTTAAACATTAATAAAAGACGAATTATTAATTTATTGGGGTGAAAATATTGGAAATTATTAAAAAAACAAATGAAAAAAACTATTCCAGATCATCATTCTCATATTTCTAATAGTCGATAAATAGTAATTTAACTAACCCGAAAATAATTGGTTAAGAATAATTTTGAGAATAAAATTAATAGATATTGAATCAAAATAAACAAATGATGATTTGGTCTCGTGGCCGCGTGCCTAAGTGTCAGGTCGCGAATCTGGGGAACCGGGTTCGATCCCGACCGACGCCAAATATTTCCAATTTTAAATGGCACAAAATTGACCCCTGTGGTGCTCTCTCCACGCCAGCAATGAGTGCCCGTGAGGTGACGCCTGGTAAGCGCCCGCACGGTACAAATATTTCATCATTACCGATATCTGTGTATAAAGCAGATTGGCATACTCAGCAATGGGTAATACGCCGTGATGATATATTTATTTATTTTATTTATGATTTGTAATATTTTATTTTCATTTGTTTCTTAATAATTTCGAATATTTTCACCTCAATAAATTAATAATTCGTCTTTTATTAATGTTTAAAACAAAAGAATGTAGACTTGTTATATATCATTGAAAAGGTTACAAAATAAGCAAAAAGACGAGACAACATAGGTTCCCATTTGAAAAATCATAAGTTTGTATTATATCTTGAGAATTATTAAGTTTTCAAAAAATCTAATTACGCCATTTTATTCTATTTTAAAAACGGTAAATTTTTTATAAAAACATTTTTTCTCTATCATAATAAATAAGATATGATATATTTTCAAAATGAGCGAAAAACGAGTTTTTGCCTGTAGCTCAGAAACAAAAGAAGATCGAAAATTTCTGTGGTGACTATTAAACTTTTCTCGAAAAGTTGACCCTGCAATGTGCAAACGGTTTCGCTCTATCATTAATATTACCCGAGATACCTTAAAAAAACATCGAAAATGAGACACCTATACATAAAGATGAAAAATAATGTACTACTCTTGCGCTACGGCTTGTCACCCCAATTTGTTTACTGGATATGAAAGTATATGGCCTCCTTAATATTCATTTAAAATTTGAAACAGAAACTATAAATTAATGTACATAGACATGAAAAATTGCAGAACGCGTAGTGTTGTATTATCTGTGGTGTGGACCGCGCTTAAAACAACGCGGGATATATGAAATATTTACATTTTAAACAAGGTAAAATAGTGTAAAAACAATACAATTAAAATTATCATATTTGTAATGCAACTAAAAATAATATAAAAAATAAAAGTATCAAATATTTCCTGTAAAATAAAAAATAAATAAAATATGAGCATTAATATTTTAGTTATATATCACAGAAAAATTCAAAATATTCTACATAATACATAAATTATAATAATGTCCATTGTTATAATTAATTAATTCTATGCTAAATATTTTTTAATATGTACAACTAACCTCAGTTGACAACGAAATGTGTTTGAAAGTTCAAAGTACAGTTATAATCCAATAGATAAGCTTTTTGCACTTAATTTAAAAATAAAAATTGGGTTTTAATAGTAGTTTATCAGTTACATACCAGTGTTTATGTTCAGAACCATGTATCGACGATTATTGGACAATTTTCCCGCAGGACCCCTAGATCGGTATAGAAAACATGCCTCTTTCGATTGGAAACAGATGACAATATTCCTTGAAAGTGAAGAATTAATTAAATTTCATGTAAGATATATTTTTATTGAATTCAACAATTATTACATTCATATTTTTTTAAACAGGAAGAATTATTGGATATATTAAAAGAGAATACTTTATTCCACCCTACATTAGTTGGCGAATCTCTAGACGAAGAACGATATATTGCTTCAAAACGTATGAAACTTGCACATTACTTAAAGTTATTAAACACAGAAAACTTTTTATTTGATCCACGACGGTTGGGATACATCCTAAGAATATTATTTCATTGGGATCCATCAAGTGTTGTAAAATATGCATTAACTAATAGAATGGCACCTGATGTAATTATGTCTTTGGGCAGTTCGAGACACTATCGCTATTTGGAGGACGCTGCAGATGGAAAAGTGAGTTTTACATTTTTTAAATTGTTCAAACACTGCTTTATTTACCAGTGTGATATTATAAAACAAATTTTGTTTCAGGGAATTGGTTGTTTTTGTTTAACTGAAATTTCTCATGGTACAAATACAAAAGGTATGCGTACTACAGCCACCTATGATCCAAATAAACAAGAATATATTTTAAATTCACCTGATTTTGAAGCAGCCAAATGCTGGGTAGGAAATTTAGGTATATTTATAATTTTATAAATTATAGCTAAATAACTACAATACATCTTACATATTTAGGTAAAACAGCAACGTATGGTATAGTTTATGCCCAATTATACACTGCAAATGGTAAATGCCATGGTTTACATTCTTTCGTTGTCGATATAAGAGACAAAAATACTTTAAAACCCTACCCTGGAATTATAGTTGGAGACATGGGAGCAAAAGCAGGCTTAAATGGCATCGATAATGGGTAAATTATTATTTTTTCGTAAAACTAATAACTAAAACTTTGATTTAGCTTTATAATGTTTAAAAATTATCGAATCCCACGAGAAAATCTTCTAAACAAGACAGGGGATGTTACTCCAGAAGGAGAATATGTAACTCGGTTTAAAGATCCTGGAGAAAAAATGGGAGCATCTTTAGGGGCCTTATCTACTGGCCGAGTTAATATTATTTCTTTGGGACTTGCTTATTTAGAAAAAGCTGTTACCATTGCAATTCGTTATGCTGCTGTACGCAAACAATTCGGACCAACGGAAAGTGAAGAGCTTCCTATTTTAGAATATCAACTTCATGTAAATATTTTATTTATTTTGTTTCCGTAATATTTTAATACAAATTCTTTTAGCAATGGCGGTTACTACCATATTTGGCAGTATGCTATATTCTGAAAAATTTCACCATGTTTTTTGGTACTAAAAATGTTGAATTTATAATAGAAAAAACTTTGGGTGGGGATAAAGACAAATTAGCGGATTTTGGGATTGAAATTCATGCTGTATCTTCAGCAGGAAAGGCATTATCTAGTTGGATTGCAAGAGATGGTATTCAAGAGTGCAGAGAATGTTGCGGAGGACACGGATATCTCAAAGGTAAATCAAATTATTTTTAAATATTTTTTTTGCTTTGAGAATAGGTGTATACAGGAATGCAGTAAAGTTTTTGAAATTTATTTATTTATTGACGAACATCGACGTTTCGTCGCCAAATGCGACTTCTTCAGGATGGAGTCAATTAGTTAATAAAATGAAAAATTAATAGCCCTTGGTGGAAACATCAAAATTTATTGAGGAAAATTGATGTATCAATTAAATTGTTTTTATCTTGAATTAATGGACGTACAAAAAAATTGTAGGCAACAAGTTTGTAAAGTACTTATAGATATAACATTTTTTTTACTTGAACAGCTATTTATTTTATTTTTACGTTAACATCTGTCACCTTTTAAATAAATTGTCGTTTGTATCGCATCTATTTAAAAAATCTACATGAATAGTAATTATATAAATTTTCTTTTCTATTTATTGTTTTTCTATAATCAGTTAAAATCTACATATCAAAGTAAAATGAAAAAATCTGATGTGGCCAGCACATAACCTCTCGCCAGATTTTTTACCTGGGTGTACGCATAAAACAATAGTATATTGTGTTATTAGGAGTAAAAGTGATACTTTGTGTGGCGAGCATGGAAGTTTGCACGACGAGCGAAGCGAGTTGGACAATTGCATGCGAGGCACACAAAGACACTTTTATTCGGAATGACACATTAAATTTTTTTTCAAACGCACTACTTTTCTTTTTATTCGCTAATTCTATGTAGTTGCTATGGATATTTGTTTATTTTATTTCTACGCCAGCGGAGTAGAAATTAGCTATTTCTATTCCGGCGGCGTAGAAATTAGCTTATTTCTACTCCGCCGGCGTAGAAATTTCCAGTGGCGTAGAAATGAAACTTCTATCTTGTGAATCAAGTCACAAAAAATGCCATTTCTACGAAGTTTGAAAAAAAATTTTTAATACAAATACATATTATTATATTCATGTCTCACTACAAAATAATTCTTACATATATTTGCAAAATCTATGGGATATTTTAATATAAATTATGTACAATACATACATTTTCTTTATATTCAATATCCTGAAATTTTCTTTTTCTACTTTCCTTTTCTTTTTCTTTATATTCGTCATTTTTCCGCAAATTCCTTTTATATTCTTTTTTACGTATATTCTTTTGCGTTCTTGACTTTTTTTATTTTCATAATCTTCATAATGATGTACAAATATTTTTGACAGTGGCATACAAATATTTTTGACAGTGACATTTATGTGCCAATTACAAACATTTGAATTTCTTGCCTTGAAGTAGTTTGATCTGAGATTTTTTACATCAAATTATTTCATATGCATTTCTTTATTTCTAAATCTATAGAAGATATAATAATGAATTTATATTTATCAAATAAAGAATTTAACGTTCTTTATAAGTATTTACATAAATTTTCGATAAATAATATGTAGATGATTTTTTTCTTGTAACTACTACTTCCGGTTGTCCAATTGTTACCAAAAAACTTAATCAACTCTTCCCATTATTGTTAGATTGAGGAATCCGTAGTTAAAAATGTCTTAAGTTTTATAGTATTTGAGAAATCGTGGATCCAACATCCACACACACATACGGACATCATCGTAGAAATGTTATAATCGGATTCTAGGGACCTTAAAACGTGCTTATTCACTAAAATCTGGATATGCGATTTTTAGCATGAATTCAATACCTCTCGTAGCGAGAGGTAAAAATATTGTTTTTCTTAATGAAAGTCGAATTTATATCACCGTGTATTCAATTTTTTTTTCAGTTTCTGAATTAGGTGATTTAAGAAATAACCACGACGCAAACTGCACATATGAGGGTGAAAGCAACGTTTTAATTCAACAAACAAGTAACTGGCTATTAAAATTTTGGCCCTCAATTTTGAAAGGAGAAAAAATTCCTGCAACCCCTTTAAATTCAATTTATTACTTGAACGAAGCCAAGAAAATACTACAAAAAAAATTTGCATCTACTAGTATGGAGGAAGCAAGTCAACCAAGAAGTATGTACTTATCAAATTGCACCTAGATTTAAATAATAATTACATTATATTTTTTGTTAGATATAATGAACGCATATAAGTGGCTTGTTTGTTACTTGTTAAAAGAATCCTACGACAAAGTGCAAAGATTGGCTGAACAAGGTTTAGATCCGTTCACTGCAAAAAATAATGCGCAAATATTTTATTTGCGAACGTTATCAATAGTTTATATTGAGGTAATTTTCCTTTACTATTATTACAATATGCTTAATCATGCTAATTAAACTTTGAATTCAATGACAATATTTTAAAACATTCACATTATAAGAATACGAAGAATGGAATAAATGAATACATATAAATTTTTTAACATATTTCTAATAGACATTTTCAATTTAACGGCTATCTCTTTCTGTCCCTGCACATAGCAAGTTAAATGGCGCCAACAACTGCCAGTTGGGCTGTAAACGAAACGTCAAAAATATTGCAGTCATTAAAATACCTGTATTCTCAGTGAAAATTTGCATCGTTAGACATTTTAGCTTCAATAAAAGCTTTTTTATATTTTGCGTTCATAATGAAGTCATTACGATACGCAATTGCGTATCGTAATGACCTTCATTTCGATACGCAATTTTTTGTTTTAGACGGTTGGTACTAGATGACGTTTCTTCAACCCATTTTTACCCAATTTATTTTTAGTTAATTGACAATTCATTTTAATAATATAATGTCGAAATTATTATTATTATTTTTTTATTTAGGGAGATTATTTACATGAAAATGTACAAATGGTTTCAAATATAATCACAAATTGAGTAAGTAAATGTTAATTGTAGAAGGCGCAAAATATAAAAAATAGTATAAAGAACTTATTTTATAAGACTTCCTTTCGCACTTGTCAATTAGAAAACTCGCTAACGCTCGTTTTCTAAATTTTGAAGCGTGCGAAAAAAACATGTCTTATAAAACACGTTCTTTAATATAATATTGTAACCTCTTTCGAGAAGTTTTTAAAGACTTTGACAAGTGGGGCTCCAGCACATATGTTTTCAGGGACACTTAAAACAGCTGTTTGCCCGCGCCCTATAGTGATAGTTTTTGTGGCGAATCATAAATAGCTATTATAAAATTTTCCAATTATTTTGACAAATTTATTTATTTTCAGCATTTCTTCATGCAGAAAATGTGCGATTTATTAGACACAGCAACTGACAACGCTATTAAATCTGTCCTTACGAAATTGTTGTCTTTATATGGTGCTTGGTCTTTAGACAAACATATGAGTATATTATACCAAGGTGGCTATGCATCGGGACCAAATCCAGCTTATTTTATCAAACAAAGTATTTTAAACTTATGCGAGCAAATTAAACCAGATGCAGTAGCGCTAGTTGATGTAATTGCACCTCATGACTTTCTAATGCAATCACCACTTGGTAAATCTGACGGACAGGTATGATTGCAAAGTGTTTTTAAATATGTTTTTCTAATTTTTATTTGGTTAAAGGTATATAAGCATTTGGAAGCCGCTATTATGAATTCTCCTGGAGCATTATCAAGACCAGATTGGTGGCAAGAAATTGTTAACTGGAAACCAACTGTTTCCAGTAAATTATAAATTCTAAATCACTGTGATGTTTTTTTAATAAATGTGATCAAAAATGGTTGAAGGTCACGTGACAACTTTTGTTCTAAAACAATGTCAAAATTATATTTTAATTTTCCATAATTCATCAAAACTATATACCAAATATGACTCATTCATTTAATATTATTTGTTTCGCATATTATAGCTTTTAATGAAGAGCGTGACAAAATTCTTCTTGCAGCATATTTTCGTTCGGGTGGACGTAAAGAAGACGGTTCTTGGCATTATTTTTATGACAGCTAACAAAATTCGAAACGTACGCCAATGGATATAGTAATACTGTCGTACTAAGTAAGCGGCAAATGTCAAAATTGTATGGAGTGGCACGCTTCAGCCATTTTTGATCACTCTGTATATATCATGGAGGTAAAAATTAATATGGAGGGAGTCTAAACTGTAATTATGGGCGAGGGGATTGAAGCATGGTGGGAACGGACGCTACACGGATATTTTCCCTATTAGAGTGGGGATATACAGGCAAATTCAAATTGTAAGTTGGAGTTGTATTGAAAATTATAATTTGTATAACACAAAAAGGAACTGGAAACAAATTTTACCATTGTCTAGTATAAAATATATTTAACAAAAATTGTTTTTACCTTCCGTCACCTTTAGGCACGGTGTAGTATCTATAGGTGGTACGAGATGCGTTGACATGGCTAAGTAACTGGAAAAGAAAATGGCGCTAACGCGATCTGTTACCATTTGACAGTTGGTGTGCCGCAGTGTGCCGGTTGTGGTTACAGGTTAAAATGAGTTCACTTTTAAATAGAAAATGTTTTGCTACAGGATTCACAACAGGGTATGGATCAAATAAAGAGAAATAAAGTTTTTCTAAGGTGCCAAAAAGTGCGATTTTGCGGCAGCTAGCTATACTATAACCATAGAAACAGGTACTAAGGTAAAGAAAATTCTGATTGAAAGATGTCAGTGTCAAGTGCATTTGACATAATATTTTTGTTTTATAATTTTACTGGAAATATAGAAACCTTCTGTATGGAATTTGTACAAAATACATACATAGAACTCACAGCTTTATATATGAATAATTTAATATTTAAAATATTTTGTAAAAACAGGGTCGCAACAAAACCTGACACCTAGCGGCAAACTGTATGAACTAGCCCAGTTAGTTAGCGATTCTTCATAATGCATTGGAATACGTCGTGCACTCACCCATAGATACTACACCGTGCGTTTAAGTAAGGAAGGTATTGTCTTTGGTAAAAAAATTCGGTGGTGAGTTTTTAATGAATAAGCACGGTATAGGGTCCTATTTTTACGATGATGTCTGTGTGTGTGTGTGTGTGTGACAAAATTTTCTAATGCGATAACTTTAATATTACAATTCCAAAAATTATAATTCTTTCGTATTCCTCTTCGTTACATCCATTTGAAGATTTTAACAATTTTTCTTGAAAAAACGATGTTAAATATCATTTTTTCACATTTAATGTTATGATAAATATTAAAGAATATTTTATTCTCTATACGATTTGAATGCATTTTATACTTCATATTAAATGGATATAGAGTTAAAAATTTATAAAGAAATTAAATATATATTAGCCAGCTATGCTATAACATTGGAAAAAGCTGCTATATTAAGAAAATTCAGATTGAAAGGTGTCAGTGTCAAGTGCAGTTGGCAGTATGTTTGTATTATAATTTTACTGGAAATATAGGATCTTTTGTAAGAAACTTTCTGTATGGAATTTGTATAAAATACATACAACTGCCTTAAGGTAATGTACAAGAAATATAATCTTTTGCAGAGAACTTTCTGTATGACATTTATACAAAATACATAGAACTGACGGAAGGTAATGAGCTGGCCACATCAGATTTTTCATGTTGTTTTCAACAGTAGTGGATTGAAATGAAATTTTATGGCATATTTTTATTGCAACTCAGCAAGAAATAACATAATGGACGTACTTTTTACAATGAAACAAAAATGTAATAAAAAAGGCAGTAGATTTGTATTATTATAATTAAATAGTTAAAACAATTTTTACTTTTATGTATGAACGGGGAAGGGGGATATTTGGAGTAAACTACAACAAATTCGGTTTACTTAATGGCTAAAGCTTTTCTATAATATTTGTGGTAATAATAACTCATCTTATTTCCAAAATACATTGCAAAATCACAAAAACAAATCACATAAACATACTCTGACATTATCGCTAACCTTACAAAGAAATCACGTGTCTTGTTTGGATATGTCATGTTAAAACGTCAAAACTATTGAAATTGGGTTGTAATTTGATAAATAAATTCTTGGTTTTAATAAATATCACAGCTTTAATAAATTATAACTTGTATTTAATAACGACTCGCCGATTATGACATGATATGTTACTTTTCTACGAACTAT
Organism: Harpalus rubripes; assembly: GCA_963082715.1. Taxonomy (NCBI): domain Eukaryota; kingdom Metazoa; phylum Arthropoda; class Insecta; order Coleoptera; family Carabidae; genus Harpalus; species Harpalus rubripes. Next base: position 83,106,049 of record OY720448.1, read on the forward strand.
GACGCCGCACTACTATGTGAGGCATCTAGTGGTGAAAGTTATAAACTCCATAAACTAGCTCATTGGAGTGGGGGCATCCAACTGTTTCAGCTAGCGCTCCCTCAATATTTATCTATACCTCCATGGTATATACAGGCTGTCTCACAACTCGCGCCCCAGAACGAATGAGGAAATACGAGACTGCACTCGGATGTGTAATTTCGAAAAATAAAAATCTAGCTTAAAAGATATTCGAGAAAAGACATCTTAAAATTGACCAATCAGAGACCTACACCTTTAACGTGTGTTTGCCGTAATTTTACGTTACTAGGGTTTTATACAAATCAAATCTTCTTTAAAATGTGTGGGCGACTGTAGTTTTCAAAAAATGTCAGTGCCAAATTAAATTTGACAAGGTGAATAAAAAAGGCAAATTCTTACCATGTATTCAGCCGCTGATTACTTAGAAATGATTATAATTTTCGGAGAATGTGGACGTAACGCCAGAGAGCCAGCACGAGTCTATTCGGAACGTTATCCGGATAGAAATCTTGTGGATCATAAAGTGATATTGAGAGCCATCACAAGGACGCATGAGACCGGTCAAGTTATGCCAGATCAAATGACAATAATATTTTCGTTTAACACATTTTACACAGCTGCTACAACACGTTCCACTGTACGATATAAATGATGACCTCGGATGACACCTTCGCTAACCTAAATTTGTTGACAGTGACAAGTCAACACAAAAGTGTCAAATTTACAGTAAGTCAAACAAATTTTGTAACTCACTAGTAGTATTTTTAAAACCTAGCAACCAGTATTATTTTATAATAATATCATCACACCTCAAGATATCCTTCCGGGATTGGTGGATTAAAAAGTCTTGTAACTCCGTTATGCAAGGAGCCGCAAATTATTTTCTTCTATTTGTTGGCAACCTATTGTCGTCGGCAAGTGTCAGTTTCGTCTGGGGCGCGAGTTGTAAGACATCCTGTATGAACTTTTATTTTTTTTATATAAAATATGAGATTGTTATTTTTATACTGTTAAATGGTGTATGTTGTATGGTAAAAAGAAAATATGCCTAATTTTTACATTTTGTATTTAATAAAAAATAAAAAAAAACAAATATGTTGCGGTCCAATAAAAACAAATAACAGGTTGTATTAACGTAACTTAAATGTATTATTATTAAAACTTAAACCTTTTTGGTGAAAATTGATGCCTAAAAAGTGTTGAAGTACTCGAATATTGACAATTTGAATATATTATAAATTGTTTTGTTTAAATTTGTAAAATAAGGTAAAAAATTAATACAAAGCTTTCTGTACTTAATAAAAATGTTAATATTTTAATATTCGCTATCGTATTTTCAATAATATATATAACATTTATGATTGTTTATATAGTATAGGACTTTTCAAATATAATTAAATAGTAGTGTTCGATTTGCAGACACGGTGAACTGGACGAGGGCGACGGACTAATGGGCGATGATCAAGTGGGCGCCGCTACTATGCGATAAAATAATAGATTTGTAGAATTACACAATCGTGTATTGGGTTAAGTTAACGTTTCTTTAGAAAAATTAGAGCGTCTCTTTCAACTGTGTTTTCTGTTGCAAAACGCCCACTTAACCATCGTCCAATTGACTATCCTCCAGTTGACCATCGCCCAATTGTTTCAGAATAAAAATTTGAATTTTTAAATGGTTTTGTGTTTACTTGACACAGCCATGACTTTCTTCGTTTTGAGGCACTATTAAAACTAATTATTATTATTATTATTTCTATTTTGGGCACACTAGATCAAAACGATTTTGTACAACCATGTTTGACTCTTTCCAAAATGTAAAAATCAATAATATGGATAGAACTAGCAGCTATGCTTCATTTCACGTAACAAAATAGTGATGGAAAGATCAAATTGTTCCTATCTTCCTTCCTTCCTTTTATAATAAACATTGAGATTCCAGAAAAAAAACACCATAACACACAACAAAATGGCTGTACTGTCACTTTGTCAACTGTGGCTCCAGAACATATGTTTTCAAGGACACTTAAAACAGCTGTTTGCCCGCACCCTATATATTCTTAACTGTATGCGTTTACCCAATGTAGGCTACTTGAAAATGGCGCTGATGTCAGTGCCATCTGCTGAATGGCTTACATGGGACACAGTATGATATATATATATATATATATATATATATATATATATATATATATATATATATATATATATATATATATATATATATATATATATATATATATATATATATACATATACAGGGAATTTATTTTAATGTGCAACATATGGTCAATCACTTCCATGGTTACTACACACTACTGTCAAAAAATGACAGCAATGTAATATTTGTCCATTTTAAAATGCAACATACAAAAATTTGTAGCTATATATTTTCAATAGTAATTTCCAATAAATTAGCTTACACACTATTAACAAAAAATCAAAACTTTAATGTGCCACATCTTAACAAACTTTGGCTTACAAAAATTCATAATTTTAATGTAATAAATTTTCAAAAATACCTCCATTCACACTGAAGCAATATTCTAGTGGCTCGTAGAAAGAATTAACACCATTTGTGATGTGTTCTGGAGGTATCTCCTGTGCTGCAATACTATTTATTACAATGTTGCATTTTAAAATGGACAAATATTACATTGCTGTCATTTTTTGACAGTAGTGTGTAACCATGGAAATGATAAACTATATGTTGCATTCGGAAAACTTCCCATTTAATTTTAAACAAAAAGGTTTCAAATAAATGTTGTGGAGAATTAAATTCTACACTAGCACCACTAAACAGATTTTGTTTTGCATGTTTAGTAACCTGTAAAATCCAATTTGAAATTTTATAAATATTGCTCATTTGTAGTGATAGCCATGAAATTTAAACAGAATTACAAAGAAATGCATATGGTTTGAATTGTCAGAATTTCGATTTTGCAGGTTACAAAATAAAAATAAATAAAATCTAAGCAATAATTTAGATGTGGCCGCGTGCCTGAGTGTCAGGTCGCGAATCTGGGGAACCGGGTTCGATCCCGACCGACGCCATATATTTCCAATTTTAAATGGCACAAAATGGATTCCTGTGGTGCACTTTCCACGCCAGCAATGAGTGCCGATGAGGTGACGCCTGGTAAGCGCCCGCACGGTACAAATATGTCATCATCATTACCGATATCTGGTACAAAGCAGATTGGCACACCCAGCAATGGGTAACATGCCGTGATGATATATTTATTTATTTTTATTTAGATTATAAAAACAAAATATTTTTAAGGACTTACGATAGAATATAATTATCGATAATTTTTATTTGAAAATCGAATTTCTGACAGTTCAAACGATATGCATTTTTTTGTAATTTTGTTTAAATTCCATTGCTATGCAAAATAAAATCTGTTTTAGTGATGCTGGTGTATAATTTAATTATCTACAACTTTTATTTGAAACACTTTTCTCTAAAATTAACTGGGAACTTTTGCGCAAGAAAAAACTAATTCCCCATATTAAAAGCCTATGGCCCGCTTTTTAATTAACACCCTGTATATATATATATATATATATATATATATATATATATATATATATATATATATATATATATATATATATATATATACCGTGTGTCTGTCTTAAAGGTGTACATAGGAGATTAACATGGGAAATCAGTTTTTTGCAATTTCCTGCTCGCCTAATTATTTTAAGCAAAAACGCGTCAAATAAAAGTTTTAGGGCATAAAATTCTGCATCCAAATCAATAAACAAAATTACCTTTACATGCTTTGTAACGACAGAAATTAATTATGAAAATGTCGAAAATTACATTGAAAGTATCGACAGTCATGGAATTGAACAAAAAATAAATAAATGCTTGACGTTTTATCTGTCACAACGTAAGATAATTTATTTGACGTTTCTGATAATTTGATAAACGTCAATAAAATTCCTAACTCGGAGTAGGCTATGAACAGAGAAACGTAAGTCTGATCATTATTCAATTCAAAAGTCAAGATGTCAAAATTGATCCTAAAATATAATTTTAAGGAGAAAAAACAATAAAGAAGGATACAGTATATTGACATTCGTCGTTTTCTAATCTGTTTCCATTTCTAAAATAAGATTCAAAAAGAAAAACTCTAGATAAAAATTTTGACAATATCTCATGTCAAATTGTCAATTAATTAAATATTATTAAATTGACATACGTTTCTTTGTTCATAGCCTACTCCGAGTTAGGAATTTTTTTGAACACACTATATATATATATATATATATAACAATTCATATGACATTTTATTTCGATGCAAGCCAAGTTTACGGTGGTGCAACCGGCCTTAAATAATACTTACCCAACAATGTAATTATTGTTAACTACCTTTTGTAATTTTCATTAATTTATTCAAATTTTTAACACATAAAACATTACAATAAATGATAAGCAGGTTTCTCTTTATAAATACCCAACATTACATTGGTTCAAAGTACAGTTATAATTCATTCATAGATAAGCATTTTGCTCTTAAATTCAACAAGAAAATTGAGTTTTGACAGTTATATATCAGTGTGTTTATGTTCAGAACCATGTATCGACGATTATTGGATAATTTTCCCGCAGGACCCCTAGATCGGTATAGAAAACTTGCCTCTTTCGATTGGAAACAGATGAAAATATTTCTTGAAGGTGAAGAAATAATTAAATTTCAAGTAAGATATATTTTTATTGAATTCAGCAATTATTATATTCATATCTTTTCAACTAGGAAGAAGTATTGGATATATTGAAAAAGAATACTTTATTCCACCCTACATTAGTTGGCGAATCTCTGGACGAAGAACGATATATTGCTTCAAAACGTATGAAACTTGCCCATTGTTCAAAGTTAATAAGTCCAGAAAACATTTTACCTGATCCACGAAGGTTGGGATATATTTTTAGAATATTATTTCAATGGGATCCATCAAGTGTTGTAAAATATATGTTGTCAACTGGAATGACACCTGATGTAATTATGTCTTTGGGTAGTTCGAGGCACTATAGCTATTTAGAGGACACTGAAGAAGGAAAAGTAAGAGTTTTACTTTTGTTCTTAAATCGTTCAAAAAACTTTACTTTATAAATCAGTATGCCATAATAGTATATTAAAGAACGAATGTCATTTGTTATACTATTTTCGCCTTTTATGACATATGCCATTTTTAAATAAAAAATCGTAGTTTCAAAATTTAGGGAAGTTGGTGTTAGTTGATGATACCAATTCAAATATACACAATCTAACCTTATTTTTTTACACCAAGATATTTTCTATTTCTCTCTAACTCTTCACTGCTTTTCACTATTATTTCCTCTCTTCTTCTTATTATTACTTTTAAATTCAAAATTATATAAAAAGTAGAGAACGGGCACTCAGCTGTTTCCGTGAACCTTCAAAACAGCTGATCTTGCTGCCCCGTACGGTGTGAAGTTGTTACATTAATAAACGAAAATTTAAACTTAAAATAAATACCTTTATTAAAGCATATTTTGACAATATAATACCTATTTAGAAGAAAAATTTCATGAAATTAATTTGTAGACTAATATTTATAATTCTAGACAAATTTTAATTGTTAGAGGTCAATGACCCCGCAACAACTCTAGAAAAACTAAAAAGGTTTGTTTCATTTTATGAGCTAAAATATTGTATTTGGAGTATAGAAGTTATAAATATTTCACTTCATTTCAATATTAAATTACTCCCTTATCCTTTAATTAATACATTTCTTTCAAATTTCTATATCGTCAACTCCTCTGATAAAACTTTATGTTTATAATTCCGAAAAGCGTTTAATTACTCTTGGGTGTAAACACTTTGGTGGTAATAAGATAATTGATTATATCCATTGGCAAAATATTCGGAAAATCCGATATATCCTATGAAAACTCACTTTCATCGCAATCATACGGCTCAATATTACTAATTAACTTGATTTTAGCTAAATAACGAAATTGCATGTCAGGTGATAGGTTCTTGAAATATATAGACATTGTAAAAACATCCTATTAAGCTCGCACAATGAAACACTAGAAAAATTTGTTGCTCTAACCAAAATGTAAGGCAAACTGACTTCAGATTTTGAATTAGCGCCAAGAAAGTTGGTTGTCAATGAAGTCAGTTACAGGCTAGGGCAGCAAGATCAGCTGTTTCGAAGGTTACCGGAAACAGCTGAGTGCCCGTTCTCTATAGATATTGATTTGACAACTAAAAATCCCTCTTTTTGTAATATGTCAACATACTTGATTGGTTACTATTGTTTGTTATGTTCTCGGCTGGACAGAAAGAGACAACTAGAGATAGAGATATATAGAATGTTCCACAACTCGCGCCCCAGAGCGAATGAGGAAACACGAGACTGCACTCGGATGTGTAATTTCGAAGAAAAAAAATCTAGCTTAATAGATATTCGAGAAAAGACGTCTTAAAATTGACCAATCAGAGACCTACACCTTTAACGGGTGTTTGCCGTAATTTTACATTACTAGGGTTTTATACAAATCAAATCTTCTTTAAAATGTGTGGGCGACTGTAGTTTTCGAAAAATGTCAGTGTCAAATTAAATTTGACAAGGTGAATAAAAAAGGCAAATTCTTACCATGTATTAAGCCGCTGATTACTTAGAAATGATTATAATTATCGGAGAATGTGGACGTAAAACCAGAGAGGCAGCACGAGTCTATTCGGAACGTTTTCTGGATAGAAATCTAGCTAACCTAAATTTTTTGACAGTGAAAATTAAACTCTTAAAGTGTCAAAATTACAGTAAGTCAAACAAATTTTGTAGCTCATTAGTAGTATTTTTAAAACCTAGCAACCAGTTTTAATTTGTAATAATATCATCACACCTCAGTCAAGATATCCTTCCGGGATTGGTGGATTAAAAAGTCTTGTAACTCCGTTATGCAAGCAGCCGCAAATTATTTTCTTCTATTTGTTGGCAACCTATTGTCGTCGGCAAGTGTCAGTTTCGTCTGGGGCGCGAGTTGTGAGACATTCTGTATAAAGTCTACTCTAAAGTTTATCGAGAAATGTCTCTACGGTCCTTTATAATGTATTTATGATATTTTATTCCTTTGTTTGGAAGTTGTGAAGTCGTTCGGGCCTCGATTTCAAATTTTGTAACTTTAAATTCAGTCTGATTTCAAATTCTGTCAGAATTGGGTTTTCCCTGCTCCAGACCAGTAGAATTTGAAATCTATCCGGAGAAAGAATTGGGGAAATCTCAATTCTGTCAGATTTCAAATTCTACTGGTCTGGAGCAATAGAATTCGTAGTGGGGAAAACCCAATTCCGACAGAATTTGAAATCAGACTGAATTTAAAGTTACAAAATCGAGGCCTAGTTTTGTTTGTTCAAAATTTTACAGTTTTATTATTCTCTATAAAACTGCATTTTTCAAGTGAGTTTGGAATAAAATGTGCGTAATTATAAGAACTCTTTTCTTATTAATTAAAAATTAATTAATTAATACTACCATGAGAAATTTACCTACGGGAATTTTGGCCTGTATTCATAATCATATCCTGGACCAGGATTTATTAAATAATCATGGCATTCAATTGATCAATTTAATTTTAGACTTTTATTTTAAAATTCGGATCCACCACAAAAATAAATTTGGAAAAAACTATAAATAGAATAATAAGCATGTACACAAAAACAATATTGTTAAAAAATCAATAGAATACTATAAATAATTATATACAATTCTTTCTAGTCTTTCCTAATGCTAATATCAATTTGTTTCAAACAATTTATAATTGCTTTTCATTAATAATAATTCAAATGTTTCAAATATAGTACAGTTCATGTTAATAGAACAAGCAGTGACATCTAGCGCTTACTTCGTGAGGAGACTTAACATATCTCTATCCTTAGTTGTCTCTTTCTGTTAGGGATGGGACATCCAATAGAAATATCGAGGTTGAACATCGATGTTAACATCGCGAAAGACTATCGATGTCTATAAAACATACCTGTTTACTAACATCGATGTTTTTTGTGAAATTTAAAAAAAATAAAATTGCCGAATAAATAAAACAAAAAAGTATCAAAATATAGTTTTATTACAAAAAGTAAAGAAATAGTTCTCGAAAAATGAATTAAAATCGAGCGGCAATTACAAAACCTTATTTGAAATAACCAATAATAATTGCAATTACTGAATAAAACATGAAAATGACAGGCTTTACATTTGTTTCTATTGGTTAAAATTTATAGCAACGTTGCTAAGACTTAACAACTTTCTCATAAAATAGGACTGAATACCTACAATAAATTTAAATTATTGAACGTGTAATTAATATTATATTACACCCTTAGTTTCAGTAAGAACTGTCTGTTTTTGAAAAAGAAAAGGTTATGAAACAATTAGTCGATGTTCGATGTTTTAAAACAACCATCGATAAAACATTGATGTTTGATATACATAACCATCGATGTTAAAACATCGAACATCGTAACCAAAACATCGATGTTTATCGCCCATCCCTACTTTCTGTCCAGCCGAAAAAAACAACAAATGCTTTGAAGTTATACTATTATTCACGAAAGATGACTATTCAAGGTTATATGTTCGAAGAAAGAATACACATCACTTTATAGCAGTAGCTTAGGAACATTTTTTATTAGAAAGATTATTTGACCTATGTCTATTTAATTTATTTGGTGACAGATATACGTAAATAGTGGCATTACTTTCTAACCCACTATAAATAATAATGACATATGTCGTAAAATTACAGATACCTAATTATCTACTGCACTGCCCTCTGTGCTAATATTAAACCAGTGGCGTTGACGTTTAAATCAAATTATTATTCCTTGGTTTATAAGTTAAGTCTATGTTTTTGTATTTTGCAAAAACCTAAGTGAAGAACATAAATCTTTCAGAAAGGCATTATTTAGAAAGAAACATAATTTTCAAATGAATTACTCTTATTTTTCAGTTAAAATGTATCCATAAATATTTCATGTTGCACGCCTATGCTTACGAAATGCAATGAAGTTATCTGCAAGTAATATTATATCAGACGGTTCACAAATGACCTTGAATAGTCATCTTTCGTGAATAATAGTTTATATCTAGTGTATTTGTGATCGTTGTAGCCATCAACCTTAAAACAATAAATTGTACTAATCTAGTACAAAACTTGAATGAGAACGAAATCTTTTGGGTGCTGTAATAGCTTTGTTACAAAAGCAAAACAGAAAAAAACAAATTTTGGTTACAGGCAATTGGATGTTTTTGTTTAACTGAAATTTCTCATGGTACAAATACAAAAGGTATGCGTACGACAGCCACCTATGATCCAAATAAACAAGAATATATTTTAAATTCACCTGATTTTGAAGCAGCCAAATGCTGGGTAGGAAATTTAGGTATATTTATAATTTTATAAATTATAGCTAAATAACTACAATGCGTCTTACATATTTAGGTAAAGTAGCAACTTATGGTATAGTTTATGCCCAATTGTACACTGCAGATGGTAAATGCCATGGTTTACATTCTTTCGTTGTCGACATAAGAGACAAAAATACTTTAAAACCCTACCCTGGAATTATAGTTGGAGACATGGGAGCAAAAGCAGGCTTAAATGGCATCGATAATGGGTAAATTATTATTTATTTTGTAAAAAATAACAACTAAAACTTTGATTTAGTTTTGTAATGTTTAAAAATTATCGAGTCCCCCGAGAAAATCTTCTAAACAAGACAGGGGATGTTACTCCAGAAGGAGAATATGTAACTGCGTTTAAAGATCCAGGAAAAAAAATGGGAGCATCTTTAGGGGCCTTATCTTCTGGTCGAGTTAATATTATTTTATTTGGAAGTGCTTATTTAGAAAAAGCTGTTACCATTGCAATTCGTTATGCTGCTGTACGCAAACAATTCGGACCAACGGAAAGTGAAGAGCTTCCTATTTTGGAATATCAACTTCATGTAAATATTTTATTTTTTTTTGTTTCCGTAATATTTTAATGCAAATACTTTTAGCAATGGCGCTTACTACCATATTTGGCAGTATGCTATGTTCTGAAAAATTTCACAATGTTTTTTGGTACTAAAAATATTGAATTTAAAATAGAAAAAACTTTGGGTGGAGATAATGACAAATTAGCGGATTTGGGGATTGAAATTCACGCTGTATCTTCAGCAGGAAAGGCAGTATCTAGTTGGATTGCAAGAGATGGTATTCAAGAGTGTAGAGAATGTTGCGGAGGACATGGTTATCTCAAAGGTAATATATATATATTTTTTTGCTTTACATTAATAATATTTACTTGCGTTTGTCTGATATAAGTAAACCATATCAAATATGTATTTATTAAATACATATTACAACTAATTAAAAAAAAATTGGAAAAGAATTTTCATCTTTTTGACGAATGCATATTTAAATTCTAAATATATAAAATATCCTAAAATATTGGCATTCTAGTAGGCTCTGTTACCAAATTGTGAGAACAGGGTACTATTGAAAGGAAAAGTTTAGAAATATCTTTTTTCATTTTTTTAAATTAGAGTTTAACTTATACCAAAAAATATCATAAAAATACACAATGTATTTTTTGAAGAAAATATTAATATATAAGAATATATTACTGTAAAAATCAAGTAAATAGCAGTTCAAGTAAAAAATGTTTCTGTAATTTTGTACGGGATAGATATTTGAAAAAAATAAACAGATAAACAGACCGACAGACACAGCAAAATTTATTTTTTTGCCGATTGTTATTAAGAACGATTTTTTGCAGCTAAGTCTGTAAAATGTCACTACTGCCTAAACATAAAAAAATATTTTTACTGCCCATTGTTGCTATTTACATAGACATAGCAACCGCTCAAGAAACGTATAGCAACGTAATTTGATGGCGATAACTCTCAGAATAGGTATTAAAAATAATCACTAAATTAATATTAATTCAAAAATCGGCAAAAAAATGTGTTCGGCACGGCACAAAACAGATTTACACCTTCGGCAATGAAACGGCAGCCTATGTTGTAAATCTGATATTTTAGTATCTAGTTAAACAAATAAATATTATCGACGGTTGTATCAATTATACATGTGTCATTAACTAAATTGATTAAATTTTTCATTAGGTTTCGAGTTACAAATAAAAAATATAGATTTTATAAATCAAACGTTTGGTTATATTTTTTTCTGAGCGAAATTTTTAAGTGTATGTAAATTCTTTTTCTAAATAAAAATAAGCATTTAATGAGATGGAAAGTTTTTTCCTTTTATAGAATTTGCATTTTTTAAATAAAACATTTTAAAAAATAGCACCATTACAATATTTTTTATCTTTTTAAATATGCATAAATGAGTCGGTTTCACATTTTTAAAGAATCTGATGTGGCCAACACATAACCTCTCGCCAGATATTTTACCTGGTTGTACGCATAAAACGAAAAATATTTTTAAATACAAATAAGTATATATATTCATGTATCACTACAAAATAATTCTCACATATATTTGCAAAATCTATGGGATATTTTAAAATAAATTATGTACAATACTTACATTTTCTTTATATTCAATATCCTGAAATTTTCTTTTTCTACTTTCCTTTTCTTTTTCTTTATATTCGTCATTTTTTCGCAAATTCCTTTTATATTCTATTTTACGTATATTCTTTTGCGTTGTTGACTTTTTTTTATTTTCATAATCTTCATAATAATATACAAATATTTTTGACAGAGGCATACAAATATTTTTGACAGTGACATTTATGTGTCAATTACAAACATTTGAATTTCTTGCCTTGTAGTAGTTTGATCTGAGATTTTTTACATCAAATTATTTTATATGCCTTTCTTTATCTCTAAATCTATAGAAGATATAATAATGAATTTATATTTATCGAATAAAGAATTTAACGTTCTTTAATGTAAGTATTTACATAAATTTTCGATAAATAATATTTAGGTGATTTTTTTCTTGTAACTACTACTTCCGGTTGTCCAATTGTTACCAAAACTGACTGGACTCTTCCCATTATTGTTAGATTGAGGAATCCGTAGTTAAAAATGTCTTAAGTCTCATAGAATTTGAGATATAGTGAATCCAACATCCACACACACACACACACACACACACACACACACACACGCACACACACACACACACACACACACACACACACACACACACACACATCCACATCCACATCCACATCCACATCCACATCCACATCCACATCCACATCCACATCCACATCCACATCCACATCCACATCCACATCCACATCCACATCCACATCCACATCCACACCCACACCCACACCCACACCCACACCCACACACACACACACACACACACACACACACACACACACACACACACACACACACATCCACATCCACATCCACATCCACATCCACATCCACATCCACATCCACATCCACATCCACATCCACATCCACATCCACATCCACATCCACATCCACATCCACATCCACATCCACATCCACATCCACATCCACATCCACACCCACACCCACACCCACACCCACACCCACACACACACACACACACACACACACACACACACACACACACACGGACATCATCGTAAAAATGTTATAATCGGATACTAGGGACCTTAAAACGTGCTTATTCAGTAAAATCTGGATATGCGATTTTTAGCATGAATACAATACCTCTCCTCCTCTCCTCGAGAGGTAAAAAAGTATTTTAAATTAAAGTTTATGCAATATTTTTCATAGTAATATAAAAAATAATAATAATTTATTGTTATTTTCGTCAGTAATTAAATAAAAAGATTCACGCCAGAAATAGTCATTAAAAACAATCCCCCACTCCTGTGACGACGGAGCTATTAATATAGATTTAAAATATTTATTTATGAACAAAGTACTGCTTTTATTTTGATACATATGAAGTATACACGTTTCCATCACATATCCAAACTTCTTATTATATGTTGCCGCCAAGAATAACTACTAGTGTGTGAGCAACAACGCTCAGAAACTACATTACTCTGAAAAATGTTCTAATATATGGCGCTACTCAAATCAAAGAAACTATATTTTGAACTATTTACAATAGAGAACGGGCACTCAGCTGTTTCCGGTAACCTTCGAAACAGCTGATCTTGCTGCCCTGGCCTGTAACTGACTTCATTGGCAATCAACTTTCTTGGCGCTAATTCAAATTCTGAAGTCAGTTTGTCTTACATTTTGGTGAGAACAACAAATTTTTCTAGTGTTTCGTTGTGCGAGCTTAATAGGTGGTTTTTTCAATGTCTATGTATTTCAAGAAGCTATCACCTGATATGCAACTTCTCTATTTAGCTAAAATCAAGTTAATTAGGATGTATCAGATTATCCGAATATTTTGCCAATGGATATAATCAATTATATTATTACCAACAAAGTCTTTACACCCAAGAGTAATTAAACGCTTTTCGGAGTTATAAGCATATAAGTTTTATTAGAGCAGTTGACGATATAGAAATTTGAAAGAAATGTATTAATTAAAGGATAAGGGAGTTATTTAATATTGAAATGAAGTGAAATATTTATAACTTCTATACTCCAAATACAATATTTTATCTCATAAAATGAAATAAACCTTTTAGTTTTTCTAGAGTTGTTGCGGGGTCATTGACCTCTAACAATTAAAATTTGTCTAGAATTAAAAATATTAGTCTACAAATTACTTTTTCATGAAATTTATCTTCTATATAGGTATTATATTTTCAAAATATGCTTTAATAAATGTATTTATTTTAAGTTTAAATCTTCGTTTATTAATGTAACAACTTCACACCGCACGGGGCAGCAAGATCAGCTGTTTTGAAGGTTCACGGAAACAGCTGAGTGCCCGTTCTCTATAGGAGCACATACATGCCAAACTATCGCCTACTTTTATTTATATAAATAAAGTAAACTGTTTTCCTATTGGCTATGAATTATGTACTATATGTGCTCCGGCGTCGCAGGAGTGTGGGGTTGTTTTTCATGATATATAAATTATTATTTTTTATTTTACTATGAAAAACATTGCATAAACTTTCATTTAAAACTTTTTAAAAAATCTGTTGTGGCCAACACATGACCTCCCGTCAATTCCATGTTTGAGTAAAAATGAGCTTTAAGTAAAGTATCACTTCCTGTTGATCGTTTGTAAACAAAATCTAATTTGTTGTTCCAATAAATAGAACAGTCTGTAATATCAAATTTTGGATTATATTTTTTTGTTTTTCCTCGAAAATCTGTTGAGCTGAAAATTATATATTATTATTTTTAGCAAACAGTACCACTTCTTGTTTATCATATAGGTATAGTCAAAATCCAGTGTTGTTTCAAATTATACACGACTTTTTAATACCAAATTTGAGAAGTTTTGGATCATGTTTTAATATATTTTTTCAAGAATATCTATTTATAGCTTCCTGTAAAGTAGTACTTCCGGATTATCAATTTTAGAAAACATCTAGTATGTAGTTCTCTTTAATATAAAAATCTTAAATACCAAATTTGCTAAGTTTTGGATTGTATCAATTTATTTTTCACGAAAATCTGTTCAGAGCTTCAAATAAAGTACCACTTCCGGTTTATCAATTGTATCCAAACTCTAATATGTTGCTTCGCTTCATATAAAAGTCTAAAATACTAAATTTGACAAGTTTAGGAATATATCATATTCTATTTTTTACGAAAATCTGTTCAGAGCTTCAAGTAAAGTATCACTTCTGGGTAATTAATTTTAGCCAAAATCTAATATGTTGTTCCCCTTGATATAAAAGTCTTAAATACTAAAATTGAAAAGTTTTGGATTATATTTTAATATAGTTTTTCATTAAAAACTATTATGGGCTTTAAGTAAAGTATCACTTCCCTTTATCCAATTTTACCCAAAATCTAATCAACTTGTTATATGAATGCAGAAAGCTTAAATACGGAAAATAGATATATTTGGAAGTTTGTTATAAGAGTTATCCTGGACGAAAAAATAGTCACACACATACACACACCCACATCATCGTAAAAATAGTAAAAACGTGTTGTGGGGACCCTAATTCGTGCTTATTTACTGAAAACTCACCATCGAATTTTTGGGCCGATAACATTACCTCCCTTACCTACGGTATGACGGGATGTAAAAATGTGAAACCGGCTCATAATTTTTCAGTTTCTGAATTGGGTGATTTGAGAAATAACCACGACGCAAACTGCACATATGAGGGTGAAAGCAACGTTTTAATTCAACAAACAAGTAACTGGTTATTAAAATTTTGGCCCTCAATTTTGAAAGAAGAAAAAATTCCTGCAACCCCTTTAAACTCAATTAATTACTTGAATGATGCCAAAAAAATATTACGAAAAAAATTTACATCTACTAGTATCGAAGAAGCATGTCAACCAAGAAGTATGTACTTATCAAATTGCACCCAGATTTAAATAATAATTACATTATTTTTTTGGTAGATATAATGAACTCATATAAGTGGCTTGTTTGTTACTTGTTAAGAGAATCCTATGACAAACTGCAAAGATTAACTGAACAAGGTCTAGATCCGTTCACTGCAAAAAATAATGCGCAAATATTTTATTTGCGAACGTTATCAATAGCATTTATTGAGGTAATTTGCCTTTGTTATTATTATTATAATATAGTTTAATCATGCTTTGTATTATCAGTGGAATAAATGAATACATATAGTAAAATGTTCTTAGAGTATATTCCAAAAATAGCAAATTTTAACCGTGTTTGACCAAAGTTGTTCCAATAATTTCAAATTGTACATTGTACCGGTTAAAATGATTGCAACCGAAGCGCACCAACACAACCGTGGTTTTTCCTCGGTTTTGTTAGCCACATCTTCTGTTCTTTTTCATAAGATGTCAGATTTGGTCAGATTTTATAAGTTAGTGTGATCAGATACTACATATTTATTAACTAGTTGATGTTTTCATATGTTTTCTACGATTTGCTTTCTACGTATTTTAATATTCCGCTGCTAATTTAGGATTATGAAAGACGATAAACAAAATAATTTTACAGAAACTTGAGGTTTACTGCGAAAGTAACCGATTTTCAATAATAATAGTCACGTGAGTAGAACCAGTCGGTAACCAACTATGGTTTTGGTTATTAATTGTTATTTTTGGAATACCTATACTCCAAATCAGACCAAAATAAAAATTCAAATAGTTATAGTTTTTACATCATAGTAAATAAAGTATTACTTTTTTACTAAAATGGAGTTCTGTATTTCTAATTTCTACTATACTCTATGCGTTTTAGCTATAGAGCGTTGGGTGAGATAGAGCCTAAGATTCTAGCTCTTGATTGGTTCAAACGTGAACCGAATTTACACAGTAAAATAATTGATGCAAAATTTAAATTTACTTGACAACTATATCAATTATTTTGACGTCTGACATAAAATAAATAAAAGCCAATAGTACAGGATTTATTACATATTATTAATTTTGTTCAGTTCTGGTTGTTATAGTAATTAACGTATCAAGAGTGTTATAAGGACAATAACGCCTGAGGTCAACAGTGTACCTTATAGGGCCTCTGGCCCGAGGTGTGTACGTTAACCGAAGGCATTATTGTCCGTTTAACTCCCGTGGTGCGTTCAACGTTTAACGTCCGACTATAATGTTTAATATTCTACGGATTACGGATCAGAAAGTTTGAATAAAATTTATGAAGTAGGTAGGCTATGAATGCTTTTGCTTGTTTTTTAGGCTTTATCCCAGTATATTATTTTATTGACAACATTACCATAGCAACAACTCATAACACGCTCTAGGGTGTTATTTAGTATATAACAACCCTGAAAGCAGGGTTGTTATGATAATTATAACATACCAGTCGGACGTTAAGTATATTATTGTTCTTTTCGTTTATATAATTTTCATAGTGTTTTGGCGTTATATTTCATATTACATAGTTTTCTTTGGTTGGTTTTTAGTTAGTAGTTCGTTAATTTTTTATTGTTCTCTTCGTTAATATAAATATAGATAGACATGTACGCCATCTAGTCTATAGTTTAAACGCATAGAGTATAGGTACAATAATTTTTTCATTGTAAATTTAGAAATATTACTTTTTATTTTATTTTTTTCGCCCTGTTCTGATTTGCCCGCAGATGTTTTAAATCAGAAATATAATACTTTTGGAACATACATCGTGCTACTTCGGGGCACTGCCGCCGTGATTACTAAACTCTTCTGTCAAAATCTATGACCACAGTGCTGCCAATAGACCCTTTCAATTTAACGGCTATCTCTTTCTATCGGTGCAAATAATAAGAAAATGGCGCGAACAAATGCCAGTTGGGCTGTCAAACGAAACGTCAAAAATATTGCAGTCATTAAAATACCTGTATCCTCGGTGGAAATTTGCATCGCTAGACATTTTAACTTCAATAAAAGCTTTTGTAACTTATTTCGATAAGACTGTTTAAAGTTATCTGACATATTTCTCACATTTTACGTCTAATTTTTTAGAAACATACGCCATGGATCTCAATGAGAGCCTTAGCACAATATTTCTCCCGATAGGTTCGCTACTGGGCTAGTTACTTTGACCTTCAAAAGACTTTGAAACGTCAAACGAGCGTCAAACATATCTATTAATTAAAATAAAAATAATAAATTTAGACCACGTGTTTGTTAAAAACGTTTGTTTTATTGCACCTATAGTATATTATTCTATTTTTTGTGTTTATATAATGTACCACAACCATGAAATGCCACGGTTACACACAATAATATCTGTGTATTGTTACGATTCTTACAAAAGTCTGTACATTGTAATACGTACTTACCGAGAATGTCCATATGCTGCCATCTACGCTAAGCTTTGCGCGAAGGGTCTCATTGTTCTTACTATGCGCAGATCTCCATTGCGCATATCTTCTATCTCTTTAAATTGAAAAGGTCTATAGCTGGAAACAAGGCTGGAAAGATCTTCTACACAGGGTTGCCAACTAGAAATTTGATTGAATACATAACACACAAAAAAATAATATTCCCGCAGAAATCGAATAAAATATATAAAATTTTAAAAAATATTGAAATTTTATTCTGATTTAGAACCGTATTCTGATTTAAACTATTATTCACGAAAGATGAATATTCAAGGTCATTTGTTCGAAGAACGAATACACAGCATTTTGTAGCAGTAGCTTAGTAACATTTTGTATTAGAAAGAGAAAGATTATTTGACGTATGTCTATTTAATTTCTGTGGTGTCACAGATATACGTAAATAGTGCCATTACTTTCTAACATACTAAAAATAGCAGTGACGTATGTCGCAGAGTTACAGACAAGTAATTATCTACTATACTGCCCTCTGTACTAATATTTATCCAGTGGCGTTCACATTCAAATCAAATTATTATTTTATGGTTTACCTTGTCTATATTGTTGTTTTATGCAAAAACGTAGGTGAAGATGACGAAACTTTGAGAAAAGCATTATTTAAATTTTCAAAAAAATACATTTAATTTTTCAGTTAAAATGTACCCATAAATATTTCGCGTTGTACGCCTGAGGGTACGAAATGCAGTGAAGTTATCTGCAAGTAATATATCAGACGGCTCATAAATGACCTTGAATAGTCATCTTTCGTGAATAATACTACACAACATTTTACGGTATTAATTTTTTAATCCATATTAATAATTAGGATGCCATCATATTTGTTTTATTAAATGTCATTTATATAAAGACATTTTAATAGACCTTTTCAATTTAACGACTATCTCTTTCTATCGCTGCAAATAGTAAGTAAAATGGCGCCAACAATTACCAGTTGTCCTTTTTGGCGCTCTTATAACAGTCATTTAAGTAAAATTAATATAAAGTTTTATATATATATATTTCGAAAGAACATAAAAAGTGCCCTAAAGTAGTACAAACAAAAATTTGGTCTTATTTCACACTCGGAAGATATTCGCAAAAATATAATTACAGAGGAACAAAGGCATAAAGGTGTGTCATATTTTTGGAGGATATATTTATATTTGTAACTATTTTTCAATTATTTTTTATTTAATTTATTTATTTTTCAGCATTTCTTCATGCAAAAAATGTGCGATTTATTAGACACAGCAACTGACAACGCTATTAAATCTGCCCTTACGAAATTGTTGTCTTTGTATGGTGCTTGGTCTTTAGACAAACATATGAGTATATTATACCAAGGCGGCTATGCATCAGGACCAAATCCAGCTTATTTTATCAAACAAAGTATTTTAAACTTATGCGAGGAAATTAAACCAGATGCAGTAGCGCTAGTTGATGTAATTGCACCTCATGACTTTATAATGCAATCACCACTTGGAAAATCTGACGGACAGGTATGATTGCAAAGTGTTTTTAAAGATGTTTTTCTAATTTTTATTTGGTTAAAGGTATATAAGCATTTGGAAGCCGCTATTATGAATTCTCCTGGAGCATTATCAAGACCTGATTGGTGGCAAGAAATTGTTAACTGGAAACCAACTGTATCCAGTAAATTATAATTTCTGAATCTACTGTGATTTTTTTTACCTTCCGTCATCTTTGTATATGGAAGGTATATTGTCTTTGATCAAAAAATTTAGTGAGTTTTTAATGAATAAGCACGTAAAAAACTCTATGGAATTTGCATAAAATACATAGAACTGACGGAAGGTAATGTGCTGACCACATCAGATTTATAGGCGGTGTGCACAAAAGTAGTCAGCGCCGACAGCGGACAAAAATGACAAAATGGTTACTCATTGAAACAGCAAGGTTATGTTTTATGTCAGAATAATTTTGCAATTTCTATTTTATAAAATATTTGCAATAAATGCGAATGATAGGACGTCAAATATTATGTGATGCAGTGAGGGATAAAATAATTCTTACAAAATTACCGATTGAAGTATCAAATTTTATAAATTTCCTAGAAGATTATATGAGGAACATATGTATAAGAAAATAACTTTTCAACAGATATCTTCTATTAACATGAAAAATTCTTTTAGGTATACATATTTTCTCATTGTAAAAGATACTTATCGTATGAATAAAATTCCAACAATGATCGTCTGATTTCAATAATGAATTATTTAAAAATGTGTTTCTTAAGTTAATAATTAAACAAGATATAATACAAGAAGCAGAAAATTGACTTAAAATTGTATAATACTTGCAGTTGTATGAAATAGAAGTCCATTTTTCACATAATTCGTCTATTTATTATAGATTTTGTACATGTAATGTTCAAGGTAGAAATTCACATGGTTCGTATTTTTTGTGTATTTTCTTTTCCGAGCTTGTGCAACTAATTCCACTTAGAGCCTTGTATATTTTCAAAGAAGAATCTTCTTCATTTATTGCGAATATATAAAAAAGATGCTAACATCATCCACTGATATCGTGATATGTAGAAACTTTTTAATCTCAATTTCCATGCATTGTGCATCTTGTAACATTTAACTAATATTATAAATTGTAATATACATTTAAATATGATAAAATGGTTCACAGAAATCATATATTATGAAAAAAATTATATTTTCTGCCACAGTATCTTAGCTGGTATTTTGACTTTTTTGAATTAGTCACATCACATATATAGCATTTTAAATATTTGCTTTATTCATTTCAATATACGATGATGCATAATATTCATATACAATAGCAACAACTCAAAATGTAATTGTAAATTGTATCACTTTCTCGAAATGTCAAAATTGATGCAGTAATCAAAAATGTCAATGTAGCCGTTAGAGGCGCTGACGCTCAAAATGTGCACATCGCCTATACATACATATACCGGGTGGCGCTCGAAATCTGTTACATAGGCATTTAACATGGGAAACCCGTTTTTCCTAGCGCGTTGCTCGCCAAATTATTTTAGCAAAAAAATCTTCAAATAAAAGTTGTAGAATATAAAATTCTGCATATAAATCAGTAAACAAAATTCATTTCGTAAGTTTAGTAACTCCAGAAATTGATAATGAAAATTTTGAAAATTTCAGTTTAATAATGCTAGCCATGGAATTAAAACAAAAAAGACAAACAAATGTGATGATTTAAATGCCAAATATTGTTATTTTTCGCCAAGAAAAATGTGTATTTGAAGAATTAAATTATTATTCTGCTTAAGAATTTTACGTTGTGATAATTTTATTAAATAATAAAAAGTAAATTAAATTTTATGACAGATAAACACATGTTTGTTTGTTAAGCTTTTTGTTAATTCCATGGCTATCACTACTTTTGAGTAGATTTTCGACATTTTCATACCTAATTTCTGCTGTTACAGGCATGCAAAATTAATTTTGCTTATGGATTCAAATACAAAATTTTATATTGTGCAACTTTTAATTGAAGATTTTTTTCTAAAATACTTTGGGGAGCAACGCGCTAGGAAAATCTGTTTTCCCATGTTAAATGCCTATGTAACGGATTTCGAGCGCCACCTGGTATGAACTTTTACATTTTTTTATAAAATATGAAATTGTTATTGTTGTGTTATTTTTAAATTATTATAAATGGTGTATGTTGTTTGTTGTATGGTAAAAAATATAACATAAATTATAATGTCTAATCTTTACTGGACGACGGAACTTAATTTTTCACTTACAGTCTTGGTACAATAATAACAATATGGCAGTAATAAATAAATAAATGATAATAAATACAGTAAAGCTTGGCGCTCACTGGTCCGTCACGGCACGGCACAACGCATTCAAATAACGGAGCTGTTAACGGGATTGCCGATTCGAGATCCCAGCCGGCAAATGTTGGTTTTTGATAGAATGATACACAAATCGATTAATAAAAGGCAATAAAACAACTTGCAAAGAATCACGTTTAATTCTGCCAAACTATTTTTATATTACACTACATGACAACTGACTGTCTCACACTACATTATATTTTACTTATATTAAAATTGATAACTTCCAACAGCAAAAACGGATGATGCCATGCCGCGTGCCCCTCGATAAGTGAGCGGTAGCGGGAACGCTATATGTGAGAGAAGCATATACGTATAAGTCCCCATTGGTTTGACATCTTTGGAAGTTTTTAAGCCACCAGGAATTAATTTGACACCTTTGAGAGTTTTTAAGGATCCCAGAAATTAGTTAAAAGTATTCCAAAAGAAGATTGGTTGAAAGCCTTTAAAAGACACATATTTCCTCTAGCGTGATTTTGGTATGACGTTTGTTACACGAAATGATCTCTTCAACAAACTTTAAATAAATAAATAAATAAATATATAAACAAATATACGTATAAATAAATATATAAATATACAAATAAATATATAAATAAATTTATAAATAAATAAATATACAAATAAATATATAAGTAAATAAATGTATAAATAAATAAATATATGAAGAAATACATAAATAAATAAATATATAAATAAATAATTAAAAACAAATAAATAACTAAATAAATAAATAATAAATAAATAAATAGTAATAAAAAATAAATAAATAATAAATACATAATAAACAAATATATAAATAAATAAATAAATAAAATCATTACGGCATATAAATATATTTCTGGGTGAGCCAATCTGCTTTGCAAACAGATGTTCACGCAAATTGTAAATAGAAAATAAAGAAGAGAAACAGTGATAGAAAATGAACTAATGTCAAAATCAAATTAAAACTCGCACTCGCTCGCCATCTACAGGTTACATTCTTAAATATGCATCCCTTTCTCCAGTTCAAAATAATGACGTCAAAGAAATCTTCTTTCTTAATTTATTAAAAAACATATTTTTTTTAAAATAAAATTTAAATTTTTGCATACGTTTTCAATTTTACTTTAGGTATTTAGTGATAGATATCAGATTTTCAATACCACGCAAGTAGTCTATTTTGGGCCATTTAAAATTCGAAATATAGACAGACACAGATAGCTTGTTAAAATCTTTTTCATAATACCATACTGTTAAATGTGCTTTAACAGTACTGTATGCTCAACCGATATACGTATGCATCAAAACAGCCACGGCCGTTATTTTTTATAACAGTACAATTATTAAAAATCATGTGTTCCAAAAAAAATCGCAGCGTCATGAAATTGTCACGAAGAGCTGTCACCTGTCAATATGCCATAGAAAATAGAATTTTAAGAAGATATTTTATGTTATTATGAAAAATACTGAACGTCACACGGCTGATATACAAATAACAGACACGGTTGATTATAAAATCTCGGCTATCGCCTAGATTTTACAACATTCAACCTCATCATCTGTTATTTGCTACATATCAGCCTTATGACGTTAATAACTATTTCATAATACCATACTGTTAAATGTGCTTTAACAGTGCTCTATGCTCAACCAATATATGCATCAAAACAGCCTCGGCCGTTATTTTTTATAACAGTACAATTATTAAAAATGAAGTGTTTCTAAAAAAAAAATTGCAGCATCATGAAGTGTGTCATGTAGAGCTGTCACCTGTCAATATGTCATAGAAAATAGAATTTTCAGAAGATATTTTATGTTATTATGAAAAATACTGAACGTCACGGCTGATATAAAAATAACAGACACGGTTGATTGTTAAATCTCGACTGTCGCCTCGATTTTACATTATTCAACCTCGTCTGTTATTTGCTTCATATCAGCCTTATGACGTTAATAACTATATCAATCATCCAGTATAAAAAAGAACTGATTTCCATATAATGTTATTAATTTATTGAAAAATTTAATGACGTCATTACATGAGTTGCCAGAATCAAGTTTCAACAAGCATTGTTATCTAATGGGTTTTTTTCTAATTAAGATATACTAAATTACTTGTATATCAGTTAAATATAAATGCAGTGCAGTGCAAATAGTGCAGGTAAAATAATGAGTTCAAGGAAACTGTTAGATGACTATCCATCGGGTCCTTTGGACCGGTATAGAAAAAATGCGTCATTTGATTGGAAGAAACTTAGAATATTTATTGAAGGAGAAGAAAATATTGTGGAAATTGTAAGTGTTTGCATAGTTATTATGATACTAGGGTATAAATAAGTCTAGATTACCCACCCCTCAAGAATTTTATTTTGATGGTATACAGGTTATCCGGATTTCGAAGGCCACCATTGGGATCTCGAAAACTATAAGAGATACGACTTCGGTTAAATGGGACATATGCGCCCTTGGGGGGGGGGGCATCTTAGATGTGCTTTTGATTAGATAAAAAATTTCATAGGTTATTAGAAAATGGCGGAAAACTGAATTTGGTCGATATTTTCATTTTGAAATTACTTCTAAACTATCAATAATCGAGATAAATGTGTCAAATAAAAACGTTAGATATGTTTATTATCTATCAAGTTGTGTATGAAAATAATTTTTTCTATAGTCTATACAGAATGTCTCACAACTCGTGCCCCAGACGAAACTGACACTTGCCGACGACAATAGGTTGCCAACAAATAGAAGAAAATAATTTGCGGCTGCTTGCATAACGGAGTTACAAGACTTTTTAATCCACCAATCCCGGAAGGATATCTTGAGGTGTGATGATATTATTACAAAATAAAATTGGTTGCTAGGTTTTAAAAATACTACTAGTGAGTTATAAAATTTGTTTGACACACTGTAATTTTGATACTTTAGGGTAGACTTTTCACTGTCAACAAATTTAGATTAGCGAAGGTGTCATCCGAGATCATCATTTATATAGTACAGTGCAACGTGTTGTAGCAGCTGTGTGAAATGTGTTAAACGAAAATATTATTGTCATTTTAATTCTTTGAGATTAAAACAACAAATGGTGCTTCTAAAAAGAACCGTTTTTATTGTGCTGCCTCTCTGGCGTTACGTCCACATTCTCCGAAAATTATAATCATTTCTAAGTAATCAGCAGCTGAATACATGGTAAGAATTTGCCTTTTTTATTCACCTTGTCAAATTTAATTTGACACTGACATTTTTCGAAAACTACAGTCGCCCACACATTTGAAAGAAGATTTGATTTCTATAAAACCATAGTAACATAAAATTACGGCAAACACGCTTTAAAGGTGTAGGTTTCTGATTGGTCAATTTTAAGACGTCTTTTCTCGAATATCTTTTAAGCTAGATTTTTTTTCTTCGAAATTACACATCCTAGTGCAGTCTCGTGTTTCCTCATTCGCTCTGGGGCGCGAGTTGTGACATTCTGTATACAAAGTAGCCGTTTGTGCTCTCTTTTGTCAACGCAAAATGTCACTTTGCCGCTCATGGGCGACATAGAAAAAAACGCTCGCTGTCCAAATTTCTAACTATACAATATTGAGAAATGTCACGTCTACATTCTTAATGGAAACGCTTAGTCAGGAACTAATGGCACTGTAGTTACACAATATACCTATAAATAAATATACTGCTGATGCCCTATCTCTCACTTAAGAGGAGTCTGCTACAAATATTATTGTCTATCCTTGTCAGTTAGTGTAAGAATTTCCCTCCCGCTGGTTCCCCTTTCTCGTTCTACACCAATAAAATCAAAGCAATCTCGCGCTTGCGCGGATCTATTCTTACAGACACGTGCAGCTATATATGCAGATATATATGTCTGCACTCGTCCAATGTTAGTCTCACAAATCTCACTCCCACCAGCAGTATATTAGTTTTATAGGTATATTAGTTACACATACCACCTTCACAAGTCAATCTGACATATAACTGCTCCGTCAGTATATTACATAATCAAAAAAAAAAAAAAATCCGCACTGCTGTCAAAATAAAATAGGGCATTCATTTACAAAAACGAAAGTATAAAATGCTTAGATTATACTAAAGCGATAGCTCAAGAAGAATGGAAAATAACGATAATATAAAATAAATTGTGTGAACAATTGTTCAGCCACCTGCAAAAGTTTGGCGTGAACGCTCTCAATTTTTTTTTACTGCACTGGTTTAATGTGCTTAAACAAATAAATTATACAAAAAAAAAACCTTTTAAATGTGAATTTAATATCGACCAAATTCAGTTTTCCGCCATTTTCTAGCAGGGATGGGATAACGTTAACGAAACGTTACGTTATTTCGTAACATTATTGGCGAAAAAATTCAAAGTGGGTGACGTCTGGTGGCAGATTTGTGAACTAGAGGAATAAGGAAACGTTGATAGCATACATTGAAACGTATGTAATTTTAAACAGGTTTAATTTATATTTGTTGTAAAAGAAAATGACATATATAGTGTCTATTACATTTTCAGGTTTAAATAATGATCAGTAAATGCCATAGATACTGCTCAATGCCACAATGCAGTAAATGCAAGTCAAAAAGTGTAAGTTTACACTATATCCCAAGTGACAAAATATGATGTTGAAATTTTCTTCCCATATAGCTTTGACATCTCTAGTCGGTTCTATTTTTTCTTTTTTAAGACAGGATGGCAAAATTCTTCTAATTTCATAGCCAAACTATACTGTTTATCATCCTTTTTAACAAGTTCTCCCCTTACTTATTCCAAATCGGTACAACTTAATTTTTCTATTTCTTCTGCTCTGTAATACACAAATCCATAAACAAATAAATTAATAACGTAATAATAATGATAACTTTTGTTGTAAAACAATAAATATAGTTTTGATTTTTACAAACCTGTTTATATGCAACAAAACTGTAACAATATGTTTACATTTGCCTCCCAATCCTGCTCTACAACTAAATTTTGCTGTCCAGTAATTTATATTCTCATTTAATAAAATTTCAATCGTATGAGGATCTCCACTCAAATGACTGGTTTTTAAACAAGATCTCAGTATCGTACCTGATCCGTCATATTTTCTTCCACAAAGCATTGCATGTCCTGCATTAAAAACTACTTCGCCTTCCTTTATAGAACGTGCAGAAGCAATGTGTTCAAAAATATCACCTAACTTTATGTTAATTTTCTCCATATTAAATACTTTGCACTTTGAAATGCATATTGCCAGCAATAAGGAATGAGAGAACTCTCCTTATTCCTCCGCCATCTTGCTACCGTCCGGCCTGCCACCTATAGTTCAGTTTTTTCGCCAATAAAAAATAATAATTCGTTACATAACCTTAAAAATATCTTTAAAAAACAAAGTAACGTTATATAACGGTATTTTTACTTCGTTATTATAATGTTAAAATAACTATTCTTTCTCAAATTTGTAATAAATATGCATTAAAAATTAAAATAAAAAAATAATGTTTTTTATACTTACCTTATTCTAGAATTGAAAATTATCTACCTATTACAAAAAAAAATACTGATTTGTAAATACAAAATTAGAAATATGAATAATTATATTTAAATAAAAACGGGTAAATAAAGGATGTCATGTATTTTATTATAAATAATATAGTATTAAGAAAATAAACATCGGTAAATTAGAAAATTATATTCTCTACGACAAAATCTTAATTTTATAAATATGGATAACGTTATAGTGAATCGTTATTTGTTACGTTACGGTTACATAACGTTATTTTGTTATTGTTAAGGTATTGAAAAAAATAAATTAAATAAAACGTTATTATAAAGTTATCGGGTATTGTTACGATATGTTTTCCATCCCTGTTTTATAGTAACCTATGAGAATTTTTGTTAAAACAAAAGCACATCTTAGTTTGTTCCCCAAAGGCACCGTATTTCCCATTTAACCGAAGTCGTATACCACTCGAAATAACTTTTTTATTTATAATTTTTAATTTTTTATATTTATTTGTAAACTAGGCTTAGGGGCTCACAAATCATGGTATTTGGTATGATTGTACCGCGTCCGGTTTAACCGGAAGTGACATTAACTTTATTTTACAAATGAGCCTATGTTTTTATATATTTGAAATCTACATAAAATTAAGAATTAAACGATATGCTTGAAGTGAATTTTTATAGAAGAAATAAATTACAAAACCGTTAATGCAAATTATTTATTTCTATATTATCTCAACTGATTTCACAGCTTGCCTATTATGGTGCCGGAACATTTCGACCGCGTGGGATTTCGACCTATGGAATTTCGACCGCGTGGAACTCACTCTTAAATTTCTTTACAATGAGTGCAACCATCCGAGTTTCGTCAAATTGAATTCTGTGCGTTAAGTTACCGAAGAAGTCAAATTTTCACAAGTACAGCCTTTAGAAATGCTAAAAGAAGACACTGCAACAAAAAATTTGAAATTTCAAGGGTGTGGGTATTCTAGAATGCAGTATAAATAAGTCTTTAAAGCACACGTGGCGAGTTTTTTTTTATGGCACTATTGCTTTAAAGGCTGATGTCATACGCTATTTTTATTATACCTGCATATGTTTCTATGATTTGAAAATCTAAACAATATTTTAATCACTGTAACTTTACATCCGCCAAACTGAAAAACTTGAAAATCGTAATTTCTTTTACTTTCCATGACATACTGAAATAGTTATTTACATACCAAGAGACCTTTTCAATTTAAAGAGATAGAAGATATGCGCAATGGGGTCTGCGCATATAAAGAACAACTGAGATCTATGGCGTTTGTTTCTAAAAAAATTAGACGTAAAATGTGAGAATATCTCAGATAACTTTAAAAAATCTTATCGAAATGTTACAAAAGCTTTTATTGAAGTTAAAATGACTAACGATGCAAATATTCACTGAGAATACAGGTATTTTAATTACTTTAATATTTTTGACGTTTCGTTTGACAGCCCAACTGGCAGTTGTTCGAGCCATTTTCTTACTATTTGCAGGGATAGAAAGAGATAACCGTTAAATTGAAAAGGTCCAGTGCAACGATCACAAATACACTAGATATAACTTCATAGCATTTGTTTTGTTTCCGGCACAGAAAGAGACAACTAAGGCCCGGGCCACACTATGCGTTTTCGCGGGACCGGTAAAAACGCATCCGGTTAAACGGGATGGATCATATAGCGTCCACATATATCCCGCTAAACAGGACGGCAGCATTGACAACACGATTCGGACACAGTCTGACCAATGTCTGATTAGTGCAGAGCCCAAATAGTATACGTTGTCTATTAAAAAACAAAACCAGACCCTTGTGCACGCACGCCTTATTTCCAATATGTTGGAGTTGCCATGCGGCAAATTGACCGTCCGGTCAAACCGCAACATGCTGCGGTAGTATCCGGCAACCGGACCGCAACCGCATAGGTGTGGACGCATTCATTTAAAACAATAAGTTGTTGTCTTCCCGTTCAACCGGTCCCGCGAAAACGCATAGTGTGGCCCGGGCCTAAGGGTAGATATATGTAAAGTATTCGCTAGATGTCACTGCTTGTTTTATTAAAATGAACTGTAGGTACTATATTTGAAACATTTGAATTATTGTGTGGAGTATGATGATCGACTGGTAGCCACTGGTAGCAGAATGGAAAATTGGGAAATGATCGGACACGCAGTCTAATATAAATAATTTATTTCCTGGCCTACGTTTCGACTGTACTACAGTCTTCCTCAGGGCTAGAGCTAGCCCTGAGGAAGACTGTAGTACAGTCGAAACGTAGGCCAAGAAATAAATTATTTATATTAGACTGCGTGTCCGATCATTTCCCAATTTTCCATTTGAATTATTATTAACGAAAACCAATTATAAAATACATGAAACAAATTATTAGTATTAAGGAAAGGTAAAAAGAATTGTATATAATTATTTATTTTACTCTATTGATTTTTAAACAATGTTGTTTTTATATACTTGCTTCTTATTCTATTTGTAGTTTTTTCTGAGTTTGTTTTGTTTCATGGTGGATCCGGATTTTCAAATAAAGGTCTAAAATTAAATTGAGCAATCCAGGATATCGTTATGAATACAGTCCGACCGAAATTCCCCTAGATAAATTTCTCATGGTAGTATTAATAAATTGTTTTTTAATTAATAAGAGTTTTTAGAATTATGTACATTTTATTTCAAAACTTGAAAAAGGCAGATTTATAGAGAACAATGAAACCAGAAAACTTTGAACAAGCGACCCTCGATTTTTTAACTTTAAGTTAAATTCTGTCTGATATCAAATTCTGTCGGAATTGGGTTTTCCCCACAACGAATTCTACTGCTCCAGACCAATAGAATTTGAAATGACAGAATTGATATTTCCCCAATTCTTTCTCCAGATAGATTTCAAATTCTACTGGTCTGGAGCAGTAGAATTTATAGTGGGGTAAACCCAATTCTGACAGAATTTGAAATCAGACAGAATTTAAAGTTACAAAATTGAGGCCCGATGACTTTACAATTTCCAAGCAAAGGAGCAAAATGTCACGTCACAAATACATTATATGGACCGTAGAGACATGTTTCGACAAACTTTAGAGTAGACTTTATAAATGTCTCTATCTCTAGTTGTGTCTTTCCGTCCAGCCGAGAAAATAACAAACAATTGTGACGTATTGGCGAAAAAATTCAAAGTGGGTGACGTCTGGCGGCAGATTTGTGAACTAGAGGAATAAGGAAACGTTGATAGCATACATTGCAACGTATGTAATTTTAAACAGGTTTAATTTATTTTTGTTGTAAAAGAAAGTTAGATATATAGTGTTTATTACATTTTCAGATTTAAATAATGATCAGTAAATGTCATAGCTCAGTGCCACAATGCAGTAATTACAAGTAAAAAAGTGTAAGTTTACATTATATCTCAAGTGACAAAATATGATCTTGAAATTTTCTTTCCATATAGTTTTGACGTCTCCAATCGGTTCAATTTTTTTCTTTTTTCAAACAGGATTGTAAAATTCTTCTACTTTTATAGCCAAACTATATACTGCTTATCATTCTTTTTAACAAGTTTTCCCCTTACTTGCTCCAAATCTGTACAACTTCATTTTTCTATTTCTTCTGCTCTGTTATATATAGACCCATAAACAAATAAATTAATAGCATAATAATAATGATAACATTTGTTGTAAAGCAATAAATATAGTTTTTATTTTTACTAACCTGTTTATATGCAACAAAACTACAACAATGTTTGCATTTGCCTTCCAATCCTGCTCTACAACTAAATTTTGCTTTCCAGTAATTTATATTCTCCTTTAATAAAATTTTAATTATATGAGGATATCCACACAAATGACTGTTTTTTAAACAAGATTCCAATATTGTATCTGATCCATCAACTATTATTCCACAAAGCAATACATGTCGTGCCTTAAAATTTATTTTGCATTCCTTTATAAGACGTGCAGAAGCAATGTATTCAAAAATATCACCCAACTTTATGTCAATTTTTCCATATTAAATACTTTGCACTTTAAAATGCATATTGCTAGCAATAAGGAATGAGAGAACTCTCCTTATTCCTCCGCCATCTTGCTACCGTCCACCCTGCCACCTATAGTCCAGTTTTTTCGCCAATAGGGCATGTTTTGTCTAGTATATTTGTGGTCGTTGGTCCAGTGCGTGAACGCTTGGTTCCCGGATGAGTGTATGATGATTCCGGGAACCAAGTTCACGCACGTGGTTTGTACAATATTTTTCGTACAAATAGTATAAATCTAATAATTAGTAATTTGTGTACAAATAATTTTATTTATTAAAACGTTATTACATAACACTGCTTTGTAGCTAATTTCAGAATAATGTGTAAAATTTAAAATCCAATTATTTTAACGTTTTTTTTTTATGTACTGTAGTGTTAATCATGGTATCTAAATAACTATTTATTACTTACCAAGTATTTCATTTGTATATAGCAAATTTAAACTTAATAAACGTGTTAAATATCTTTTGTTACAATTTACATTACGTTTGTTGATTATGTTTTACCGACTTTCCGAGCGCTCTGTCTTGCCGACTCTCTCCAAGCAGAAATTGTTGCCAATATAGTGAGCCAAATGCACTAATTTCATTATTTTATAATTACATTTCATTCAATATTTTACCAGTTTCTATTATGATTATTAAGTGAAAGAATGTTTGAGAAACTATACTTTTTTATTAAAAATATATTTCTTTCAAAAATGCTGTACAAATAGAAATTTTTTTTCTAAAATTTCCCGGTCACTTATTTGGTGTAGATGTTTCGGAATTGGCGAAAAAATTCAAAGTGGGTGACGTCTGATGGCAGATTTGTGAACTAGAGGAATAAGGAAACGTTGATAGCATACATTGAAACGTATGTAATTTTAAACAGGTTTAATTTATATTTCTTGTAAAAGAAAGTGACATATATAGTGTATATTACATTTTCAGGTTTAAATAATGATCAGTAAATGCCATAGATACTGCTCAGTACCATAATATAATAATTGCAAGTCAAAAAATGTAAGTTTTCACTATATCCCAAGTGACAAAATATGATCTTGAAATTTTCTTCCCATATAGGCGATTCAAATTAATTTTTCCCGCAACTTTTAACACGTGACGTGACGTCGCAACGAGTAATACATATGTTGTCGATTACTTCTGCATTAAAGTTTGTGTGTGTATTGATGTTTTAATACATATATTTAATGAATTATTTGTTTTTTAGTAATGAGACTGTTAATAAAGGATGTGTTAAATTGTTTAAATGCTTCTGCGTGTTTTGTGAGGATAAAGAAGTGTTGAATACTGGACATATGCTAGCATATGGTAAAACACAATCAGATGACAAAAATTAAACACTTCTCTTTGTATTATGCCCACAAACCAGCGGCGTAAATAAATATCCGCATGAAATTACTTGAAAATTGATAAATTCTGGCTCACTAGCAATAAAAAGCATCTTGTTCGTGTAAAGCGGGAAACTAACCTAAATATAAATACATAATAAAATAATTGAATATATTTATATTATTTTAGACTTACCAACACATGCTCAATCATTTCTTCGATGTAATATTTATTTATAAATATAACTTTTTGGGAATGTCTGAAAACGAAGGGTGGGATTTTTCGATTTTTAGGAATGACATTTCGGAACACAACAGTACCCTAGTGATTTCGTTGGTTTTGATGAAAATTCCATATTTCTACAATATTTACAAATATAAAAGTAATCCTTAAACGATCTAATATTGCATTCATGTTGTTTTTAACTTATTTATAGTAAATTTATGTCATTATTTTTACAAGCAACTACTAACATTATACTTAACCTTTTTTCTCTAAAAGTATACGCGATTCAAGTTGAGCGGACTCTATCTGGTGACCAAACATCGCACTAATTATGTGACGTCACAACGAGTATAGTTTCTTACACTCCGTAAGAAGTAACGTTAGAATTTTAGACGAGATTTTAAAAATTCAGCAAGTATTTAAATTTATATTTATTGGTGATGATTGTGAACACTTCCTCTGTTTAATTATACAATAAAATTCGAGAGTCGGTTCTATTTTTTCTTTTTTAAAACAGGATGGCAAAATTCTTCTTATTTTATAGCCAAACTATACTGTTTATCATCCTTTTTAACAAGTTTTTCCCTTAGTTGTTCCAAACCGGACCAACTTAATTTTTCTATTCCTTCTGCTCTATAATACACAAACCCATAAACAAATAAATTAATAGCATAATAATAATGATAACTTTTGTTGTAAAACAATAAATATAGTTTTGATTTTTACTAACCTGTTTATATGCAACAAAACTGTAACAATATGTTTGCATTTGCCTTCCAATCCTGTTCTACAACTAAATTTTGCTGTCCAGTAATTTATATTCTCATTTAATAAAATTTCAATCGTATGAGGATCTCCGCTCAAATGACTGGTTTTTAAACAAGAACACACTATTGTCCCTGATCCATCATCTTTTCTTCCACAAAGCAATACATGTCCTGCCTTAAAAACTGCTTCGCCTTCCTTTATACGACGTGTAGAAGAAGCAATGTGTTCAAAATTATCACCTAATTTTACGTTAATTTTCTCCATATTAAATACTTTGCACTTTAAAATGCATATTGCTAGCAATAAGGAATGAGAGAACTCTCCTTATTCCTCCGCCATCTTGCTACCGTTCGGCCTGCCACCTATAGTTCAGTTTTTTCGCCAATTGCTTAGGCGACGCGAAACAACAAAATTCAATGCTAGAGTACGAAAATTACTTAAATTTTTTAAAAGTAATTATTTAACCTTTTTTTGGAGATGTTTTAAACTTGTTACTGCCAAAATGTAGAGATAAAACAGTCATAACTTGTCAAAATAATAATTTACTTTTATTATAGTTAATGATTATGTTTTTGCTCGATAACTTTAAAGCACGGCGTGTTTTATATTGCATTCTCGCACGCTTTTTAATTTGTTAAAAAATAATAGTGATGCAGGTATAATAAAAAATTGTTTATATTTTCTTACCAAACAATGTGTTATCTAGGATGAAATAATAGAAAAACTAAAGAAAAATGAAATTTTTCATCCATCGAATGATGTTCTAACTTTGGATGAACAGCAAAAAAGAGCTACTTTACGGAGCAGAGCATTTGTTGAAGATACTGTAGCATATGGCTATGTTACGAACAAAAGCGAAGCAAGGAAACCTGCAAATGTTATTAAAACTTGTTTCTTTTGGGATCCAGATAGCTGCCTTAAATTGTCTATAACTCACGGATTGTGTTTTTTTACGCTAAATGCTTTAGGAACCAAGCAACACTCACATTATTTTAATGGAGTTATAGACGGATCGGTAAGGATTAAAATCTGATGAATATTATTTTATAATTGTTGTTAAAAGTTATTAGGATGTTTTTGTTTAACGGAAATTGCTCATGGATCAAATACAAAAGGAATGAGAACTACAGCTACCTATGATCCGAACACACAAGAATTTGTTATAAACACGCCGGATTTTGAGGCAGCTAAATGTTGGGCTGGCAATCTAGGTAGGGTTATATTTGTAAATATAATTTCAGAATCAATATCATAGACCTAAAGGTCGAAGTTCAGTAATAGTCTTAGTTTTTAACCTTTAATCCGGGAAAAAAATTACTTTCATGTTGACAATAGGGTATTGTTTATTCTACTTTAAGGTAATTTCGGACACAGTCCTCATAAATATTTTATGAAGAAATAACAGAATAATGCAAAAGATATTCGTCATTATTTAAATAAACATTTCAAAATTAACATTGAATTTGCTATGGCGCGTCTTCCGATGAATCACCCTGTAATAAAACCCCGGCACCACACATGAGTTGTTCAAATATTCGTATACGAATAACGCATATGTAAACCAAAAATTCGTGTTTGTTAGCAAATATTTGGTATTTGTGTCCGAACACGAATGTTTCCACCAGGGTTGGCCTGATTTAAATCGTGATTTAAATCATGATTTATATACTACTATACTAAGAAAAAATTCAAA
Source organism: Harpalus rubripes (assembly GCA_963082715.1). Lineage (NCBI taxonomy): Eukaryota > Metazoa > Arthropoda > Insecta > Coleoptera > Carabidae > Harpalus > Harpalus rubripes. Next base: position 83,141,374 of record OY720448.1, read on the forward strand.
TTCTTTGAGGTTTTGTTAAAGATTTCGTTTTTGTTTATTTGTATAATTCTAGTGTGGTAATAATTTTCATTAAAGCACTCAATGGGCGCATTTAGCAGGCATGTGGTCGCTGAACACGTTCGCTATTTTTTTGCAGTATTCAATGTTCACTAGAGACCGTTCACCGACCAGCTGACCGTAAATACAGTTCGGTCAGATGGCCCTGGTCACTTGGTCACTAAAGCGAATATATCACGTGGCGGATCATATTATAAATGTCAAACTGTAGAGCTAAATCTTGCTCACTACATAACTACTTATTAAATACTTTTTTATTCATCAGATGGCGTCCGAAAATTTTTAATTGTATAAGTCCCCATTAAAATAAGTGCGATATAGTATAGTAAAATCCATATTACAAGAACACTTTGTCGTAAAACGATTTAGCAATTTCATCTATAAACCAACAATGGGGACCTTTAGTTTGCGGTTACATACCCCTAATACATCATACAAACAGGCAATGACAGGATCGGTCCCTTTACATTAAGAATTATTTGAAAGAAAATATTTCACGATATTTTTATATAAGATTTAAATGTTATTACAAAAACAAGTACAACAAACGATAAATTTTAAAATTTATGCAGTACGTGGTCACTGTATTATTAGTACCTTTAAAATATGTCATATTTATCTTACATACATGTATGCATTTAATAATTTTTTAATTATAATTTACAAAATATATAATACAAGAAGATGCAAGTATGACTAAACGTCACTATCTGAATCTGAATCAGTAGTACTGTCTAAATTAATTATAAGTTCATTGAAATTTGTTGTATGAAGAAAATTGTTCTCAATTTATCGTTTGTTGTACTTGTTTTTGTAATAACATTTAAATCTTATACAAAAATATCGTAAAATATTTTTTTTAAATAATTCTTAATGTAAAGGGACCGACCCTGTCCATGTCCACATTGTTGGTGTTTTACGACAAAGTGTTCTTGTAATATGCATTTTACTACATACGGTGATACGGACAGCATAAAATTTTGCTATTTTTCACAAACTGAAAACTATGAAAAGTAATATTTCACTATCATCTTGTTGCTGTTGACACCCATATTGACAATATCTAAGATTAAGATTATAATATATTTATTTTTTTATATTGTAGGAAAGACGGCAACATATGCAATAGTATACGCACAACTGTATACACACGATGGAAAATGTCATGGATTACACTGTTTCGTAGTCGATATAAGAGATCATACATTACAAACAAAACCTGGACTTATAATAGGAGATATGGGTCCTAAAGCTGGTTTTAACGGTGTAGATAATGGGTACGTGCTAGAGCAATTTTTTTAATATTATAGAAGAATTTAATTTTTGTATATAAGTTCCATGTATGAAACAGTACTGAATTTTGATTTGCACTTCATTTTTATTTTTAATACGTACCCAGCGATTTTAAGTTCTACCTATTGGGACCCGCAGAATACCTATATAAATATAAGTAAAATCAATTAATGTACAAATTTTATTCATCAGTGTACTGTCAATAGTTGTATTAAAACTACATACCTGTAAAATTTTATTATAATTTCTCTTCGTGAAATGCAAAGAGAAGACATATTTATTTATTAGATTAAAGTTTTGAGATATATTTCAATTTCTTTTCCATATTGTTCAGTCAAATAACTTTACCTTCTTTGCGAAAAGTAACGGAATGTCTTGAATTTTTGTTGTATTCGTACACCTTTTAACACAGCATTTTTTGGTGTATATTATGTTCATGTCTCGTGGTCGCGTGCCTGAGTGTCTGGTCGCGAATCTGGGGAACCGGGTTCGATCCCGACCGACGCCAAATATTTCGAATTTTAAATGGCACAAAATTGACCCCTGTTGTGCACTCTCCACGCCAGCAATGAGTGCCCGTGAGGTGACGCCCGCACGGTACAAATATGTCATTATCATTACCGAAATCTGCGTACAAAGCAGATTGGCACACCCAGCAATGGGTAATACGCCATGATGATATATTTTATATATATATATATATATATATATATATATATATATATATATATATATATATATATATATATATATATATATATATATATATATACATATACTCATTTTCTTTAATTCTCTTATATTGCACACATTTTCAAATGCGGGTCCCAATAGCTCGCTTCGCTTCTTATTTGTTATAGAAAAAAAGTGTTTCAAATTAAGTTTTTGAGGAACTTTATACTCTACAAAGGGCCCTTTTCTATATCTCAGTGGTTAATATTTAACCACTGGTTAAATTTATTAACCAATCAAGTATGTTGACGTATAACAAAAAAAGAGATTTTTAGTTGTCAAATCAATAACTATTGGATAAAATTTTTAACCAGTGGTTAAAAATGAACCATTGAGTTACATAATAGAGCACATCATAAAATTTTTGATGTGGCCAGCACATGACCTCCCGCCAAGTCGTCTGGTGACAAAATTATGATCTTGCCAAAAAAATAATCAAATTGTTGTGTTTACAGTTGTCATACTTCCCTTTAAACAATACTGCACTTCAAATCAAATTACATTTTAAAATATATGAACTTTATATACTTATTTCTCTCTCAAACATTGTACAAATTCTAATAATTACACTTTTCGCCAGCTATTTTGTAAAATCGGTGCTGCCTCTATCGGTCATTTTCGTTACCAATAAGGACACCTAAACAAAAAAACATTATAAAAAAAAATTATAAATATATTATTATTCACGAAAGATGACTATTCAAGGTCATGTGTTCGAAGAAAGAATATACTTCACTTTATAGCAGTAGCTTAGCAACATTTTGTATTAGAAAGAGAAAGATTATTTGACCTATGTCTATTTAATTTATGTGGTGTGATAGATATACGTAAATAGTGGCATTACTTTCTAACACACTATAAATAATAATGACATATGTCGTAGAATTACAGATACCTAATTATCTACTACACTGCCTTCTGTGCTAATATTTACCCAGTGGCGTTGACATTTAAATCAAATTATTATTCCTTGGTTTATAAGTTAAGTCTATGTTTTTTATTTTACAAAAGCATAAGTGAAGAACATAAATCTTTCAGAAAGACATTATTTAGAAAGAAACATAATTTTCAAATGAATTATTCGTATTTTTTCAGTTAAAATATGTCCAGAAATATTTCATGTTACACGCCTATGCATATGAAATGCAATGAAGTTATCTGCAAGTAATATTGTATCAGACGGCTCACAAATGACCTTGAATAGTCATCTTTCGTGAATAATACTCAACCTATTGCAGGATAAATTTCCCCTACTACTGGAATAATAGACTTTTTCAATTTAACGGTTATCTCTTTCTGTCGCTGCAAATAGTAACAAAATGGCGCGAACAACTGCCAGTTGGGGTGTCAAACGAGACGTCAAAAATATTGCAGTCATTAAAATACCTGTATTCTCAGTGAAAATTTGCATCGTTAGACATTTTAACTTGAATAAAAGCTTTTGTAATTTATTTTGATAAGATTTTTTAAAGTTATCTGAGATATTCTCACATTTTACATCTAATTTTTTTAGAAACAAACGCCATAGATCTCATTTGTTCTTACTATGCGCAGATCCCCATTGCGCATATCTTCTATCTCTTTAAATTGAAAAGGTCTATTATTTAGGTGTAACATGTTTTATTTTTGCCATTTTAATATTCCAGATTTTTAATATTTAATAATTATCGAATTCCACGAAAAAATATGTTAAATAAAAATGCAGACGTAACTCCAGAAGGAGTATTTGTGAATAAAAAAACGTCGAAATCACAAGAACAATCTTTCGGAGGATTGTCAGCAGGTCGAGTTAATATTATAATTTTATCGGCTATGTACTTAACAAAAGCTATAACCATTGCGATTCGCTATTCTGCTGTACGTAAACAATTCGGACCTCCAAACGAGGAAGAATATCCTATTTTAGAATACCAGCTACATGTAAGCAGCCATCCCTTTTCCCCTATTAAAATTTAACCTATAAAAAGAATTTCACGTTTTAGCAATGGCGCCTATTGCCCTATTTAGCAACGGCGTACACATTTACAATTTTCTCGAACTATTTTTCAGAACAAAATGCGTTGTATACTATTGGATTAATGGAACGAGAAAATAAGAAGTATTTGAGTGAATTAGCTTTAGAAATTCATGTTATATCATCTGCTGGTAAAGCTGTTTTAAGTTGGCTTGCCCTAAGTGGTGTTCAAGAATGTAGAGAAGCATGCGGTGGACATGGATATCTTAAAGGTAATATTATCGTCATTAAATTTGGGGCTGAGTGCTGTACGTGAATGATTGTGATTTTACGGCTTGTTTGGATCCGTACGTCAAATTAGTTTCAATTAAACAGCACAAAAGTAATTTCTCTACAACTTTGAGAGCTTGTAAATAACGCTGGTAAGCGCTCTCAACGGTACAGATATAATTTTTACAGAGCGTTCTAATAATAGACCATATCAAGGAGGATCGACCATATTATTAACTATAGCGCCTCTGCTGGCAGATTTATGAAATGAAAAAAGCGTGCCAGGGTGACAAACTATTTTTTTAATTTTTCCATTTAAGTTGGTAATACTAACTTTTTTCTTTTTACTGTTCTTAGGAAAAAAGGAGAATATATTCCTTTTTAATTAATGGATTCAAATCACAATCCTGGAAGCAACAATAGTAAACAGGCATAATTAAAAAAATATATTTCGCACTTTACAAAAGAAACAAAACATTAGTTTGAGGTTATCTGTCAGTGACAGAAGAGTGAATAGGCGCTTAAAATTTTTAAATTTTAATGTTTAATTTTTTGATTATTTATATATTATAAGGGCAGAATCCAGTAGTTAAATATGAAATGAAACTTCCGAGAAAAAAAATATCGTTCATTTATGTCTAAATTAAATAATATTTTGCTTTAAAAATACAATAGACCATTTCAGAAATTTGAGCGACCACTATATTTACTTTTTGAACTAAAAAGTTAGTGCCGTTAAATGGCGGCATTTCATATTTATACGCGACCCCGGTATTCTGTTTTAAATTTTAGTACTACACAAAAGTTGTTAATATGAATTTGAATATCAGATATGATTTCAATTCTTATTTTACAAATACAAACTTATTTTACTATGTGAAAAAATGAAGTCCATTCATCAATCAATTATAAAAATTGCATTGCTATACCTAACCTAACTTTTTATTTTCTAAACCAGACAAAACATTTCAAATTGCAATATTTTGTGGACCAGAAGTTTAGTACCCGTCATAATTATTTGAAAAACGAAACCAACAAAACTGTAAAATTGACAGAACTGTCATATAATCAAGGACGGGTATACGGCAATCGGCACTAACTTTTTGTCGCAGTCTAACACTTGGCACATGCGCTTTGAATTTCTCAAATGGTCTATTTTTCCCATAAGATAACATTGGTTTCATTTCCGCTGTACTCCCAAGTATATGATTGGTGCATATGGTCTATTAGTTATGAATTAAAATATATATATATTTTTAATATTTTTGTTAATATTTGAAAACTGTGTATAGTCGCAAATAAAGAAAAAATGTTTAGGATAATTTTATATGTATTTTTTCTTACGGAGAAGGACGTGGAATAATTAGATTTTTTGAAAACTTAATGGAGGACTTTAGTCATGTTGAAATGTAATGATTTTTCCACATTACTGTAATACTATACATGCAATATTACTATTAATGCAATAAAAGTAATAAAATATAGCGTATTTTTTTGTACAAACAATATTAAATTTATCGTTAATTAAATCGCCCGCAATACGATGACGTATGCAGCATCTTTGGATAGCCGTAGTTGTCCGCTACGAGCGCTAATTTAGAATGAAAATATGAACGTATGTCTTCTATATTTGATACGGAAACGTCAAATTCAATGTCAAATCGCAAATTATTTGATTTAAAAATGTAAATGTACAACCTAGAAAATACGATAAATACCTACAAAAATTAAATTGTCAAGCGTCAAATGTAAATATAAAAAGGTGACCGTGTTTATGTTTGGTCTCTTTCTATGAACACGTTTGTCGAAACCTAATTCGCACAAAGTTGATGTTATATACGCCGTAATGGCGGGAAGAAATTATATTTAATTAGATTATTTTTTAATCCACAAGATTCAAACAACGGAATCAGGCAGTCAAGTTATTGTAACGCTATCTACTGTCGTGATTAACAAGCTTCATTGATTTACATGGCTCAGTTGGTAACACTGTTTTGATAACTATACTTCATTTCACGTAAGAAAATAGTGATGAGGACATAGATGCAGTTTGATCTTGTTTTTTGATAGGATAATATCCCGATATTATCCAATCAAACAACAAGATCAAACTGTACCTATCGTCCCACCACTATTTTCTTACGTGAAACGATGTATAGAACACACTTTGACAATGCAAATAATCAAAAGATATAATTACTAATTATGGTATTTCTAGAAGTGGTTTCTATAATTTTTTTGTTTATTTCGCGATCAGAAATGGCACAAAATTGGTCTTTTTCGCTCATTTTACTTATGTGTTAATTACTATCTGACATATGTCAACAAAAACAAAAAGTATAGAGATTATTCCCGGGAATAATCTCTAGAGCTTTATTCTCAGTATAATAATCACAGGATTGGTTGAAACGCAGACACGTTACACAAAATGGAACATTTCATTGCTTGTAAGAAATGTTAAAAAATCATTAATATTATTAATTTTTTCTCGGGTATTATTAAGATTAACAAAGTATATTTAAAAAATTGCATTATCCTTTAAGCTTTTAAAAGGTCATAAATAAAATAAATTAATGTATCATCACGGCTCCCATTGCTGGGTGTGCCAATCTGCTTTGTACGCAGATATCGGTAATGATGATGACATATTTGTACCGTGCGGGCGTTTACCAGGCGACACCTCACGGGCACTCATTGCTTGCGTGGAGAGTGCACCACAGGGCTCAATTTTGTGTCAAGCTAACCCTTATTGTGCAATGTGTATTTATTTAAAAGTAATGTGTTTAAAAAGAAATATATGGCGAAGAATACTTGAATTATGAATAAGTTATGTTTGCATTATCTTTATATATAATATATTTTCTTTTAGTTTCTGAATTAACCAATCTTCACGCCTACCACGACGCAAACATTACGTATGAAGGAGAAAGCCACGTATTATGTCAACAAACAAGCAATTGGCTACTGAAATTTTGGCCTTTAATATTAGAAAATAAACCAATACCTGCAACTTCTTTAGGATCTATACAGTTCTTATCTGAAGCTAAAAATATATTACAAACAAAATTTACCGCGCGTAATATTCCAGAAACTATTGATCATAATAGTAAGTAAATGTTAAAAATAATATCTGTTTATATTTTATGTTTATTTCTTTTATAGCTATATTGAATGCATATAAATGGCTTGTTTGTTATTTATTAAAAGAATCATATGAAAAATTGAAATCGTTTACCGATAACGGAGTGAATGACTTTATAGCAAGAAATAATTCTCAAGTATTTTATTTAAGATCGCTTGCCATTGTATTTGTAGAAGTAAGAAATAATATACAGACTGTAAATGAAATAAGTGCATTAAATTTAACCAGTAATATAACTCATCGAGAGCAGTAATATTTCTTAATAACTTTTTCTCGAAATTGCATATTTTTTTAGCATTTTTACCACCCCGTAAATTGACGAGTCGTTCCAAATATATTTGTAATAATTGAATGCAGTAGTAATACCTATGAAAAAATTTGTTTTAGTAATTGACAGTCCTGTCAGTTGTTGCAATTAAATTTTATCATTAGTAATAAACTTGTTTATAAGGTAAAATTCTGGCAAAATGCTTATGTTTATGATTAGCGGATACACAGACATTGTAATTACCTATGGTGAAGTTCTCAAGGTCAACGAAGTTACACGAAAATCATCCTCTTTGTAATATTCGTAAATTTATGTTGTACCACATACAATATTTTCGAGATTATCACAGTTTGATGTGTTACATATGACAATTTGGAATATTTTAAAAGAGCAACAGTTACTTCCATACCATGTGCAAAAATTTCATTGTTTCCAGCATTTCAATTTTGCGAATGAGTTGTATTGTTCACTGATCGGGCTGGATATATTAGAGAAAGTGTCTTTAATAATGCACAATACGCTTATCTGGTCACAAAAACCCTCCTACTGTAAGAAGGAAACACAATTTTCAACAAAAAATATCATAATTGTTTGGGCGGGAATAAATTGACGAGTCATTGGTCCTTATATAATCCCACTTCGTTTAAATGGACAAAAGTATGTACTTACATTTTTTGAATAACGTATTTAAACTATTATGATGTGCCGTGTTGACACACGAAAATTCATTTCATAACCTCCATAACTAGTACGCTCTTCCCACGCTCTTACTCTATTCCACTCTATTCACCCAAGTTCAGAAACCTATGTTACTACACAATTTTATAATTTTGTTATCCAAATTTTAAATTTCTTTATTTTAAAAATTGTACTATTACGAATTTATTAATAATAAATATGTTTTCCGTTGATCGTTTATTAATTAATGTGTCTACAAGTATAGAACCACCACCCGACAATTTTTGTGCTGTGTACATCGAACTTTGATTCAGACAGCTGAGGTCAGCAGAGATCTTGCCAGTGGCGGGTCACGAAATTTTAAACAAATCTTTAAAGAATTTTAACTCAAAAACTAGAATATTTATAAAAAAAAAATATTAAGAAAAATTGTTGCTATCGACGAGTTACATTACTGGTTAAATTTAATGCACTTATTTCATTTACACCAGTATATATATATATATATATATATATATATATATATATATATATATATATATATATATATATATATATATATATATATTTAATCCCTGTTAATTATATGTATTTTCAGCATTTTATAATACAAAAAAATTACGAATTCATACAAAATGCATCGGACGAATCTATCAAAAATGTCCTTTTTAACTTACTTTCTTTATATGGAGTGTGGTCTTTGTATAAACATGTTCCAATTTTATATGAGGGCAGCTTTGCAAATGGACAAAATTTAGCTAAATTGTTAAAAGAAAGTATTTTATATTTATGTGAGAAAATTAAACCCGATGCAGTTTCTCTAGTGGACGCAATTGCTCCTCCTGATTTCTGTTTAACATCACCATTAGGCCAATCCGATGGACAAGTAAGATATTATAATAATGAAAAGAAAGTAATTATAGTTTTATATGTTTCAGGTGTACAAACATTTGGAACATGCATTTATTTCAGCGCCTAATGCCTTATCAAGACCTAATTGGTGGAGTGAAGTGGTTAAAAGCAAATTATGATGTTTTTATTATAAATTGGTATACGTATAATATTGATATATTTCATTAAACACTTACCTTTTTGTTGTTTTATTTTGTTCTTTTCTTAGTCACTGTTCCCTTCACAGTTTCTGGTATTGTTAATGTACGTCTTATAATTACTTACTTAAAGCTGAAATATAAACAAAAAGAAAAAAATTAAAAACATAATGATGAAATCAATTTAAAACAATCACCAGTCGTATTTTGAATATTTGTATCTTTTTCTAATTTTAATTATTGGTGCATGGATGATATTTATCATCCATGCACCAATAATTTTTTTTTTTCGGTGAATAGATGCTACTTTTAGGTAGCATCTATGCACCAAAAAAATTTTTAATCGTGTATAGATGCTATTTTTAGGTAGTATCTATGCACCCTAAAAAAAATTTAATCGTGCATAGATGCTACTTTCAGGTAGCATCTATGCACCCTAAAAAAATTTTAATCGTGCATAAATGCTACTTTAAGGTAGCATCTATGCACCCTCAAAAAAATTTAATCGTGCATAGATGCTACTCCTAGTAGTTCAGCGGTTTACTGTAAGATGTCACCAATCAAAATTTGGGTATCCATAGAAAAAAATACGTAGATTTCGAAAAATTGATTATGATTTGTCCACAACAGCCCATTTTTGGGTGTGACGTCATTTCCGGCTAAACCAGCGATTTAAGAGAAAAATGTTACATGACAAAAGTTTTTCAAAACTATTTAAAATATAAAATTTACTTAAAAGAAATAATCATAAATACCCCAATTTTGGGTATAGGAACTTGGAACTTTTTTAGTTGTTACCAAAAAATCGATAACACGTGAACTAATTAAGATATTTACACCAAATTTTGGATATATTTACTTAAATGTCTGTACTTTAATAGGGTCTAATGGATGATAATACCTCCCGCTAATATATTAAATTTGATTAGTAATAAATCCAGAGTTCGTTTTTGCAACAATTAACATTTTTGGCAGAGAGACTGTTTCTAAATTACATAAAATTCTTGTATTCAGATTTTTCATGTTTCAAGTATGAATTGCGGGTAACATACATAACAAGGCGATTTATTACAAACACGAATTACGTAAGATCTAAGCGTCAAATCCCAATTTGGACGCCGGATTCGAAATCCTTCGTGTCGAATTAAGGGGTTGCCGTGACTAACTCAAAATTTATTTTCCCGATCGAAACTGAAAAAGGTGGACTAAAAAAGTTTTTTTTTTGGCAAAAAAAAACTTCCGATTTGTTTCAAATTTCGTATACGTTAACTAGAGACAAAGGACTAATGAATAGCCAAATCTTAGCCCATAGGGGTTGATATTAAGAGAGTTATTGATGTCTAAATTGGGACAGTTTTATTTGTTCAATTTCAGCGCTGAATATCTCAAAAACTATTAAAGTTACAGTATTAATTCCTGCAAATTTGAATTCCTCAATTTTTTTTCTATATATATAAATCAAATTTTATGAAAGAATTTCTGAAACTTCCCAAATTATTTAAAAAAATATTTAACCATGTTTACGGCACAATATCTTTAAAAATATTAGAAATGAAAACTTCAAGGTTGCAAATTTAGATTTAGCGGAACTTTTTCATTTGGGTTACATATATTTTAGAAATTTCAGGCTCCTGAAAAAGATTTCAGAAAACATTTCTAAAATAACATAATTTTTTCAACTTCAGCGCTGAATATCTCAAAAACTATTAAAGCTACAGTGTTAATTCGTACAAATTTAGATTCCTTAGTTTTTTTCTATATATAAATTCATTTTTATGAAATAATTCCTGAATTATTTAAAAAAATATAAAATATGGCGTATATTTGTCTTAGCAGGGATACATACCGGTCATTGGTATCTCGCGGCAGATCAGTGAACTGTTTAAGCGAGGACACTTACCTTTAATGGGGACATACTCCTAGTAGTTTAACGGTTTACTGTAAGATGTCTCCAGTCGTATTTTGAATATTTGTATTTTTTAATTTTAATTATAAATATTAAATTATCAAAATTTGGGTAGGTATAGAAAAAATACGTATGCTCTGTTCCATTTAAGTCATTCAGTAGATGACACTGGCAACAGCGCAAATCTGAAATAGCCGAAATTACATTGGGTAAACTTATCTAATTTCAGCCAATCAGAGATGTCAAAACTATTTCCTATGCTCCGCAATACTTAATGGCTTAAATGGAACAAGGTATAGATTTCGAAAAGTTGAGTGATTTTTCCACATTGGCCCATTTTCGGGTGTGACGTCATTTCCGGCTAAACCAGCGATTTAAGAGAAAAATGTTATATGACAAAAGTTGTTCAAAACTATTTAAAATGTAAGATTTACTCAAAAGAAATAATCTTAAATATCCCAATTTTGGGTATAGGAACTTGGAATTTTTTTAGTTTTTACCAAAAAATGGTTAAAAATCGATAACACGTGAACTAATTAAGATATTTACACCAAATTTTGGATATATTTAGTTAAATGTCTGTACTTTAATATGGTCTAATGGATGGCAATACCTCCCGCTTATATATTAAAAACAGGACCGGAGTTATTAAAGTTTTAAAAATGTCATAGGTAAAAAAAATACATTTTCTTTAATACTCCTTAACTAATATTATTCGACTATTGTTTTTTTAAGATAAAATACTTTTTTATAATTATTTATTCACAAATAAACAAACATGTCTTCATAGTTGTCTTAAAAATAGAAATGTAAATCTTTGTATGTATTCGGTAACAAAAAGAATAATAAATAATTACTTAAAATAAAAACTTAACAAAAGGAAATGGTACATACAGCCTTAATATTAAATTTATTCACTCTATCTCACATTCCGCTGAAATATCTTGATGAGTTATATAAAATAATAGGTAGAAAAGTTTCTATCGCAACATTCTTATAAAAATAAATATTAAGGTTCAAATAAACATTACTATCTGAGTTCCATGACACGGTACGTTTACATCTCACTCGGTAACTTAAGTTATCACAACCGTGCGTACAGGGACAACACGTGGCGTTGAAATTTTGGCACTGTCTGTTTGTTATCTACAATAACAATACTTCTTCAACGTACTATCACTTGCGCAGTAACTTTGGTTCGCATAACTATCAAGTCTACTAATTGAACTATGTAATGTAAACATCTTTTCTATAGAACTTTCGTGGGAGTTATGGCTCATTGTAGCCTCAAATTTCCCTAGGCCGGGGGTGGTTTCCACAGTTAGAAGATAGTATGTTTCGTTTTTGAACCAATTTTGGCCGACTTGGGCTTTTAGGATACTGTGCAAACCTAATTTTGCACATATTTTAGTACTGTTTCCACCGCCATCGTTGATGTATTTGTTTACTCGTTGCAGAACAAAAGAAGCTGCATGTTCTACTGTTTTATTGGTTATAGGAACAGAATTATATGATGTACACATACACCAATGCGGTGAAATTGCAGCATCTTCACAGGATCTATTATTGCTGACTTCTGTAAATAGGCTTTGGCATTTAGGACATCCTGCACTAGGAACAACTGAATCCGTTTTATTTGCAAGCACCAACACGTCTTGTAAAGTCATATACAAGTCGTATGGTGTTGTCAATCTGTTTGCATTTATTTGCAAACTTTTAAATTCCACAGGATATTTTTCTTTGAACCATTTTGGTACGTGAATATAAATAAATGGCAGTCTTTCTTCAAGCCATCCAATTTTCGTGTCTCTAATCTTACCGAATCTTATCCCGTGATCACTGAAGAAAACTATCATTGAATTTTCGTTAACTCCTCGATCTGAAAGTTCCTGAAAAAATTTTAACATCGAATTGTCCATAGCTGCAGGCATATTTAAATCGTTGTGACTGAAAGTATTCATCCAAAATAAACCAAATTTAGGATGTTTCACATATGTCGTTGCGAAATCTTCAGCGTAGGATAAAATTCGTGCTGCTGAAGTAATAGGACCGAGGCAAACTTTCAGACCGTACTTATCAATACTTTTCAGATGTTTCTCTGCGGCCTTCATTAGAGGACGGAAGTAGAAGTCCGTAGGTGGATTTGCGAAGCCTAATTTATGATAATTGAATGTGCTGATAGCTGCTGCGTCCTCCGCGTAGGCTGTCACATAACCGTTGTTTTGATATTTCGTCCAGATGAAGGAACAGTTATCAAGGTGATACAGTTTCGTTGGGAGGCATTGGTTGTAAGATTTATCACCTTCTATTCCAGTGAGAATTGCCATCAAATTGGGAAATGTATTGTCCGCAATTTTGTTGTAACCTTTCAGTTCTATCCATCTGCGCAAAAAAGAGTGTAAGATTCCTGTTTGAAATGACATAAATTGCAGTTTATCCAGAATTCAAGAATTTTAATATTAATGGTTATATATACTTGGTAAACCATTAAAAACACTAAATACCGCAAAAAATTGGGTGCGGAAAGCTATATTTATAGAGATTTTCGATTTTTTTCTGAAAAAAATTAGATTAGATGAACTACATATATTTCCATGTTTAAGTAGGTACTTTTACTTTCATACGAATAATAATGTTTCAATTAATGTATATTTGTAAAATTGTCTTATTTTTCTTCTTATCCTACGTTTTATAACATTTTTACCTTCCGTCACCTTTAGGTAAGGAAGGTATTGTCTTTGGTCAAAAATATCGGTGGTGAGTTTTTAATGAATAACCATGTTTTAAGGTCCCTAGAATACGATTTTACTATTTTTACGATGATGTCTGTATGTGTGGATGTATGTATGTATGTGTGCGTGTGTGTACCAAATTTTCGTCTACGATAACTCTTAATACTACAATTACACAAATTATAATTCTTTCGTATTCCTCTTCGTTGCATCCATATGAAGAGCTGATTAGATTTTGGTTATAATTGGTCACCCGGAAGTATCCTCAAGATTTTAATAGTTTTTCTTGAAAAATGATGTTAAATATCATTTTTTCACACAAACTGTGTAATATGAAATATAACGCCAAAACACTACGAAAATTATATAAACGAAAAGAACAATAACATACTTAACAAACAGAACTGAACAGAAATTAATAATATGTAATAAATCGTGTACTATTGACTTTGTTGACTTTTATTTATTTTATGTCAGACGTCAAAATAATTGATACAGTTGTCAAGCAAATTAAAATTTCGAGTCAATGATTTTACTGTGTAAACTCGGTTCACGTTTGAACCAATCAGAGAGCTAGAATCGTAGGCCCTATCTCACCCAACGCTCTATAGTTAAAAAGGATAGAGTATAGTTATGCTAGAAACAGCTACTGCTACTATATTAAAAAAATCTGATGTGGCCAGCACATTACCTTCCGTCAGTTCTATGTATTTTGTACAAATTTCATACGGAAAGTTCCTTGCTATATTAAATATTCTATTTCTTGTACATTACCTTCCGGCAGTTGCATGTATTTTATGCAAATTTCATACAGAAAATTATTATTTTGTGACGTTTTCTATATACAGTGTAATGTATCTGCAGTAATAAAAGATTTATTATTATTATTATTTCTTGTACATTACCTTAAAGCAATTGTATGTATTTTATACAAATTCCATACAGAAAGCAAAAGATCCTATATTATAAGACAAACACACTATGTCAATTTCACTTGACACTGACATCTTTCAATCAGAATTTTCTTAATATAGTAACTGTTTCCATAGCTATGGCTACTTTATGAAATTTAATTTCTTTATAATTTTTACCTTCCGTCACCTTTAGGTAAGGAAGGTATTGTCTTTGGTCAAAAAATTCGATCATGAGTTTTTAATCAATAAGCACGTTTTAGGGTCCCTAGAACACGAATTTACTATTTTTACGATGATGTCTGTATGTGTGTGTGTGTGTGTGTGGATGTGTGTGTGTGTGTAACAAAATTTTCGTCTGCGATAACTCTAATACTACAGTTACAAAAATTATAATTTTTTCGTGTACTTCTTCGTTACATCCATATGAAGAGCTGATTAGATTTTGGTTACAATTGGTCAACCGGAAGTACCATCATTTGAATATTTTAACAGTTTTTCTTGAAAAAACTATGTTAAATATAATTTTTTCACATTTGATGTTATTATAAATATTAAAGTATATTTTATTCTCTGTACGATTTGACTGCATTTTATACTTAATATTAAATGGATATAGAGTTAAAAAATTATAAAGAAATTAAATTTCATAAAGTAGCCATAGCTATGAAAACAGCTACTATATTAAGAAAATTCTGATTGAAAGATGTCAGTGTCAAGTGAAATTGACATAGTGCGTTTGTCTTACAATTTTTACTGGAAATATAGGATCTTTTGCTTTCTGTATGGAATTTGTATAAAATACATACAACTGCTTTAAGGTAATGTACAAGAAATAATAATAATAATAATAATAAATCTTTTATTTCTGCAGATACATTACACTGTATATAGAAAACGTCACAAAATAATAATTTTCTGTATGAAATTTGCATAAAATACATGCAACTGCGGGAAGGTAATGTACAAGAAATAGAATATTTAATTTAGCAAGGAACTTTCCGTATGAAATTTGTACAAAATACATAGAACTGACGGAAGGTAATGTGCTGGCCACATCAGATTTTTTAACTCTATATCCATTTAATATTAAGTATAAAATGCAATCAAATCGTATAGAGAATAAAATATTCTTTAATATTTATAATAACATCAAATGTGAAAAAATTATAATTAACATAGTTTTTTTAAGAAAAACTGTTGAAATCTTCAAATGATGGTACTTCCGGTTGACCAATTGTAACCAAAATCTAATCAGCTCTTCATATGGATGTAACGAAGAAGTATACGAAAAAATTATAATTTTTGTAACCGTAGTATTAGAGTTATCGCAGACGAAAATTTTGTTACACACACACACACACACACACACACACACACACACACACACATCCACACACACACACACACATCCACACCCACACACACACATACAGACATCATCGAAAAATAGTAAATTCGTATTCTAGGGATCCTAAAACGTGCTTATTGATTAAAAACTCATCATCGAATTTTTTGACCAAAGACAATACCTTCCTTACCTAAAGGTGACGGAAGGTAAAAATTCTGATTGAAAGATGTCAGTGTCAATTGACATATTCGTAGTATATCTGTGTTATAAGTTTACTCGAAATGTAAGGTATTTTTACTCGAAACTTTCTATATGGAATTTATATAAAATACATACAACTGTCGAAAGGTAATGTACCTACAAGAAATTTAGAATCTTTTGCAAGGAACTTTCTGTATGGATTTTATAGAAAATACATACGCATTTACGAAAATTCTACCAGTAGATACCGCATCTACTGACTGTGTTCGAAAACACGAGTGGTAAAAAGTTACCGTTTTCGAAAATTGTACAATATCTACCAGATCCATCTACCGGATTCATGAAGAATCTAATCTCAAACACAGGTAGTGATGCAAAGCGAAGTGCACGCGTTAAAAGTTGAAATGTATTTAAATATGACTGCTCAGTTTGATAACTACATCAAATTTCTAACCTGTTTCAAATTTTCAAATTTTTTTATAGGTTATGGATCTACCCTGTTTACCACTTGTGTTCTTAAAATATCGATTCCGGTAGCTATAACCTGATAAACAGCTGTTTACCGGTATCAGTTCTCAGGTAGAATTTTCTTAAATGCCTCATATAACCGACGGAAGATAATGTGCTGGCCACATCAGATTTTTTAGTTATAATTTTGCGTTCATCTGTCAAACTATTGTAAACTAACATGAAGATAGTGGGCCGAGCGATGTCGAATGTGTGTGCCTGGTGAGCGTTAGATATTGTTTTTGGCAGGATTTTTTTTAATTTCTTAAAAAATACATGTGCGTTAGGTATTGCTTTTGCCAGGATTTTTCTAAAAAATTATTAAAAAAATATATACAGGCTGTTATATTTTAATGGACCCAGCAAATATCTCGCTTATTTATTAAGTTGGCAATTTTTTTCATATAACATGATTTATACAGGAACATGTAAGCTACTTGATGACGGATGCACATTCCTGATACCACTTCCGGTTTATGAGTAATTAATATCTACTTTAAAATTTCAAATGGAACATACTATATTTTTTTACAAATTTGAAAAGTGCATCAAATTTGCTTTACGATCATGTAAAATAAAATAATCCATATGTTACATTATTAAAAATTAAAATGCCGGGCACGTTTTTATACACCTAATTGGAAAGAGAATAGTGAGCCATGACTGTGGCTTGTGTTCCTTATTCTTATTTTCTGTATTATGACAAAATAGTATATTATGTGGCAAGTGTGTGAAGCTGAAGTTTTTACATGAGGGTGGAGATTGCGACACGAGCCGAAGGCGAGTGTTGCAAACCACCCGAATGTAAAATAGGCTTCACACACGTGTTACATACTATACTTTTTCTACGACCTTGCAATAAAATATAATTTTTTCTTCACATTGTCATTCTTTTAACGTAAAGCCTCTGCATTATCGACTTGTGTAACCATGTTTATCAACGGTACGGGGGTTTAACAGCTTTGTTTTATTAAAGCACAAGTCATTTTGTAATATTTAAAATAATGAAAAGGAAATATAATAATTTTATATTTTGTAATTGCTATAACCTGTAATATCATAAAATTTGTATTAGATTGCTTAGAAATTTTTTATTTATTGCTTTTGAATGCTTATTGGACTTAGATTTATATTTAACACAAAGTTGTAAATTTAGAATTACAAATTTTATTTTATTTATATAAATTAATTACACATTTCTCATGAAGTTGTTATTTCTTCGGACCATTTACCATCACATGATTTACGTATATATACCGATATTCATTGTGTGTGTTTAAATTGAATTATTTACTTCACGCACAGTGTGCGTGAAGTGTTACTTCACGCACAGTGTTCAAAAAATCAAACTTCACACATGAAAATCAATACGTGAAGTACCCACTTCACGCATGGGAGTAGAAAATAGTATATTATGTGGCAAGTGTGTGAAGCTGAAGTTTTTACATGAGGGTGGAGATTGCGACACGAGCCGAAGGCGAGTGTTGCAAACCACCCGAATGTAAAATAGGCTTCACACACGTGTTACATACTATACTTTTTCTACGACCTTGCAATAAAATATAATTTTTTCTTCACATTGTCATTCTTTTAACGTAAAGCCTCTGCATTATCGACTTGTGTAACCATGTTTACCAACGGTACGGGAGTTTAACAGCTTTGTTTTATTAAAACACAAGTCATTTTGTAATATTTAAAATAATGGGAAATACAATAATTTTATATTTTGTAATTGCTATAAACTGTAATATCATAAAATTTGTATTAGATTGCTTAGAAATTTTTTATTTATTGCTTTTGAATGCTTATTGGACTTAGATTTATATTTAACACAAAGTTGTAAATTTAGAATTACAAAATTTATTTTATTTATATAAATTAATTACATATTTCTCATGAAGTTGTTATTTCTTCGGACCATTTACCATCACATGATTTACGTATATACTGATATTCATTGTGTGTGTTTAAACTGAATTA
Organism: Harpalus rubripes; assembly: GCA_963082715.1. Taxonomy (NCBI): domain Eukaryota; kingdom Metazoa; phylum Arthropoda; class Insecta; order Coleoptera; family Carabidae; genus Harpalus; species Harpalus rubripes. Next base: position 83,160,405 of record OY720448.1, read on the forward strand.
TTTACTTCACGCACAGTATGCGTGAAGTAACACTTCACGCACAGTGTTCAAAAAATCAAACTTCACACATGAAAATTAATACGTGACGTACCCACTTCACGCATGGGAGTAGAAAAAAATATTATTTCGTTTATTAATAATAGTTACAATTGTTTTAGTTAATTGTTTTATTTCAAGCCACAGTCATGGCTCACTATTCTCTTTCCAATTAGGTGTATAAAAAAGTGCCCGCCATTTTAATTTTTAATAATGTAACATATGGATTATTTTACATGATTGTAAAGCAAATTTGGTGCACTTTTCAAATTTGTAAAAAAATATAGTATGTTCCATTTGAAATTTCAAAGTAGATATTAATTACTCATAAGCCGGAAGTGGTATCAGGAATGTACATCCGTCATCAAGTAGCTTACATGTTCCTGTATAAATCATGTTATATGAAAAAAATTGCCAACTTAATAAATAAGCGAGATATTTGCTGGGTCCAATAAAATATAACACCTGTATATAAATACCTGTTTCCGCGCTCCAATTTTGTCTTTTCTTATTATATTTTAGATAAAATAAGACATTACAACAAAAAAAATTGCAATTTCTACTATTCTGGATAAACTGCAATTCAGCCTGAAATATTGATGGAACTTACCCGCTAACATCGAGATATTTGAGGGTACGTGGCATTGTTCGGATGCTGTTCAATCTGGATATACTATCAATTCCAACCAGAAGCACGCTCATAACCTTAGAATCATTGTCGGTTTGCGTGTTTTCTTCAATTCTCTTTTTTATTTTGGGCGGTATGTTAACAAAAGCGTGGGCATTTTTATAAACTTCCTTTTTCCTGTTTCTCGTGACACATTTTACGATTACAAACGGTTCTGTTAAACTCACGTTATGTTTAAAATCCTTACATGGCGTTACACTAAAAAATATAATTTATAATTATTTCTGTATGTTCTTGTTGTTTTAATGGAGCGTGAGCAATTTTAAAAATATTTGGTAACATTATCTAATGAAAAAATTGGGATGTCTTATTTAGTTAATGGTTATTTTTATAAATTTTGTTGTACAAGATATTCCAAAACGTGTCATACATAGTGATCACGAGAACTGTTTAAAATAAATATGTACATATGTAAACTATTATTCACGAAAGATGACTATTCAAGGTCATTTGTGAGCCGTCTGATATAATATTACTTGCAGATAACTTCATTGCATTTCATATGCATAGGCGTGCAACATGAAATATTTATGGACACATTTTAACTGAAAAAATAAAAGTAATTCATTTGAAAATTATGTTTCTTTCTAAATAATGCCTTTCTGAAAGATTTATGTTCTTCACTTATGTGTTTTCGTAAAATACAAAAACATAGACTTAACTTATAAATCAAGGAATAATAATTTGATTTAAACGTCAACGCCACTGGGTAAATATTAGCACAGAGGGCAATGTAGTAGATAATTAGGTATCTGTAATTCTACGACATATGTCATTATTATTTATAGAAAGTAATGCCACTATTTACGTATATCTGGTACACCACATAAATTAAATAGACATAGGTCAAATAATAATCTTTCTTTTTCTAATACAAAATGTTGCTAAGCTACTTCTGTAAAGTGATGTGTATTCTTTCTTTGAAAGAATGATCTTGAATAGTCATCTTTCGTGAATAATAGTGTATATGACGAGCGTTCATTTAAATTCAGATATGTCCGCTTTTGTATAAAATTTTATTTTATATAGTTATTGAATGTTTTTGAGCGTTTATACCGAATCCTAAAATTAGAAAAAATATCAAATTTCGCTAAATAAACGAACACAAAGTATTGTTAAGAATATTACGTTTATATATGCTCTGTTCCATTTAAGCCATTCAGTAGATGGCACTGGTAACAGCGCAAATCTGAAGTAGCCGAAACTACATTGGGTAAACTTGTCTCTTGTCTCTAATTTCAGCCAATCAGAGATGTGAAAACTACTCCCTATGCTCCGCAATACTGAATAGCTTAAATGGAACAAGGTATAATTATAACATATTTAAAATCAAATAATTTGCTTTTGCGATTTGACGTTTCAATATCAAATATTAGAAGAAATACGTTCATGTTTTCATTGTAAACTAGCGCTCGTAGCGGACAACTACTGCGTACCAAAGATGCCGCAGGCCGGAGGGTAATATTTTCGTTTGTCATTTTAATCTTGTACGTGTATAAGCTAAGTTAAAATCCTGCAAAATACTACTTAACAAATCGAAATACGTAATAAAAGTAACAGAAACCACGCAAATTGTAAATAATAAAGAAGTCAAATTAAATTTCGCACTCGCTCGCCATCTACAGGTTACATTCTTAAATATGCATCCCTTTCTCCAGTTCAAAATAATGACGTCAAAAAATCTTCTTTCTTAATTTAATTAAAAAAACATAATTTTTTTAAAATAAAATTTATATTTTTACATACGTTTTCAACTTTACTTTAGGTATTTAGTGATAGATATCAGATTTTCAGCACCACGCAAGTAGCCTGTTGTTCTTACTATGCGCAAATCCCCATTGCGCATATCTCCTATCTCTTTAAATAGACCATTTCAGAAATTTGAGTGACCACTATATTTACTTTTTGAACTAAAAAGTTAGTACCGTTAAATGGCGGCATTTCAAATTTATACGCGACCCCGGTATGTTTTAAATTTTAGAACTACACAGAAGTTGTTAATATGAATTTGAGTATAAGATATGATTTCAATTCCTATGTTACAAATAAAAACTTATTTTCCTATGTGAAAAAATGAAGTCCATTCATCAATTAATTATAAAAATTGCAATACTATACCTAACCTAACTTTTTATTTTCTAAACCAGACAAAACATTTTAAATGGCAATATTTTGTGGACCAGAAATTTAGTACCCGTCATAATTATTTGAAAAACGAAACCAACAAAACAAAAACAAAACTGTAAAATTGACAGAACTGTCATATAAACAAGGACGGGTATACGGCAATCGGCACTAATTTTTTGTCGCAGTCTAACACTTGGCGCATGCGCTTTGTATTTCTGAAATGGTCTATTGTAAAGATCTATTGAAAGTATGAATGAATACTTTTACAAAAATAAAAGAGAAAAAAATCAGTTTTCATTTTCTTTTATGATGATCATACAAATATTATAACACCACTAGCGTAATGGGCCCGTCCAACTTCTTTTGAATTTTTTATATGTTACGAAGAATTTAAAAATAGATATTCCATACTTTTTGTTTTCTTGAAATTATGCTTAATAACGTCTAAAATAATTATTAAAGTTTCGGCGCGACAGTTGTGACGTTAGCGCCACTCCGCCATAAGTAGAGATAATAGACATACGTTACCATTAAAATGTTAATATCATTTCAAAATATATATTTATTTGGTTTACTTACAAGAATAGTGTTAAATAATTTATTTAAAAATAAGGTAAATAAAATTAATAATTTTTGCTCCTTTTCATAATCAGGTTAATTATGCTTTGATGAATATGTTTTTAAGACTTTCTTTAATATACTATTGAAGGTTATCATACTCACCACGTGTCATTATTATAATTAAAATAGTACTTAAACTATTTTCTATTTGTAATTAAATACAACAATGGCAGTATTGATTACAAAAATCAAAACATAGGTGATAATAAAAGGTAATCCAGCATTTACATTCCTATTTACTAAATGATTACAACAATGACAAGTATTGAGATTACAATAATTAAAACATAAATTATAATATAAATTTTCTTTTGATATTAATAAAAATTACTCCGATATATTAAATATGTGCATGTTAGGGTATGTGTAAAGCCAATCGCGAATTTTTGAGCAAAATATGCATGGTCCACTCTATAGTGACATTTCCACAAGGTAACTGGACGACTGTAGTGACACTGATGTCATAACATGGCGACCATTTTACGCTAAAAACTTTAATTACATTATTATCGGTATAAAAATACAATTAATATAACAATTTTTATTTCGTTTTCATTTATTTATATTCAAAATTCATATGCGACATGTAATTTCTAAAAAGTCGAAGACTTGGACGGGCCCATTAAAAATCTAGTATCACTAAAATAGTCTACTTACGGTATCATTTGTCTAATTCAAACTATTTGATATCTCTTACAGTTCTCGGGATTGTTATGCAGAGCACATAATTTGGAACTCTCTACGCAGTTTTAAAATCATGAATACTCACTTGATAGTATCATCCGGTTTCTTATCAGTGAATCCTCTTGTCACGTTCATATAGCAACATTGTACTCCAGTTTTGCTATAATCTGAGACGACATGTTCATCAACGAATAATGTTGCCGTGATGTCCGTATCCAGTCCTCCTCTCTTTTGCAGATAGGTTAAGGGGGCATTCTTAGAACAAGGGATGTGCTGAGGATTATGGATGAATTTTCGAACTGTTTTGTCGTAGGGATCGATATTTGGGATTTGACAACGAGGTCCATCGACTAAGTAGGGCCCTGCACTAACGGAAAATAAATATTAATAAGATGTTGATTATATACACAGGGTATTAATTTTATTTTGTCCACTATTGTTATCTCGAGAACTATAAGAGCAACGAGGTCGGTTAAATTTTTTCAACCAGTGTTTTCAAATTGTGGGTACCAATGTTATTTTTAATGGGAACCTTCTTTTTTATTCTTTAATTCAATTCAGTATTTTTTCTAAATTCAACGATATCCATATGTCATACCCTAATATGAGAAAATATTTGTGAAAAATAAAATGAAAATTATGCTGATTTAATTTAAATTTGATTGTAATAAGAGTGCTATGAAGAAAACAAAATATACAGGCTGTAAACAGCTAAACGAGCTACTTCAAATAATTTCTATATTATTAAAGATACAATAAAATACAATCAGGCAATCTTATAGAAGACAAAGGGGGACATCCGAATACATAACAAAATATATTTTTTAAACCATTGGTTCTCAAATTACAACACAAAGTTATATTTTGTTAAATGGGATGACATATATTTTTTTCTGAATTCAACCATGTAATCATATTATATCCTAACATAACAAAAATATTCAGAAAAATTTAAATAAAATTTAAATAAATTTATAACTGTTATATGTCAATTTGAATTATTTACGATAGAAATCAAATAGAACATTATTTATAAAGTTATTAACAAATATGTTTCATTTTAAGTTCAATTGTTTTTCATACATAGCCTACTGAAAAATAACTATAAAATGAAATTAATTTAAATTTCAATTGAATTTTTCTCAATATTTTATTATGTTAGGATATAAAATGAATACATGAATTTAGAAAAAAATACTCTTTCGAATGGGCTTAAAAAATATACCATCCCATTTAAAAAGTATAGTTCTCGAGATAGCAATAGTGGAAAAATAAATTGAACACCTTATACAGGTGAGTCTCAGTAAAGAAAGAAATGGCTCATAGAAAGTTTTATTATTTCAAATTATACTATTTGATGGCGGATGTAGATATTATTTCTAAAGCCAGGTTTACAAGATACGACTAACAACTTTTTTAGTTTGTGTTCTGTATTTTAATTAATACCCGACGTTTCGGCAGCATATTCTGCTGCCTTCTTCAGGGAAGGGGTCTCGTGGCCGCGTGCCTGAATGTCAGATCGCGAATCTGGGGAACTGGGTTCAATTCCGACCGACACCAAATTATTATATTTCGAATTTTAAATGGCACAAAATTGACCCCTGTGGTGCACTCTCCACGCCAGCAATGAGTGCCCGTGATGTGACGCCTGGTAAGCGCCCGCACGGTACAAATATTTCATCAGTACCGATATTTGTGTACAAAGCAGATTGGCACACCCAGCAGTGGGTAATAAGCCGTGATGATATATTTATTTATTCTTAAGGGAAAATACATAAATAAATAAAAACAAAACATTAGCAACAAGTAACCATGGAAACAAAATTACAATATATTTAATATAGGAAGCCATGCTCGACTAAGTTCTAATCCGTCGCAATGATTGAGATTGTTATAAATAAACATTGGAACTTGAAGGCCTTATAATTAATAATGTACATTTTATTCCCATTAATTAACTATTATTATTAATAATTATACAATTCATTATCAAAAGGTCCAGGTCTGTAGATTATTTCTAATTTTAATAAATATGGTATAAAAAATTATCTAAATGACCGAAAAAATTGTTTTACTGCAATTTTATCTTAAATGAATTTGCAAATATAAATATATCACGTTTCAATCAACATATAACCGTTTTCAAATTACCAAAGTATACAGGATGTTTGGCGTAAGTCCGGCACCAAGAATATTTCGGTTATCTTGAGAGATACAAGAAAATGTTAATAAGCAAACTTAAACTAGACAAACGGGCTCATAAGATGATCATAGTAAGAATTTGGTATCACTTCCGGTTTTAGCGGAACAAGTTTGAATCTATTATATTCATTTCGCGGCCGTTGTCATGGTAGCGGCCGCGAAATTAGGTAAACAATCACTTTGACACTTAAGAATTGCATGGTTTTGCTTATCAAATGTCAATCTCATAGCCACCTTGAAAGCTAACTTTCTATTTACTATCAAATTGTTTAAAATTAATAAAATTTGTAATTACATATTTTTTACGGCTGCACAATAGTTATTTGTATATCAAGGCCGCGAAATCACTCTTTAGCGTACCGAGAGAAAAATTGTCGCCGAGGCCGCTTGCGGCCGAGGCAAGACAATCTCGAGGGCGCTAAAGGATTTCGCGGACAAGGTGTACACAATATTTTTTGTGCAACCGTAATAAAGTTGTAATTACAAATTTTATTAATTTTCAACAGTTTCATTATAAATAGAAAGTTAGGTTTCAAGGTGGCTATAGACATTTGATAAACAAAACCATGCAATTCTCAAGTGTCAAAGTGTTTGTTTACCTAATTTCGCGTCCGCTACCATGACAACGCCTGCGAAATGAATTTCGCGGCCGTTACCATAACAACGGTCGCGAAATCTAATTTCGCGACCTGTATTGCGGCTGCGAAATGCTTATTTCGCGTCCGGTTGCACAGAAATAATATTGTGTACACCTTGTCCGCGAAATCCTTTAGCGCGCTCGAGATTGTCTTGCCTCAGCCGCAAGCGGCCTCGGCTCTCGGTACGCTAAAGAGTGATTTCGCGGCCTTGATATACAAATAACTATAACGTTCTTTAATATAAGTATTTACATAAATTTTCGATAAATAATATTTAGATGATTTTTTTCTTGTAACTACTACTTCCGGTTGTCCAATTGTTACCAAAACATCATCGTAAAAATGTTATAATCGGATACTAGGGACCTTATAAGTGCTTATTCACTAATATCTGGATATGCGATTTTTAGCATGAATTCAATACCTCTCTTAGCGAGAGGTAAAAATTAATGTGTCATTCGGAATAAGTGTCTTTGTGTGCCTCGCTTCATTCGTTCGTGCAAACTTCCATGCTCGCCACACAAAGTACAGTGTGTCCAAAAAAATTCCTAACTCGGAGTAGGCTATGAACAAAGAAACGTACGTCAATTTAAAAATATTTAATTAAATGTCAATTTGAAATGAGATATTGTCAAATATGTTATCTAAAGAAATCAAAGCTTTTCTTCTTGAATCTTATTTTAGAAATGGAGACAAATTAGGAAACGGCAAATGTCAATATACTGTATCCTTCTTTATTGTCTTTTCTCCTTAAAAGTTACATTTTAAGATCAATTTTGACATGTTGACTTTTGAATCGAATAATGATCAGACATACGTTTCTCTGTTCATAGCCTACTCCGAGTTAGGAATATTATTGAACACACTGTATCACTTTTACTCCTAATAACACAATATGCTATTATTTAAAGGATCTCAAATTTCAATGGCCTGGTCATAAATAATTTTTCGGATATGTGGAAATGAGTTAAAATTGGTTTAAAATATTTGACCCTATACACCAAGTAAAGTAGTGAATTTGAGCAGAAGCTTGTAAAAATAAGTAGGTGAATAGGTACAAAAAGAAAAGTCAGTAAGATTTATTGGTGTAGATTATGATCGCCATGACGAAATTCGTTGTTTGTACAGTATGATTAAATTTGCAAATCAAGTACAGTGTTTATCTAGTTTGAATAATTACATAATGATAGTTTATGTGAAGAAATAAGCAACTGACAACTGATAAAAATTCATGAGAATGCACCAACAATTGCATCTGATTCACTTACTAGGTAACTAGTTCATAGCAGAGGTAATTTCTTATTCAACAATAATATAAACAATCATTTGAAGTTCCTTACCAGAAATGTATAAAGGCACGACAAAATTAATATATCGAACGACAAAAATGTGAAAATTTACAACAAAATTAGTACAAGGGGAGTTTTTTATGTTATCTATCTAGCTATGAAAACAATATGCTATCGCGACAATTTTCCGTGACAATTTTCTTATGTCAAGTTTCTGTGACATTTTATCATCTCTAAATTTGGCTCCAATCGCTTAACATTTGTCATTTTATATCAGTTTAAAGTATGTTCCGTAAAGCAATCGGTTCGACCAGATTTACGGTTTGTGTTCCGTAAGTCTTGAAATTATTTACCGGTTTCTATTTGGAACGCGGTTCCTGAAAAAAGTTGGTAAAAAGTCGGACCACAGCAACCACGAAATAATCCTGGTTTCTCTGGTATTTTTGCCCCCACTACCGCTACTTTCAAACATCATCACAAGAAAATCAAACGATATCCGTCAATGTCAAATTTCTGAACCCCATTTTTAGTATATTACTAATAATTATTATAAATGTAAGTATGAAAACATTATTTATATTTGATATATTGTTGACTGTGTTATTTTTATTGGCATTATTCAACGTTCTCGTTCTTTTGGTTAATTTTTATTTTTGTTAGGTTGTGTCAATTTTAAATATCATATGATTCAATGCCAATCTGTCCCGAAATGGATGAAAATATTCAGGAACCATGGTGTACCCGGAATCAAGATACTGGTTTTTTGGTTGACTTACGGAACAAAACTACGTTTACATGCAGTTTTGAAAATGGTTTCAGTTTTCAGTCAAAATTATGCAAAACTCTTTACATGCAGTTTTCAAAACAAGTTTAAAATTGATTTGAAATCAGTTTCGGCGCATGCGCATTTAGCTGATGTAAATGATAGATCCTCTTCACTCCAAATACTTCGTTTTGCTATTATTCCAATTATTTTTTATACTTCGTACCACTACGCACTAAAACTATCAGTATATTTGAAGGTTAGTAACACAAAGTGACAGAAACGTTATGCTCTGTACGCATGCGCAGTATCGAAACTGAATTTTTGTGTTTACATGAGTAGTTTTGAAACTAGTTTTCAAGTCCAACCCATGAATTTTAGTTTTGGTTTGAGATAAGTCAAAACCGTTTTGACTCTGTATACATGGCGTTTTCAAAACTAAAACAGTTTCAAAAACGGTTTCAAAACTGCATGTAAACTCAGTAATTGTATAAAGAAACAAAAATGAGTGATTTGAAACTTGAACATGGAAGCATCATAAAATTTCTATCCAAAAATGAGGATTAGCTTAAACATATTTGTGAATCGTTAATTTTTATTATAATACATACCTACATATTTAGTTATGCCGGAAACTGTATTGAATTCCTTTTCTATTGTTCTATTTACTTTTATTTTGAAATGATTAGTTCTTTGATAGTGACATTTATCTGTCATTTACATACATTTGAATAACTGCGTTTTTTTTTTGTTTAAAGAGTAGGCTCTGGGACTTATAAAATATATAGAAAAAGTATTAATGCAAATCTATAGAAAATTTAATAATCTTTAATTTTTATAATAACATTAATCTCTAAAATATAACATTTAAAGGTAAAGGGCTCTTTCCATTGCAGAAAAAGTTCGAAATACAAGGATTAAATTTTTTCTGAATGATAGTATTTGAGTTAGAGTGGAGGATCCACATACTCGTACACACAGACGTCATCGTGAAAATGTTAAAATTGGATTCTAGGGACCTTAAAATGTGGTCATTTACCAAAATCTCGATATGCGATTTTTAGCACGATCCCTATACCTCCCTTACCAAGGGTAACGGGAGGTAAAAAGGGTACTTTTTTAACAGACGCTAAAAAAGGTTTGTTATTCATTATCGATATATCGTATTGATAAGCCCATCTCTAATATATTCTAGACACTAACAATTCTAAAGATCTAAAGCAGTATAATTGAAACATTCAGCGTCTGGATATAATTAGAAAATTATTTTTAGTATGTTTGCTTTTCAAATAAATATATACGCCTGGAGGTAGATGCCATGGGAGTAAAATTTGCCAACTTTACATCAAAAATTTATAGCTGATATATCACCTAATTTATATGTACTGCAACTGTTATTTTATATCATAAGGAAATATTCAACTACCGTAATCTTTGAAAACATGTGATAGTGCGTATCACAATCACAAACATTATCTAGTGCCAGTCACGACCACAGCTACTTGGCATGGTTTGAAACAATACTGTAAATAATTTCATACATATTATCTTTGAATAAAACATGTAGAATAAAAATAGACACGGAAATTTTACTGTACATACCAAAATTAAAATTTAAATAAAAGACCAAAAATTAAGTGGGCAATCTTTCTCAAAAAGAGTACAAATATTCTATATTATTTAATGCCAACATACATAAAAGTAATATGTAAAAATTAAAATCTGCATAATTTGAATCTTTGTATTTGTCTAGTGAACTAGTGAGCTTATGCATTTTAGAGAAAAATAATTACATTTTAAAATCCTAATTTAACCTCCTTCCGGGAGGACAACCCTTCTTTTTAAGGTAGGTACTATCCTCGTTTATCTCCCGCTATCATTGGTAAGGGATGTAGAGGGTTCGTGCTAAAAATGACATATTGAGATTTTGGTAAATAAATATATAAAATAAATAAATATATCATCACGGCTTATTACCCATTGCTGGGTGTGCCAATCGGCTTTGTACGCAGATGCGGTAATGATGAAATATTTGTACCGTGCGGGCGCTTACCAGGCGTCACCTCACGGGCACTCATTGCTGGCGTGGAGAGTGCACCACAGGGGTCAGTTTTGTGCCATTTAAAATTGGAAATATTTGGCGTCGGTCGGGATCGAACCCGGTTCCCCAGATTCGCGACCTGACACGTTTTAAGGTCCTTAGAACCCAATTTTAACATTTTCATTTTCAAGATGATGTGGGTGTGTTTTCAGAAAATTTTGAACCCATGTATACTTGCTCTATTCTAATATAGAGCAAATCGAATAACCGGAAGTGGCATTTTTCTTGAAGCTCAATATATATACAGTCCAATATTTTCCTTTTACCAACAATTATAATGTGTTTCGTGGAAAAATTTGCATAAATGAGAATATAGAAGACTTTTCACATGACTGGGACTGGGAGTATTGGATAAATTATATATATATATATATATATATATATATATATATATATATATATATATATATATATATATATATATATATATATATACAGGGTGGTAGCGGTTAGGGGTGAACATAGGGATTTAACATGGGATTTTAGTTTTTTGCAATTTATATATATATATATATATATATATATATATATATATATATATATATATATATATATATAATAGAGGGTGTTCATTTTAAATTGGCCACCATTGCTATCTCGAGAACTATACGAGCTGCAAAGATGGTTAAATGGGCAAACAATTTCTATTTCAGAAGATAAATTTAAATAAAAGAAAAAAAAATTGACCAGTGGTTCTCAAAATACGGGACCTAACTTTTTTATTTTAAATGAGAATATATATTTTTTATTTGCTCATTCGTTAGAGAATTTAATTTTAAATTCAGTGATATATTTTTATATCCTTACAAAACGTTTTTTTGAGAAAAATGCACGTAAAGTTTTATACCAATTTGATTAAAATGTGTCTATAATAAGAGTGCCATGAATGGAAAAAATTACTACTTGTCATTGTGACAGTTTATTTCTTAAAATGTAGTCTAATCTAAATCAAGTAACTAGATTTTTTTTTAACCCCTCAACAGGATTAAATCCCAATTACAGAGTGGGTTCACATTCACACATATCCATGCCTTAGTGAGATTCGAACACACAGCCCCGAAGGCACTCATGACATGAGGCGTTGCTTTAACCATTGAACCACCGGAGCTATAATAAAATGAAGATTGAATTTTAAATACCGGGATAGAATAGAATTCACCCGTGGAATTCACTAATCCAAAAATTAGGATTAGCTCAAACATTTTTGTGAATCGTTAATTTTTATGAATCTAAATACATACCTACATATTTACTTATGCTGAAAACTGTATTGAATTCCTTTTCTATTGTTCTATTTACTTTTTCTTTTTAAAACGTTACTAATATTATTTTGAAATTAGTTTTTTGATAGTGACATTTATCTGTCAGTTACATACATTTGAATAACTTCGTTTTGTTTGTTTAAACGTAGGCTCTGGGATTTAAATTATAGATAATTTTAGAAATTTATCCATAAAATATATAGAAAAAGTATTAATGAAAATTTAATAATCTTTAGTTTTTACAATAACATTAATGTCGAAAAAATAACATTTAAAGGTATTTTTCGAAGAAAAACTATTTTGAACTTCTAGTAAAGTGCCCTTTCGAAATACTAGGTTTCAAAATTTTCTGAATGATAGTATTTGAGTTAGATTGGAGGATCCACACACACATACACACAGACATCATCGTGAAAATGTTAAAATTGGATTCTAGGGACCTTAAAACGTGGTCATTTACCAAAATCTCGATATGGGATTTTTAGCACGATCTCTATACCTCCCTTACCAAGGGTAGCGGGAGGTAAAAAGTAATCACGACCAATCACGCTCGACTTTTTGATTCACGATCACTCACGCTCACGATTTTATTTTGACACTCACGCCTGTTTAACACAGTCATAAGTAGTTAACAAATTTGTTAACAAATTGGTAATTAGTTAATTGGTTTCATTGGAAACGAATGTTTATGGACAAATAGATGATCTGTTCCATCACAAATATCATTATAAATTTGGTAACAAATTTGTTAACAAAATTATGATCGTGTCAAACGGGCTCAAAGATATGTGTATCTTTAGTGAAATCGGAGTAAATGGGTATATAATTTTGGGTACAACAATAACACTATTTTTATGCAAAAAATACTGTTGATGACATATTTGGACATACAAGAATATAAGGTAAAAGATGGAAATTAAGACAATTTTTAAATAAAAAATAGAAGAAAACTTGTACTGACGCCCGATTAAATTTCAATCACGCACGATAATTTTTTAGTGCCCCACGCTCACGTCCATTCTCGAAGCAAAATTTAATTTATATTTACGATCACGCGGGTCACGTCGTGACCCATTGTTACCCGACAAAATCACGGCCCGCGCCCACCTCTAATTCAAACTAGCTTTCCGTTTTCAAGAAATGACATGATTTAGGTGTGTAACTTCGAGATCTAAAATGCAAAACATTACAATCATTTTGATTTTTATTTCATGTTTTTCTGCCTAAAAATTATAAAACAATAACTTTTTAGCAATTCAAAATCACAACAGGTCAGATGGTTAAAACTTTGTTCTTGTCTATTTGTCAAGCGCCCTCAAATCAGCTGGTTTCAAGTACTTCAAGGTCGCTCGAGTCACGTGTCAGCTTTCGGCCATGAATTCTGATAAATCACCAACAGTGATACCAACGTGATAAAAAAATAGTTCAATCGAAATCAAGTAACGCGTGAAATTAAATAATTCTCGTTACTTTTGATCAAACTTTTGGGGAACTTATTCTATGAATTCTAGCTATGTATCTTCAACTTTACAGTTGCTTCTTACCGCCAATATGATCGTAGATCACGAACCGATCAATCAAGGGTGTGTGGTAGACCAGGTACCCTCTTGTGTTCTCCGTGGCCATGTAGTACAGGGACAGGAGCACGGACAAAGAGATGAGACAACCGACGCTCACCGTGCGGGATATCCATGATGCGTTGGGTCGCATGCTCGCAGATGGCTTCGGAGGTGCGTCCACTGCGCCGCCGGTGCCACCCATCTGCAAAGAGTGAAGTCAGTGGCGTACGGAAACTAAACTACGCGTTTACATCTTAAAGCATATTATATAAACCTCCAAACAGCATAAGTTTCTAAAAAAAAAGAAAATAATTAAATACTAAATTGCAAAGTGGTCTATTTCTCTGCACCTAAATGTATTACCAAATTAGAAATATTATCGTTCAGTGACATTTATCTGTCAGTTACATACATTTGATTTGAATAACTGCGTAACCAAGGAGTTTTATTTGTTTATAGCGTAGGCTCCAGGATTTAAATTATAGATAATTTTATAATTTATCTATAAAATATATAGAAAAAGTATTAATGCAAATCTGTAGAAAATTTAATAATTTCTAATTTTTATAATAACATTAATCTCGAAAAAATAACATTTAAAGGTATTTTTCGAAGAAAAACTATTTTGAGCTTCAAGTAAAAAACCATTTCAGGTTATCTGATTTTCACCAAAATCTAAAGGCTTCTTCCTATTTTAGAATAAGTTAGAAATACAAGTTTTAAAAATTTTCTGAATGATAGTATTTGAATTAGAGTGGAGGATACACACAAACGCGCGCGCACACGCACGCACACACATCATCGTGAAAATGTTAAAATTGGATTCTAGGGACCTTAAAACGTGCTCATTTACTAAAATCTCGATATGCGATTTTTAGCACGATCTCTATACCTCCCTTACCAAGGTTAGCGGGAGGTAAAAATCCTATCGTGTAAAAGATAATTTAATTTCGTGTAATCAAATTTTGTTCATACTATATATTTTTATTTTTGAAGATTTGTGTTATTATAAAAATTAAAGATTATTAAATTTTCTACAGATTTGCATAATTACTTTTTCTATATATTTTATGGATAAATTTATAAAATTATCTATAATTTTAAACCCGGATCCAACGCTTTAAACAATTAAAACTCCTTGGTTACACAGTTCATATCTCAAATGAATGTAACCAGGCTACGGAAACCCATATGTAAAATGTCGAGACAATGGATAGTACTTTTCTTCCAAGCGCTAGATGGTGTCAGGTCCAATATGGCTGACGCGATAAAAGCCGCGGAATTTAAATTTTTATGACAAGTTTTTTAATCATTTATGTGAAATTTATATCTAACTTAAAATCACCTTAAAGTAAAAAAGCGATTAAATTAATATTAAACGATTTTTTATACGACTATTGTTAATTTCTGCTCAGTAACGTAAAGCTAATGGTACGTAAATATCTTTATTGTATTTTAATAAAAATAATACACAAGAATTTATAAATTTCTTTTAGATATTTTATGGCTGTGCACTACACTGCTAACATTCATGCCTGAGAGGGATTCAAACCCGACACCTTTGCTTTGCGATTACGTTGCTCCTACGCTATTTTGCTCGGCTGTCACCCTTTTTTATTCTGATATAAAAACATTTAAAAAATGTATGCATTTATGTCATGTGCTCCAGATATGCTGCTCTCCGGTGAATTGGGCTACGTTGATGAAAGTGTTATGATTATTACCAATCATTGCAATCATTATGTAACAAAAATTTGATGAAATCATAAAATAAACTTTTTTCTGTTAATTGTGATCATATTTTATTTAAACGATTTTCTACTTTAAAAATTTCGTGTATTCCAAAGTATTGAGGATCGCTGGTCCTTCTTGATATTGCCTAGATACACACCAGGCGCCAGACGGCGATACGTGCACCATTGTCTCAATTGTAGTGGTCGTCGGCTATCTATAAAGCGTATACAGGTGGTGGCGGTTAGGGGTTAACATAGGGATTTAACATGGGATTTTAGTTTTTTGCAATTTCCTGCTCTCCTGTTCACTTTACGGCAAAAACTGTAGAGTACAAAATTGTTCATAATTAAAAATTGCATACAAAAATGTATTTACATTTAGTATTATGTTTTTGGTTTCTTCACAATATTAAAAAGAAATTTCAAAATTTCTGTTAATTTGTAGCAATAGCCATGACTTATAACTTAAATGTTTAAACATAATTGTCATTCAATTTCTGTCAAATTTTCGAAATTTTCTCTAATAAAAAATTAATTTAATAATGAATGTTTATTCGAATAAGGAACGAGTTTTCATTATAAAAAATTATTATGGTGGAAATAGTTTTAGAAGAATACGTGATTTGTTTTCCATAAAGTACGAAAATACACCAATTCCTATTATAGGAACAATTTCTAAACTTGTTAAAAACATTAAGAACACAGCTAGTGTAGCTGTGAATGAAAGTAATGAAGGAAATAATAATAATAATAGAAGACGTTATAACGAAGTGAATGAAGAAATGGTATTGGCTATGATAAATCAAAATTCTACGTAGTTGATATATTTGGAATTGGTTTATTATTAAATGGTATACCTAATAAAAAATGTGTATTAAAATTAAAAGTTGTTTGTTTTTATTTAATTTTTAAGTTAGATTAACGCATGTTTGACGTTTCTAAATAATTTTTGACAACCAGAAAAAAATAAATTCCATGGCTATTGCTACAAAATAACAGAAATTTTGAAATTTCTTTTTAAAATTGTGAAGAAACCAAAAACATAATACTAAATGTAAATACATTTGTATGCAATTTTTAATTATGAACAATTTTGTACTCTACAGTTTTTGCCGTAAAAAGAACAGGAGAGCAAGAAATTGCAAAAAACTAAAATCCCATGTTAAATCCCTATGTTCACCCCTAACCGCCACCACCCTGTATATGATCCGTGTATATAACTGACAGATAAATGATACTGTCAAAGAACTAATCATTTCAAATTAATAATAGTAACGTTCTAAAAAGAAAATAGTAAATAGAACCATAGTTATATGGAATGGATCTTAATACAGTTTCCGCAATAACTAAATATGTAAGTATGTATATTTAAATTAATAAAAATTAAATAGCGGGAGGTTTCGTGTTGGCCACATCAGATTTTTTTATTTATAATAATCAGAAACAATAATTATTAGTTTTATTTATTTGTTATTTATTATGTAATGTGAAATCTACAAATAGGTGCGATTCACTTAAAAGCGAAATATAAAACTAGTCTTTTTTATTTGATATCATCTTTTAATTATTTCTTATCTCTTGAGTTCGACGCCAACGCCATTGAAACTTTTAATTTTGAAACCAAGGACATGAAATTGTTCAGAGGCATTGGAGCAAGAAGGCTGCGCAATGCGAATTAAATTTGTTTATCAAATTATCTTTTCTCTTCCGCAACTTTAATCTGATGAGCTAAGATAATTCGAGTGAAAACAATGCAAGAGCTGACTGCACTAAATTCATTATTCTTGGTAAATAAACATTGAAATGTTGCAAGTAAATAAAACAAATCAACTTTGTACCATCTAGTTTTGATTGAATCTGCTAACTTTGCAAGCAGCACAGTACAAAATTGAATAAAATAGACAGAAAATTCAAGTCACAAAGTTTGGTTTATAGTTTATGTCATAACAAATATATAACCTTTAGAAGAACATGTAATATCAAAATTTTAAAAGTCATTGATTGGCAGCATTTTCTCAAAATTTAGATCACCGTAACTAACTAACTAATTACATACATTGGTATAATTAAAAAACAAATGAATTTATTTTAGTCATAGCTTAATCACCCCTTAAGAGTAAATACTACAGTCCAAGAAATTAAGCTAATCTCGGTTGAATTATCATCATCACTTAATTAAAATATTATTACATTTGCCTGTCATTATAAAATATGAAAGTTATATTTATACCGGGTGTTCACTTTTTTATAGGACATAGGAAATACAATGTTAAAATTTTCATTATGCGATAGTTCGTTCCCTATGAATTTTAGAACAAACGTGTAAATACAAAATATGTTCAGAATTGAAAACTGCATCGAACAAGCTTCAATTTATTGATATAATTCGTTCCTGTGATGAGATAAACGTAAAATAAAATTTATAATTTTTAGCTGTTTACAGTGTGTCATGGAAAACAAAACATTTGTGATTTTCATTAAGTTATTGCCATGATTTAATTAATTAATACAACTGAATTATTAAGTTTATGTAATTTTATTTATAATAATAACTCCTTATTAACAGTAGTACCTAATACGAATAAAAAAATAATTAATTTAATTTTCAATAATTCCTTATAAATATTGTTATAAAATTAGATGATATCAACTGCTAAACAATACCTTACTCTATCATAAAACCTCTGTCGAACATGACTTAGTTGTCTAAATGTGACATTATTACATTCTTCAACAATTGCATTTTTCAGCTCATTAATATTCTCATAAATTTTTTCAGAGATATTAAATGTATCCGTAATTACTGATTAATAATTTAAATGAAGGCAATAATTATTAAATCTTTACGACAATAACAAATGTCATCCGTCAAACTCAAACAATACGACTGTTTGAATTGTATGTTTTGTTTTCCATGGCACACTGTAAATAGCTAAAAATTATAAATTTTATGTTACGTTTATCTCATGACAGGAACGAATTATATCAATAAATTGAAGCTTATTCGATGCAGTTTTTAATTCTGAACATTTTTTGTATTTACACTTTTGTTGTAAATTCATAGGGAACGAACTATCGCATAATGAAAATTTTAACATTGTATTTCCTATGTCCTATAAAAAAAAGTGAACACCCGGTATACATATTTCACTTATTTCAGCCTTTCTTAAACTATTATACCAATTTATTAAATGTGTCACTTTTACTCAATATTTTCAAACTACTCGTCTACGAAGTAATCTTTTTCTAAAATCTCCTTTTACCGTAGTTACAGTTACATTAAAGAGAGTGGAATATTTCCTGTATAATTTTTCTTGAAAATAACTTATTTCTTCAGGATATTTTTATAATTTCTCGGGTTAAGTTTTGATTGCTGACTTCATGGCGGTATTTTTTTGTCTATTAATTATAAGTTAATAAGAAAAGTATAGCATTGATATTATTGCGACATCAGCGGAATTTTAAATTATGTAAACGTCAAAAATTATAGTATCGTTTAACACAAAAAGATGGATTTTATATCAATTGAAAATGAAAAATAAGCGAATTAAAGAAAATTAACATAATATACACCAAAAAGTGCTGTGTTAAAGTGTACAACAAAAATTCAAGACATATTCCATAATTTTTGGCAAAGTTGATCAACTGAACGTATGGAAATACCTATTTTGTATTAAGAGCTCAAATGTCGCGCGGCATTCTCTTGAAATCGACAATGTCCATTTACGCTCGAAATACACACAAGATTTTTTTCTACAGTCGCCACAATGGGGTCCTCCACCATAACAAAAATTTTTTTTCAAGTACATTAAACTAGTGCAGTGAAAAAGTGGATGTCCATTGGGAGCATTCACGCCAAACTTTTGCAGGTGGCAGCACAACTGTTCAGACAATTTATTTTATATTTAATTTTAATTTATCGTTATTTTCCATTCTTCTTGAGCTATCTTTCAATCTAATTTAAGCATTTTATACTTTTGTTTTTGTAAATGAATGCCCTATTTTATATTCACAGCAATGCGGTATTTTGTTTGGTTATGTAATTTATCGACAGAGCAGTTATATGTCAGATTGACTTGTGAAGATGATAAATGTGTAACTACAGTGTCATTTTTTCCTGTATCCGTTTCAATTAAGAATGTAGACAAGTGACATTTCTCAACATTGTATAGTTAGAAATTTGGTCAGCGAGTGTTTTTACTTCCTTGTACAAAGTAAAGGAAGTATTGTAATCGCGAAAAAATTCGGTTCTCAGAATTCAACGGAAATATCCATTTTGACCATCCCTGAATCCATTTTGACTAATTTCGTCGTGACGTACGTATCTCGCATAACTCAAAAACGGTAAGCCGTAGAAAGTTTAAATTTTATATTTAGGACTGCTATAACATCTAGTTGTGCACCTCCCTTTTTGGTCGTTACATAATTTCCAGAAATGGTACTTTATTTGAAGCCTATAATAGATTTTAATGAAAAACTATTTTAAAATATAATCCAAAACTTTTCAAATTTGGTATATAAGACTTTTATGTCAATTGGAATAATATAGTAGATTTTGGATAAAACAGGCTAACCGGAAGTGATATATTACCTGAAGTTGTTAACAGTTTTTCTTCACTAAAATGGTTTTGATTTTAGAAATAAATGCTTCAAAGAGTGTTAGAGAATTAAATTCTACGTCTAGCACATCAAGTATTATTAAATTAGCTTTTTGTATAAGCGAGATATGTAAATTTAAAACATATACTTTGTAATGAAGCTTGCTATGGATTAGGACAAAAAATAACAAAAAAAATAAAACATTGATGTTAATGTCAATTTACTTCCAATATGTGCAATTTTATATTTGGGTCTATACATCATATTGGTCTTGCGTACAAAGAAGTCGTGTGGTGTCCACATTAGATTTTTTGTATATTGTAGCGCATGAGCGGCAAAGTGACAATTTGCGTTGATAAAAGAGAGCGCAAATGGCTGCTTTGTATATAGTCTGTAGAATACGAAATTTAAATATATCGCAAAACTTTAATCTACAGCTAGTATAAATATTAAACAAATAAATAAATAAATAAATAATAAATAAATACTTCCGCAGATTTAATTTAATTTAAACAAAACAATATTCTGACGCAAAAATATTTTCATATATAATATCATAAGTGGTAAATTTTTGCCGGAAAATTTTTCAGATTGTTACGAGAGCCGGTTGCCTAGCAATTTATTGCGTGGCATTGACAAAAAAATTACGAGTTGTCAAACGAGTAATTTTTGATCAATGTCACGACATAAATTGGCAACAGGCTCGAGTAAAGCAGTCGGAAAATTTTTCCAGGTTAAAATTTAACCACGAATTTCGGATGACTACTTCCAAAATAAAAATCAGGTAATTATTTATATAATTTTTTTCTTGCCAAAAATCTTGTAAATATTTATTGTGTTTAGAGGTATTAGGTTTCAGTTTGCTTTTTCAACGTTTTAAATAGATTCATGTCCAAATCGACTCGTTTTTAATAAAAACTGATAACACTGAAAATATACAGACTTTGACAGATATGTAAACAATATGTTTCTAAAACGTCAAAAATTTTTCGCTTATCAAAACTCACTTACATGTAAAAATACGACATCGTATTGGCTTAAAGGATGCGAAAAAACTTTTTTGACGCTGTTTTGTCGAAATGAAATTTGGTAACTAGGTAGAATCCTGAATTTGGATTGGTTTATATATTTATGAGTGAAACATTGTATGCACATAGTGATAAAATTTAGGCGAACATTATGTGCTATTTTTCATCACTTACCTAACCTACTATTCTTCATTTTACAAATTTTAGTTACCACAAACACATATACTCACTCGATGCATTGCAGAAAAATCATAGTTTAAATTCATTTTAATACATAACACAAGGAGCAACATATTTAACTATCATTGAATCATTGTCACTAGTCACAACTGAATGATTTATTCATTGGTTCCCAGTCCCACTCATTTCTAATTGTTAGAGACAGTTTTTGTCCTTGCCGTGACATATAGGTAGAAAGTAATTTAGTTTTTAGTTCAAGTTTAAATTTAACAAAATAGAAATGTTATATCCGTTCAAAACTTATATAATTTTACAATATAGTTAATTTCTTAAGAAGCTATAATTATCGTATGTGTATAATGTACAGGAGTCTCATTTTCGATGTTTTTTTAAGGTATCTCGGGTAATATTAATGATAGAGCACAACCGTTTACACATTACAGGGTCAATTTTTCCAGAAATGTTTAATAGTCCCACAGGAATTTTCGATCTTCTTTTGTTTCTGAGATACAGGCAAAAACTCGTTTTTCGCTTATTTTGAAAATATATTTATTATGATAGTTTACTGGTTTTTAAATAGAATAAAACGGCGTAATTAGATTTTTTAAAAACTTAATAATTCTCGAGATATAACACAAACTTATGATTTTTTAAATGGGAACCTATGTTGAAAATAGTTTGGTCTTTTTGCTTATTTTATAAGCTTTTTAATGATAACAAGTCTACATTCTTTTGTTTTAAACATTAATAAAAAAAGAATTATTAATTTATTGAGGTGAAAATAATGGAAATTATTAAGAATCAAACGGACAAAATTATAACCAATTATTTTCGGAATAGTTAAATTACTAGTTATCGACGTTACAATTGGCTTTGACACAATCCAAAAAAGATGGTTTAATATGCTTTTGAAGTAAATAAAATTAAAACGTGAGTAAAACTGAAACAAATACTATTAGAAATATGCAAATAATGATTTGTAATAGATTTTTTCATTGGTTTCTTAATAATTTTAAAAGTTTAAAACAAAACTAATCATTGCAAAATTTATAAAATAAGCAAAAAGACGAGACTATTTCCAACATAGGTTCCCATTTAAAAAATCATCATAAGTTTGTGTTATACCTCGAGAATCTTTAAGTTTTCAAAAAATCTAATTACGCCATTTTATTCTATTTAAAAAACTGTAAATTTTTTGTAAAAACATTTTTTCTCTAACTTTTAAAATAAATAAGATATATTTTCAAAATGGGCGAAAAACGAGTTTTTGCCTGTAGCTCAGAAACAAAAGAAGATCGAAATTTCCTATGGTGGCTATTAAACATTTCTAGGAAAGTTGACAATGGAATGTGCAAACGGTTTTGCTCTATCATTAATATTAACCGAGATACCTTAAAAAAACATCGAAAATGAGACACTCTGTACTTCAAATATTAAAGTTTCGTGGTTGTAATTTTACGACTTTGGTTGGATTCCGAAGGTCAGGGAGGTAATGTTATCGCTCCAAAATTTCGGTCCCCACAACACGTTTTTACTATTTTTACGATGATGTCTGTGTGTCTTGCACTGAAAAAAATGACTGGTTTTTAGCAAATAAATATTAATAATTAAGGGGTACTTCATTCATTCAATTATTGCAACTTTGGAACAAATACAATTTAATCTTTAATATGAAATGTATTTTATTCATTCAGTTATATTATTTATTTGACCGTCATTTATTTCATTTAAATTAAATTTAATTTTCTCAAATAAGCTAATATATTTATGTTTAGCATTTAAAATTGAGATTTTTAATAAATAAATTTATAATTTTCTGAAATATTTATTTGTTTCTTACAAATATGTAATTGTTTAGAATTAAATTCATAATATATTTGTGTAAACTTTATCTTAATTACAATGAAAAATAGTTTTTATTGTATGAATCTATATTTAATATTAAATATTATTTGTGGCAAAATAATATTTCCATTGAGTGAACAATGTTATATTTGTCAAATGACGATTTTAAGTGAAGTGTGACTTGTATGGACTTGTTCATTTGTTGTACGTTGCATCTTGATTATGGTGGTGCTCATTTGTGACAGTGTTCATTTCTGGCGATTTGTTTTTCATTCGTGTGCTAAAAGTAATGAATATGGGTGACGAAACAGTGAAAAATATACTACTTTAGTGGAGTTTTGGTTATTTGCTTTGCTTCAGTGTATCTTTTATACCAAGGCACATGCACCGGTATCTGTACAGATTGTGTATTTATACTTTTATAACTTTTTATTATATGTACATTAATATACTTAAGGATTAAATATGGTGTACGAATAAATTAAATGTACTAGTCTTTATTTAATTATTTTCCTTCAATTTTAATCTATTTAGAGTGGACAGGTTATGAGAGGTAGATATTTAAATTTGGTTCAAATAAATTATTATATATCCAATAATAATGAAATAAATTTAGCGCAATTAAAATATTTTTTAACGTAAATAAATGCATAGTTCTCATGAAATAGAAGATATAATTGATCTCAATATATATTTATTTGAGACAAATAAATGCTTCAAATAAATAATTACATTGCTTCAATTGTAGATATATTTGGATCTATTCAAGCTTAGGATTTATTTGTAACAAATAAATTTACAGTTCACGTAATTATATCTTTTTCTCAGTGTGTGTGTGACGATTCTTTCCTCCACGATAACTCTTACAACAAACTTCCGAAAATTTATATTTTCCGTATTTAAGCTTTCTACATTCATATAAAGAGCTGATTAGATTTTGGGTAAAATTGGACAACCGGAAGTGATACTTTACTTCAAGCCCATAACAGTTTTTAATGAAAAATTATTTTAAAATATAATCCAAAACTTTTCAATTTTTAAGTATTTAAGACTCTCCTATCAAGAGGAATAACATATTAAATTTTGGCTAAAATTGATAAACCGGAAGTAAGAGTAAACTCTTAGCTCTGAATAGATTTTCGTGAAAAATATATTATGATATATTCAAAAACTTTTTTAATTCTGTATTTAAGACTTTTATAAGAAAGGGAACAACATATTAGATTTTGGCTAACACTGATAAACCGGAAGTGATACTTTACTTGAAGCTCTGAACAGATTTTCGTGAAAAATATATTATGATATAATCCAAAACTTTTCAAATTTGGTATTTAAGACATTTAGACTAATGAGAACGACATATTAGATTTTTTGTAAAATTGATAAACCCGAAGTGATACTTTACTTGAAGCTCTAAACAGATTTTCGTGAAAAATATATTATTTTATAATCCAAAACTTGTCAAATTTGGTATTTAAGGCTTTTATATGAAGAGGAGCAACATATTACATTTTGGCTAAAATTAATAAACCGGAAGTGATATTTTATTTGAAGTTCTGAACATATTTTCGTGAAAAATATATTGATACAATCAAAAACATTTCAAATTTGGTATTTAAGACTTTTATATTAATGCGAAGGACATATTAGATTTTTTTCTAAGCCTGATAAACCGGAAGTAGTACTTTACAGAAAGTTATAAACAGATTTTCTTGAAAAAATATATTAAAACATGATCCAAAACTTATCAAATTTGGTATTTAAAACTCATATTAGATTTTGACTATACTTATATGATAAACCAGAAGTGGTACTTAATTTGGAGCTCTTAATAGATTTTCGAGGAAAAACAATAAAATATAATCCAAAATTTCGTATTACAGGCTTTTCTATTTATTGGAACAACAAATTAGATTCTGTTTACAAACAATCAATCGGAAGTAATACTTTACCTAAATCTCATTGCTATTTTAAACAAGGAATTGACGGGAGGTTATGTTCTGGCCACATCAAGTTATTTTAAAGATAGTTTCAATGTTTCAAAGATCAATTATTCTAAAAACTGTAATAAAACGCCTCTAAATAACATAAGAATTTTTATATTAGCTCTAATAAATTTCTAAAGAAATCATTTTAATTAAATAAGGAGAAATTAGGTTTAAAGTAAGTTAAGACATGCAAAACAATAATTAGGAAATTTTATAATTATTAATTGATCCTGTTCTAGTAACTTTAGTAATAAACAAAGTTTAATCAATTATTACAGGTATTCTATTTTAAATAGACCACTAATTATGTAAAATTCTATTTAATTTTCATAAGAACTATGTATGTACATATTTTTAAAAAGGAATGTTAATTAATATCAAAATTTTTGCAAGTTATTACTTACATGCACAATTAAGTATCTATAAATAAATTATGCAGTAAATAAAATAACTTTAAATAAAGATTAGCCAGTATCTCATTGTATTTTTTTTTTATAAATACAGCAGTCTATATTCATTTTGTTGAAAGCTACGTTATGATTGGATGTTGATGCTGTTGCTTGAACCATGTATGGTTCGATCCCGACCGACGCCAAATATTTCGAATTCTAAATGGCACAAAATTGACTCCTGTGGTGGACGCTCCACGCCAGCAATGAGTGCCCGTGAGGTGTCGCCTGGTAAACGCCCGCACGGTTCAAATATGTCATCATCATTACCGATATCTGCGTACAAAGCAGATTGGCACACCCAGCAATGGGTAATATGCCGTGATGATATATTTATTTATTTATTTTTTTATGTATAAAATAATTTTCTCCATTATTTTTAAACTACACATTCCACACCTAAAAATCATGTCACCACATGAATTTTCGATATCCTTTTGTTTCTGAGCTACAGGCAAAAACTCGTTTTTCGCTCATTTCGAAAATATCTCATGTGATATCTCGAGAATTATTGTATTCAAAAAATCATTTTATTTTACATAAAAAACATTTGAAAATTTGTTAAAACAATTTTTCTCTATCTATCATAATTAATAAGATATGAAACATTTTCGAAATGAGCGAAAAACGAGTTTTTACCTGCAGTTCAGAAACAAAAGAAGATCGAAAATTCCTGTGGTGTTTTATTCTATCGTTAATATTACCCGAGATACCTCAAAAAAAATTAATTATGTTCTGACAATTATTCTTAACCAATTATTTTCGGGTTAGATAAATTACTATTTATCGACGTACAATTGGCTTTGACATAATCCGAAAAAAATGGTTTAATATGCTTTTGAAGTAAATAAATTGAAAAAATGAGTAAAACTGAAACAAATACTAATAGAAATATGTAAATGGTGATCTGTAATGGCTGGTTTATGATGGATTTAATTTACAAATTTAGATTTACGAATTTAAATTTATAAATATAAATTGTACATATCTGCCTTTACTGGTTCATGATGAATTTAAGAAATTTATGTTTTAGAATTTACATTTAAAATATCTCCATATTTTATATTCTAAATGTAAATTTGTAAATACGTCCAATCATTCCACAGTGTTTCAAACAATGATTTTTGGTGGGGAAAATGACAGTTTCAAGTGACAGTTGAAACATTTTAATTTTTATTTGACAAATGGATTCTGAAAATATGGATATATTATTAATATTATCTGTAGAACAATACAGATTGATTATGATAAAAGTGATAAATATCATATAACTGTCATCCCATTTGTGTCAAACCACGTGACCTAATATAAGTTGATTGGGCATATTTCATATCTTTAAATTCATTATAAACCAGCAAGGTAAATCGTAAATTTCAAATCTAAATTTGTAAATCTAAATTTATAAATTAAATCCATCATAAACCAGCCATTAAAATATCACCATATTTTATATTCTAAATGTAAATTTGTAAATGCGTCCAATCATTTCACAGTATTTCAAACAATGATTTTTGGTGGGGAAAATGACAGTTTCAAGTGACCGTTGAAACATTTTAATTTTGATTTGACAAATGGATTCTGAAAATATGGATATATTATTAATATTATCTGTAAAGAAATACAGATTTATTATGATAAAAATGATAAATATCATATAACTGTCATCGCATTTGTGTCAAACCACGTGACTGAATGTAAGTTGATTGAACATATTTCATATCATTAAATTCACTATAAACCAGCAAGATAAATCGTAAATTTCAAATCTAAATTTGTAAATCTAAATTTATAAATTAAATCCATCATAAACCAGCCCTAATAGATTTTTTCATTTATTTCTTAGTAATTTCCAATATTTTCACCGCAATAAATCAATAATTCGTCTTTTATTAATGTTTAAAACAAAATAATGTAGATATGTTATATATCATTGAATACCTTATAAATTAAGCAAAAAGACGAGACTATTTTCAACATAGGGTCCCATTTAAAAAATTATAAGTGTGTTATATCTAATTACGCCGTTTTATACATACATTTGAATAACTGCGCAACCAAGGAGTTTTGTTTGTTTAAAGCGTAGACTCCGGGATTTAAATTATAGATAATTTTATAAATTTTCCATAAAATATATAGAAAAAGTATGAATGCAAATCTGTAGAAAATTTAATAATCTTTAATTTTTATAATAACATTAATATCGAAAAAATAACATTTAAAGGTATTTTTCGAAGAAAAACTATTTTGAGCTTCTAGTAAAGTGCCATTTCCGGTTATCCGGTTTACACCAAATTCTAATGGGCTCTTTCTATTACAGAAAAAGTTCTAAATACAAGGTTTCAAAATTTTCTGAATAATAATATTTGAGTTGGAGTGGAGGATCCACACACACACATACACAGACATCATCGTGAAAATGTTAAAATTGGATTCTAGGGACCTTAAAGGGTTCGTTTGCCAAAATCTAGATATGCGATTTTTTGCACGATCCCTATACCTCCCTTACCAAGGGTAGCGGGAGGTAAAAAATATAAATAAAAAATAATGTAATCTTCTTGTTCGATTTAAACAAAAACGAAGAAATATTTTTTACCTCTCGCTAAGAGAGGTATTGTATTCATGCTAAAAATCGCATATCCAGATTTTAATGAATAAGCACGTTTTAAGGTCCCTAGAATCCGATTATAACATTTTACGATGATGTCCGTATGTGTGTGTGTGTGGATGTGTGTGTGTGTGTGGATGTTGGATTCACTATATCTCAAATACTATAAGACTTAAGACATTTTTAACTACGGATTCCTCAATGTAACAATAATGGGAAGAGTCGAGTCAGTTTTGGTAACAATTGGACAACTGGAAGTAGTAGTTACAAGAAAAAAATCATCTAAATATTATTTATAGAAAATTTATGTAAATACTTATATTAAAGAACGTTAAATTCTTTATTCGATAAATATAAATTCATTATTATATCTTCTATAGATTTAGAGATAAAGAAAGGCAAATAAAATAATCTGATGTAAAAAATCTCAGATCAAACTACTACAACGCAAGAAATTTAAATGTTTGTAATTGACACATAAATGTCACTGTCAAAAATATTTGTATGCATCTGTCAAAAATATTTGTACATTATTATGAAGATTATGAAAATAAAAAAAGTCAACAACGCAAAAGAATATATGTAAAAAAGAATATAAAAGAAATTTGCGAAAAAATGACGAATATAAAGAAAAAGAAAAGGAAAGTAGAAAAAGAAAATTTCAGGATAATTAATATAAAGAAAATGTATGTATTGTACATAATTTATTTTAAAATATCCCATAGATTTTGCAAATATATGTGAGAATTATTTTGTAGTGAGACATGAATATATATATATATATATATATATATATATATATATATATATATATATATATATTTGTATTTAAAAATATTTTTCGTTTTATGCGTACAACCAGGTAAAATATCTGGCGAGAGGTTATGTGTTGGCCACATCAGATTTTTTTGTAACGTAATACGGCAGAATGATTTGCACTCACTGTATAGAATTTATTAATAAAACTCGAAAAATTTCAAGTTCGAGAATCTATTTCATATCTACTGTTGAAGACAATGTGTCACAATGCTAACTCCCACGCCAGTCGTTCTCGTTCCGCACTGGCGAAAACAGTAACAACGGAGCGAGCATTTTTCCGCAGACATTTCAGAATTGATCCAGCAACTCGGAAGTAAAAACGACTTTTAAGTCAAGGATCATTGCTGTGTTCTGCGATTGCGATTATATCTATAAACATGTTGAAAAGAATGTATCAAGAATTTGATTATCGGATTTATTTATGTGAATGAAAGGTTTTCACATTCAACGTTTGTTTGATTGTCAATAAAAAATGATTGATAGTATTTTTTGTATTGCTATTAACTGTTTTCGGTAAATAATTTAAAAATATGAAACCTTATATGACGGATTGAAAAGCACAAATCGCTAGTGGTGGAAGGCGGGACAAAAGGCCATGAGTCAGTTTTTACCTTCTGTCACCTTTAGGTAAGGAAGGTATTGTTTTTGGTGTTTTTAATAAATAATAATGTTTAAGAGTCCCTAGAATACGATTTTACTACTTTTGCGATGATGTCTGTATGACTGTGTGTATGTGTGTGCGACGATTTTTTCTCCGTCGATAACTCCAACACTACAATTCTAAAATATATAATTCTTTCGTATTCCTCTTCGTTACGTCCATATGAATAGCTGATTAGATTTTGGTTATATTTGGTCGACCGGAAGTACCCTCATTTGAAGATTTTAAGTTTTTCTTGAAAAAACGCTGTTAAATATCATTTTTTCACATTTAATGTTATTATAAATATTAAAGAATATTTTATTCCCTATACGATTTGATTACATTTTATATTTCATATTCAATGGATATTGAGTTAAAAAATTATAAAGAAATTAAATTTCATAATGCAGCCAGCTACGCATAACATTGGAAACAGCTAAAATAATTTAAAAAATTCTGATAGACAGATGTCAATGTCAAGTGCGATTGACATAGTATGTGTTGTGTTATAATTTTACTGCAAATATAGAAACAATTCTGAAACTTTCTGTATGGAATTTGTACAAAATACATACAACTGAGGGAAGGTAATGTACTGGAAATATAAATTTTTTCGCAAGAACTGACGGAAGGTAATGTGCTGGCCACATCAGATTTTTTTCAATTAAGTATGCGTTTGGATTAAATTTGGAATCCCAACTTACATAATTTTGTGAGAACAAGTCTATTATTTTGGAAGATTAGACCCATGCGTACTGTTGAAAGGGTCTAGTGACTTATGACCTTTTGTCCTGGCAGAAGCGAAATAATAATAATAACAACCTCTCTTTTATACACTACCAACAATGGACAGGTTTATTCATCGTCGGCAATTGTCAAAAAAATTTCTTTCGGTTTTGTCTGTGATTTTCTTACATACATTGGGCCAGGTTTATAAACATTCCAAGTAAATTTAATAAAATGAACAAACGAATCATTTTCCATATTACTATGAGAATATAATTCATGAGTCACGTGACATGTTTTCCGCCAAACCACATTCAGAATCTCCCTAGTTACATGTCTATCACAGCAATGATAAAAAACAAAAAAAATATCACCTTATTTATATTCGTTACTAAGGGATTTGTTTTCTTTATTTGATATTGACAGTTAATTTTGAGTATATAAATATACGATAATCGTTGGGTTGATATCAACAATGATATAAATAATAAGGTAATTGTCAAATTAACAATGTTGTCATATAATATATTAAAAGTTAGGTTAGCAACACACATAATGTGTCACAAAAATTCATTATATTCCCTCATTAAATATAAGCTCGTGATATGATTAATAATCGAAGATATTGCTCGTGAAACCGAAGCAGCACATTTCCGCAACTCGGTTTCACTCGAGAATATGAAAATGTTAAAATTGGATTCTACGGGCCTTAAAACATGGTCATTTACCAAATTCTCGATATGCGATTTTTAGCACATCCCTTACCAAGGGTAGCAGGAGGTAAAAAGCAAAATAAAAGTTGTAATTTTTAGCTATTTACAGACTGCCGTGAGCAATAGCACAAAATCTTAAATAGTTGTTTTGTTTGAGTTTGACAGATACCATTTGTCATAATTTTATTAATTATTTACTTCATTTTAATTTTTAAAAAATCTGATGTGGCCAGCACATTACCTTCCGTCAATTTTATGTATTTTGTATAAAAAATGTCATACAGAAAGTTCCTTGCAAAAAGTTTCTAGCAAAAGATCCTATACTTATTTCCAGGAAAATTATAACACAAACATACTGTCAACTGCACTTGACACTGACACCTTTCAATCAGAATTTTCTTAATATAGCAGCTGTTATAGCATAGCTGGCTAATATATGATATTTAGTTTCTTTATAATTTTTTAACTCTATATCCATTTAATATGAAGTATAAAATTCATTCAAATCGTATAGAGAATAAAATATTCTTTAATATTTATAATAACATGAAATGTGAAAAAATTATATTTAACATCGTTTCTTCAAGAAAAACTGTTAAAATCTTCAAATGAGTGTACTTCCGGTTGACCAATTATAACCAAAATCTAATCAGCACTTCACATGGATGTAACGAAGAGGAATACGAAAGAATTATAATTTTTGGAATTATAATATTATAGGTATCGCATTAAAAAAAATTGTCACACACACATACACACACACACATATATATATATATATATATATATATATATATATATATATATATATATATATATATATATATATATATACACCTACAGACATCATCGTAAAAATAGTAAAATCGCATTCTAGGGACCCTAAAACGTGCTTATTCATCAAAAACTCAACACCGAATTTTTTGACCAAAGACAATACCTTCCTTACCTAAAGGTGACGGAAGGTAAAAAATTAATAAACTTTTATCTGACAAACTCAAACAATACGACTCTTTGAATTTTGTTTTGTCCTCCATGCTATCTGTAATCAGCTTAAAAACGGATATTTTATTTTACGTCTATTTCATGATAGGGAAGTATTATATTTGATGCAGTTTTTAATTCTGAACATTTCTTAAATTTACACTTTTGTTCTAAAATGCATAGAGCAGAAATTACGGCCATATGAAAATTTTACAGTTGAATTTCCTACGGTTCATAAAAAAATAGACACCGGAAAACATTCATGAATCCGAACTCATAGTTCAAATCATCACATCTTTCCCTTCAAGTGTCTATACGCTTTATTTTGAACCCTTCATTTTTACATTCCCTATTTGTTTTCCAACCATAACCTAAACTCTACCGCTACTCGTACTTACTTTTTCCGTTGAGGTGCCTTCATGGGCGTCAGGTGTGCGACTCCACCATCTGTTCTTCGGTCGCGTGAGTGGGCTTCGTGCAGTCACTCCACCACTGCTGAAGCCGTGGGCTCCGGAACGAAACAAAGCTGGGGTGCTACTGGCACAATCGCTCGCTATTTCCCCCTGCAAGTATTGATGCGGTCCAGAATGCGCGCGCAGCTGGATGTGAAGATGCGGCGCGGTTATAGATATAGATGTGGGGAGAGTGGCCGCGGTATGATATCCAACAAGGATGATGATAGTAGTGGTGCTGGTGACAATAGTTCACTATAAAGATGAATAAAATGTAGTATAAAAGAAAATATGTTGTACGCTATGCACAATGAGGTGTTGCAAAAAGAATTAACATATCTTTTTTGTTCTGAAATTCGAATAAGTACGTTCTACAGTGTGATTAAATATGATTTTCTGTTCAAATTTCTGTATATATTAAGCACAGTAGCAGTTTAAAAAATTACTTTTTGAATTGGCGCCAAATTACACCGCCTGTGGCATCAGACTTACATTAGCCAATGACAAAACTGGAAAGATGATAAAAAAAAAACAAATGTATCATACATCAACGTCAATGATTGCTTTAATGACAACTGTGTGACATAAGGTCTGACGTATAGTGCAGCGTAATTTTTGGTTCTTTAGCGTAGTTCTTAGTTATTTATTATTATATTATAGCGTTATATTTCATAGTTTCATGCCCAGTATTATAAAAGATGGATAAGTAAAGCACTAGCAAAGTAAAATTTACTCCTGAAGTAAAATAGTTTATTCCAGAGATTTTCGTCAAAACAAAAATAAAAATACTAGCTAAGTAAATCTACAGTATAAATTACTCCACCGATGTTCGAGGAAGTAAATTTTAATGTGTAAAATAAATTTGACACATGTCAACATAAATTAAATTCATTATAAATTTAATCCCATATATTATTTTTACATTTATTTATCTCCAACATGTTTTCTTTGTCTATTTCTGAGTAATTTTGCCCCTTTCTCTCTTTTTTCCATTTTAGTTCACACCTGATACTTTATGACACACACACTTTATTTTCTATTTTGATTTTTGGATTTATTTCGTGTCAGGAACATACAGAATACAATATTATTAAAACATATATAAAACATATTCCAGCGACACATTGTTTGGAATAGATCCTCTTCAGTTGGAGATTGACATTATCGTCAGTAGTGGTCTTTAGCAATACCGTCTAATAATATTTTATCCTGGATTTATCAATCTCTCTTATGGTCCAATAGTGCAAAGATTAGCCGGTATAAGAAACCGTAGCCTGAGTGCATCATTTTCCAGCTAAAAAATAAATGTATTCAATAGTTCTTATTTAATTATAAACATATTTATATTTACATCAAAATGATCTTTACAACAAAGAAGTTTTGATTTTATGTTTTTATCTTTACTTGCGACAACCATTTCATTTTTCTTTCTTCGTTTTGAGGCACTATGTTTTATGTTTCCCTATCATTATCAGTTCTATTTGGGCACACTGCACAAAACACTTTTTTACAACCATGTTTGTTTATTTCCAAATACAAAAATCAGTAGTAGTTGACAGCTGTCATGACTGTCACTCGTTTAAATTCCGTCGGAGGCAAATGTAAGCCACACCCTCATTGGTTAGTTTTATTCTGACGTCATCAGGCGAAAGGGGAAGCGGAAATTCGAACATTATAATTTCAAAGACATTTTTCTCATGAATAAAGAATAATACGAAAAAAATAAAAAATAGGGACTAAATATTTTTTCTTATTCTTTTGATTAAAGCAAAGAAAAAAAAAACCGTGCAACACCTCATTGCACATGCAATATACAGAGCTCGGCAAAGTACCGGAAAGTAGTACTTGAAGTACAAGTACCAAGTATATGTATCTAAATGTACAGAATGTCTCATTTTAGATGTTTTTTTAAGGTATCTCGGGTAATATTAACGATAGATCAAAACCGTTTGCACATTCCAGGGTCAACTTTTCCAGAAAAGTTTAATAGTTACCACAGGAATTTTCGATCTTCTTTTGTTTCTGAGATACAGGCAAAATGAACGATTTTGAAAGTATAATCATATCTTATTTATTGTGATAGAGACAAATTGTTTTTACAAAAAAATTACTGTTTTTTAGATAGAATAAAATGGCGTAATTAGATTTTTTGAAAACAATAATTCTTGAGATATAACACAAACGTATGGTTTTTTAAGGGAACCTATGTTGAAAATAGTCTAGTCTTTTTGCTTAATTTATAACGTTTTCAATGATATATAACAAGTTTTTGTTTTAAATAATAATAAAAGACGAATTATTAATTTATTGGGGTGAAAATATTGGAAATTATTAAAAAACAAATGAAAAAAATTATTACAGATCATAATTTGTTTATTTTGATTCTATGTCTATTAATTGTGTTCTCAAAATTATTCTTAACCAATTATTTTCGGGTTAGTTAAATTACTATTTATCTACGTTAGTTGGCTTTGACACAATCCGAAAAAAAAACCGGTTTAATATGCCTTTGAAGTAAATAAATTGAAAAAATGAGTAAAACTGAAACAAATACTACTAGAAATATTCAAATAAGTATTAAGTACCAAGTACATGTGAATAGACTTATTTTGTCAAGTATTATAAATAGAAAGTACCTGCAAGCCTAATAAAGTACTTTTCTTGCAAGTATTGCCCAGCTCTGTATACAACGTGTTCATTTTAAATGGGCCACCAATGTTATCTCGAAAACTATTAAGAGCTACAAAGACGGTTAAATGGGCAGAAAATGTCTATTTTACAAGGCAAATTTAAAGTAATGAAAAAAAAATTTTTTTTTCGTCCAGTGGTTGTCAGAATATGAGAACATATTTTTTATTTGAAATTCAATTCTGAATATAATATTAGATAAGGAATTTTTTGAAGAAAATGCATAAGTTTTAAATTAATTAAATTAAAATATGGATCTAATAAGTGTCACGAATGAAAAAAGTGAATACATGTTTTTTACCTCTCGCTAAGAGAGGTATTCTATTCATGCTAAAAATCGCATATCCAGATTTTAGTGAATAAGCTCGTTTTAAGGTTCCTAGAATCCGATTATAACATTTTTACGATGATGTCCGTATGTGTGTGTGGATGTGTGGATGTTGGATTCACGATTTCTCAAATACTATAAGATTTAAGACATTTTTAACTACGGATTCCTCAATCTAACAATAATGGAAAGAGTTGATTAAGTTTTGGTAACAATTGGACAACCGGAAGTAGTAGTTACAAGAAAAAAATCATCTAAATATTACTTATCGAAAATTTATGTAAATACTTATATTAAAGAACGTTAAAATCTTTATTCGATAAATATAAATTCATTATTATATCTTCTATAGATTTAGAAATAAAGAAATGCATATAAAATAATTTGATGTAACAATTCTCAGATCAAACTACATCAAGGCAAGAAATTCAAATGTTTGTAATTGACACATAAATGTCACTGTCAAAAATATTTGTATGCCACAACAACGCAAAAGAATATATGTAAAAAGAATATAAAAGTAATTTGCGAAAAAATGACGAATATAAAGAAAAAGAAAAGGAAAGTAGAAAAAGAAAATTTCAGGATATTGAATATAAAGAAAATGTATGTATTGTACATAATTTATATTAAAAAAATTATTTTGTAGTGAGACATGAATATATGTATTTGTATTTCAAAATATTTTTCGTTTTATGCGTACAACCAGGTAAAATATCTGGCGAGAGGTTACGTGCTGGCCACATCAGATTTTTTATTTTTAAATCGAATAGTGTCCTGACAGAAAGAAGCGAACAAAACAATAGTTATTTTGCAACAAAGGATGTAGGTACCATTTACCAATCGAAGAAATGTACCCACATCTCGTGTTGCATATAAGATTTTTTCCACTTCCGATGATTTATTTTTTACCTGCTCATTTTTAAGGAATCTTAGTATTCTAGAAAAACGCTGTCATCTGTCATGCACATTTGACACGTCAATGGTAACTTTTAAATTGAATTATTTATGAAATGAGGACAATTTGATAGATATCAAATTCAAAATCATAAATTATAAGAATAGCAAATATTTGACATAAGTTTAAAATATAACTCTTGGTAGTTCTCAAAGAGGGAGGTAAGTTCAGCTATAGGGAAGTAAGGACAAACCTTACATATGATATCATTTAAAATAATAATAAAAAAATAGATCCCGTATTTTGAGAACCAGTGGTCGAAAAAAATAATTTTTCTTTTCTTTAAATTTGTCTTGTGAAATAGAAATTGTTTGCCCATTTAACGTCTTTGTTGCTCTTATATTTCTCGAGATGACAATGGTGGCCCATTTAAAATGAACACCTTGTATAGTACAAGGTTGATTACAATACAATTTAAACTGAGTAAAAGAAAAGAAAAATGTTAATTAAATTTAAAAATGGGCTTACTGTTAATCTTCACTTCATTTCAGTCTGTTTTTAGGTAGGTACTTTATTCGTTTTTCTAAAGGCTTTTTATAAATAAACCAGCAATATAGCAACTTTTAATTTTGAAACAGAACATTCTCCTATACAAGGTGTAACAGAAATAAGTACACTAAATTTAACCAGTAATACAACTCGTCGAGAACAATATTTCTTTTTAACTTTTTTTTTTGTAAACCTATACCTTTTCAATTATAATTTCAGAAAAAGTAACCTCAATTTCAGAAAAAGTATATTCAATTTCGGAAAATGTAAATTCAATTTAAAAAATGTTATTATATATACTAAAGAATATTTTATTCTTTATATCATATATACTTCATATTCAATGGATATTGAGTTAAAAAATTATAAAGAAATTAAATTTCATAAAGCAGCCAGGTATGCAATAACATTGGAAACAGCTAATATAATTTAAAAAATTCTGATAGACAGATGTCAATGTCAAGTGATTGGCATAGTATGTTTATGTTATAATTTTACTGCAAATATAGAATCAATTCTAAGAAACTAATGTATGTAATTTGTACAAAATATATAGAACTGAGGGAAGGTAATGTACCTACTGGAAATATAGAATTGGTATAAAATACATAGAACTGACGGAAGATAATGTGCTGGCCACATCAGATTTTTAATACTAAATTTATAATGAGTACTGAAAGCTTTTCAAAAAGCGAACTTTAAAAAAGCTTTCTAAACTTTATAAATATTTGAACTCGGAGGTAATCTAAACTTATTTTTATCTTTTAAGTATTAATACATATTTTAGTTTGGTTATAAAGACAAAAAAAAATCCAAAAAGGTATTTTAGTACCTACTTTTACATGATCTTATTTCACTCTTATGCACAATTATTAACATTAACTTTGTATAAATGTATAAATCACGAGATAAATGTTTTTTTAAAAAATAAAAGAGTTTTAGATTATGAAAAATAATATTAGATAATCAGCAGTGCAATTTGAATCTTTAACAACCTACATAAGTTCAAGTTCAAGATGGTGTGGTTATTTATAGTCTTTATCTTCCAAAATTCATGATATATTCTTCATTTCTCATACGTAGAAGTGCGTATTACTATTATTTTTATTATTATTATTATTATTATTATTATTTTCGGAAACATTGACATTGTTCTATTCTCGTAAATTTAAAATTTTGAGTTCTTTTTACCTTCCGTCACCTTTAGGTAAGGAAGGTATTGTCTGTAACAATTTTTTTTCATTTGTTTCTTAATAATATCCGATATTTTTGGTTATGCACACGAGGCGAGACGAGACGAGAAATATAAAATATCGATCTCGTCTCGTTT
The DNA here is from genome assembly GCA_963082715.1 of Harpalus rubripes. NCBI lineage: Eukaryota > Metazoa > Arthropoda > Insecta > Coleoptera > Carabidae > Harpalus > Harpalus rubripes. Next base: position 83,198,932 of record OY720448.1, read on the forward strand.
TCGGATCTGTAATCTCGATCTCGCTCATTTTTTTGGGTCTCGTCTCGTTCTCGCACGAGAGTCTCGCTATAAAAATAAGCGCTTGCGCACTACGTAACAGTTTAACTACAAGAGACAAGTTCACACCAATCGCACCGTCTTCCGTATATTTGCAGTCGTATAAGTATTAATATAATAAAGAGACGAAACACTAAATTATTTCAATACGAACATAATGTTTATTCATTAACGGTCACCAGAAAATGTGACAAGTTGGTAAATAATATAATTTACCTGTAAAATATCCAATTTATCACCAAATTGTGATCTCTAAACTATTTCAAAACAAACATCTGTTAATACATTCTCTCAACGGTAAAACGAATTAAAACATTAAACAATTCTTTTCTGTAACTTTGTAAATCGCTACATTGGTAACTCCGCTTCTCTCCGTTTTGGCTCCCATCGACGCTTAATATAACATCCTTTACTTTTCACGGGCGGCAAGAAAATGTTAACTGGGGTGAATTAGGGACTGAAATATTGGAGAAAACTAGTTCTATTGAATGCAAAACCGATTTTGTCTTTATTTTGTATTTCCTCACTCTGGGACCGATACCAATCGACTCAAGATAGGCTCAATAATATAGTGAATTCATATAATTTTCACATTCACGTATTCTATGCACGAATTAGCGTTGACTCCACTCCCTGTACGGTGCATTTTTCATTGAATTTATGACTCAAATCAAAGCTATAAAGTTACAAATGCGTTATATTGCGAGACTCTCGCGAGATTTCTCGCTTCTCGCAGTTGTTATATCGATCTCTCCTCGAATTGTAAATTGTAATCTCGGTCTCAGTCTCGTCTCGCATAATGCAACGAGGCGAGACGTGCATCACTAGATATTTTCAGCTCAATAAATTAATAATTCGTCTTTTATTCATGTTGAATGTTGACTTATATCATTGAAAAAATTATAAAATAAGCAAAAAGATGATACTATTTTCAATATAGGTTCCCATTTAAAAATTCAAAAGTTTGTGTTATATCTCGAGAAGTTTTAAAAAATCTAATTACACCATTTTATTCTCTCTAAAAAGCGGTAAAAAATTTGTTAAAACATTTTTTTCTCTAACTATAATAATAAATAAGATATGAGATATTTTTAAAATGAGAGAAAAACGAGTTTTTGCCAGTAGCTCAGAAATAAAATAAGATCGAAAATTCCTGTGGTGACTATTAAACTTTTCTCGAAAAGTTGACCCTGGAATGTGCAAACGGTTTTGTCTTATCATTAATATACCCGAGTATATATTTGTTAAGTGTTTTAATGTTATGGTAGTGTACTAGCAGATTGTCACACCCAGCAATGGGTAATAAGCCGTGATTATATATATTTATTTATAGCTATTAACATACCTAGGAAAGTTATGTATATCATAACTGCCACAAATGTCACTTTGAAATCCGAGCTCGTAGAGCGAGGATTTTAAGACATCTAAGGCATGTTATGATTCATAACATCCGTAGTTTGTTCAATAGTTTATCGGTTTCAGAAAATGAAGACTATATTAATAAATATTATTTTTTGAAATTTTTTCGTTTATGCTACTTTAAGAATGCTATGGTTAACAAAACAATTTTTTTGACATATGTCAATATGATAAATATTGAAATTATGTGCCTTATTCCTACCAGCCTACTTTTTTACATGTAAACAATGGATTAATATCTTGAAACCGGTAAATCAATCAAAACCATCTGATAGTCACGTGACCCACATCTTTCCTCAATGATATCAAAACTAGACTTCTGGGAAGAAAAGTTTGGTATGTAAGATCATAGACGTGCGAATTTTTATTATAAAGAATACGCTTCGACAATAAACTTGTGGTGTTCGTCTGTTAAAATCATTTTGGGTGGTAACTTAACCTAAAAAACTCATTAATTAACGTATTGAAATTATTTTCTGTAACTCAGTTACCAAGCAAATAATGAAATACACTAATAAGAGTCTTGAAAAAGACTGTTGTCGATAATGTAATTATGAAAGGCATGTAATAAAGACGGTAAAAATAAACAGAGAGCGTAACGGATACTTGAACAAATATTTGACAGATTGTCAGAACAATACACACCTACGAATTGCAAGCAACTGTTAATACTTATTTCCGTGGAATAAAATATTAAGAACAACTCAGGTCACGTGACTATCAGGGGCCTGTTTCATAAAAGTTTCTAATAATATTAGTTAATAATATTAGTCTAATAAGATAATAATATTAAACTAATATTTTTTGTTTCATATATATTTAAACATTACTCATAAATTTATTAACTAATATTATTAGTGAATCCATATCTATGACAACCAAAAATTTATTATTATACTGTATTAAGATTTTGACAAAATTTTGACATATTAGACTTCATTGAATTACAATCTTGTGGTTTTGTGATTGATTAAAAAATGTCGAAAGCAGTTGGTAAAAGAGACGAGAAGATAGTAAAAATACAAAACTTTTTAAGAAAAATATTAGAATTAAAATATCAATTATTTGGACAAGTTTGGAAGTACACTTCTCCAATCTTCATCCATTACATTACAAAGTGTACCTACTATTTCTTAAGACTCTTGCATCGTTCACACTTACAGGCCAATTTTCGCAAACATAATAAAAACTTAAATTTGGACTACATACGAGCATTACATTAATTGATGACGATCTTTACAAAGACTGGTTCATAGGCTTTTGGAACATCAGTTTTTATAAGGGTGCCCCGCAAACCAATGGCATCCCTGCCAACCAACTGAAATCCCTAATAACTTTGCCAACATCGTCCGGCCAACGTACAGTATCTTTTAATAAAGTGTCGTTGATAGCACACACGTAGAAACTGTTCCTTCAGATACACCATGCATATCTCCTATACAATGGTATTGCATACCACTTCCTAGCCAATTAAAAGCTTTTCTTTGGAAGATAATGCATGGTTCCCCTTTGTCTTATGTTCTAGTACATTATTTATTTTGTTTAAAACATACCCAAATTTTTAGAAATTAAGCCTAAACCTTTCGTTAAATTCATATGTGTATTTCAAATTTTGATTAGTCTTTGCCGAAATATTCCGGGTCTTCTTACAATTATTTTTTTTTTCGTTACTTGTGTCTAAAGCAAACATTTTTATTTGTATCTCTAATCTCCACTACAATTAAACACACAATATTCACTAATATATTGTTTTATTATTGCCAAGACACCAATATTATTAGTTTCCTTTTATTAGAATAATATATTAGTGTTCTTATTTTATGAAATAAATTCCGTTTTTTACTAATAAAATTAGTTAATATTTTGTGGTCCTACACTAATAACTCATAAGTTAATGTTTTTATGAAACATTACATAATAATATTAATAATTTGTAGAGATTGAGTGGTAGGCACTTGATGAAACATATTGATTATTATATGAATTAAGGTTAAAAATAAAACACTTGGTTAAGTTTCACAGTTTATTAATTAATTGTTCGACGATCGTTTCGACCTTGCGGTCATCATCAGGTTAACTATTACAAATTTACAAAATGTGCATTCTTAAATACTAACTATCTCTATGGGGGAATACAATGTTTAACAACGGGGAGGCGCTTAGATCTATTTGTTCGTTTACTATATTCTCGTTTGTATTGACCGCTTTCTGGATTTCCAGAAATCCAGAAAGCGGTCAATACAAACGAGAATATAGTAAACGAACAAATAGATCTAAGCGCCTCCCCGTTGTTAAACATTGTATTCCCCCATAGAGATAGTTAGTATTTAAGAATGCACATTTTGTAAATTTGTAATAGTTAACCTGATGATGACCGCAAGGTCGAAACGATCGTCGAACAATTAATTAATAAACTGTGAAACTTAACCAAGTGTTTTATTTTTAACCTTAATTCATATAATAATAATAATATTAACTAATATTATTAGACATTTACTAATTTTATTAGTCTAATAATTTTTATGAAACAGGCCCCAGATGTTAAAAATAAATTAAGTAAATTTATACTTTATATTAATTAATATACTTCAATTAAATTAATAAAAACCAGTAATAAGTCTAAAAAATTAAACATTTGAAATTTTGTCATTTTGTAACACTGTCTAAATTATATTAAATATTTGGTAATCGCGTACCACATGCTATGAATCTCTATAAAACGTTCTGTAAATATTTATTTTCGTACTTAAGACAAACGTCAATGATTCATGCGTTTTACATATGTTCCATCAGTGGTCTATTTTCGGCCTCAAGCCTTAAATTAGAAAAACTTATGCATTATTTAGCATAACCCTGAGATGTCCATGTTTCCTTTTCTTATTCAGTTTCTGTAATTACTAGAAATTTTGTGAAGGTAGGTAATTCCTCTTACAATTTGTTTTATTTGTAAAGCAATTAGTGTTGCTAATTATTTAGAGGAGTATGTGTAAATTAAATTATAATAAGATAATACACGATGTACTCATCGTATGCAAAATTTGTTTTATCGATAATCATTAACGTAGTTACTAATTACAGATCCGGGTGTCAGATAAATATTAATATTTTTCATAAACAAAGACATGAATTTTTTACATAAGATAATAATAATTACTTAATTACTTTAATAATGTGTATGTATAAGCAGATGTTTTTGTACTATTACACATTAACTATAAAATTTAACAACCAAATAAATTTAATATGAAAAGAAAATTATGAGTTTTATGACGAATTGCTAAAAGCATTATAAATAGTCATATACTAATCCAACAGGAATAATTTATTTTCACTTCAATATTTTTATTAATTACTAGCTGATCTCTGCGGGCTTCGATTTTAGTTAATTTGAAAATATTTCAAACAATTCAGGAGTTATGAGCCCCCAAAAATGCATGCTTAAATGTTTAGTCTCGATCAGAAATTGTTCAACATCACGAATTCAGTAGTGTTTATTTTTACAAAAATCTGATGTGGCCAACACATAACCTCTCTCAGATATTTTACCTGGTTGTACGCATAAAACGAAAAATATTTTTTTCTTTATATTCGTCATTTTTTCGCAAATTCCTTTTATATTCTTTTTTACGTATATTCTTTTGCGTTGTTGACTTTTTTATTTTCAAAATCTTCATAATAATATACATATATTTTTGACAGAGGCATACAAATATTTTTGACAGTGACATTTATGTGTCAATTACAAACATTTGAATTTCTTGCCTTGTAGTAGTTTGATCTGAGATTTTTTACATCAAATTATTTTATATGCCTTTCTTTATCTCTAAATCTATAGAAGATATAATAATGAATTTATATTTATCGAATAAAGAATTTAACGTTCTTTAATATAAGTATTTACATAAATTTTCGATAAATAATATTTAGACGATTTTTTTCTTGTAACTACTACTTCCGGTTGTCCAATTGTTACCAAAACTGACTGGACTCTTCCCATTATTGTTAGATTGAGGAATCCGTAGTTAAAAATGTCTTAACTCTCATAGTATTTGAGATATAGTGAATCCAACATCCACACACACACACATCCACACACACACACACACACACACACACACACACACACACACACACACATACGGACATCATCGTAAAAATGTTATAATCGGATACTAGGGACCTTAAAACGTGCTTATTCATTAAAATCTGGATATGCGATTTTTAGCATGAATACAATACCTCTCTTAGCGAGAGGTAAAAATGAGGTTAATGTGTATATTTCCGGTAAAAAAGGTCTTATTCTGTATCTCAGTGGTTAATATTAAACCACTTGTTAAATTTTTAAATCAATAAGTATGTTAACGTATAACAAAAAATGATATTTATTCAAATCGTTACGTTATATGGTGTTTACGGATGAATATGACAAGTTTATTTAGAAAGCCTGTTTTCGTTCTGCGAGGAAAGATTGAAATGAGTGGAACTATTTACGCCAATGCAATCTGTCAATCGTATTTCACTATCACAATGATGCGGCAAACAAAAAATCAGAACGAGGCGGAACCTTCAATCAGAGCTGGGCAAAGTACCGGAAAGTAGTACTTGAAGTACAAGTACCAAGTACCTTGATGTTTCTAAATGTACTTGAAGTACAAGTACTTTTTTAGTTTCTAAAGTACTTGAAAGTACCAAGTACTTGAAAAAGTACTTGTAAATTTGGGTGCAAGTACTTTTTCAGATAATTCATATTTTTCTGATTATATGGACCTTAAAAGGTGATTATTGACAAAAATTTCAATATGCAATATTTATTTGGTTATTTTACACTCCTTGTTGGAACTGCCGTATCACCTAGCGATCTCACGACGTAAAATTGACGTCATATGATCGCCAAGCGATACGAGAAACTGTACCGAGATGTTAGAATGACGTCAATTTTACGTCATGCGATCGCCAGCATTGTAGTTAGATAATACAAACATTATATGGTATATACAGTATGCAGATAAGAATTAATTTATTTATGCCAAAAAAATTGCAACTGTATCTTTACTTTCATATTATCGCTGAAAATATATTAATGAAATTCGCATGATTATGTACTACAGGAATAACACCACACCACTGCAGAAGAAACAGACAAACAATTCTCATAACATTGTTAACTTTTAAATTATTCATCGAACTTCAAGTAGATTTAAAGTAATTCAAGTACATTTAACGTAATTCAAGTACATTTAAAATACTTCAAGTACATTTAAAGTACTTCAAGTATTTAAAAATACTTCAAGTACTTTTCATTGTACTTCAAGTATTTTTGCAAGTATTAAGTACCAAGTACATGTGAATAGACTTACTTTGTCAAGTACAAAGTACTATAAATAGAAAGTACTTCAAGTACAGTACTTGAAGTACTGAAAGTACTTGCAAGCCTAATAAAGTACTTTTCTTGCAAGTATTGCCCAGCTCTGCCTTCAATCATTCTGGGTCACTGTATTTGCAGCGATAGAAAGAGATGACCGTTAAATTGAAAAGGTCTATTGCGGAAAATAATGCCCTTGAAGGCTGCAAAATGGTATTTTATGTACCAAGGGCGTTACGATGATGATAATGCCAGGAGGGCGACGTGGGCCTTTGGCCCGAGGGAAAGACGTCATCCGATGAGCATTATCATCTAGTAACGCTCGTGTTGCAATTGGAATATGTGAAATAAGTTTTCATTTATAATAATTTTGATTACAATAATACTTAAGCTTTGGCGTTGCTAAGGATGTTGTTTAATTGTTTTGTTTATTATCAACATTTATTTTTAAAACATTAACATTCTATATCGTTGGAGATGATGGAATGGGTGAATTTGATATTTCGGAAGATCAATTAATGTATTAATTGTTGTAATTAATTCTTATTATTATTGTGATGAATTGTAAATAAAAAGAAGATAATTTTCATTATATACCGTTCATATTATTTCTAATTTAAAGTTTATAAACGATGATCGAACTATAATGATGGCATAATGAACTATTATGCCCTCATATAATGCCCCGGTTGTTATAGGGCGCGAGCAGATACGTGACTCGGGCGTCCTTGACGTACTTGGAGTCAGCTGATTTGTGTGCGCATGTCATTTTGACAAGAACAGTGTCACTTTGACAAGACCAATGTTTTGATTTATTTTGATTTTGAACTGCTAAAATGTTATTAATGTACAATTTTCAGGCAGTGAAACACATGAAATTAAAAATAATAACTTATCAAAAGTTCAAAATTAAAATAAGTCAAAACATTGGTCTTGTCAAAGTGACATTATTTTTGTCAAAATGACAAGCGCACACAAATCAGCTGATTCTTAGCATGTCAAGGATGCTCGAGTCACGTGTCTGCTCGCGCCTCGCGCCCTATAGATATGTTTATATACACCGTATCCTAGCAATAAACAGTTCATAATACTTTAGTGAGACATAAAGATACTAATAAATAAATACAATGCACAATTAAAACTAAAGAGTTGGACGTTCGAATATTCAAATTATGAACAATATTTCGGATTGATTTTTAATATTTTTCTAAGATATTTTTTAAAACAAGGAATATTTTGCACGTTTTTATCAATAAATCATTAAATAATCATCAAATTATTCATTTATTCGTTGTATTGCGATATCAGTTTACTAAGAATCCTGTAATAAAAGTTTCAGAATAACCAAATGATTTATTCTAGTCATGATCAAGATTGAATTTCGAAAAGTTTTCATCATAATCTCTGATCAAACAAACAACAATTAGTATTGTTACAAACGGTGATTAATAATAAGAATAAATTTGCATATAATAGAACTAAACACCGTGTCTACCTAATTACAGAAGAAAGACGTTCATTAGTACATGAGGATAAGTGTAAGGTAAGGTAAAGTGTAAAAGTTGTCAACAGAAATATATAGAAGTAAACAAGAGAGAAATTTATGTAACGAAGGAAAAAATGAAATGAATCGTGCAGTGGAACGCGTTTGTGTAAAGACAAACATTATCATTAGAACAATACAATGCAGTGTGAAATTGATTATAATGAAAGCAAGGAAATGCTAAGTGTACCGGATATATACATATATAACGTTAGAAGAGAGAAAAAAAACTAGATAAATGAACTCATGCCTTTTATAATAGCAGTAGATTATAAAAACACAGAATACAATAATATTATTTTTAGCGAATTCTGTTTTTACAGATTGGAATAGCATCCGAAAAAATAAATGAAATCTTGACTGAAATGTTTGTAAAGTTCATTTTTGTACTAATAATATATTTTTGTTGGAAAGACGTAACACCGACTTGTTGAATGATGAATGTAATGTAATGGATTTCTCGGTGGTTGTAGGGCGGAGGTTTTATACAAAAGACAAAACTCTTATTGATGTTAATTTTATTTTAATTCCAATATTTCGTGGTTATTTTACCACTTCATCAGGGAAACTACAACGTACAAAATTTGTTATTCTACAGAATAGGTTATTACATTCACATTTTTAGAAAAGTACTTACAAACAGTTTTAACTTGAATGAAATTTTCTAACATCGGGAAACATCCTATATCTCTACTAAATGCACGTTAATTTTATAAAAATACACATATTATTTCCTACACAAGATATAAATACAATTGTTCATGTTCCATGTGCAAATGGAGACAAATATTCTAGGTTAAAATTTAGTTACATTTGTAACTAAATTTTAACCAGACGTTGTAGTTTCCCTGATGAAGTGGTAAAATAACCACGAAATATTGGAATTAAAATAAAATTAACATCAATAAGAGTTTTGTCTTTTGTATAAAACCTCCGCCCTACAACCACCGAGAAATCCATTACATTACATTCATAATATATTTTTGGTTCTTTGCACCGTTTTTAAACAACAAGGAATAATTCAACAATTAATAAATTGTTTAATAAAGAAAGAAAAACAGGGACAGACTGGCTCTTTGGACCGGCCCGGGAAATTAAGAAACTGACCGGCCTCAACCACGACTTTTTAGTCAGCTTGACTGATATTTGAGCCCTGCACCTTTTGCTAAATATTAGTAGCACTACTAATGATTGCAACTACTGACTATTAAATTATTTGCGCTCATAAAGTAAAACTAGTGCAAGTATAACTTATGCTCTGTTCCATTTAAGCCATTCAGTAGATGGCACTCGCAACAGCGCAAATCTGAAATAGCCGAAATTACATTGGGTAAACTTGTCTCTAATTTCAGCCAATCAGAGAGATCAAAACTATTCCCTATACTCCGTAATACTGAATGGCTTAAATGGAACAAGGTATAGTAGTGCCTAATAAAAGAACAATTTAGTACTGATAATTAGTAGCACCAAAGGCCATTTTACGTACTATTATCTGTCAATGGAAAGATTGTCGTGATAATAATTTTAAGAAATAAATGGATAGAAATATACGCGAATGGACCTTTTCAATTTAACGGCTATCTCTTTTTATCGCTGCAAATAGTAAGAAAATGGCGCGAACAACTGCCAGTTGGGCTGTCAAACGAAACGTCAAAAATATTGCAGTCATTCAAATACCTGTATTCTCAGTGAAAATTTGCATCGTTAGACATTTTAATTTCAATAAAAGCTTTTTTAACTTACTTCAATAAGATTTTTTGAAGTTATCTGAGATATTCTCACATTTTACATCTAATTTATGTAGAAACAAACGTCATAGATCTCATTTGTTCTTACTATGCGCAGATCCCCATTGCACGAACTCTTTATAGAACCGACCCTTGAAAATCTCTTTAGAGATCCACACACTTTTTTGACAGTAATAGCGAAAAGATAGATGTGTGTTATTAAATGCTCTAGGATTTCTGGATTTACCAATAACGAAAATTTCAAGCTTATGATTGCCTTTTGTATAGCTATAAAGCATAAAGGTAATTTTTTCGTGTTAATTTTTCCGAGTGCTGTTTTCTCAGCATCAAGCAAAATCTTGTCAGGGAAAAAACGCCAAAATAATTCTAATTCGCCTGAATTAGAAATTTTATTGTTTTTCTCTAAATCGGTGATAAAATATTTTTAAAGGCATGTTTCAAAAACCAAGAGTACACGACAACCTCCACTTTTTTTTATGTTTTCCTCGAACTCGGGGTACTGGGCATAAAAATATTTACATTTAATACTTAATAATAGGTGCTCGGCCCACCGGCGTACAAGTCGCAGCCTCTCGGGAATTTTCCGATTTTCCGGCGGCCCTGACCGTCCCTGAAGAAAAAATGTCGGACATGCTATTTCTTCGTGTATACTAAATAATAAATAATTAATTTAAATTACCATTACCATAAATAGTTATTTATGCAACAAGTGTGTAAAGTAGTACTTTTTTGGTCGAGTGTAAAAAACACAAAAAACACTATTTTACATACAACATTTTTCCACAACCAAAATATTAGTGATGTTTTTCATAATACTGAGAGTATAAACATCCAGCATCTTCAAATACTCTTAGTGCTCTTTCTCATAATACTTGTATAAAATGTAACTTAAATACTTAAAGATCTCAGACAGAAGTAGATTAGACTTCTATAATTTTACAAATTGTACATTTAATATTAATATTAAAAATTTGATGTGGCCAACACATGACCTCCCGTCAATTCCATGTTTGAAATAGCAATGAGCTTTAAGTAAAGTATGTTTTCCGGTTGATCGTTTGTAAACAAAATCTAATTTGTTGTTCCAATAAATAGAAAAGTCTGTAATACCAAATTTTAGATAATATTTTATTATGTTTTTCCTCGAAAAACCTGTTAAGAGCTCTAAATTAAGTACCACTTCCGGTTTATCTTATAGGTAAGTATAGTGAAAATATGTTGTTTCAAATTATACACGAGTTTTAAATTTTACAAGACATCTAGCATATAAATGTCTTAAATACCAAATTTTAAAAGTTTTGGATTGTATCAATTTATTTCTCACGAAAATCTGTTCAGATCTTCAAATAAAGTATTACTTCCGGTCTATCAATTTTAGCCAAAATACAACATGATATACAAGTATTAAATACTAAATTTGAAAAGTTTTGGATTATATTTTAATATAGGTTTTCATTCAGAACTGTTACGGGCTTCATGTAAAGTATCACTTCCGGTTATTCAATTTTACCAAAAATTTAATCAACTCTTTATATGAATGCAGAAAGCTTAAATACGGGAAATAGAAATATTTGGAAGTTTGGTATAAGAGTTATCGTGGACGAAAAAATCGTCACACACACACACACGGACATCATCGTAGAAATGTTATAATCGGATTCTAGGGACCTTAAAACGTGCTTATTCACTAAAATCTGAATATGCGATTTTTAGCATGAATTCTATACCTCTCTTAGCAAGAGGTAAAAACTAAAAGTTGATTTGTCTTGCGTGAAAATTCCATTTTTATAATAATGGAAAATATAACATTCTTTTGTTAATAGAAATTTTAATGAAACAATTTTTTTTCTATTGTTCATTAAATTACCAGTTTATTTTTATCGATTTCATTATTTTTATTATTTATAAATGTTTGACTCACATGTGAATATTAAGAATTTTCACGTATTTTTTCATTATTTTCATGTCAAACATAAAAAGAATCTGATGTGGCCAGCACATTACCTTCCGTCAGTTATATGAGGTATTTACGAAAATTCTACCGGTGAACTGTTACCGGTAAACAGCTTTTTATCAGGTTATAGCTACCGGAATCGATATTTTAAGAACGCAAGTGGTAAACAGGGTAGATCTACAACCTATGAAAAAATATGAAAATTTAAGACAGGTTTGAAGTAGTTAACAAACTGAGCAGAGTCCTACTTTGAACACATTTCCACTGTTAACGCGCGCGCTTCGCTTTGCATCACTACCTTTTTTTGAGATTAGATTCTTCATGAATCCGGTAGATGGATCTGGTAGATGTTAAACAATTTTCGAGCACGGTAACTTTTTACCACTCGTGTTTTCGAACACAATCGGTAGATGCGGTATCTACCGGTAGAATTTTCGTAAATGCCTATGTAGTTTCTATCAAATCCATACAGAAAGTTCCTTGCAAAAGATTCTAAATTTCTTGTATGTACATTACCTTTCGACACTTGTATGTATTTTATACAAATACCATACAGAAAGTTTCGAGCAAAAAGATCTTATATTTCGAGTAAAATTATAATTTCAATCAGAATTTTCTTAATATAGTAGCTGTTTCTAGCATAGCTGGCTAATTTATGAAATTTAATTTCTTTATAATTTTATAACTCTACGTCCAGTTAATATGAAGTATACAATGCAGTCAAATCGTATAGAGAATACAATGTTCTTTAATATTTGTAAAAAAATAAATAAATATGTCATCACGGCATATTGCCCACTGCTGGGTGTGCCAATCTGCTTTATACGCAGATATCGGTAATGATGATGACATATTTGTACCGTGCGGGCGTTTACCAGGCGACACCTCACGGGCACTCATTGCTGGCGTGAAGAGTGGACCACAGGGGTCAATTTTGTGCCATTTAAAATTCGAAATATTTGGCGTCGGTCGGGATCGAACCCGGTTCCCCAGGTTCGCGACCAGACACTCAGGCACGCGGCCACGAGACCCCATATTAATATTTGTAATAACATTAAATGTGAGAAAATGATATTTAACATCGTTTTTTCAAGAAAAACTGTTAAAATCTTCAAATGAGGGTGCTTCCGGTTGACCAATTATAACCAAAATCTAATCAGCTCTACATATGGATGCAGCGAAGAGGAATACGAAAGAATTATAATTTTTGGAATTGTAGTATTAGAGTTATCGTCGACGAAAATTTTGTTACACACACACACACACACACACACACACACACACACACACACATACATACACACACACACACACACACACACACATATATATATATATATATATATATATATATATATATATATATATATATACACACACATCCACACACACACACACATATCATAAAAATAGTAAAATCGTATTCTAGGGACCTTAAAACGTGCTTATTCATTAAAAACTCACCGAATTTTTTGACCAAAGACAATACCTTCCTTACCGAAAGGTGACGGAAGGTAATAATAAATAATATAATAAATTCAATAAAAGTTTTTGTTTTTGATCTTTTATCTCGCGAAATATATCCGATATTAATTATTACAATTGATAAGTAACGTTAGTAATTATTCTTCAATTTGCACGTATATGATAGGTAGGTACTAACAACATGATAATATACGTAATTTGAGTCTCAAGGAAACTATCAAACTTGGAGAAAAACGCAAGTGCCATTGCGTGTAAGTTTTACTTTCTGTTTTTGTTTGGTATTACGTTCACTAATTACATTCTCGCGTAGTTTTTGTAAGTACATCACAACAGATCAACAGACATCGTTGAAATGTTATAGTCATGAATAAGAAGTATTATTACATGTGTAATAGTTATAATGATTAATAATAATTATATGCATAGTTTGTGTCAAAGTAGTAAATGTTATATCAATCATTTATAATTTCTTTTCTAATAAAATATCTATTTTCAGAAATGTTTATAAATATGTAATACTTACATACAAGTGCTTGTGATAATCATTTTGTATAGTATTTTCGTTTATCTAAAAAGGTAGTAATGAGTTAATATTTAAATAATACTAGATTTTGGTTTGTATTCCTTTAGGAATAAAATGTTCATTTTTTTACTACTGTTGGATTTCGAGTTATAATTAAAAAGCCTACTTTTAATAGTTACTCCTATGCTTTAATATACCTATTATGTATGTGTCTTCTGTACTTGAATGACTGTCATTATGATACAGATTTTTTCATTTCGATTCAGATTATCATTATGTTACAGATGAATTTTATAACCAATTTATTGGTTTATAATTTATTTTTTTAATTATTATGAATAGTCGTAGGAAAAATAGTGCATTCAACTCAGAGTAAATTATAAACACGAATGAAAATGAAGAATATAAACATAAATACAAACAGTTGATAATAATTAAATACAAAATGAATTCATTTATTTTATTTTTATAACCATTTTATTTTTAATCAATAATTTTAATAAATATATGTTTAATGTTTACTGTTTTTACGTTCCGTCACCTTTAGGTAAGGAAGGTATTGTCTTTGGTCAAAAAATTCGGTGGTGAGTTTTTGATGAATAAGCACGTTTTAGTGTCCCTAGAATACGAATACAAAATTTTCGTCTACGATAACTTCCATACTACAATTCTAAAAATTATAATTCTTTCGTATTCCTCTTCGTTACATCCATGTGAAGAGCTGATTAGATTTTGGTTAGAATTGGACAACCGGAAGTAACCTCATTTGAAGATGTTAACAGTTTTTCTTGAAAAAACTATGTTAAATATCATTTTTTCACATTTAATGTTATTATAAATAATAAAGAATATTTTATTCTCTATGCGATTTGACTGCATTTTATACTTAATATTAAATGGATATAGAGTTAAAAAATTATAAAGAAATTAAATTTCATAAAGCAGTCATAGCTATGGAAACAGCTACTATATTAAGTAAATTTTGATTGAAAGATGTCAGTGTCAAGTGAAATTGACATAGTGTGTTTTGTCTTATAATTTTACTGGAAATATAGGATCTTTTGCTATAAATTTTCTGTATGGAATTTACATAAAATACATGCAACTGCCGGAAGGTAAAGTACAAGAAATATAATCTTTAGCAAGAAATTTTCTGTACGAAATTTGTACAAAATACATAGAACTGAGGGAAGGTAATGTGCTGGCCACATCAGACTTTTTTTACTTACTGCGCACTCTGGACGCTGGTCCATAAAAATTGCCTACACCATATTTTAGAGAAAATATGAGTTGTCTCATACCCATATTCGCCAATCACAATCACCCTTTTATGAATAATTTTTGAATTATTGCTCTCTTTTGTCATTAACTTTACGAATAATACCGAAAGGTAAAAAGCAATGAACTAGATTTCAGCTAAAGTATCAAGTATCGGTCTTAATAATTGATTTTACAGAATTTGAAACGTGCTTATCCGTAATAATCTCAATGCAGATATTATTTTTAGAACAAGTACATTGGTATAATATTTCCCGAGAAAAACTTCACATTCGATATTTTTAATTATATTTATGAATATTTAATATTTATTTTAATATGTCACATAAACATCAGTTGCCAGATCTTTAACGCTTTCACGTATTACTCGAGATACCTTAGACATCGAAAATGAGACACCTGTACACCATAGGTGTCACTTTTTTAAAATATGAGCTCAATAACGCACTCGACTATCGCAGAATATAACAACAAGCTTGAAATAAGACCATGAGAAAAAGCTTTGAGAAACAGTTAGTACTATTACCATAAATTTAATATCATTATCATTAGATAAATTGTGCTTCAATCATTCAATTTCTGTCTGTCTAGTACGTGATGTGGCCGTGGCCCAAAGTGCAATTGAATTTCTATAGCGTGAAACAAACTACCACGATTAATAATCCAACTCACGTGTAGTGTTGATGGTAAACATGTATTATAAAGGGTTGGTAGAGGTGCCTGCTTCTATGTTTGCCAACTTGCCAGGTCTTGCTTTGCCTTGCCACAATTTAGAAATCGATGGACGGAAGCTAAATGGGATTGGTATAATAAAGCAGGTGCGCCAAAAAGCACCACAATGAGGATGAGAGGGTGATTATTCACCCTTCAATGTAACGGTTTTAGAAGCGTACGATAACTTAACAATTTAATATGATGTGGTATTGTCACTAAAATTGAATTTCATCGAATGACAAATGGCAACTTCAAACTAGACCTTTTCAATGGGATTACTATATACTTAGCACAATCAGAACAATAAAACAACATTTTTTAAACAAAAAAATACGAACATAACATTTTTAATATACAAGCTGTCTCATTTTCGATGTTTTTATAAGGTATTTCGGGTAATATTAATGATAGAGCAAAAGCGTTTGCCGATTCCAGTCAACTTTTCCAGAAAAGTTTAATAGTCACCACAGGAATTTTCGATCTTCTTTTGTTTCTGAGCTACAGCAAAATAGCTATTTGTGTATTAAGAGCGCAAAATAGGACATTGTCGATTGAGAGGTTGTTGCCGCGCGATGCAGGAGCGAGGCATTCTCTCGAAATCGACAATGTCCATTTGCGCTCGAAATACACACAAGATTTTTTTACAGTCGCCACAATGGGGTCCTCCACCATAACAAAAATTTATTTTTTATTTATTTTTACTTATCGGTATTTTCCATTCTTCTTGAGCTATTGCTTCAATATAATCTAAGCATTTTATACTTTCGTTTTTGTAAATAAATGCCCTATTTTATTTTCACAGCAGTGCGGCATTTTGTTTGGTTATGTAAGTGGGTAATGTGTAACTACAGTGTCATTAATTCCTGACAAAACGTTTCCATTAAGAATGTAGCCAAGTAACATTTCTCAACATTGTATAGTTAGAAATTTGAGGAGCGAGCGTTTTTTCTACTTTGTCGCTCTAGAGCGGCAAAGTGACATTTTGCGTTGACAAAAGAGAGCGCAAATGGCTACTTTGTATATAGACTGTAGAAAAACTCATTTTTCGCTCATTTTGAAAATATATCATATCATATTTATTATGATAGAGAAAAATTGTTTTTACAAAATTTTTACCGTTTTTTAAATGGAATAAAATAGAGTAATTAGATTTTTTGAAAAGTTAATAATTCTCGAGATATAATACAAACTTTTGATTTTTTAAATGGGAACCTATGTTGAAAATAGTCTCGCCTTTTTGCTTATTTTATATAAGCTTTTCAATGATATATAACAAGTTTACATTCTTTTGTTCTAAACATTAATAAAAGACGAATTATTAATTTATTGGGTTGAAAAAGTTTAGAATAATTAAGAAACAAATGAAAAAAATGATTACAAATCATCATTTGTTTATTTTAATTCTATATCTATTGATTATGTTCTCAAAATTATTCTTAACCAATTATTTTCGGGTTAGATAAATTATTACTATGTTTCTACGTTACAGTTGGCTTTGACACAATCCCAAGAAAGTGGTTTAATATGCTTTTGAAGTAAATAAATTGAAAAAATGATTAAAATTGAAACATATACTATTAGAAATATGCAAATGATGATCTGGAAAAGATTTCTTCATTTGTTTATTAATAATTTTTAAATTTTTTCACACCAATATTTCATCTCTTATTCAAGTTTAAAACAAAATAATGTAGACTTGTTATATATCATTGAAAAGCCTATAAAATAAGGGAAAAACGAGACTATTTTCAACATAGTTTCCCATTTAAAAAATCATAAGTTTGTGTTATATCTCGAGAATTATTAAGTTTTAAAAAATCTACTTACGCCCTTTTATTCTATTTAAAAAACGGCAAAAATTTTGTAAAAACAATTTTTCTTTATCATAATAAATAAGATATGATATATTTTCAAAATGAGCAAAAAACGAGTTTTTGCCTGTAGCTCAGAAACAAAAGAAGATCATAAATTCCTGTGGTGACTATTAAACTTTTCCCGAACAGTTGATCCTGTAATGTGCAAACGGTTTTGCTCTATCATTAATATTACCCGAGATACCTTAAGAAAACATCGAAAATGAGACAGCTTGTACACATTGATCCTGTTTTTTCGATTCCAATGCATCTACATTTAGGTATCTAGTTTGATAGAGGTAGTAGCGATAGGAAGAGTAATTTCATGAAATATAATATGTGAAATTTTTGATGTAATTTTACTTTTTATTTGTTTCATACGAGTATAATGGAAACATGTTGCTCGCAAATACAGGGTGTTTCAAAAATACTGTAAACAATTTAAGGGATTATAGTACTGACCAAAATAAGTAAAAAAGCTTAATCAATATATAGGACTGGTCTTCAACTGTTTCCGAGAAAAGCGAAAAATCGAAAAAACTGACAAAGATAGTGATCAAACAAAATTTTGTCTGTCAGTAAATAGACTATAAAAAACAATAAAATTTTATATGAAACATTTTTCTCAATTTCTAATAGTTACGAATATTTAACAAAGTACAATTTTTTTTTTTTTTAAACAACAAAAGCACATTTAAGATGACCTCTAAAAGGTAACAAAACAACCCATTTAATCAAAGTCGTAACTCTTATAGTTTTCGAGATAGCAGACATAAATCCCGTAAATTTCATTTTTCGCTGCCTCAAATCTCGGAAACTATGGAAGATCGGATCAATGTTGATTAAGCTTTTTTACTCATTTTGGTCAGTACTATATGCCCTTACATTTTTCTACAATTTATGAAACACCCTGTATACGTACTATTCAAAAGAGACATTACCGACATGGTATAGAGTGCCGAATATTTTTCTTTAGGCAGGTATAACTTATAAAAGTTCAATAAAGATCCTTGAATTTTTGTAAGTTGCACATATGATTCTGATTGCATCCTTATACCGTGTGTCTTAGGCCGACCGACACATAAGAGGTTAACATTACAGTGCCGAGTAGGGAGAAGGGATTATATCGAAACTATCTTGAAAGCTTGAATTTTCGGTATGAAAAATATTTACAAATACTTTTTGATACATCTTTATCATTGTTTCAATAGTTATTCGTATATCACACGTGTAAGATTGTATTGTCAAACTGACAGGTACCTATTTTGGTAAAAAAATATGTATTAAAAATAAGAACGTAATCAAAACAAGACTCGGGCGTGTTGGCATCTACTACTAAACCTTTAAATCGCTTTAAATGCAGCATACAGAATGACTCAGTAAGTTTGGTAAAACATAAAAGCTGTTTAAGATTATATTTCCTACAAAGTAATGTATAATTTTCAACACATGATTGTAATTTCATATTATTTTATTTTTATAGTCACTGAACTGTAAAATTTCAATCCCAATTACTGCAATTATCATAATCTATTATTGTAAATTACACCTTGCTTAAGAGAAATAATCTAGATTATGAGTAGAAAGTATTTGACACACAACTTTCTGAAATTAACAGAAATTAATTGCTGCCCGATATAATATAATATACAGAACAAATCTCTACAGAGAAATTAACATAATTTATGTTATGTGCTGCAAATCTAAACCTACTATTGAATTACGCAATTTTGTTCAATACCAAACTGAAATTAATATTAAAGCAGCAATCTGTCAATTATGATGCAAAATTTTATAACAAATGGATGTAATTAAATATGTACGTGTATGATTTGTTAATAATAACAGTATAATAACAGCGGATATTAATGATACAAATAAATTTATTACTCATATAAATTGAAATATTATACAAGTATGTTATAAATATGATATACGTACAACCGAAAAGAACGGAAAAAAGGTAAATTTCCTCTCGTGTTCTGTATGTACCACAAGGGTCGGTTTATGCTATTTAAAAAATAGAAATAATTTTCGAATTTATCTTTATTAAAATTAAATTATATAAATAATGTGATATATTCGTATTTGGTTATACAGATTAGTAAATTTCAAATAATATAATCTGATGTGGCCAACACATAACCTCTCGCCACATATTTTATTGTACGCATAAAACGAAAAATATTTTAAATTACAAATACATATACTCATGTCTCACTACAAAATAATTCTCACATATATTTGCAAAATCTATAGGATATTTTAATATAAATTATGTACAATACATATATTTTCTTTATATTCAATATCCTGAAATTTTCTTTTTCTACTTTCCTTTTCTTTTTCTTTATATTTGTCATTTTTTAGCAAATTCGTTTTATATTCTTTTTTACGTATATTCTTTTGCGTTGTTGACCTTTTTTATTTTCATAATCTTCATAATAATGTACAAATATTTTTGACAGTGGCATACATGTATGTGTCAATTACAAACATTTGAATTTCTTGCCTTGAAGTAGTTTGATCTAAGAATTTTTACATGAAATTATTTTATATGCATTTCTTTATCTCTAAATCTATAGAAGATATAATAATGAATTTATATTTATCGAATAAAAAATTTAACGTTCTTTAATATAAGTATTTACATAAATTTTCGATAAATAGTATATAGATGATTTTTTTCTTGTAACTATTACTTCCGGTTGTCCAATTGTTACCAAAACTTAATCAACTCTTCCCATTATTGTTAGATTGAGGAGTCCGTAGTTAAAAATGTCTTGTCTTATAGTATTTGAGAAATCGTGGATCCAACATCCACACATCCACAGACACACTCATCCACACATACATACGGACATCATCGTAAAAATGTTATAATCGGATTCTAGGGACCTTAAAACATGCTTATTCACTCAAATCTGGATATGCGATTTTTAGCATGAATTCTCTTAGCGAGAGGTAAAAAACAGTAAGTCGACACGGGACGCCTAGTAGATGAGAAAACGCCCGCCCGCTGTTACAGAATTTAATATGTAATAGTTTAGTTCATTTGTCTAATTATGTATTCTGTTATGTTTAGTTTCATTACTAATAAGTTGTATCATGTAAATAAATCTTTAGTTACGAGGGTTGCGCTGAAAATTGTTATTAAAAGAGCGTTACATTTTTAAACAAAAAATCTTTATTGTTTTGCAAAATATTCTCCATTCAGATTACTACACTTGTGCATTCGTTGAAACCACTTTTTAAAGCATTCGGAAAATTCATCTTCTGAAAGGTTCTCAAAAATTCTTTGAAATTCTGTAACTGCTGCATCTGCGCTGCAAAATCTTTTACCTCGCATCACTTTTTAACAGTTGCAAACAAAAAAAAATCGCACGGCGCCAGATCTGGGCTATACGGAGGATGAGTTACCAATTGAACTCCCGAATCTTTCAAAAAATCCAATGTTCTGGCAGCAGTGTGGGAGGATGCGTTGTCATGATGGCCTAAGATGCTACGCAAAAAGGTCCTTTGGCGACCTGTTTCATTTATACCCTGTATATATGTACATGGTTTTATACTTAGTTTGCAAAACAATTATTTATTTATTTATTATTATAACATTCATGAAGTATGTATGTATGTATGTATGTACGTTGTACGTATATATTTACCTTTAGATGTTTTTAAATCAGAATCGTCGCATAATATACACAAATATAGATGACAATGACAATAGAAAGTTAACAGTTAACTATACATAGAAAATGCTATTGTCTAATTGGCAATATTAATACTATTAATATGCTCAACACATATTGATCATAATATTTAACAACAATTGACAAATATTGTGTAACTGTGTCATATTTTTCTAACATAGGTACATTGTACATAGTAGGTGCGTACATGGAAATAGTTAAAAGTGTAAACACTTTCGATATCACATCAGATATACGTTTTATATGCGAATACAAATGTAGAAATAATTAATATTTTAATGAACTACAACAAACACTGCAAGAATAATTATTACACAAAAAATATGTTGCAATTTTTAAAATTATTAACATATTAAATATATTGTAACGTGGAACGCCCGCGGTCGCTGCAGCAATGAGTGAGTGTCTATTTATAGCGATGACGCAATCGCACTAGCAGCCGAGCTACGTCAACAAACAAGTTGCGACGTGTTTAATTACTTGCGGTCGCCTGAACCTTTTGTGTTCATTGTTATTATGCGGTCGAACATTCTACAGCTTTCTAGAAGGTAATGGCAGCTGTATAAAAGGGACGCAGCTATGCTCGAGAATTAATTATTTAGTTACATTCAGACAGATAGCGATATTCACATGTGTTAGTGAGTTTGAGAAGCACAGCAGTTTCGTAGTGAGCGCATGCATTAAAGTGTCGAGTGGATTAGGTACTTTGGAAGTTACTGGTATTCTGGGATAGCTGTGAATGTGTACTCGGTAGTGGTGACGAGTATTGGGAAATTATAGTGTACGAAGATAGTAACGGCGAGTCTGGAAGTTACTGGATATTGGGATAGCTGTGGAAGTGAATACTCGGTAGTGTTGACGAATATTGTGAAGCTAGGTATACAAGGACAGTAACAGCGAGTTGGAGTGGATATTCGGCATTGGTGTTGAAGAATTGTGGCATACGGATAGTTGGTGATACTGAGGCTGTGGAAGGAGAAAGTTAGTTACGTAAATTGACAGACAAGCAATTGAATAGACAGACGCTGATGAGTCAGTTGAGTATATAGACGCTATGGAGATCGGTAGGCGGACAGTTGAACGTGATATAAGTATATAGTGAAATAAATATAGTGATATAATTATCGCGTAAACAGTCTACAAAAGTCTGCAACAGACCGGCAGTCTAAATTGGAACGCATAGTGAAATAAATAATTAGTAATAGTAGTGTTAATTGGTTAAATAAATAAATAGTGTTAGTTTTATCTAGTTAATTTTAGTTTTAATCTTAATTAGTTTTTAATAATTGTTTAATATTACTAGTATTTATTTTTAATTATCTTTTAATATTTAATTATAGTTTAATGAACCTTTATTTTAATTAATAATAACTGTCTAATATTTACACTTCACCCAAATAAATAAAAAAGTTACAATATTATTGTATACAATGCTCGATACAATGTAATTTATGTATATATATATTTTTTTCCCATCAAATGTCACAAAAATATAACAAATTTATAACTCCATTGAATTTGATTTTTCTGATAGATACTTTTTCTGACGGTGGCAAGAAAGTAACTATATGCTATCACCTGATGAGCAAACAAAATTCGTTTATTTTAACAAATATTTATGTTTGTACCTTGAACACTTCAATGTTGAATGGGATATAATTAATTATTTGAAATGAAAAACATCTGTAGTTGTCAAACGCCTACAGGATTCTCTTTGGAAAATAATATACTATTAATATGGTAATTATACATCGATTTTTCTCACTTGACCCCACGTCATTGATTTCTGAACCACAAAATAACGAGTAATTATATATTTATCTCTCTCTTACTTATGGTTTCCTACATTCTATCGTCGATACGTATGTCTAATAGCTTCATCTTTGTCTTACTAACCCATTTAAAGAAAGATAGTTATACGAAATTTGAATATGACATTCGACAGTAGTGGTACTTAATATTTTTGCATGCTCGTTCAGCCGAAATTAGTGAAGTTACCCTTATTCACCCTGTTCACATTAAGAATGAAATATCTCAAATGTAGGTTTGACATTTTATATGCACGTATGTATCAATGTCAATGTTATTTTAATAATTTACTGGTGATATTTACCCTTTCCGACATTGACTTTTGTTCTTAGGTAAATATAATCTTAGGAATAATCGTAAAATTTTAGTTTAAGAATGAAATAATTCAGTATAAAATTTACAAATTTAGGTTAAATTTTTCACGAAACCGCTACTCTGGCATCGTGCATGGAACGGCTACTGCCCTAAGTTGATAACAAGTATTTTTTGAATTATTAAAAAATCTTTCAGAATAAATTGGTTATAAAATTCATCTGTATCAGTTGCATACACTATTTTTTCTACGACTATTCTTAATAATTTTTAAAAATATACTATAAACCAATAAATTAATGAGTATCATTGAAGTACAGATGACATAGAAAAAATCAATGGGGTAATACCAAAAAGAAAAAATGTTGATTTTTCTTTCATAAATAAAAAAATTACCTAATATTATGCATAGCATATAAATAAAAAATATTTAATATTATTATACTTTTCATTCATGATTTTCTTTATAAAGATTGGGAGTTTGGTTTTGTGACGTCACAGTTTTGTACACAAATACACGATAGTGAAGCACACCAGTACTCGTGCTTTTACTGTACATGAACAGATCTGTCACTTTTTTCTAACATAACCTTAAATAAGCAATATTTTGAAAGTAACGTCAACATCCTTGCAACAAGTTATTTTTTTTTAAAGTAAGTACAAATAACCAAATATGCTAAATAAAAATTATAAATAAATACAATCTATGTTTGATTTAGATATTACAATGGTTGTACAATATTGTTCTGTGTCGTCCTGTAAGAACAACTCGTTGAGAAGTAAAAATATTTTTTTTCTTTGTGTTCTTATGGCTCAAGATGTAAGGGAAAGATGCATACATTTGGTTTTAAGCGTGGTTCCAAAACACAATGACATAAACTTCAAATGTAGTTCCATTTTTGCTCGGTAGACGTCACTACAGCCGCAAAACTGTGATGTTATTTGAAATTTTATATAAACTTAAAAAAAATTACTGCAAACCTAGAAACTTATGTGATTTGATATAAAATATATATTTTCGTAAGTAGTTTTAAATGTACTTTCAAAAAATGAATAAATTGGAAAATGTGGTATGACCCCATTATTTTGATGATAACTTAATATATTATCACGGCTTATTACCTATTGCTGGGTGTGCCAATCTGCTTTCTACACAGATATCGGTAATGATGAAAGGCATCACCTTACAGGCATTCATTTCTAGCGTGGAGAGTGCACCACAGGGGTCGTAACTATGTTAAGTAAATAATTTAAACTGTCAATTTAGTTTTATACATAGGTACATTGGCGTGTATTTTAGCATTGTTTTGTTGATTTACGTGATTTATCAATATTGCCATAAAAAAACTATCTAAACGGAATAGAATAATGGTGTTGCCGGCACGAATTTTTATTGCGCAATGCCTTTCTTACGTGACGAATACTATTTACAAAAAAAAAAAGATTTGCAGTTATATTGCGTTTCAAGAAAATAGAAAATGGCGCTGGAGAGACGACCGTTTTTATAATGATTAAATAAATAATTTAAATTCGTGAAACCAAACTTTGTCAATACTAAATCTTTTTTCGTAAAAATGAACAATACCTGAATACTAAAAATTAAAGGCCGAAATTAACAAAATGGTTAAATGTAAATGTCAATTAATTTTGTCGATTTTATTTGAGAACTAACAACTGACAGGTTATAAATTTATCGCTTTTGTGAAGTAGGTATGATCTCTGACTAATGCTTCTTGTGAAACGCACTATAGCATGTTTTAGAAACTATAGTTCATTTTTTTTTAAGAATGCAGTAACTAGAAACCTGATTTACACAATGACAAATGGTCAATCTAGTTATAAAATTTGGCGCTAAATTCAAATATAGTTACTTGAAATAATAACAGTTATGTAATTACATTCGAATATAAAATTTAATAATGGTAATTTTTAAAATATTACAGGAAAATGAAGAAAAATGTCAAATTTACTTTTTAAATTAGTAATTTAAAATGAGAAGTTGAATAAGCTATAATTACTTAAAAAACATAATGAAAACACATATATTTAAATTTATTACATAAAACTGCATTTAAAAAGTAATAGTTTTACAAAGATGATAATAATAAAAGAATTATACAATTAAAATGGATTTATTTAAAATTTCAAGAAATTAACAAAAGTTTGTAAATCAGTTATTTTAAATAATTTACAATTATCGTGAGAATGTAAAAAAGCAAAGCTTAAAACAACACAGTAAATTGTTTGTCAAGAGTTTTTAACAGTTTGTTACATGAAAATCATCCTTGTGGCACAATCTCCATAATAATCTTCCGATAATTTTGAAAACAAATATTCGCGTATTCTTTTCTTCTTTGGTGATGAAACTTGTCCTGTTTTATCCATTTCCGCAACAATTTTATACATAGATCTTTCAGAGATTCCAACAGCTGCTGCAGTGAGTGCCACAGCTTTAGTTTTTGTTGCACCCTTACTTTTATGGGCCAAATAACTGTTGTAGGCCATTTCCTTTTGTCCACTTTTTAAAAGTTTTCCCTTCGGATTTTTCTTTATACGACGGTGCACACTTTCTTCAATGAGATAAAATAATAAAAACAGAAAGAACGAATACTACTATTGTTTGTATTGAAAAATAGATTAAATACACCAAATGGCAACAAGAGAAATAAAATGCAAACACATAAATGCAGAAAAACACAAAAAATCACAACAGATCAGTTGGCAGCCATTGACAACTGACAGCTCAAGCTCAACATGCATTGACGTACGAACTAATATTAGCCGTATTATAATTTAACATTCTATTGTATTATATTAAATAATATTATATTATAATATATAATATTATAATATATTATAATATATTATATTATACGAGTATTATATATTTAGAAATTATTCGTAGTATTATATTCATTTAATTACATATCAACAAATTCTACGCTAATGACTAAAAATGTATGTGAAAAGAGAGAGATGAGTAGAGAAACGGTTGAGATGGAGAAATAAATATCGTCGGTGTAAACTTATCCTCGATTTAAACCAATCAGAGAACAAGATCAAATAAGCCCTATCTTCCCTGTACTGCATTCTTAAAAAAAATGAACTATAGTAATATCATATGGACTATTGACTGCTATAGGCTCGTACCTATTAGTAAGGAAAAATAAATTAAATTCGTTTTTTCCTTATGTTTAGTGGTAAACTGATTATTACTGTAATCTTGGACCATGTGTTTTTGTAAGAGGTTGAATTTCTCACAGGAAATATAGTTGCGATTAGCCACTGTATCAAGTTCGGCCATTATCTAAATTTATGTGTTCGGATGCTGCTCAGCTTACATAATGAGAATCTGCAGTTTTATATATTCCTATGCAACGTATATATAACTCGGAGTAGGCTTTGAACAAAGAAACGTATGTCAATTTTAAATATTTAATTAAATGTCAATGTGGCATCAGATATTGTCAAAAACGTTATCTAAAGAAATCAAAGCTTTTCTTATGAATCTTATTTTAAAAATCTAATGTGGTTAACACAATACTTCCCGCCATTTACAGCCCCAGTCACAAAAAAGATTAAGTTAATCCTGTTTTTGGATTAGCGAATTTTACTCTAATTTTGACAATTTATTTCTTAAAATATAGTCTAATCTAATCCAAGTAACTACTTTTTTTAAACCCCTCAACAGGATTAAATCCCAATTACAGAGTGGGTTCACATTCACACACATCCATGCCTTAGTGGGATACAAACCCAGAGCCCCGAGGGTACTCATGACATGAGGCGTTGCTCTAACCATTGAACCACCGAAGCTATAATTAAATTAAAGATTAAATTTTAAATACCGGGATAGAATAGAATTCACTAATCCAAAAATGAGGATTAGCTTAAACATTTTTGTGAATCGTTAATTTTTATCACGGTGTAGTATCTATAGGTGAGTGCACGACGTATTCCAATGCATTACGAAGAATGGCTAACTAACTGGGCTAGTTCATACAGTGTGCCGCTAGATGTCAGGTTTTGTTGCGACCCGGTTTTTACACAAAATATTTAAAATATTAAATTATTCATATATAACGCATAATATTCTATATTTTCAATCATTACCTTTTATCTTTTGTCATTACTATGTATGTATTTTGTACAAAACGTTTCTATACTTCCAGTAAAATTATAAAACAACATGTCACATGCACTTGACATTGACACCTTTCAATCAGAAATTTATTTTAGTACCTGTTTCTGTGATTATGTGTAGCTGGCTACCGCTAAATTGCACATTTTGGCACCTTAAAAAGACTATATTTCTCTTTATTTGATCCATACCCTGTTGTGAATCTTGTAGCAAAACATTTTTTGTCCAATGGTAACGGGTCGCGTTAGCGCCATTTTGTTTCCCAGTTACTTAGCCATGTCAACGCATCTCGTGCTCTCACCTATAGATACTACACCGTGATTTTTATTAATCTAAATACATACTTACATATTTACATATGCTGGAAACTGTATCGAATTCATTTTCTATTGTTCTATTTACTTTTTTCTTTTTAAAACGTTACTAATATTATTTTGAAATGAGTAGTTCATTGATAGTGACATTTATCTGTCAGTTACATACATTTGAATAACTGCGTTTTTTTGTGTAAAGCGTAGGTCCCGGGATTTAAATTATAGATAATTTTATAAATTTATCCATAAAATATATAGAAAAAGTATTAATCCAAATCTGTAGAATATTTAATAATCTTTAATTTTTATAATGACATTATTGTCGAAAAAATAACATTTAAAAATATTTTTCGAAAAAAAAAACTATTTTGAGCTTCTAGTAAAGTGCCATTTCCGGTTATCCGATTTACACCAAAATCTAATGGGCTCTTTCCAGTACAGAAAAAGTTCGAAATACAAGGTTTCAAAATTTTCTGAATGATAGTATTTGAGTTAGAGTAAAGGATCCACACACACACATACACACAGACATCATCGTGAAAATGTTAAAATTGGATTCTAGGGACCGTAAAACATGGTCATTTACCAAAATCTTGATATGCGATTTTTAGCACGATCCCTATACCTCCCTTACCAAGGGTAGCGGGAGGTAAAAATGTATAGCATGCCCCATTTTAAATAAGAAAGTTGTATACTGTATTTTGAGAACCACTGTTTGGCTCATTTTAATAGTTTTATGATATAGAATTTTTTTGCTAATTTAACCGACCTCGTAGCTCTTATAGTTCTCGGGATATATTTTTATATTATATTTCTCTGAACATAAATGTTTTAATTGTTGATAATTATATAAATAAACATTACCCTATAATATATTTTTCCTACAACCGTGCGTAAAAAGTACTTTTCACGCACTCTTTATAGTTATAGTGCTTGAAAAGTAAATAAACGTTGCCAGGCAACAGTAAAATTCGGTTAATTTACTTGTCAAGTAGATAATTAGGTAGTAAATAATAATGAAAGTAATAAAATTTATTAAGAAATATTAATATACACTGTAAACGAAACAAATGTAATAATTTTTGAACAGATTGAGTACTAATCTTATTTTTATGTATTCTAACCTAACCTAATTTTTAATATTAATATTAAATGTGCAATTTGTACAATAATAGAAGACTAATCCACTTCTGCCTGAGATTTTTTCAAGTGTTTAAGTTACATTTTGTACAGTATTATGAGAAAGCGCACTAACAGTATTTGAAGATGCTGGATGCCTGTACACTCAGTATTATGAGTAACCTCACTAACAATTCGGTTGTAGGAAAAATGTTATATGCAACACGTGTGTAAAATAGTGTTTTTTGTCTCGTGCTACATCGCACTCGACCAAAAATGTACTACTTTACACACTTGTTGCATAAATAACTATTTTACTAGAGGCTATTATATACGTGCACTCATACCTGTAGTGGAGACTGTACAGTAGAATTAATTCGAACATAGGTCGTATAAATTGCATCCAGTCACGCACCGCACAATAAAAATATTTAGTTTGATTTATGTTTGAAGTTTAATAGATCTAAGTTTAAATGTATAATTGGAAACAAATTTAATTTCATTTATCAAAACATTTTCTCGGTATTGAATGTATTGTAAACATGGAAAACAATTAAATATCAATTGATATAGTTTGTAAACAACTCTTTTATTTGACAAACACAAACAATTACCAACTGCCATGTACTTTAACAATTGAAATATATCCACTAACCTTGCTTTGATATTTAAAAAATCAGCTTTTAACCAATCACTATTTCACCACTTTAAAATATAATCTTCATCGCAGTAGCAACCAAAACAACTGAAACACGCGACCGCTGTCAACATGCGCGCTGTCGCATCGTCTGCAGAGTATAATTCGAGCAGTTTCAAACTTGAATTATTTATAACCTGTCTACTCTACGCTACGCTGCCGCAAAGCAGAGTAGGATTGCGCGGGAAACTGAAAAGGAAGAGAAATGATGAAATGAACAGTGAATGAATTGAAAGTAAAATTAGATGGATGTTGAATTCAAAATGCTGTTTTGATAAATAACATTGGTTTTCAGAGTTGTTTGTTTTAGTTATGAGCTCTTATGAGAAATGAAAAATGTTTCAGCGCGATTTTATAAATCTTTGTTTATAAAAGCAGATGAATAAATAAATAAATAACAATTCCGGTTCGAAATCAAAATTTATGATAAAAAATCTTTTTTCTACAAATCTATTGAAAGTGGGTTTTTTAATGTTTGTTTTTAGCGCTAAAATAGTATATTAAAGAACGTGTTTTATAAGACTTGTTTTTGTCGCACGCGTCAAAATTTGACAAGTGTGAAAGAAAGTCTTATAAAATGAGTTCTTTATACTATTTTTTATATTTTGCGCCTTCTACAATAACATTTACTTACTCAATTTGTGACTATATTTGTAACCATTTGC
Organism: Harpalus rubripes; assembly: GCA_963082715.1. NCBI lineage: Eukaryota > Metazoa > Arthropoda > Insecta > Coleoptera > Carabidae > Harpalus > Harpalus rubripes. The sequence continues at coordinate 83,229,635 of OY720448.1, forward strand.
ACATTTTCATGTAAATAATCGTCCCTAAATAAAAAAAATAATAAAATAATATCTCGGACACGAAAAGAGATATCGACCTGTGGTTTTAAAATCTTAAATGTACAACCTTCAAACTACTTAAATACAAATTTTCAGAATTTTTAATTTTTAAAAAATTTCCACCCTTTTTTAAACCACACCATCCTCATACCCAAAAATGGGTGTGCGGTACACCTTCAACGACCTCACCAGTAAATTCCTCGTATCAAAAAACATAAGTATACCAACTTTCATCAAAATATTCCAACGGATACATTAATTATTAAACATTCCTTAAAATTGTCAAAAACTGAAAAAATCGCAAGGGGTACACCTTAGATTTTTTGCGATTTTTGGCCATTTTCAGACTTTTCCTTCTGGAGAATGTAATAGTTGTTCAAAAATTATGAAAATTGGTATGCTTATGTAATTTTGCTCGTAGAATCTAATGGTGATATCGCCAGCGGTGTATAATTGACCATTTTTGGGATATGACCCAAAAATGGGCATTTTTGAGCAAAGTTTTGAGGACGAATATCTCGGACAGGAAGAGAGATATCGACCTGTGGTTTTAAAATCTTAAATCTACACCATTCAAACTACTTAAATACAAATTTTCAGATTTTTTTATTTTTAAAAAATTTCCACCCTTTTTTAAACCACACCATCCTCATACCCAAAAATGAGTGTGCGGTACACCTTCAAAGACCTCACCAGTAAATTCCTCGTACCAAAAAACGTAAGTACACCAATTTTTCATCAAAATATTCCAACGGATACATTAATTATTAAACATTCCTTAAAATTTTGCGCCTTCTACAATAACATTTACTTACTCAATTTGTGATTATATTTGTAACATTATATTATTAAAATGAATTGTCAATTAACTAAAAATAAATTAGGTAAAAATGGATTAAAGAAACGTCATCTAGTACCAACCGTCTAAAACAAAAAATTGCGTATCGTAATGACTTCACTATAAACGCAAAATATAAAAATGTCATTTTATGACACCAGTGTTAAAAGTGACAGATCATTGTTACTTTTGACACAAGTATTAAAAGTGAATGTCAAACAATTATTAGAAATACAAATTTAAATTAAAAATCTGGTGTGGCCAACACAATACCTCCCGCCATTTAAAGCCCGAATCACAAAAAAGATTAAGTTAATCCTTATTTTTGGATTAGCGAATTTTTCTCTAATTCGACAGTTTATTTCTTAAAATATAGTGTAATCCAATACAAGTAACTACCTTTTTTTAAACCCCTCAACAGGATTAAATCCCAATTACAAAGTGGGTTCACATTCACACACATCCATGCCTTAGTCGGATTCGAACCCATAGCCCCGAGGGCACTCATGATATGAGGCGTTGCTCTAACCATTGAGTCACCGACGCTATAATAAAATGAAGATTAAATTTTTAATACCGGCATAGAATAGAATTCACTAATCCAAAAATGAGAATTAGCTTAAACATTTTTGTTTGAATCGTTAATTTTTATTAATCTAAATACGTACCTAAATATGTAATTATGCTGAAAACTGTATTGAATTCGTTTCTATTGTTCTATTTACTTTTTTTCTTTTTAAAACGTTACTAATATTATTTTGAAGTGATTAGTTCTTTGATAGTGACATTTATCTGTCAGTTACATACCATGCCATTTCCGGTTATCCGATTTTCACCAAAATCTAATGGGCTCTTTCCATTACAGAAAACGTTCGAAATACAAGGTTTCAAAATTTTCTGAATGATAGTATTTGAGTTAGAGTGGAGGATCCACACACACATACAAACAGACATCATCGTGAAAATGTTAAAATTGGATTCTAGGATTAAAACGTGTTCATTTACCAAAATCTCAATATGTGATTTTTAGCACGATCCCTATACCTCCCTTACCAAGGGTAGCGGGAGGTAAAAATGTCATTTTATGACAACATTGTTACTTTTGACACTAGGTACTGTTAAAAGTGAATTAGTTACCTTGGTAATGACGAATTTATCTTTCATTTTCATTTAATTTATAAGATAACCAACTTTCAACTTTTGAATATAAATGGAAATGAAAATTTACTGCACCTGCGATGTTTTAAATCGTCAAAATTTTTGATTGGAATTTTGTCAAAGACAAATTAACAAATGAATTTTGACGACGGTAAATTGGTTGTTGGTTGATGTAGTGAGACCAAATGCACTAATTTATGACAAAACAGATCTTCTTTTTAAAAATAAGGACGCAAGAAGAATCTTTGTAATTTGATTTGAGCAGAAATGCAAAGAACGGGTAAGGTTATCAGTGCAACATAAATTATATTTAATAAAAAAAAGATATATTATAGGAACTGAATGTAACAAAAGGTAGAATGTACTGTGACGGACACAAAAAATAGGTCAATATTTTTTTTTCGAGTGTAAACTGATACTGATGGTAATGACAGAATTTTTATTCATTTTTATAAATTAAATTTCATAAAGCAGCCAGCTATTCAATTCAACACTGGAAACAGCTAATATAATTTAAAAATTCTGGTAGACAGATGTCAGTGTCAAGTGCGATTGACATAGTATATTTGTGTTATAATTTTACTGCAAATATAAAATCAATTCTTAGAAACTTTCTGTATGGAATTTATACAAAATATATAGAACTGAGGGAAGGTGTAAATATATAATCTTTCGCAAGGAACTATCTGTATGGAATTTGTATAAAATACATAGAACTGTCGGAAGGTAATGTGCTGATTACATCAGATTTTTTACTTCTATTCGACAATACAATTTGTAATAATTGCAAAGCCAAGTTCAAGCAACTAAATCTTATAGAAGAAAGTTTACTTGATTTTTCGACTTGTACATTTTTTCTGTCCACCACTGTACAGAATGTCTCATTTTCGATGTTTTTTTTTTAAGTATCTCGGGTAATATTAAAGTTAAAGCAAAACAATTTGCGAAAACTCGCACGTTTCCGGTGTGTTTTCGAACCGAAAAGTGCATTGTTCCGGTATTTTAGTGTAGTTGCTAGGCAACGAAAAATAACAGTCCGGGCATATTTTTTCCGGCGCGTAACAAAGTATTCCCGGACAATACGCGGTTCATTGTTTCAAACATATTTTGACTTTTATGAAAATAAATAAACAAATCATAGTTACGCTATCCTCAGATATTTTTATCAAAACAACTCAATAATCTTATGTCTTGTTTGTTGTCTGACATTTATAAATGAAATATAAAATAACTAATTATTGAATATAAACCGATCGAAAAAAAAAAAAATTGTATGTGTAAAACGTATGAAAAGTCACTCCCCGGACTCCTGGTGTTGCTGGCCTCGCCTACGGCTCGCCCCGCAATCTCCAATATCGTCCGGGAATATATCACTTTTCCTACTAGATACACAATATACTAATTTTCTACAAATCAATTAAAAGTGGGCTTTTTAATGTTTGTTTTTAGCGTTTAAAATGTCATTTTATGACACCAGTGTTAATGTCAAAAAATTATTAAAAATACAAATTTAAATTAAAAAATAGTGTTTGTAGAAAAAATAATGTATGATATGCGTGTTAAAAGTGATTTTATTTTGTTCGAAGGTTTGGATCACTCCGCTTCGCGTCGTGTTCCAAACTTCCTTCTCACAAAATAAAATGTCACTTTTAACACTTATATCATCATAAATAACTATTTCATATTTTTTCTTTTTCATTATGGAATATCCTTTATTTACTTTTTAATAGAGATAATTTAATCACAATAAAGCTGCCATACTTTTAAAAAAAATTCAATTTATTACCATTTACTATATAAATAAAATATAAATTATCAAATATTATTTAAGAATTAAGACACTTGGTTTACACATATAAACTTTCCACTTGTGGATAACATATGCATTTTACTTGTATTATAAATACATACGTATCTCTTAATGAGTAGGAGGTAAATAATTATATTAAAACTAAAGTAAATATTTAAATTATCAGGAAACAACAAATTTCTCATTTCAAAACCGTTTATTTTATAGCTGTGTTTAACGTAAAAACAAGAAATTCATTTATGCACGGTTTTTCAGTCACGATTTAAACCAGAAATTTGGTTTAAGTTCAGGTTCAGGGTTTAAACTGTTTTTCAGTCTGGTTTAAACCCTGAACTCAGCTTACATTTGACATGAACTTGAACCGCCAACGTCTCTGTAGTAAGAATTACCCGTTAAATATTAGGCTTTAATGAACTAAATTGACAATACACTGACAGTATTACAAACAGAAAACAATACAATAAATTAACAACAAGTAGTATGATATTTTATGTTAAATTAATGTTAAAGTATTTTAGGTTTATATTATCACAGTCTCTATCTTAAGTATTTAATTTTTGGTTCAGTGGAATGTTTTGACAGTAATTTTGTAATTCAATTATTTATTTTGCCTCTTTGGTTGATATATTGATGCCTTATGTTGACATTACAAGAAGGGTAATAATATGACGAATGAAGATATTGTTAATATAATTGAATACCTTGGCCAAGGTAAGATACCAAAAATAATACGACCAAGAATCATTCCGATTGTTCAATGGGATGCTTTTGATATTTTTGTTTGTAATCAATTGAAGAAAGTAACATTTATGCGAGTACTACAAGATATTGTACTAAATACGTTCTCGTACTAACGTATGTCCCAAAAGTTTTGTCACAAAATACAACTGTATGAAAAAAATAAATAATATCAAAATGTCGGGTTGGCTTTGCAAACAAAAGTAATTCAATGATTTGTCATTATATTGACAGTTCAGTGAACCGAAATCGATTGCGTTGTAATGCCTTATAAATTAGATGTTATAGAAAAAGCGTTTATAATTTAGTTTGGCAGATGCCTAAAGTTCAAATAGTCCGACTTTTTGAAAATGAAAATGTGTCGCGGAGAACCACATATCGTGCGATAGCAGAATGTGAGCAAGGTATACCATGCGTAAATCTTCCGAAAAGTGGAAGACTTAAAGTATTACTGAACATAGAGTAAACCAGTTAGTCGAAAGTGCCAAGAATAAGATTGGACAGTCATTGAGAAGACTTTCACGGCGTTTCAGTGTTTCCAAGAATACAATATCCAGAGAACTGAAGAGAGAAGGTATAGAATATCGCAAAAGAAAGAAATGTCCTAAATACACGCCAAATCAGTTAGCTAGAATACCAAGATGTTGCCGTGCTTTAAGGCGCACTCATTTTGCAAATAATAAAGTCATCGACATAGATGATGAAAAGTAAAAGAAACGATGAAATTTGGTTTGGGAACCTTGTAGAATGTTTTTAGATAGTAAATAATAGTAGGCCTTGAAGTTCCAATTTAGTTTATTTAAGTCATTTTCATTGATAAAGTTTTAATTTGGTGCGCGATATCAATTGTTGGAATTTCCAGACCTTATATAGGGCGAGTTAGAGGCGAAGCTGTGGACAAAGTTATATTAACAATTGCTTAACAAAATTGTTTAATTTTATCCACCAGAATCATGCTCAAGATGATATTATGTTTTGGCCGGATTTGGCTTCCTGCCATTATGCACGCGAAACTCAAAATTGGCTGAATGCTCACAACATACCTTTTGTGCCAAAAAACGAGAACCCCCCAAATTTACCGCAGGCTCAGCCAATTGAAGATTTCTGGGCCATTTTGTCTCGAAAAGTGTATGATGTAGGTTGGAAGGCCGAAAACGAGCAACAATTAAGACGGCGGATTTTTAGAAAAGTTCGAGAGATTGATGTTGCAACGATCCAAAGCTTGATGCGTGATGTTTCTAGAAGACTGCGTATTGTTGAAGACTATGGACCTTTACATTTAACTTAAAATAAAAATTTTGTTGTTTATAAAGCTGTTAATTATATCTGTTCTAAAAAATTGCCGTAAAACCATTATTACTTTTTGAAATGTTTTAAACAAATTTGTGACAAAACTTTTGGGACATACGTTATTTGTATAAAATACATTAATATATTAATGAATATTCAGAAATTAAGCGGTGAACAAATGTTAATTTTAACATTCAGTTTTTTGCTACAATTCTTGTATTTCATGCTCAATACATAATTAAGACTAAAACTATAATTAACTAGATAACACTAAAACTTTATTTATTTATTTATTTATTTAACAATTAACATGACGATTTATTTATACGATCTTACTAATTATTTATTTCGACTATTTATATACTCAACTAACTCAACAGCGTCTGTATATTCAACTGCTCGGACATAAGTCACACTTTTCACCTCACTATCTGTCTATTTAGGTAACTAACTGTCTAACTGCCACAGTTTCAGTATCACCGACTGTCCATATGCCTCAATTCTTCACCACTACTGCCGAGTATCTACTTCCACTTACCGTTACTGTCCTCGTATGCCTAGCTTCCCAATACACTTCAACACTACCGAGTATTCTCTTTCACAGCTATCCCAGTATACCAGTAACTTTCCGACTCGCCGTTACTGTTTTCGTATACTATAGCTCGTCATTACTACCGAGTATTCACATCCACAGCTATCTCAGTTTACCAGTAACTTCCCGAGTACCAACTCGACACAAACTGCATACGCTCACCACGATACTGCTGTGCTTCTCCTAACACTTTACTCTCTAGTACTGCATGTGAATGTCTCTATATGACTCTCTCTACGTAACTCCTTCTCTATGTAACTGAATGTAACTATCTCCCGAGCATAGCTGCTTACATTATATACAGCTGCCATTAACTTCTAGAAAGCTCTAGAATGTTCGACCGCATAATAACAATGAACACAAAAGGTTCAGGCGACCGGAAGTAATTAAAACGTCGCGTCTTGTTCAGCGTAGCAGCGGGACTCACACTTTACAATACTTTATCCTAAAATTTATATGTAATAGTTATTTCTTCCAAAGCCGTTGGTTTGGCAAAAACTATTACAAAACTATTTTTAAGTACAGACGGGGTTTATTTTAGTTTATTACAAATCTGCATCCATATTTTGTGAGCTTTGCTTCGGTTTTGGACAAAACTTGTACCTCACAATGTGACGCGACTGGAATCGAACAATATTTATTTATTAATTACAACTGCTCAACAGGATTATTCCCAATAAAAGAGCACTATTAAAAATATACAATATAATAGAGAATAATATTTAACAGATTAAAATGTATGAAGGATATTATTATTTATACATTTGAAAATTTGACTAGGCTTTAGAAGAAAAACGTCAAAATTAGAGAATTTAATATTGTAGTACGAACACATGCGATAAATGGGGCAAACATGGAGGACATTAGTTCGGGGAGTACGAAGATAGAAAGTACATGAGTAGCGGGTGGAAATACGAGGAATGTGGAAGTTAAGACAACTAGTGGATATGGGGTCATCAATGTCGCCATTACTTAACTTAGATAAATAAAAAAATGAGTAAGCCTCACGTCTTTCCAAAAGACTAGGCATATTAAACATCTCGAGTAATTCGCAATATGATGTATTATAATCAGGGTAAATATTATTTATTTTAAAAAATATAAATTTTAAAATTTTTTTCTGAACTTTATCTATTAAATCTTGATGACATTCGTAAGTGGGGTTCCATACAATAGAGCAGTACTCAATTTTAGAGCGCACCAATGAATAATATAGAGTTAACATGGAAGAAATATTTTTGAATGATCGGGTATTACGTATTATAAAACTAAGCAATTTAATGGATTCCTTGTAAATATTGTTAATATGATGAATAAATGATAATCTAGTGTCGAAAATTACTCCCAGATCTTTAATAACGTTAACCCGAAGTAAACTTGTATTATCAATTTTATAGTCAAACAAAAGAGGATGAGGTTTTCTCGTGAATGATAAAATATTACATTTATTAATATTAAGAGATAACGAGTTGATGGAGCACCATTCATTTATAGAATTAAGATCATGTTGGAGTTGTAAACAATCGTCAATAGTTTTTACAAAATAAAATATTTTGACATCGTCAGCAAATAAAAGTTTCTCGCAATTTAATTTGGCGGGTAGGTCATTGATAAATAAAAGAAATAAAAGTGGACCAAGGTTAGATCCCTGGGGTACTCCAGATGTTGAGGTGTATGTATGACATTTAAAGCCACGTATTTGGACATATAACTTGCGGTCTGAAAGATAAGAGGCTAGAAGATTAGTTAAAGCAGGAAAAAAGAGCAAGACAGAAGTTTACTAACTAGAACACTATGGTATAGCACCATAAACCGAAATAAATAAACTTGTTCGAGTTTTTAGGGAAATCTGTTCTTGTAGCTTCAAATTCTTTAAATGTAATTCATATATTACGGTTGCTCTTGAATTAAAAGTTTTATCAAAAAAAATATTGATAAAACAATATCCTTTATTGTGATAAACTTTTATCTTACCACAGAATTTCGGTAAAAATAAATTTGCTAAGGAAAAGTTTCCCGATATTTCACAGGCATTTCAATACGGTAAAACAATAATTTAAATTATATTGATTGAGACTACTTTATAATTACTGTTGAATAAAAAATTTAAGAGTATCTGCTTTGTTCTTAAATAGATGACAGAACATAATTTAGCTTCAAAGCGGTTAGCAGCAGATATTTCAAGGTTTTTCCCAAACGGAATCCATAAAATATGAATCCTTTAAAATAATGAAAACAGTTAATTACGTGGTATATCATATTAAATTCAAAATGCAAATATGTGTAGGTCACCTTATCTCTCTAAATTTTTTTTAAAGTAGTATAGCCAAATCTAGTTTTTATTTCCTTATGAAATAATGATAACAAATGATAGTAATGCTATTTTTTATATTCGTATCAAATTGTTTTTATGATTAACCACAAAATAAAATTATGCATTTGGACGAAAATTTTTATTATTTTAAAATAATATTTATAACATTATATAATCTTATTTTATATATAAAATATTGTTTATTAATTTATTTATTACCTACTGATATTATTTCTATTTATGTATTTTCTATTGTTCACTGTGGGATGGATACTAAAAAAATCTGATGTGGCCAACCGCCCGCTATTTAATTTTCAATAATTTAAATATACATATTTAGTTATACTAGAAACTATATTAAAATCTATTCTATATAACTATGGTTCTGTTTACTATTTTCTTTTTAAAACGTTACTATTATTAATTTGAAATGATTAGTTCTTTGACTGTAACATTTATCTGTCAGTTACATACATTTGAGATATGAACTCTCTAATCAAGTAGTTGTGTTTATTTAAAGCACAGGCTCTGTGATTTAAATTATAGATAATTTTATAAATTTATACATAAAATGTATAGAAAAAGTATTAATGCAAATCAATAGAAAATTTAACAACCTTTAATTTTTATAATAACATAAATCCTGAAGGTATTTTTCGGAGAAAAACTATTTTGAGCTTCAAGTAAATTACCATTTTCGGTTATCTTTATATTAGAATAAAGTATAAATACAAGGTTTCAAAATTTTCTGAATGATAGTATTTGATGTACAGCGTAAACAGGATCCACACATACACACGCACATGCACGCACACGCACGCACACACAGACGCGCGCACGCACACGCACACGCACACGCACACGCACACGCACACGCACACACACACACACACACACACACACACACACACACACATACGGACATCATCGTAAAAATGTTATAATTGGATTCTAAGGACCTTAAAACGTGCTTATTCACTAAAATCTGGATATGCGATTTTTAGCATGAATACAATACCTCTCTTAGCGAGAGGTAAAAATCTGATGTGGCAAGCACATAACCTCTCGCCAGATATTTTACCTGGTTGTACGCATAAAACGAAAAATATTTTTAAATACAAATAGATATATTCATGTCTCACTACAAAATAATTCTCACATATATTTGCAAAATCTATGGGATATTTTAATATAAATTATGTACAATACGTACATTTGCTTTATATTCAATATCCTCAAATTTTCTTTTTCTACTTTCCTGTTCTTTTTCTTTATATTCGTCATTTTTTCGCAAATTCCTTTTAAATTCTTTTTTACGTATATTCTTTTGCGTTGTTGACTTTTTTTATTTTCATAATCTTCATAATAATGTACAAATATTTTTGACAGTGGCATACAAATATTTTTGACAGTGACATTTATGTGTCATTTACAAACATTTGAATTTCTTGCCTTGAAGTAGTTTGATCTGAGAATTTTTACATCAAATTATTACCTCTCGCTATGGGTGTGCATGTGTGTGTGTGTCCACACATCCACACACACACATACGGACATCATCGTAAAAATGTTATAATCGGTTTCTATGGACCTTAAAACGTGTTTATTCACTAAAATCTGGATATGCGATTTTTAGCATGCAATACAATACCTCTCTTAGCGAGAGGTAAAAATCGTATTCTAGGGACTCTAAAACGTGCTTATTCATTAAAAACTCAGCATCGATTTTTTTGTCCAAAAACAATACCTTCCTTACCAAACGTATGACGGAAGGTAAAAATGTAGGTCCGATATAGAATACTTAGATTCTAAAATATCATTTTTTAAGCAAATTTGTCTCAGGAGCCACGATGACCCACAGCTGGGTAGATCGTCTTTTTTTTCGGGGAAAACAAAAAATCATTCTCCAGCGGGTGAGCATCAAGGTTGAGAAATTTTCCCATATTGTAAATAAGCATTCAAATTTGCTAGACTATGGGACAAAATAACGCCTAAACGCAGTGAATGTGTTCATTAAAACAACAAACTGTTTCTTATATCGACCGTTGAAAATAAGTAAATATTGCATAAGGAAAACATGCTGGAAATTACATGACGTCAACTAGATTGAATTAAAAATATTTGGTATAAAAAATATTTCAAATACTTAGAAGTCTGTGTATTTATTTTCCTTTTACATTCTTGTTAGATGATTAAAATACAATGTCATCGCCACTTAATGTGTAAATAAAATATTAATTTATTTCTTTAGAATTCAATTCTATACTTTACATATGATGAATTTTACGATTCGGGCAAGATTTAATTTATACTTGTATTACAATTGCATGTTGTAATAAACTTGTTTATAATTTTTTGTTACACAATATTTCACATTGACAATGAAATATTTTATACAATAATAAATAATAGTATTGTACGTTAATGATTATTTTTTGTTAATTTAAATTAATTGTAAAAAAGATTAAAAACTTCTCTACCTTGATTTTTTTGGCTTAATGATGAACAAAATATATTATATTTTAGTCTCATTTTAAAAACATAACAAAGAATGGTAATACCTAACCTTCACGGTAGATTGCCCAGTTATCCATAAGTCCGTACTCAATTCTCGTTTTTAGAAACTAATAGACGATAATTACAAACTTAAATAAAGCGTTAAAATATAATCGAAAATATACATATTTTTTTCTATTATTCACTTTTTCGTTTTAATATATTATTAATTTTGCCGAAGAATTAATAAAAACATTGTACTTTCCAATATTCAAAATATTACTTAATTTTTATTAAATTAGTAAAAAAATCTTTAAAATAAAACAACCTTTTAGTAGCACATATTTAAGTTCAAAAGGATCTGAGTAACATAAAAGTATATACGAGCATTATATAAATTTTTTACGTGAACGCGTTCAACGTAGGATCTGCTAGAATTATTGAAAGACACATGGTCCATATGTTTTAGAATTTTATTTTAATTACCTATAAAGATACATTCATAATTAGGGTAACGGGTGACCATCCGTCCTGGTTCAGCCGGGACAGTCTCAGATTTCACATATTGTCGGTGTTATAATAAGCAATGTCCTGGTTTCTACGAAATTGTAATTTTTTTTGTACTCATTTTACCATCATGGGGTCTCGTGGCCGCGTGCCTGAGTGTCTGGTCGCGAATCTGGAGAACCGGGTTCGATCCCGACCGACTCCAAATATTTCTAATTTTAAATTGCACAAAATTGACTCCTGTGGTGCACTCTCCACGCTAGCAATGAGTGTTCGTGAGGTGACGCCTGGTAAACGCCCGCACGGTACAAATATCTCATCATTACCGATACCTGCAAATAAAGCAGATTGGCACACCCAGCAATGGGTAATATGCCGTGATGATATATTTATTTATTTATTTTACTTTCCGTCATACCTTTAGGTAAGGAAGGTATTGTTTTCTGTTAAAAAATTCGATGGTGCGTTTTTAATGAATAAGTACGTTTTAGAGTTCCTAGAATACGATTTTATTAATTTGCGATGATGTCTGTGTGTATGTGTGTGTGTGTGACGATTTTTTCTCCATCGATAACTCCAACACTACAATTCTAAAAATTATAATTCTTTCTTCGAAGAGCTGATTAGATTTTGGTTATAATTGGTCGACTGGAATTACTGGAAGTACCCTCATTTGAAGATTTTAACAGTTTTTCTTGAAAAAAGGTGATAAATATCATTTTTTCTCATTTAATATTATTATAAATATTAAAGAATATTTTATTCTCTATACGATTCCATTACATTTTATACTTCATATTCAATGGATATTAAGTTAAAAAATCTGATGTGGCCAACACATAACCTCTCGCCAGATATTTTACCTGGTTGTACGCATAAAACGAAAAATATTTTTAAATACAAATACATACAGATATTCATGTCTCACTACAAAATAATTCTCACATATATTTGCAATATCTATGGGATATTTTAAAATAAATTATGTACAATACTTACATTTTCTTTATATTTAATATCCTGAAATTTTCTTTTTCTACTTTCCTTTTCTTTTTCTTTATATTCGTCATTTTTTCGCAAATTCCTTTTATATTCTTTTTTACGTATATTCTTCTGCGTTGTTGACTTTTTTTTATTTTCAAAATCTTCATAATAATATACATATATTTTTGACAGAGGCATACAAATATTTTTGACAGTGACATTTATGTGTCAATTACAAACATTTGAATTTCTTGCCTTGTAGTAGTTTGATCTGAGATTTTTTACATCAAATTATTTTATATGCCTTTCTTTATCTCTAAATCTATAGAAGATATATTAATGAATTTATATTTATCGAATAAAGAATTTAACGTTCTTTAATATAAGTATTTACATAAATTTTCGATAAATAATATTTAGACGATTTTTTTCTTGTAACTACTACTTCCGGTTGTCCAATTGTTACCAAAACTGACTGGACTCTTCCCATTATTGTTAGATTGAGGAATCCGTAGTTAAAAATGTCTTAAGTCTCATAGTATTTGAGATATAGTGAATCCAACATCCACACATCCACACACACATCCACACACACATACGGACATCATCGTAAAAATGTTATAATCGGATTCTAAGGACCTTAAAACGTGCTTATTCATTAAAATCTGGATATGCGATTTTTAGCATGAATACAATACCTCTCTTAGCGAGAGGTAAAAATTATAAAGAAATTAAATTTCATAAAGCAGTCAGCTATGCAATAACACTGGAAACAGCTAATATAAATAAAACAGTTCTGATAGACAGATGTCAATGTCAAGTGCGATTGACAGTATGATTGTTATAATTTTACTGCAAATATGGAATCTATTCTAAGAAACTTTCTGTATGGAATGTGGAGTACGATGATCGACTGGTAGCAGAATGGAAAATTGGGAAATGATCGGACACGTAGTCTAATGTAAATAATTTATTTCCTGGCCTACGTTTCGACTGTTACTACAGTCATCCTCAGGGCCGTTACCGTTTTAATCATTAACCATTTCTAGCCCTGAGGAAGACTGTAGTAACAGTCGAAACGTAGGCCAGGAAATAAATTATTTACATTAGACTGCGTGTCCGATCATTTCCCAATTTTCCTTTCTGAATGGAATTTGTACAAAATATATAGAACTGAGGGAAGGTAATGTACTGGAAATATAGAGTCTTTCGCAAAAAAACTGTCTGTATGGAATTTTTATAAAATACATGGAACTGACGGAAGGTAATGTGCTGGCCACATCAGATTTTTTTAAAAAGTTCCAGTTATTGGCTCGTACGACATCACGCTTTTAACAGAGTTCTCCATTCTAATTTTTTTATTATTTTAAATGAAAGTTCGTTTAATTTTGAAGCAAATCGTAGTATTAAAAAATAATAATTGTTTTTAATTCAACTGCATTTGATTTTTAACGAAACCTATAGCTATCTTTCTCGCTGCAGTTTCTGTAGTGGGCTGCGTGAGAAAGATAGCAATAGTTGTGACGTAGATGTATAGATGCTTAATATCTCAAATATTTCAAAAAATAACAATTTTGAAAAACTTTTTTCGTCTCTATCATGATTTTTTCTTATCTACTTTCGATATAACTAACATTATACTCAATATTTTTTAAATATATTTGATTGAATACAAACTATATTCTGCTTTAAAATCAGATTTTGATAAATTTGATATTAATTATTATTAAATATTGAAATTTCTTAAAATAGCGTTTTAGTTCAAATCGTTATCGTGGTACGTGCTATAATGTGTTCAAATTTTGTTATTAATTGATATCTTACAGACCAGGAATTGCAAAAAATTATTTAAAGAATATGTGGTTGAAATATTAACATTCTTTCGTGAAACAGCCAGTATTTGTTCACATGTTTTAATTAATATAATGTATAATTAAAACGATAACGTTTGTGTTTACATAAAAGGGTAAAAAATGTAGTGATTAATAACTTCAATTAATTAAATTAAAAGTATACGTAGATATAAATATCAAATGAGAATACATTTTATCCACTCTAATGTAATTGAAATGTTTACTTACCTTCGCACCATCACTGTTTTGTAGGTTGCCTGCACACATTTCCTAGAACTTAATATCTTTCTGCAAATGAAAAATTTAAAGGAAAAAATTCAATACTATAAATACAAATTCATGAGAATTAATTTTATATAATATTCTCTGTAATGGTTGTTTATGAAATGATACATGTACATAAGGCTTATATTTTTTTTATAGTGCAAGTCCATTTCCATTTCGTATTATGGTAAATCCAATATGACGTCGTTCAGAATTACCCACAGAGATCTGAGTTTCTTGGTATTACTTACTTCAATATTAATTTAATTAAATATATTCTAATATATGGTATAGTAATGAATATATTTCAAAATTTTACTTTGAAAAATGTAATTTGATATTACAACATTATATTATTATTATTAAATTCAGAAAACCTGTATCGTGTATCTATACCTACAGAGTAATTTATAATGAATATAAATAAATATATCATCACGGCTTATTACCCATTGCTGGTTGTGCCAATCTGCTTGTTCAGATATCGGTAATGATGAAATATTTGCACCGTGTGGGCGCTTACCAGGCGTCACCTCACGGGCACTCATTGCTGTTGTTGCATTTAAAATTCGAAATATTTGGCGTCGGTCGGAATCGAATCCGATTCTCCAGATTCGCGACCTGACACTCAGGTACGCGGCCATGAGACCCCATATCAGGTAGCCAGTTGTTTTTCGCCGGTCAAATCGGATGCTTTTCAACAGACCTCGTATATCATTTTGTAGCTGGTATTTGCCACATAGTAGTAGCATAAGTTTGAAATGTAACAAATATCTATTTTTTTTGACTATTGGCAACGAAAATGTCCGATAGAAGCAGCACCGATTTTACAAAATGGCCGGCGAGAAGAGTAATTGTCAAAACTTGTACATTGTTTGACAGGGAAATTAGTAAATAAAGTTCATATTTTTTTAAATGTAAATTCTAAATTTGAAGTGCAGTATTGTTTAAAGGGAAGTATGGCAACCCTAAACAACAGTTTGATTACTTTTCTGGCAAGTTCATAATGTTGCCACCAGACGGTTACGGGTTCATTTTCTTCGCCAATGGGGTAGAATAGTGTGACGTCAAAACATAGCGCCAAATATGAAGCACTGTCCTAAGCGAAAACAATACTTTCAAAGTAGACTCTATTGACAGAACACATAAGGGTCAGAATTTAAAGGCTTGTAATTTGATGCTGATATTATTGTTATTATGAAGAAGTTGACTGAAATATTAATAATATTAAATTATAAACATTTTTCTATTACTTAATAATACAATATATACATATTAATAAATAACAAAGGCTTTATTTCAAATTGAAATCATCTCTACACATTCTGAACTACAGAGTATCAAGTTTGCGCAGCTTCAATCATACCGTTTTACCGACATACCGACTGAGATTTTGTTCACTAGTGTTTTTGAGCGTTTTCAAATCAGCTCATTTCAGAACTTTGATTTCTTCTTTATATACTCTATCCGTTTTTTAAATCCTGAAATGGCGCCAAAATTTGATTTTTTAAATTTAATTTACATGTGTAAAAACGGCCGCGCTCGAAACGCCATCTAGTCTATAGTTAAACGGATAGAGTATAAATAACTGTCTCTCCACATGAATATATTAATAATATGTCGTGTGCTTATGGTACTGTAACTTAAAAATGGTTCGCTTGTCTTTCAAACGGGCCCTTCCGACCGCTTCATGCGATATCTCACGAACATGTTCGAGATTGAACGAACATTTAGTTTCATGCAAAGATTTGTAAAACTTGAATAGAATAATCGTTATTACAAATTAGGATAATTTGTTTTGTTTAATTGAAAGGATAATATTCAAACTTGACTGAATGATAGCTTAAATAGTTAACTTTTCTTTATTAAGTAAGATATTGGCGACGAAATGAACTGCTTAAAATTCTAGTTTTTATTTGCTGTGGGAATGAGGTTCACTTTGAAAGACGTGTTTACCGGTAGGACAGTAGTTTAAATGAAGCGCGCCGTATGTGACGTAATTTATATTCTTATTTAATAAAATTTCAATTATATGGGGATCTCCACACAAATGACTGTTTTTTAAACAAGATCCCAAGGTGTGCACAAAAGTAGTCAGCGCCGACAGCGGACAAAAATGACAAAAGTGGTTACTCATTGACACATAGCAAGGTTATGTTTTATGTCAGAATAATTTTGCAATTTCTATTTTATATAATATTTGCAATGAATGCGAGTGATAGGACGTCAAATATTATATGATACAGTGAGAGATGTAATAATTCTTACAAAATTACCGATTGAAGTATCAAATTTTATAAATTTCCTAGAAGATTATATGAGGGACAAATGTATAAGAAAATAACTTTTCATCAGATATCTTCTACTAATATGAAAAATTCTTTTAGGTATACATATTTTCTCATTGTAAAAGATACTTATCGTATGAATAAAATTCCAACAATGGTCATCTGATTGCAATAATGAATTATATAAAAATGTGTTTCTTAAGTTACTATTTGAACAAGATATAATACAAGAAGCAGAACATTGTCTTAAAATTATATAATACTTGCAGTTGTATGAAATAGAAGTCTATTTTTGACATAATTCGTTTATTTATTATAGATTTTGTACATGTAATGTTAATGTTAAAGATAGAAATTCACATGGTTCGTATTTTTCGTGAATTTTCTTTTCCGAGCTTGTACAACTGATTCCACTTAGAGCCTGGTATATTTTCAATGAAGAATCTTCTTCATTTATTGCGAATATAAAAGAAAGATGCTATCATACACTGATATCGTGATATGTAGAAATTTTCTTCTTTCCAATCATTCAAGTTTTCCAACTTTTTAATCTCAATTTCCTTGTATTGTGCATCTTGTAACATTTAACTACTATTATAAATTATAATATAAATTTAAATATGATAAAATGGTTTACAGAAATCACACATATTATAAGAAATGCCACAGTACCTTCGCTGGTATTTTGACTTTTATGATTGTCACATCACATATATAGCATTTTAAATATTTTCTTTATTCATTTCGTTATACTATGATGTATAATATTCATACACAATAGCAACAACTCAAAATAAAATTGTAAATTGTATCACTTTCTCGAAATGTCAAAGTTGATTCGGTAACCAAAAATACCAGTGTAGCCGTTAGCGGCGCTGACGCTAAAATTGTGCACATCGCCTATTGTACTTGAACCATCAACTATTATTCCACAAAGCAATACATGCCCTGCCTTAAAAATTACTTCGCCTTCCTTTATAGGACGTGCAGAAGCAATATATTCAAAAATATCACCTCACTTTATGTTAATTTTTCCATATTAAATACTTTGCACTTTGAAATGCATATTGCCAGCAATAAGGAATGAGAGAACTCTCCTTATTCCTCCGCCATCTTGCTACCGTCCGGCCTGCCACCTATAGTTCAGTTTTTTCGCCAATTTAACGCACGTCCAATGAATTTTAAATGTCTCGATAATTTACGTCTCGCACGACTAGGACTGCAAAAAACATCGGTGTGATAGATCCTGTTGAAATTGAACGTACTCGTATAAACTATCGACTGAATTGATTATACTCGTACTTGCCATTAGCGTCACAGTTCCTTTGGTGTAGAACTTATCGACCAAACATCGTTTAATTAATCAAAAGAAGGAGTTGTCACGAACATTTGGAAGTAAACACATTGCAATACATAATTTATAAATCAATTACAAAGTTACAATTCTAATCAACTAATCAACACAACATTATTCATCAAATTATTGTATTTCATTATTAAATTACAAAAAATATTAATATAGATTATACAAATTTAAAGCTATGTCAAAATTATATTACTATTCTTCTCATTTATTGTACAGAAATGAAAATGACATGAATGAGTATGAAAATATTACTAATGTACAAAATATGAACAATGCCATGACTATGTATGATAATTTTTAATTAATTAGTCGTCCACACTAATTAATTAACATACATGAGCGCAAACACCTATTTTAATAATTTATATTTGGTAAAAAGTAAAGTAATTACTTCGTGCTACGCATTCGGTGGCGGACACCCTGAAAAAAAAATAATCTTAATAAGGTCAACTGGAGTAAACATGAAACATAAAAATATTGAGATAATGGACCTTTTCAATTTAACGGCTATCTCTTTCTATCGCTGCAAATAGTAAGAAAATGGGACGAACAACTGCCAGTTGGGCTGTCAAACGAAACGTCAAAAATATTGCAGTCATTAAAATACCTGTATTCTCAGTAAAAATTTGCATCGTTAGACATTTTAACTTCAATAAAAGCTTTTGAAACTTATTTTCGTAAGATTTTTTTAAAGTTATCTGAGATATTCTCACATTTTACGTCTAAATTTTTTAGAAACAAACAGTTGTTCTTACTATGCGCAGATCCTCATTGCGCATATCTTCTATCTCTTTAAATTGAAAAGGTCTATTGTGAAACACTATCATCATTTTATTCTGGCTTGAACTAAATGGAAAATAAAAATGGTATGTGTTAGCAAGAACTTCGTTCTAATGCATATTCTTACAGCGTTTTCCATTTCCTATTTAGTGCGCACTTTTTTGCACTGAGTGCAGAAATCGTTTTCCATTTACATTATAAGTGCGCACTAATTGAGTTTTACGTGTTCCATTTATACTTTTCGAGTGAACTGAACCTTACTCAGTGCGCACATCTTGCACTTACTACGATCGTCAGTTCTTGCCAGTCATGCCGTAGATAAGGGGGGTAATGTTTCCGGTCCAAAAATTCGATGGTGAGTATTCAATGAATAAGCACGAATTAGGGTCCCTACAACACGTTTTTACTATTTTTACGATGATGTCTGTGTGTGTGTGTGTGTAACATACTTCCAAATATTTCTATTTTCCGAATTTAAGCTTTCTCCATTCATATAAAGAGTTGATTAGATTTTGGATAAAATTGGATGACCCGAAGTGATACTTTACTTGAAGCCCATAACAGTTTTTAATGAAAAACTGTATTAAAATACAATCCAAAACTTTTCAATTTTAGTATTTACGACTTTTATATCAACGGGAACAACATATTAGATTTTGGCTAAAATTAATAAACCAGAAATGATACTTTACTTGAAGCTCTGAACAAATTTTCGTGAAAAATATATTATGATATATTCCAAAACTTGTCAAAGTTGGTATTTAAGATTTTTATATGAATGAGAACGGCATGTTAGATTTTTTCAAAAATTGATAAACCGGAATTGATACTCTAAAAAATATGATATATTCCAAAACTTGTCAAATTTAGTATTTAAGACTTTTATATGAAGGGGAGCAACATATTAGATTTTGGATACAATTGATAAACCGGAAGTGATACTCTGATACTTTATTTTAAGCTCTGAACAGATTTTCGTGAAAATACATTGATACAATCCAAAACTTTTCAAATTTTGTATTTAAGACTTTTATATTAATAAGAATGGCACGTTAGATTTTCTCTAAAATTGATAAACCGGAAGCGATACTTTACTTGAAGCTCTGAACAGATTTTTGTGAAAAATATACTATAATATGTTCCAAAACTTGTTAAATTTAGTATATAAGATTTTTATAAAAAGGGAAGTAACATATTAGATTTTGGCTAAAATTGATAAACCAGAAGTGATACTTTATTTGAAGCTCTGAACAAATTTTCGTGAAAAATAAATTGATACAATCCAAAACTTTTCAAGTTTGGTATTTCAAACTTTTATATTAATGAGGCGACATATCGGATGTTTTCTAAAATTGACAAACAGGAAGTACTACTTTACAGGAAGCTATAAACAGATTTTATTGAAAAAATATATTAAAGCATGATCCAAAACTTCTCAAATTTGGTATTTAAAACTCGTGTATAATTTGAAACATTAGATTTTGACTATACCTATATGTTCAACCGGAAATAGTACTTAATTTGGAGTTCTTAACAGATTTTCGAGAAAAAAACAATAAAATATAATCCAAAATTTGGTATTACAGACTTTTCTATTTATTGGAACAAATTAGAATTTGTTTACAAACGATCAACCGGAAGTGTTTTTCATATTAACAACAATTTTGATTATTTTATAATATTTATAGATCAAAGAACGATGCGATGCATGGACACATCATTCTGATATATCGCATTTAAAATTGAATGATATTTAGCACATTTTATAAAGAATACAGTTAACCTTAATTTTATTAATATTTTCAGTTGTTATGTGTTATTGATAATATGGTAACGATACTATGAATGCTGTGAGGGTATGAAGAATGAAAAAAAAAGAGTGAATTGAATGTAACGCGATAAAAACGCTGACGTAAGAGTGATGTATGAACGAGATGGTCTATTTTCTACATCATCTGTATTCTGATAACATGTTCTTTTTACGCCTTTTCCGTGAAAAAGCTCTTGGAGCGTTATCGTTGACTACAAATAAGTTATTCAAAGCTTCAAGTTGTTTGTTCAGATCAGCGAAATGTACACAAACATTTTATACAAAAATTCAATGCAAATATTGTTCAATGGAGTTTGACAAGTTTGAATACATAACCTCAGCAAAAATTATTGTAAAGAATCTGTGTGCATGCGTTTCTATATCTATTAAGTCAACCCTTATTATATTAACAAACCTAGGATTGTTATGCCTATCATAACTGCCGCAGATATCGGTATGAAATCCAAGTTCGTAGAGCGAGGATTTTAAGATATCTAAGGCTTGTTATGGTTCATAACATCCGTGGTTTGTTCAATAGTTTATCGGTTTCAGAAAATAAAGACATTATTAATAAAGATTATTTTTTGAAATTCTCTCAATCTTTCAGAATGACATGATAAACAGAACAATCATTTTGACATTTATGTCAATATGACAAATATTCAAATTATGAGATTTATTCCTCGTGTTTATTATTTTAGAATAAAGTAAACCGTGTTTAGAACGATACACTAACGTTATCTGTATGTATTAATGAAGAGCATTATAATTTCATTTGATTTTATTTTCATTTTTTAGACTGTTGTTGACAAGTCCGTATGGTAATAATATTACCATACAGATACAGTTTAATATCCTTGCTTTACCCACGTTTCGTTTTTTAATTTAGTATTTACATCATCCGTTTTCTTATTTTCTACTATACTTAAATATTTTTTTACTTTATCCAAAACATCACATTTTTCCCGATAAATAATATTTTGCCTTGTTCCCGTCTTCTGCCCATATTTCACCCGATTTCAACTTATTTTACTTTGTGTCAAATGCATGTCAATATGTCAAACGATCAAAAACACAAAACAAAACCATAAATACTGTCATAAGAATAATCAAGCAACTCATAAATTTAAAAAGTCATTTTCACACAAAGCAACGAAAATTATATCTCCACTTACATATCTAATGGGTAGATTTTGTTTATAAAATCCAACATGTACGAGTATTTACTGAACAAATAAATTTATTCATCACTTAGTTACGATTCCATTAATTTTTTGTTTATAAAACCGGCCCTTAATTTGTTAAAAGATATTCTGAGTTATTTCTTTTTTGGTGAGACACTGCCTCACCTGCCTACCCTGACAAGCCGCCCCTAAATGCATATTTTAGCGAAACAAAAAGTTCTACGAAATACAGGGTGGGGCAGAAAAACCTATCCGATTTCAAATCCCTTTTTCCCAGAAGAGGGAGCAGGTAGAGTAGTGGGGTAAAAACCGTTAGAAAGCCGGTTTTATGCCATTTGTCAGTAGTCAACATGCCTTGGTCTGGTGAACATCGTGCTTTTGTTATTGAGCGGTTTATCGAATGCGGCGGTTCGATAATTGCTACACAACGTGCTTTTCGAATTCATTTCGGACTCGGGCGTCATGATCCTGTTCCACATCACGCTACGATTAAAGTGTGGGTGTCAAATTTTAGACAGACGAGTTCAGCATTGAAAAAGAAGTCGCCTGGACGTCCCAGGACAGCAACAGGACCTGAAAACGTGGCCAATGTGAGAGCCGCGATTGAACGTTCCCCGCGTCGTTCGGCGCGAAAACATTCGCTCGCTTTGGCGATTTCCAACCGCAGTATTCGGCGCATTTTGCACCGGGACCTCAAAATGCATCCCTACAAAATGGTTGTTGCACAGGAATTAAGTGAAAGGGATTTTGAAACCCGTACGAACCTGTGTCGCGATCTCCGAGAACTCCCAAACGACGATGTTGTGCTCTTCACGGACGAAGCCCATTTTCACCTTTGTGGTGCCGTTAACAGGCAGAATTTTCGATATTGGAGTGACGAAAATCCTCGAGAAATCCATCAGGAACCCCTCCATAGCCCAAAAGTGACTGTGTGGTGTGCTCTTTCCCGCCTAGGCGTCTGGGGGCCTTACTTTTTTGAAGAAAATGGGCAAACCGTAACGGTCAACAGCGAGCGCTATTGTTTCATGCTGGAAAATTTTCTTAGACCCAAAATGGAAGAAAATGGCGTGGAAAATGTGTGGTTTCAACAGGATGGTGCAACCGCCCACACATCGCGACGATCAATGAACATTCTCAGGGAACTGTTTCCCGGTCGCCTCATTTCCCTGAGAGGTGATCTTGGCTGGCCGCCGCGCTCACCGGATCTCACTCCATGTGACTTCTTCCTTTGGGGTTACCTCAAATCGAAGGTTTACCAGCATCGACCAAGGACCCTTCTTGCTTTACGAAGGGAAATTGCTCGGGCAATTGAAGAAATTCCTGTGGAAATGACGGTGAAAGTCATGGAAAGCTACCGCGAGCGCCTAAATCAGTGTATCCGCTCCCAAGGACGACATTTGAGTGATGTGCTTTTCAAAACTTAAATTTAAAAATGGCATAAAATTTGCGATATGTTAATAAAAAATTTTTTTGACAAGTTGAGTGGTTTTAATTTTATAACGTTTTGAAATCGGATAGGTTTTTCTGCCCCACCCTGTATATGTAAACGACGTATCAAAGTGTTGATTCCGGGAGAAAAAAAGAAATTGAAGTTTCATTCCGGGAGATTCCCGGTCAAACCGGGAGGGTTGGCAGCCCTAATGAAAAAATCTGATTTGGCCAGCACATAACCTCTCGTCAATTTCAAATAGCAATGAGCTTTATGTAAAGTATCACTTCTGATTGATCGTTTGTAAACAAAATCTAATTTGTTGTTCCAATAAATAGAAAAATCTATAATACAAAATTTTGGATTATATTCTATTATATTTTTCCTCGAAAATCTGTTAAGAGCTCCAAATTAAGTAACACCTCCGGTTTATCATATAAGTATAGTAAAAATCTAATATCTTGTTTCAAATTATACACGATTTTTAAATACCAATTTTGATAAGTTTCGGATCATGTTTTAATATATTTTTTCAAGGAAATCTGTTAATAGTACTACTTCCGGTTTATCAATCTTAGAAAAAAATTTAATATGTCGTTCTCATTAATATAAAAGTCTTAAAAACAAAATTTGATAAGTTCTGGATTGTATCAATATATTTTTTATATTTTAATGAAGTCATTACGATACGCAATTGGTACTAGATGACGTTTCTTTAACCCAGTTTTACCTAATTTATTTTTAGTTAATTGACAATTCATTTTAATAATATAATGTCGAAATTATTATTATTATTATTATTATTTTTTTATTTAGGGAAGATTATTTACATGAAAATGTACAAATGGTTACAAATATAATCACAAATTGAGTAAGTAAATGTTAACTGTAGAAGGCGCAAAATATAAAAAATAATATAAAGAACTCATTTTATAAGACTTTTTTCGCACTTGTCACTTGTCAATTAAATTTTGACGGGTGCGAAAAAAACATGTCTTATAAAACACGTTCTTTAATATACTATTTCACGAAAATATGTTCGGAGCTTCAAATA
Organism: Harpalus rubripes; assembly: GCA_963082715.1. Classification (NCBI taxonomy): domain Eukaryota; kingdom Metazoa; phylum Arthropoda; class Insecta; order Coleoptera; family Carabidae; genus Harpalus; species Harpalus rubripes. The sequence goes on from OY720448.1 coordinate 83,254,429, forward strand.
AAGTATCACTTCCGGTTTCTAAATTTTAGCGAAAATTTAATATGTTGCTACCCTTCATATAAAAGTCTTAAACACAAATTTGATAAGTTTTGGAATATATCATATATTTTTCACGAAAATCTGTTCAGAGCTTCAAGTAAAGTATCTCTTCCGGTTTATCAATTTTAGAAAAAATCTAATATGTCCTTCTTATTAATATAAAAGTTTTAAATGTCAAATTTGATAAGTTTTAGATCATATTTTAATATATTTTTTCAAGAAAATCTGTTTATAGTTTTCTGTAAAGTACTACTTCCGGTTTATCTACATGACAAAAAATCTGATATGTCGTTCTCATTAATATAAAAGTTTTAAATACCAAATTTGAAAAATTTTGATATATATCATAAAATACTTTTCACGAAAATCTGTTCAGACTGTTTAGAGCTTCAAGTAAAATATCATTTCCGGTTTATTAATTTTAGAAAATATCTAATATGTCGTTCTCATCAATCTAAAAGTCTTAAATACCAAATTTGAAAAGTTATGGAATATATCATAATATGTTTTTCACGAAAATCTGTTCAGAGCTTCAAGTAAACTATCACTTTCGGTTTATTAATTTTAACCAAAATCTAATATGTTATTTCCCTTGATATGAAAAGTCTTAAATACTAAAATTGAAAAGTTTTGGATTATAATTTAATATAATTTTTCATTAAAAACTGTTATGGGCTGAAAGTAAAGTATGACTTCCCGTTGTCCAATTTTACCCAAAATCTAATCAACTTCTTATGTGAATGTAGAAAGCTTAAATAGGGAAAATATAATTTTTCGAAAATTCGTTGTAAGTTATCGTAGACGAAAAAATCGTCACGCACATGTACACACGCGCACGCACACACACATCATCGTAAAAATAGTAAAAACGTGTTGTGGGGACCCTAATTCGTGCTAATTTACTGAAAACTCACCATCGAATTTTTGGACCGATAACATTACCTCCCTTACCTTCGGTTAGTGGCGGTGCGTGAATTTAGAGTGAGGTGAGGCCAGATTTATAATATCATAATACGGGACATAACGATGGATTTAAAATTTGTTAAAAAAAAAATATGCGCCGCAGGCGATTTTTTTAAAAATTTCAAGGTCAAACGTGTTTTAATGCAAAGTAAGATAATATAGAGTCCTTTACAATAAAACAAATTTAACAAATTCTTAAAAAATAAAATAGGTTAAAAGTGAAAAACTAATAATTTATTTTATTGTAAGAAAACAGTTACATAAATAATTCATTTAAATAAAATAACATAAAATTAAGAAAAATTATATAACAAAAGTAACATTGTCAGTCTTAAATATTAAAAAATATTTTTAAATTTATATTTCTTTTGCGATTTTAAAGCTACCAATAAATATTTATTTGCATCTTTATTATTTCCAATAAAATTTACGAATTCATTAGAAGACATTTAGTAATTGAATTATAATTATGATGCGAGATGTGAGCATATAAGCAATAACTACAGAAACAGAAAATCTAAAAATACAATATTGCATTAAATTAATATATTATATTACTGACTAATAGCTATCTGGCTACCTGTGCGGCGTGAGCGTGTAGCGGGTAGCGTAAAGCCCAAGCAGTAGCTAGTGGGTTCTCCCCACCACTCAACCGAGGCCAAGAATTCTCAACCTCTCCTATTATTCCGATGCTTTTATCTTACTATTTTGCGCTTGAAAGATTATATTTTTTATATTTATATAATTCAAAAGAACTAATAATGAAAATATTAGATGCAAAAGTAATCATTGTAATGATTTATTTATTTATTTAACTTTTTTCTTAACAGTTCAATTAGATTATTTCCATTGTTGTAAGTAGTTCGAACTGTTGTTTTATCTCTTGGTTGTTGGTATTTGTATATTTCCACAATACATGATTTATTATTGTTTAATTGTGTATAAATGTTTAATTTAATTAACTGTGACAAGTAACAGTAGGTACAATTAAAATAGAAATAAATAATAGTTTCAAATTTATGAAAACATAAAAAATAACAACAGTAACAATAAATAGTAATTATTAAACCGTTTTTACAATAACTAATTGAATATAATACAAATATACTTGTTTGAAACAAGAATTTTCTGTTGTAAGCGCTTACGTGCCCTCTGTTCGGAACGAGAGAGGCCAACTCATCGCTTGGCTCATCTGCAGTAGTGTAGATGTAGAGCGTAGAGAGGGTAAAATCGTTCCGTCTCACTCGCACTTATGTATTGCGCTATTATTGTCCATGAGGACAGTATAATTTGGCCTCTATCCGTAAATTCGCGTGAAAATAACACTATTTGCATGGTTATTTGGCATATTATAGTAATAATGATTGTTTATGAGTTCAAATATTGTAGATTTGTATTATTTCAATACATTTTAAATGAAAAATTAAATTATAAAGTTTTACAAATGTTTTGAATTTAAGAGGTGAGGCCTGGCCTCACCTGCCTCATCTGACGCACCGCCACTGCTTCGGTATGCCGGGAGGTAAAAATTAAGTCATGTGATTTTAAGTTTGCCTCAGTTTTGTCGAAACTACCGTCCGACTCTGAGTCCCTATTATACATGTTCTAATTTGTTAAGTATGATGGAGGATCCCATTTCATTATATTTTAAATTCTGAATAATTTTAACCTTCATTGAAGCATAATATTTCCTCCATTCGCAAGGTTCAAACCCAATTTCAACTCATGAAACTCCCTCATAACTTTGTGGAATAAAATCAATACTAAACAGGGCACAAAGTCATAAATCGTGTCTGCAAGTGGACGCACGGGATAAAATAGACGCCAGCTATGGTATACTGTACAATCGGTGCTATAAATCAGTAGCCTTGCCCTATTTGCCCTGTTAGGAACGATGAGGTGGGTTAAGCTGCCACTGATAGCGTAGCAGGTCACTAAGGAACAGGTTAGCATAGAGGTTAGGAAATAGGTTAGAATGGCAGGAAATGGCGATAATGATTTTCTGTTGGCTCGCAGTACAGCCATAAGTCAATGTTGTGAAATGTTTCATTATGATTTATGTATTAATAAAACAGTTAGGTCATATATTGAAAACTGTACGTCAATTTTATACAGTTCATAAATTTACTTCTATGTTTGATTCTTTGTTCTAACTTTATGCATTTGAGACGTTATTAACTAATTGAATTTTAATTTAATTGGAATGTTTGCTTGTTCGGGTTTTCAGTATTGTATTTATTTAATTTTCACAAATGTAATTAAAAGTTCTTTACAATTTCGTTCGAAATATATTACCTTAATTATCAAAATTCTTTATAATTGGAAATTGAAGCAATTATATGAAAATAATAGGATATAATTTCAAATAATTGAATAATAACAATATAAAGGTTATACAGGATGAGTCTGGGAAGACGCCCCCCCCCCCCTTCAACTTTTTACCTTCCGTCACCTGTAGGTGAGGAAGGTATTGTCTTTGGTCAAAAAATTCGGTGGTGAATTTTTAATGAATAAGCACGTTTTAAGGTCCCTAGAATACAATTTTACTATTTTTACGATGATGTATGTATGTGTGTGTGTGTGTAACAAAATTTTCGTCTACGATTACTCTAATACTACAATTCCAAAAATTATAATTCTTTCGTATTCCTCTTCGTTGCATACATATGAAGAGCTAATTAGATTTTGGTTATAATTGGTCAACCGGAAGTACCCTCATTTGAAGATTTTAACAGTTTTTCTTGAAAAAACTATGTTAAATGTCATTTTTTCACATTTAATGTTATTATAAATATTAAAGAACATTTTATACTTCATATTAAATGGATATAGAATTATAAAATTATAAAGAAATTAAATTTCATAAATTAGCCAGCTATGCTAGAAACAGCTACTGTATTAAGAAAATTCTGATTGACAGATGTCAGTGTCAACTGGAATTGACATATTCGTAGTATATATGTGTTGTAATTTTATTCGAAATATAGGATCTTTTTGCTCGAAACTTTCAGTATGGAATTTGTATAAAATACATACAACTGTCAAAATGAAATGTTAGATTCTACGAGCAAAATTACATAAGCACACCAATTTTCATAAGTTTTGAACAACTACTACAATCTCCAGAAGGAAAAGTCTGAAAATGGCCAAAAATCGCAAAAAATCTAAGGTGTAACCCCTTGTGATTTTTTCAGTTTTTGATGATTTTTAAGGAATGTTTAATAATTAATGTATCCGTTGGAATATTTTGATGAAAATTGGTATACTTATGGTTTTTTGTACGAGGAATTTACTGGTGAGGTCGTTAAGGCGTACCGCACACCCATTTTTGGGTATGAGGATGGTATTGTTTAAAAAAGGGTGGAATTTTTTCAAAAATTAGAAATTCTGAAAATTTGTATTTAAGTAGTTTAAAGGGTGTAGATTTAAGATTTTAAAACCACAGGTCAATATCTCTTTTCGTGTCCAAGATATTCGTCCTCCAAACTTTGCTCAAAAATGCCCATTTTTGGGTCATATCCCAAAAATGGTCAATTATACACCGCTGGCGATATCACCATTAGATTCTACGAGCAAAATTACATAAGCATACCAATTTTCATAATTTTTGAACAACTATTACAATCTCCAGAAGGAAAAGTCTGAAAATGGCCAAAAATCGCAAAAAATCTAAGGTGTAACCCCTTGTGATTTTTTCAGTTTTTGATGATTTTAAGGAATGTTTAACAATTAATGTATCCGTTGGAATATTTTGATGAAAATTGGTATACTTATGGTTTTTGGTACGAGGAATTTACTGGTGAGGTCGTTGAAGGTGTACCGCACACTCATTTTTGGGTATGAGGGTGGTGTGGTTTAAAAAAGGGTCGAAATTTTTAAAAAAATTAAAAATTCTGATAATTTGCATTTAATTAGATTGAAGGGTGTAGATTTAAGATTTTAAAACCACAGGTCGATATCTCTTTTCTTTTTCGAGATATTCCATATTTTTTACAAAATAGTGAATACTCCCTTTCTCTCGGTTATTATTGCATATATATCATTTTTTTCACATTTAATGTTATTATAAATGTTAAAAAACATTGTATTCACTATACATACAAGAAATTTAGAATCTTTTGCAAGGAACTTTGTGTATGGATTTTAGAGAAAATACATAGGCATTTACGAAAATTCTACCGGTAGATACCGCATCTACCGACTGTGTTCAAAAACACAAGTCGAAAATTGTTGAATATCTAGCAGATCCATCTAATCTCAAAAAAAGGTAGTGATGCAAAGCGAAGCGCGCGCGTTCAGTGAAAATGTGTTCAAAGTAGGACCCTGCTCAATTTGTTAACTACATCAAATTTCTAACCTGTTTAAAATTTTCAATTTTTTTTCATAGGTTATGGATTTACCCTATTTACCACTTGTGTTCTTAAAATATCGATTCCGGTAAATTTGCCCTGATAAAAAGCTGTTTACCGGTAACAGTCCACCGGTAGAATTTTCGTAAATACCTCATATAACTGACGGAAGGTAATGTGCTGGCCACATCAGATTTTTTATTATAAGTAATAGAAAAAAATGGCTCATATAAAAGTTTTATTATTTCACATATACTATTTGATGGCAGATGTAGATATTTTTTATAAAGTCAGGTTTACAAGATACGACTATCAACTTTTATTTTTCAAATGGCAACCTATAATTATTTTAATAAAATAGAAACCGCCATTTTTTTTCTCTTTTCAACGATGTATTATTTTTTATTAATGTATTTAAAAATTTCGAGAAAAATGAGATAATTTAGAAATAATTTTTAAATAAATATTATAATATAAAAAAAATATAAATTCAAGCGTCGAACGTTATGTGTTCGAACATCTGCCAGCATGTTTCGCGAAATATTCTGAAAAATGTTTTTTTTTTTTTTTTTTGTTTACAAAATAAGTTAAATTAAGTAACAAACAAATGTATACTTTTTTGACATTAATTTAATTGTTTTACATTGTTACGTTTTGTTTATTTTCACATAGCCACCTATAATATTTGTTTAAAAATTATTTCTAATATTTTTAAATTATCTCATTTTTCTCGAAATTTTTCAAATACATTAATAAAAAATAATACATCGTTGAAAAGAGAAAAAAATGGCGGTTTCTACTTTATTAAAATAATTGTAGGTTGCCATTTGAAAAATAAAAGTTGATAGTCGTATCTAGTAAACCTGACTTTATAAAAAATATCTACATGTACCATCAAATAGTATATGTAAAATAATAAAACTTTTATATGAGCCATTTTTTCTATTACTTATAATAAAAAAGTTAAAGCGGGGGGCGTCTTCCCAGACTCACTCTGTATATTCAAATTTCATGATACGTAACATCAGCGGCGGCTCGTGACAGGAGCTGTAGAGCTGCAGCTCCTAGTAATAATTTATTTATAATCTTATTAATATTACTATTCAAGAATCTTTCAAAAAGATTACAAATATTAATTTATACTGTGTGCACCTACAATTTCTTTAAAAAAATATTTTAATATTTATATACTTTCTGTATTACATCGATGCATAAATGTGTGCCTGAAACTTAAGAGTTGATATGAAGCCATGAGCTGTGCCACATTTGAATTGAGGACATTAGAGCCTAGAGGGGATTTGCGGTGTGAAGGGGCATGGTCTTGCTAGGGACCTTTATAACCTGGGTACTGGGTATGGCCATGGGCCAAGATCACCGCCATTGTCGGTAACGGAGTGTTATGATTTTGAAGTCACACGCAAGAAAAAGTGCGACAATGTAGAAGTTGAGATGGAAGATCGGATTACAAACAAACCATCGCCATTTTTAAAGTTCTGTCTTTTGTCACTTGTGTTTTGATATATGAGTTTTACATATTTGAATAGGTACGGATGGCTGTGGAAACTTGAAGAATTTCACATTTGTCATAATCTTTTAAATTATAGCTGGAGTCACTGTTAAAAAGAACATACACTCGCTTTGTATTTGGCACCATCTTGCAGCTGTCACCATGACAGCGATTTGTTTGTAATCTAACAACGGAGTAAAAAGAATCACAAGTGTAGTACAAGGAAAATATGAATAGATGGCAGCCCGAAAATATGTCTCTGTATAACCCTCTATTCATTTCCTTATTTATTTGTAATAAATGTGATATTATATTATAAAAGAATATTAAATTATCACACTGTAAATTTATAAAGGTAATAAAAATTAATTAATTTAAGAGATACACAAATATTATTAAGACATACATTTAGAAGTTATGTAGAATATATGATATGGGTTGTTATTATCACATCTAATTTAATGTCTGTAGTTCTTATTTACATAATAATTGTGTATTCTAAACTTACCTTTTAAAAATTTAAATGATTGTGCTTAATATTGGTAATTTATAGTTGTTTTCAATATGTCAGTAATCGTGGGTATCTTAACAAACTACACAAGTAAATAAAATAATACCTATTTGTGTATTAAGAGCGCAAAATGGGACATTGTCGATTGAGAGGTTGTTGACGCGCGACGCAGGAGCGCGGCATTCTCTCGAAATCGACAATGTCCATTTGCGCTCGAAACACACACACGATTTTTTCTACAGTCCTCCACCATAATAAAACAAAAGAGAGCGCAAATGGCTACTTTGTATATAAACTGTAGAAAAAATATATTACTTACAGTTTAAATACATATTAAAATCGGTAAATACAAAAAATAACCCGATCGTGCAAAAATGTCAATTTGACATGAGATATTGCCAAAAATGTTATCTAAATAAATCAAAACTTTTCTTCTTAAATCTTATTTTTAAAATGGAAACAAATTAGAAAACGGCGAATTTCAATATACTGTATCCTTCTTTATTGTTTTTCTCCTTAAAATTACATTTCAAGATCAATTTTGAAATCTTGACTTTTGCATTGAATAATGATCAGACATACGTTTCAATGTTCATAGCCTACTCCGAGTTAGGAATTTTATTGACCTCACTGTAGCATCCGTTGTAAAATTCCGAGTGGGAGGGGGTTTGTTTGTATCGAGATGTTCTATCTCTCTCTTGCGTGTGACGTCAATGGGAAATAATCATTTATCATATTTTTCGGCCATGTTGAGGTTATAAATAAAACCAATATCTGCATTAATACCTGTCGAATTATTCAAAATTTATGCTAATCCGATTAGTGTCTATCCTTTATCACATTATTTGCATACGCATGACATAAATCTGTTCCAAAATAATGCATTTTGAGGTTATACTCCAAACTGTCATATCACTCCACTCCACAATTTCCTATTGTAATAATAATTCTCTATTTTACTCACGACAAACATTGCAGTGTTGTTCATCAGTGCCGTCTCCACACCCGTCGCGTCCGGAACACGCTATAGCGGAGCTTCTACATCGACCATTGCCGCATCTCAAGGGGCAGTACTCCGTCCGTCGCCGTCTCGAGCGCCCCTTACATACGTGGGGTGGTTCGTCGCTGCCGTCGGAGCAACCCAGTACGGCGTTGCAGAACTCGTACTCCGGGAGACATTTACCTAGAAAAGAAGAGGTTTTCTCGATTTCATTTTAGATAAAAATGTGATGAAAAGTAACACGTTCCTACTTGAGTAACACGTAAAACGAATTTGTCATATAATCAAAGCAATTTTTATTTTTACCCTTGGTAAGGGAGGTATAGGGATCGCGCTAAAAATCGCATATCAAGATTTTGATAAATGACACCGTTTTAAGGTCCCTAGAATTCAATTTTAACATTTTCCCGATGATGTCTGTGTGCATGTGTGTGTAGGTCCTCTACTCTAACTCAAATACTGTCATTCAGAAAATTTTGAAACCTTGTATTTTGAACTTTTTCTGTAATAGAAAGAACCCAATAGATTTTGGTGTAAATCGGATAACCGGAAATGGCACTTTACTAGAAGCTTTTTCGACATATTATATGGATAAATTTATAAAATTATCTATAATTTAAATCCCGGAGCCTACGCTTTAAACAAACAATACTCCTTGGCAGTTATTCAAATGTATGTAACTGACAGATAAATGTCACTGTCAAAGAACTAATCATTTCAAATTAATAATAGTAACGTTTTAAAACGAAAAATGTAAATAGAACAATAGGAAAGGAAATCTATATTTCCAGCATATATAAATATGTAGGTAGATTAATAAAAATTAACGATTCACCAAAAAGTTTAAGCTAATTCTCATTTTTGGATTAGGGAATACTATTTTATCCAGGTATTTAAAATTTACTCTTCATTTTATTAACCAAAATTAAAGTAAAATTTGCTAATTCAAAAATAAATAAATAAATAAATATATCATCACGGCTTATTACACATTGCTGGGTATGCCAATCTGCTTTGTACACAGATATCGGTAATGATGAAATATTTGCACAGTGTGGGCGCTTATCAGGTGTCACCTCACGGGCACTCATTGCTAGCGTGAAGAGTGCACCACAGGGGTCAATTTTGTGCCATTTAAAATTGGAAATATTAGACGTTGGCCAGGATTAAACCCGGTTCCCCAGATTCGCGATCTGACACTCAGGCACGCGGCTACGAGACCCCATGGAGTCTTAAAAATAAAAATTAGCTTAATCTTTTTTGTGATTCGAGCGGTACATGACGGGAGGTATTGTGTTGGCCACACCAGATTTTTTTATTCTTATATCTTTGAAATTAAAAAAAATGTTTAAATGTTAATTTAAATTTTTACCTTCCGTCACCTTTAGGTAAGGAAGGTATTGTCTTTGGTCAGAAAATTCGGTGGTGAGTTTTTGATGAATAAGCACGTTTTAGAGTCCCTGGAATATTTTACAATTTTTACGATGATGTCTGTATGTATGTATGTATGTGTGTGTGGCGATTTTTTCACATCCGATAATTCAAATACTGCAATTCAAAAAATAATAATTCTTTCGTATTCCTTTTCTTTACATCCATGTGAAGAGATGATTCGATTTTGGTTATAACTGGCCAACCGGAAGTATCCTCATTTTAAGATTTTAACAATTTTTCTTGAGAAAACACTGTTAAATATCAACGCCCGCCGTCGCCGCCGCTGTAAGTGAGTGTCTATTTATAGCGGTGACGTAATCGCGCTAGTAGCCGGGCGACGTAAACAGACGAGTCGCGACATGTTTAATTACTTCCGGCCGCCTGAACCTTTTGTTTTCATTGTTATTATGCGGTCGAACATTGTAGAGCTTTTCTAGAAGGTAATGGCAGCTGTATAAAAGGGACGCAGCTAGGCTCGGGAGTTAGTCAGTTACATGGATTGTTAGAAAGTAAAGTGTTCGTGAGAAGCACAGCAGTATTATAGTGAGCATATGCAGTTGCTGTCGAGTATGTACTCGGGAAGTTACTGGTATATTGGGATAGCTGTGGATGAGAATATTCGGTAGTGTTGACGAGTATTGGGAAGCTAGTCTACAAGGACAGTAACGGCGAGTCAGGAAGTTACTGGTATACCGGGATAGCTGTTAAAGAAAATACTCGGTAGTGTTGAAGAGTATTGGGAAGCTAAGTATACGGGGACAGAACGGCAGTGGTGTTGCAGAATTGTGGCATACTAGCAGAGTCAATAAAGGTTTTTACTTCTAAACCCACAAAAACAGATCCGATTTTAAGATGTTTTTTTTAAATGTTAGTTATATTTAATTATTCAAAATCAAAAACATTTCAACTGGGCCGCTCAATCATTTATACAGAATGTCCGGATTTTGAAAGCCACCATTGGGGTCTCGGGAACTATAAGAGATACGAATTCAGTTATAAGGGACTTATGGTGCGCCTTAGATGTGCTTTTGTTTTGCCAAAAATTCTCATAGGTTACTAGATAATGGGGGAGTACTGAAGTAGGTCGAATTTTTTCATATATAATATCATAAGTGGTAAATTTTTGCCGGAAAAATTTTCAGATTGTTACGAGAGCCGGTTGCCTAGCAATTTATTGAGTGGCATTGACAAAAAAATTACGAGTTGTCAAACGAGTAATTTTTGATCAATGTCACGAAATAAATTTGCAACAGGCTCGAGTAAAGCAATCGGAAAATTTTTCCAGGTTAAAATTTAACCACGAATGGTATTCGGATGACTATTTCCAAAATAAAAATCAGGTAATTATTTATATAATTTTTTTCTTGACAAAAATCTTGTAAATATTTATTGTGTTTAGAGGTATTATGTTTCAGTTTGCTTTTTCAACGTTTTAAATAGAGTCATGTCCAAATCGACTCGTTTCTAATAAAAACTGATAACACTGAAAATATACAGACTTTGACAGGTATGTAAACAATATGTTTCTAAAACGTCAAAAAATTTTCGCTTATCAAAACTCACTTGCTTGTAAAAATACGACATCTTATTGGCTAAAAGGATGCGAAAAAACTTTTTTGACGCTGTTTTGTCGAAATGAAATTTGGTAACTAGGTAAAATCCTGAATTTGGATTGGTTTATATATTTATGAGTGAAATAGTCATTTTTAAATTATTCCTAAACTATCAGTAATCGAGAAAAATGTTTCAAATATAAAAATTAGATAATTTTATTGTCTATCCAGTGGTGTACGAAAATAATTTTCCTATCGGCAAATTTTCGAGATATAACACAAAATTACATTTTTTTAAATGGAAGCCATATTTGATTATTACTTTAAGAAAATACTTATTTTTTATTTCTTTCGATTAGTATAAAGGTTATTGTATTTTAAATATGTTTCACCCTTCAAACCATAAATTTTTCGCAATTTTTTTATAATATTGTATTGGTAACGGCCGATTTCATAATCAATTTAAAGTGACTTTAAATTTAAAAGTCTACTTTAATTTGCAAAAAGCATTTCATAACACTTTTTTAACCTTTAAAGCGGACTTTAACTTAAAGGGCCATTTTCCAAGCTTTAAAGTATTAAAGTAGCTTTAGTACGAACATAACCACACTTCTGATGTTACTAGATTTGTATTTGAAGTAGATCAGTGTCAATCAGTGTTCATAATGTATCATCTCAACAATTTTACTTCATCAAGTAGCTCATCGGAAAATGAAGAAAAAATTGTGCTGCGGTGTCCTCAAATTTATAAAAATAGAAAAAATTATTTCGTATTATATGATGAACAAGATTTTTTCGACAGATTTAGGTTAAGAAAAGCTACGACTCAGTTCTTATTGCAGCAAATTGAACACATGATTCGGTTACAAACAAATAGGTAAAATAAATTAAATTATATTAAATATTAATTATATTAAATTATATTAATATTTTAAATGGCACAAAATTGACCCCTGTGGTGCACTCTCCACGCCAGCAATGAGTGCCCGTGAGGTGACGCCTGGTAAGCGCTCGCACGGTGCAAATATCTCATCATTACCGAATTCTGTGTACAAAGCAGATTGGCACACCCAGCAATGGGTAGTATGCCGTAATGATATATTTATTTATTTAATTTATTTAAATATGCATAACTATTGACAACTATATTTAAAATGATTTCAGGGGTGGATGTATCCAGCCAGACATTCAGTTATTATTAACACTTCGGTTTTATTCAACTGTTGATCACGGCTGGAGATTTTGTCGGAGTCTTATTTTTTCTTCATTAGAAAATTTATTCGTTGTTTTGCATTCAATTGCATGTTTTTTTTTGCAATTTCCTCCAATAACATAATTTCTTCCTCAGTTGTGAAATTGGTGCCGCGACAACATTTTGAAGAACTCATTTTTACCTATTTGTATATTTATTCTGCTTGTTAATACACAAAACCACAACAATTTGACAGCAACTAACCCAACATAACCTAGCTAAACCGCCAAACGACAACGCTCCAGCGTAGCCAACCGCCCTCGATACACACAAATTGCACTTTTACTAAAGTTAACGTTCAATTCTATTTTGAAACCGACAAATTTTAAAGAGGCATTAAAGTCCACTTTTGCTTAAAGTTCACTTCTGCTAAAGCTCCTTTAAGCTGTTGATTATGAAACTGGCCGTAAGTAGTATAAAATATTGTAGAATAAAATATAGAATGTCCGGATTTTGAGGGACACTATTGGCATCTCGGAAACTATAAGAGATACGACTTCAGTTATATGGGACATGTGGTGCACATTTGGGAGGCCATCTTAGATGTGCTTTTGTTTTGTCAAAAATTCTCATAAGGCGAAATACTGAATTTGGTCGTTTTCCCGAGACGTCAATGGTGAGTTTCAAAATCCGGACATCCTGTATAAATAATTGAGTGCCCCAGCTGAAATGTTTCTGATTTTGAATAATTAAATGTTACTAACATTTAAAAGAAAAAATCATCAAGATCGGATCTGTTTTAGTGGGTTTAGAAGTTTTAACGATTTTTCCGCTTCATTGACTCGACTATACGGACAGTTGGTGATACTGAGGGTGTGGAAGTTAGACAGAGAGTTACATAAATAGACAGATAGTGTTTTGAAAGAGGTGACTTCTGTCCGAGCATTTGAATATACAGACGCTGTTGAGTCAGTTGAGTATATAGACGCTGTGGAGGTCGGTAGGCGGATAGTTGAACGTGATATAAGTATATAGTGATATAAATATCGCGTAAACAGTCTACAAGAGTCTGCAACAGACCGACAGTCTAAGATTGGAACGCGTAGTGAAATAAATAATTTGTAATATCGTGGAAATAAATAGTAGTGTTAATTGGTTAAATAAATAGTGTTAGTGTTATCTAGTTATAGTTTTAGTCTTAATTAGTTTTTAATAATTGTTTATTATTAGTAATAGTAATTTCCATTATAGTTTAATAAACACTTATTTTAATTAATAATAATTGTCTAATAATTACACTTCTCCCAAATAAATAAAAACTTTACAATATCTTAAACTACATTGTTTTCAATATTGTATACGAAATAATATTGTTTTGTAAACAAGTGTCACGAGAATCAAGCTGATATCTGATCTTTAAACAAAGCTAAAAGATTGAAGAAATTATATTTACTTCGTAAATATTTGCAGTGTAAATATAATTAAAAAAGCTATAGATGTTGACAATCTTTTATGTACGCAAGATCGGAAACCGTATTTAAAAAAAAAACTGGCTTCATATCTCAAAGTTTTCAAACATTGTCTATGTAAATAGTTATAAGAAATATGAAAATAGAAGTAATTTATTCTTTAGTAAACTTTTCTATCTCTTGAGAATTATGTTAAAACAACAGACAAACTAATGTAAAAATATTCCTCTAGGGTTCCTGTAAACAAATATCCAGAATTTACATTTTTATACTTTTATCTCCAGGGATAACCTTTGCATTCTTTCCAGGATGTGAAATAAAGAATGTAGGTCAAATGTTTAGTTTGAATTTAATTTAAATATGTCAAGTTGTCAGGCACTCCAGATTCAGAGTGAGGAAAAAGGAATGATAAACTATTTAAAATTATAATACACTTGTACGGGTGTAAGATTCTCATATAAAGTATGAAATTACAGTATCTGGTTGTCTGTGTTTTATTTGTAAAGAATGAAAAACATTTTCTAGACAAGTATTAAAGATGTAAAAAATAAAAAAGTAATTTATTAGATTGCTGCATTAATATTCAAACAAGTATCTTCCATTATACTAAAGTTGAATATATTATAATTTAAAATATTGTAATTTTTTTATTTTGTATTTTCTTACCCTGGGATGGACACCATTCGACTCTTCGAGTAAAGTCCAAATATACCGCGTGGTTTTCAAAAAACGAATCATGTTTGAAATACCATAACTCCGAAGTACAGAATGACTCATTTTCGATGATTTTTAAGGTAGGTATCTCTGGTAATATTAACGATAGATCAAAACCGTTTGCACTTTTCGAGAAAAGTTTAATACTCACCACAGTAATTTTCGATCTTCTTTTGTTTCTGAGCTACAGGCAAAAACTAGTTTTTCGCTCATTTTGAAAATATATCATATCTTATTTATTATGATAGTTAGAGAAAAATTGTTTTTACAAAATAAATTACCGTTTTTTATATTTAATAAAATGGCGTAATTAGATTTTTTAATCTTAATAATTCTCGATATAACACAGACTTATGATTTTTTAAATGGGAAACTATATTGAAAATAGTCTCGTTTTTTGCTTATTTTATATTCTTTTGTTTTAAACTTGAATAAGAGATGAATTATTTGGGTGAAAAAATTAAAAAAATTAAGAAACAAATGAAAAATAAATCTATTACAGATCATCATTTGCATGTTTCTAATAGTATTTGTTTCAGTTTTACTCATTTTTTCAATTTATTTACTTCAAATGCATATTAAACCATTTTTTCGGATTGTGTCAAAGCTAACGTCGATAAATAGTACTTTACTAACACGAAAATAATTGGTAAATAATAATTTTGAAAACATATTTAATAGATATAGAATCAAACAAAACAAATGCTGATCAGTAATAAATTTTTTCATTTGTTTTTTAATAATTTCCAATATTTTCACCCAAATAAATTAATAATTCGTCTTTTATTAGTTTAAAACAAAAGAATGTAGATTTGTTATATACCTATCATTGAAAAGCTTATAAATTAAGCAAAAAGTTGAGCCTATTTTAATGTTCCCATTTAAAAAATCATAAGTATGTGTTATATCTCGAGAAATATTAAGTTTTCAAAAAATCTAATTACGTTATTTTATTCTATACCAAAAAAACGGTAAAATTTTTGTAAAAACAATTTTTCTCTATCATAATAAATAAGATATAATATATTTTCAAAATGAGAGAAAAACTAGTTTTGCCTGTAGCTCAGAAACAAAAGAAGATCGAAGATTCTTGTGGGTGCTATTAAACTTATCTGGAAAAGTTGACCCTGGAATGTGCAAACGGTTTCGATTTATCATTAATATTACCAGAGATACCTTAAAAAAACATCGAAAATGAAACACCCTGTACATTCAGATATCCATTTTAAATTTTTAATTTTTGTGGACAAAGGGTTGGAAAATATTCCTACCAAATTTCAAACATTTATATAAAAAACAAGTGAAAGGCGATTTTGTAAATTTGCCATTCGAATTATTACCACTATTACCACTGAACTCAATATTATTCATGGATCTATTCAATTTAAAGAGATAGAAGATATGCGCAATGGGGATCTGCGCATAGTAAGAACAACTGAGATCTATGGCGTTTGTTTCTAAAAAATTTAGACATAAAATGTGAGAATATCTCAGATAACTTTTAAAAATCTTATCAAAATAAGTTACAAAAGCTTTTATTGAAGTTAAAATGTATAACAATGCAAATTTTCACCGAGAATACAAGTATTTTAATATTTTTGACGCCAAGAAGGCTATTAACAAATAATGTAACTCTGTGACATTCGAGTTAGTTGTAACGAGATCATTTGATCAGTAACTCGAAACGTCACTGACAATTACATTAAAAATGTCGTTTTCATAATTTTATAATCACTTTAACACTTTCAATTAAAATTAAAGTTGTGTTCTTTCTCACCATCATTGCATTGGAAAGTATAAGGCGGACACCCTCTCCGTTTAGCTGCATGGCAATCCTCTTCATCTTCACCATCGGGACAATCCTTGTTACCGTCACATCTTGAAGATCTAGACAAGCAATGGCCGCTGCGTGCGCATCTGAAAGCTTGTGGCGGGCATTTTGAACCGGAACAATCCTCGTCAGAACCGTCAGCGCAATCGGAACGACCGTCGCATACGAAAAACCAGCTTATGCAATTGCCTGTGCTTCGACACTACAAAAATAGAATAATAAAAATATATACATTTCATAATCATCTTTTGGAATGCTTTCAAACTAATTTCTCGGATACTTTAAAACTGTCAAAGCTGTCAAATTATAAATCATGACTCGAAAATGCTCTCTTTGATTAATTCCAAATAATCATAAGGGGTAATTATAATACATGGTACAAATACAGAAGGTATGACTACGCGCACATCTTCTCTCTCTCTCTAGCTCGGTGTGACGTCACGCGGCAGGCAAGTAGCCGTCTGCCGCTATTCATAACTATAGGAGCGCACCATTTATTTTTCTATTTCTTACAATAATAAACATACGATCAGCTTTATTTTCTGTATACTTAAGAAATGTACTTAGTATGATCTAAATTGTTGAACTGTGAAGTCAAAATGTCGTATTGTGCGGTTCACGGGTGTAGTAATTTTAGTAAAAAGACATCTGGGATAATATATCATAGATTTCCAAAAGATGAAACTTTATGTAAATTGTGGATAAATGCGTGTGGCAGGGATGATAAGATTAATGTTAAAAATGGTAAGTTGTTTTTACAAAAAAATACTTAAATCGTTATAATAATTATGTTAATTTGTTTATATATAGCGAGAATATGTTCGGAACATTTTAATATTGAATCCTATAAACGTGACTTGACAAAAGAGGATTTTACACCTATTACAACAAAATATAGGCGAAATTTAAAACAAGATGCCTCACCCACACAAAAATTACCAAAAAAAAAGAAGGAAATTTCAGAGAGCAGAACAAAAAGAGCACAAAGTAGACAAATGAAAAAACTTGTAAATGAATTGATTGAAGATAAAAATACTAGGTAATTTTAGATTAAATAAAAATTTAGGAAACTTCACTGGTATAGTTTTTGTTATTTGTAATTTTTTAGCCCTATTAATGTACCCAACATAAATTTTCCAAGTACTTCTACTGCTGATGCCACTTTTGAAAGCGAAAAAATTGAAGCAGAGTAAGTTTTAATTTTCAAGTTAATTTTAATATGTTGTCTTGTTAAATTAATTTATGTTAATGTTAATTGTAGACAAAGTATTGAAAGTTATAAAAAGAAAATAGATGCATTAGAACAAAGTGAAAAGGATTTGAAAAGTAAAATCGAAGAACTAACAATGAAGTTACAAGAGAAGGAATTGCAGCTACATTTGCAAAATGAAAAAATGGAAAAATCGTTTCAAGATATTTTATCAAAATATTTTACAACTGGTCAAGTTAAATGTATTTTAAAAAATAAGAAAAATATTCGATGGTCTAATGACGATATAGCATCAGCTATTTCATTACGAAGTGTAAGCCCTAAAGCATACAGATATTTACGCGAAAAATTAAATTATCCTTTACCGGCATTTTCAACATTGCGTCGATGGGCAACACATTTGAATTTAGGGGAAGGGATATTAGATGATATTTTGTTATTATTAAAAAACAAAGCAATATCAATGTCACAAAATGAAAAAATTGTTGTAATATCATTTGATGAAACTTATTTATCGCGACAAGTAAACTTAGACAAAACAAAAGAAAAAATCATTGGTCCGTTTAAAGCAGTGCAGACACTTTTTGTGCGTGGGCTTATTTCAAAATGGAAACAAATTATTTATTATGCTTTTGATCAACAAATGACCAAAGATATTCTGTACAATATAATAATAAAATTAGAACATGCAGGATATTTTGTAGTTGCTGCTACTTGTGATATGGGTGGGGGTAATTTATCTCTTTGGAAATCATTACAAATATCTTCTGATAAAACATGTATTCAAAATCCTGTAGATTTACACCGCAACATCTATTTTTTCGCAGATGCTCCGCATCTTATAAAATTATTTAGAAATCATTTTTTAGATCAGGGTTATATGTTAAATAATAAACATATAGATAAATCATGTATTGAGATGTTATTAAGCAAAAGTGGAGAATTAAACATAACGCATAAAATAAGCAGTCGTCATTTAGATGTGAAAGGGCCACAACGTCAAAAAGTAAAAACTGCTGTTCAACTTATATCTAATTCGGTTTCACAAGCTCTAAAATTTTCTGGCTTAAAAGGTATAATCACAGGTAATTGGGAAGAAACCAGCGAACTTATTAAAATGTTAAATGACTGGTTTGATTTATTTAATTCTAAATCAATGTATGGAAAACAATCGGGTAATAATGCTTTTGGAGTAAATGCGGAAATACAAATTAATTTCTTAAACACAGTTACTGATGTTATGGAAAATATGAGAGCGAGAGGTAAAAAATCTAAATTACCGTTTCAAAATGGTATTATTATTTGCAACAATTCTTTAATTGGTTTATACAATGAATTAAAATCTAAATTTCATATTGAATACATAATAACAAGTAGAATTAATCAAGATATATTGGAAAATTTTTATTCATACATGCGAGCAATGGGAGGGGCAAGAGATCATCCATCTGCTATAGATTTTCAGCATCGACTAAGATGGTATATATTGGGAAAACATGCTTCAGCTGTATTTGTAAGTAGTAAAAATACTGAATTACAATCTTCATCGGATGAAAATACAATTAAACCGACATGTGAATCTTCTGTAACAATGAAGTCTAGATCACCATCATTGTCACTATCAGAGAGTAGTTTTACACAAGAGGAAGTAGAAGCTAACGCGACTGAAATTTTATTTAATAATATTAATTTTAAAAAAGAAGCAGTAGATTTGCATGACGATTGTATAGCTGTAATACAATCTCCAGAACTTACCAAAGAATTAGGAACAATATGTGAAACTGAATTAGATACTAATGCACTTTTATACTTAGCTGGATATGTGGTTTATCGATTTAGGTCAAAATACTCATTTCTGGGTAATAATTTAAAAAAAATTGATAAAATAGATGAGACATTAAACTGGATTACATTCATATCCAAGGGAAATTTGAGTTATCCAACTGAAAATTTCTTTTCAATTATTAAAGTTGCAGAGGATATGTTTCAAAAGTTTCATGGAAATAATTTCAATAAAAACGACAATATTATAACGGATTTAGCTAATGAAATTCATACTAAAACTAAGCACATTGAAGATATTCCTATAGAAGTTTTAAAATATTTTATAAAAGTGCGAACTTATATTAAAATTCGAAAAATTAATAGAGAACTTCTACAAAAACACTCTTCTCATAAATCAAGTACAAAGAAAATTAAAAAATTTTTATAATAATTTTATAATATTAGATAATTTTGTACTCAAGTTACATGTTATACATACATTAGATGGTATTCGGGTATTTTTCTATATTTTTATAACTGTATTTATCTTCAGTATGTACTGTATTTATAAAATAAACATATTTAAAAGTAATCATATTTGTTTTGAGTTAATTTTCATCAAATTTGTTAATATATGCGAGAAAAACTGTGATTTATCTGTTACTCCGCATTACAAACTTACTTATCTGCCTGCCACGTGACGTCATGCGCGGAGTAGGTCGAGTTTACGCTGCGAAGTGAACATACCTTGTTTTCTTGTATCATGATTATAATAGGGTACCTTTATAACCAGGGTATGGCCATGGCGTGGCTCACGTTTCGTCCGCCATTACCGGGACATCTGTTATATGTGTTGTTCTTGCGCAAATTATCATGTATTTTCGTGGATATTTGTTTTATTTTAATGAAAAACGCATTTAATTATCATTTTAATATGTATTTAAACTGTAAGTAATATATTTTATTTTATTTACTTGTGTTGTTTGTTAAGATACCCACCACGATTACTGACATATTGAAAACAACTATAAATTACCAATATTAAGCACAATCATTTAAAATTTTAAAAGATAAGTTTAGAATATACAATTATTATGTAAATAAGAACTACAGATATTAAATTAGATGTGATAATAACAACCCATGTCATATATTCTACATAACCTCTAAATGTATGTCTTAATAATAATTGTGTATCTCTTAAATTAATTAATTTTTATTACCTTTCTAAATTCACAGTGTGATAATTTAATATTCTTTTATAATATAATATCACATTTATTACAAATAAATAGGGAAATGAATTACCGACAATGGCGGCGATCTTGGCCCATGGCCATACCCTGGTTATAAAGGTACCCTAAATTATAATAGGGTACCTTTATAACCAGGGTATGGCCATGGCGTGGCTCACGTTTCGTCCGCCATTACCGGGACATCTGTTATATGTGTTGTTCTTGCGCAAAGTATTATGTATTTTCGTGGCTATTTGTTTTATTTTAATGAAAAACACATTTAATTATCATTTTAATATGTATTTAAAGTGTAAGTAATATATTTTATCTTATTTACTTGTGTAGTTTGTTAAGATACCCATCACAATTACTGTCACTGAAAACAACTAAAAATTACCAATATTAGGCACAATCATTTAAATTTTTAAAAGGTAAGTTTAGAATATACAATTATTATGTAAATAAGAACTACAGATATTAAATTAGATGTGATAATAACAACCCATGTCATATATTCTACATAACCTCTAAATGTATATCTTAATAATAATTGTGTATATCTTAAATAAATTAATTTTTCTTACCTTTATAAATTCACAGTGTGATAATTTAATATTATTTTATAATATAATATCACATTTATTACAAATAAATAGGAAAATCAATTACCGACAATGGCGGCGATCTTGGCCCATGGCCATACCCTGGTTATAAAGGTACCCTAAATTATAATAGCCTTAGACTCCATCTATTATTAATTTTTATTATTAATCATAACGATACTTTCAAAAAATTAATTATCTAAATTCACACTAACAACTTTCGTAGGTTCATTTCAAATGACAGAAAGATAAATTACTGAATCAATAATCAATCTTACCTGAAACGTTCCAGGCTGGCATCCATTATCCTTTGCGGAGCACTGTGGTCCAGTACTAGTGATATTGTTATCCAGCTCTTGGTTTAAACAATTGCAGACGCCTTCCAGACATCTAGAATGTGGATCTGCGCTCTGGCATTCAGAGTCTGAAGTACAGGGAAGACCAAGAGAAACAACTCCTTCGAGTTTGTCTAACCTGGTACGTACTGGAGCTGTAGAAGAATTCATAATCAAATATTTGATAATTGTACGTTTCCTTTACTAATATTGTTTTTAAGTTTAGATCATTATTTTGAATCAAACATTGCTTATGTTCAGAACTGGCTAGATTCTGAACCAAATCTTATTGTATTATTCATTTGAACAGTTTAGACAAGATAGTACAGCGAATACAGATTTCAGTCAAATACGTTCATATTAACCCAAAAAGTCTTTATTCAGTAAAAATACTTTTAATTCATATACAGGTTATTACCTTCCGCTACCCTTGGTAAGGGAGGTATAGGGTTCGTGCTAAAAATCGCATATTCCTTATATTTTGAACTTTTTCTGCAATGGAAAGAGAAGAGCCCATTAGATTTTGGTGCAAATCGGATAACCGGAAATGGCACTTTACTAGAAGCTCAAAATAGTTTTTCTTCGAAAAATACCTTTAAATGTTATTTTTTCGAGATTAATGTTATTATGAAAATTAAAGATTATTAAATTTTCTATAGATTTGCATTAATACTTTATTTTATATATTTTATGGATTATCTATTAATTTAAATCCCAGAGCCTACGCTTTAAACAAACATAACGCAGTTATTCAAATGTATGTAACTGACAGATAAATGTCACTATGAAAGAACTAATCATTTCAAAATAATATTAGTAACGTTTTAAATAGAACAATAGAAAAGGAATTCAATATAGTTTCCAGCAAAAATAAATATTTAGGTGTGTATTTAGATTAATAAAAATTAATGATTCACAAAAATGTTTAAGCTAATCTTCATTTTTGGATTAGTGAATTCTATTCTATACCGGTATTTAAAATTTAATCTTCATTTTATTATTGCTCCGGTGGCTGAATGGTTAGAGCAACGCCTCATATCATGAGTGCGCTCGGGGCTCTGGGTTCGAATCCCACTAAGGCATGGGTGTGTATGAATGTGAATCCACTCTGTAATTGGAATTTGATCCTGTTGAGGGGTTTAGAAAAAGGTAATTACATTAGGATTAGATTAGACTAAATTTTAAGAAATAAACTGTCAAAATTAGAGTAAAATTCGCTAATCCAAAAATAAGGATTAACAATCTTTTTTGTGACTCGGGCTGTAAATGGCGGGAGGTATTGTGTTGGCCACACTAGATTTTTTTCTTTATACTTTCTTGTGATGGCCTAAATTGTCGAAAGACCGGATTACCGAATCTCGGAATTCCGAAATTCCGGCCGCAAGATCGTTGGCTATTTTCGTTAAAATCGGTTAAATTTGGACCGGGCCCGTGTTTACTATTTATCTACAATTTATTCTTTCAAGTTACAACGTGTTTTATAAGGCAATGGGGTGTGACCAAAATTTTTATTTTTACATAATATGATACTAGACGTATTTTATTTATTTATTTATTTACTTATTTATTGAGAATTACATATTTAAATATTTGTTAGAAATGCTATAATATATTAATATAACATCATTCTATTCATTTTTATAAATATAATTTTCATGTGGCCTGAAAACATCAGATGTAAAGATTTGATATTAGACGCTAGAAGTTTATTTAGCTAAAGAAACGCATGCGAGACATTGAATATATTGCAGAATATTCTTTTATTCTGTATAGTTAATGATAAGTTAATAATATTTCACCGACATCTTTACTTTCGTAAATTATTTAAATGTTACTTTGACGTTTAACTTTGTGTGAAAATCAAAATGGTCGCGTTGATGAACATCTTACGTCACAGGGCAAGGGACAAGGCGGAGAAAAACAGCCGCGTTTTGAACAATGTCATTTTTAATTGCAATTTTTTCATTATTAAAGATCGATTTGAAGAAAAATATAAAATACGGGTCTATTATTTTTCATTAGATTACTCTATCGATTAAAGTTAAAAATCGTGCATGACCTTATTATCGACAAATTAATATTTTTATGATGGATCTGGCTCGAATTTCGATTTTTTGACCGGATTAATTATGGGGTCTCGTGGCCGCGTACCTAAGTGACAGGTCGCGAATCTGGGGAATCGGGTTCGATCCCGGCCGACGCCAAATATTTATAATTTTAAATGACAGAAAATTGACCACTGTGGAGCCCTGTGGTGCAGTCTCCACGCCAGTAATGAGTGCCCGCGAGGTGACGCCTGGTAAGAAGTGTACAAAGCAGATTGGCACACCCAGCAATGGGTAATAAGCCGTGATGATATATTTATGTTTATTTATTTTTTATCAAAATTTGAGTCAATGTTATTTTATTCTAAAACAATATAATTTTACATCAGAGAATATTAAAAAATATATTTATCTTGCAAGAATCAACTATTAAGATATATTTGAAGTATTTTTCTAATGAAAGTAAATTTACTTTTCCTTTTAAAAATAAACATAAACGCTTGGCAGCAAATTGGCTACGATAAGATAAACTACACTGGCAAGATGTTCAAAGAACTACTTCTGAAACCACTCCACTCGAATGGTACAATGCGAGTTCCTAGAATTGAACTGTAGACTCGGCCTCATGACAGCCGCGCACAACCGGTAGAGTGTGTTACTTTATAGCCCACGAATCTTACTACATATGTACAAGAAGAATTAGATAACATTTATGGCCTTGTAATATGTAATAAAAGTAACCAGCCATAATGCGCCGTGTTATCAGCGGTAAATCGCAAGAATGCACTACCGTTACTATTGTTCTTTTAATTGGACAACTAAATTTTGGAATTGCGACATCGTTAAGACTGTTACGAGTTATATGTTAGTTTGGTTGCAGCCATAAAAGGATAACACTCATAAAATAATACACAAACATAAATAATGCAAATTCTTTTTATACAGGTGGCCCAAAAATCGCGCTTTGCATAAGGATATCGACAACTATACAGAGTGTCCCATTTAAGGTACGAATGCACAGTGACGGATTTAGAAAATTATAATAGGGGGGCACTAAATTCGGAAAAACAAATTTTAAATATATATGGTGAGCCCCCCCCCCTTCGTTAACTTTTATGTTGTATTGTAAAAAAATGCTCATATAAAAGTTTTATTATTTTAAATTAACTATTTGATGGCAGATGTAGGTAAATATTTTTTATAACGTCAGAACTTTTATTTTTTAAATAGCAACCTATAATTATTTTACTAAAATATAAACCTCCATTTTTTGTCTTTTTACCTTCCGTCACCTTTAGGTAAGGAAGGTATTGTCTTTGGTCAAAAAATTCGGTGGTGAGTTTTTGATGAATAAGCACGTTTTAGGGTCCCTACAATACGATTTTACTATTTTTACGACGATGTCTGTATGTGTGTGTGTGTGTGTGTGTGTGTGTGTGTGTGTGTGTGTGTGTGTGTGTGTGTGTGTGTGTGTGTGTGTGTGTGTGTGTGTGTGTGTGTGTGTGTGTGTATGTGTGTGTGTGTGTGTGTGTGTGTGTGTGTGTGTGTGTGTGTGTGTGTGTGTGTGTGTGTGTGTGTGTCTGTGTGTGACAAAATTTTCTAATGCGATAACTCTAATACTACAATTCCAAAAATTATAATTTTTTCGTATTCCTCTTCGTTACATCCACGTGAAGAGCTGATTAGATTTTGGTTATAATTGGTCAACCGGAAGTACCTTCATTTGAAGATTTTAACAGTTTTTCTTGAAAAAACGGTGTTAAATATCATTTTTTCACATTTAATGTTATTATAAATATTAAAGCATTTTCTATTCTCTATACGATTTTAATGCATTTTATACTTCATATTAAATGGACATAGAGTTAAAAAATTATAAAGAAATTAAATATCATATATATTAGTCAGCTTTGCTATAACTTTGGAAACAGCTGCTACATTAGGAAAATTCTGATTGAAAGGTGTCAGTGTCAAGTGCAGTTGACAGTATGTTTATGTTATAATTTTGCTGGAAATATAGGATCTTTTGTTATAAACTTTCTGTATGGAATTTGTATAAAATACATACAACTGCCTTAAGGTAATGTACAAGAAATATAATCTTTTGGAAAGAACTTTATGTATGACATTTATATAAAATACATAGAACTGACGGAAGGTAATGTGCTGGCCACATCAGATTTTTAATGATGCATTTGGGGTCCTGTACCATAACAAAAAATAATAAAATGTACATTTATACTTAAAGTATTACTCAATAAATAGGGATTAAGATGAAGAAAACAATTTTTTAATAATTATTTTGCGAGATATCAAATTCAGTTAAACCAAAAACAATTAAGACTTTTTAATACTACTAATTGCTTCAAAATTAAAAGAACTTTCATTTAAAATAATAAAAAAAATCAGTCTGCAGGACCCTAAACAAGTAAATGAGTTTGAGAATATGAGAAATAATGTTTTCAAGTATTCTAAGTAGCCATGTGAAAATAAATAAAATGCAACAATGGTATACAAAACAAGTTAAAACATCAAATTAACTAATAAGAACAACTTAAGACAAAAAATTGCGGTTTATATTTTAGTGAAATAATTATTGTTTGCTATATAAAAAATAAAAATTGATAGTAGTATCTTTTAAACGTGACTTTATAAATATATCTACATCTGCCATCAAATAGTATAATAAAAATAATAAAACTTTTATATGAACCACATGTTCTATTACTTATAATAAAAAAAGTTAGGGGGGGGGGCATCTCCAAAATAATATACAATTTGAAAAATAAATAGAAATTCTGTCTTTTTATTAGTATGTTCTTTTATTTATCTATGATGTGTAATACGTGAATGATAATACGGAATATTTTTTTTTAAATAACAGGGGGCACGTACCCGAGTGCCCCCCCCCCTCTAAATCCGCCACTGCGAATGCATTGGGATCTCGAGAACCGTAAGAGCTACGAGGTTCGCTAAAAAAGTTGCTCCATTAAGAGACCATTTTAATGAAGTTTCATTACTTGCGAAAAAAATGCATAGGTCACTAGATATAGGCGAAAATGTAAATTGTCAGTTTTTACCTTCCGCCACCTTTAGGTAAGGAAGGTATTGTCTTTGGTCAAAAAAATCGGTGGTGAGTTTTTGAAGAATATGCACGTTTTAGAATCTTTGGAATAAGATTTTACTATTTTTACGATGATGTTTGTATGTATGTATGTGTGTGTGTATGACGATTTTTTCGGATCCGATAACTCAAATAATACAATTCAAAAAATTATAATTCTTTCGTATTCCTTTTCTTTACATCCATGCGAAGAGATGATTCGATTTTGGTTATAATTGGTCAACCGGAAGCACCCACATTTTAAGATTTTAACAGTTTTTCTTGAAAAAACACTGTTAAATATCATTTTTCCGTATTTAATGTTATTATAAATATTAAAGAATATTTAATTCTCTATACGATTTGATTACATTTTATACTTCATATTTAATGGGTATAGAGTTAAAAAATTATAAAGAAATTAAATTTCATAAAATAGCTAGCTATAACCAAAGAAACTGCTACAATATTAAGAAAATGCTGATTGACAGATGTCAGTGTTAAGTGCAATTGACATGTTTGTGTTATAATTTTACTGGATGGAAATATAGAATCTCTTAGGTACATGAAACTTTCTGTATGGAATTTGTACAAAATACATAGAACTGACAAAAGGTAATGTACTTGAAATATGGAATCTTATGCAAGAAACTTTCTGTATGGAATTTATAGAAAATATATGGAACTGACGGAAGATAATGTGCTGGCCACATCAGATTTTTTATTTTTGCAAATAATTTCCAAGTGTGAAATAATACTGGATTTTGGTTTACACATCTTTAGGGCACTTTCGACTGGCGATGCTCACATTTTTTTTATCATTATTAGTTTTTGAGGATTGATGTCAAAGTTTAAGTTTTATATGGGCACCATATTGGAAAGTTACACCATTCAAAAGAGAATTGTTTTAGCCTTCCAACCAGTGTAATTTGTCTATCTTCACTTGTTTCAAACACCGAAAATACAATTGAAAGTAAAAAAAATCTAGTTTCAAATATGGTGCCCCATATACAGGATGATTGTGGAGAGACGACCTCCCCCCCTCCCTTAACTTTTTTTCATTATAAATAATAAAAAGAAATAGCTCATAGAAAAGTTTATTATTTTAAATATACTATGTAGATTTTATAAAGTCAGGTTTACAAGATACGACATCAACTTTTATTTTTCAAATGGCAAACTATAATTATTTTATTAAAATATAAACCGACATTTTTTTCTCTTTTCAAAGATGTACTAGTTTTTATTAATGTATTTGAAAAATTCGAGAAAAATAAGATAATTTGAGACGTAAATTTTAATCAAATATTGTAGATGGCTATATGAAAATTTAATACATAATAAAAATAAAACTGTAAAATTTACGTTCTTGTCTATCGTATCTCGTATTTCGAAAATTTATAGATATTGAACCAGAGTTTCACTATTTTAATATTTTTCAAAGTTAACTACACTGCAGCAAATATGATTTCACTGAATTAAAAATATATGATAAATATATTATTTGTATTCTATGAATATTAATATTATTTTCATACGGACACTTGACAAATTCATATATCACGTTTGACTTGATTTAATTCAATTAAACTTTACATATCCGAGTTGAATTAATTTTAGTTTGTATGTGTGTGGGTGCCCTAATTTAATACGGAAATCAAATTATCCATACGCGACGTATACATACATCAATTTTAATATTAATATGTGTACGTACATATAAAAGTACATTCCATTTTAAACAAAAATAAAGTGTAATTTTATTTGAAATATATATATATATATATATATATATATATATATATATATATATATATATATATATATATATATATATTCATAGGTTATTTGTAATTGTACATTTGGATTAATAAATAAATGAAATATATTTTTATTGTATGGCGTCGCGCTAGCTTTATTTAGAAAAAGACACATGATTTATTTTATTTAGAATTTTATTTTAAATACTTATGTTCAAAGTAGTTCCCTTCAATGATATTACATGTCACTATTCTTTCCTTCAACTTTTTAAAAGGTCCCGACTAATGTCCCTTTGGAATGTTTTCAAACTAATTTCTGTGTGACTTAAAACAGTTAATACTATTAAATTAATTTATCCAACACCGACTCATAATATACTTGCTATGGTTATTTGAAATAACTAATGTACAACATTAGTCACTCCGTGAGAGAATATTTTAGAAGTCACGGAAGAATTATTTTTGTTTTTTTTAATATAAATAAAAAACAATTTTACAAAATTATTTTATTATTGAAATAATTTAACTAGCTGTATTCCTTTTGACCCAATTGAAACTCAGCTCAGTACATAACTGAGTTGAGATGAAATGAGTTGTGATGTGTGAAAAAAGAACAAGTGTAATTCCATATTATCATTTCCTTCTTTTCGATAGAATTTGCTGTAACAGCTGTTAAAATTATTGACTTATTTTCTGATCTATGATACTGTTTATAAACGAAAAAATCTGATGTGGCCAGCACATTACCTTCCGTCAGTTCTATGTATTTTGCACAAATTTCATACAGAAAGTTCCTTGCTAAATATTATATTTCTTGTACTTTACCTTCCGGCAGTTGCATGTATTTTATGTAAATTCCATACAGAAAAATTATAGCAAAAGATCCTATATTTCCAGTAAAATTATAAGACACACACTATGTCAATTTCACTTGACACTGACATCTTTCAATCAGAATTTTCTTAATATAGTAGCTGTTTTCATAGCTATGGCTACTTTATGAAATTTAATTTCTTTATAATTTTTTAACTCTATATCCATTTAATATTAAGTATAAAATGCAGTCAAATCGTATAGAGAATAAAATATTCTTTAATATTTATAATAACATTAAAGGTGAAAAAATGATATTTAACATAGTTTTTTCAAGAAAAACTGTTAAAATCTTCAAATGAGGGTACTTCCGGTTGTCCAATTCTAACCAAAATCTAATCAGCTCTTCACATGGATGTTACGAAGAGAAATGCGAAAGAAT